>VIBL01000039.1:2400000-3086375 GCA_008271625.1 Lutraria rhynchaena
CTCTGTTACCCTTTTCAATTAATTGTATCCTTGTTATCTCTGTTTTCAGTTGATTTACTTGCCCATGTTTTTGATGTGCTTAAAGCTGACTTAAAATCTGATGTTGCTAAGGAATTGTTCCTGTTTTATCAGGGAACAACTGTTGTATTGCAGTTCTTGAAACCAGTCAATAAGGTAAATCTACATAGCAACCTCTCCAAACAACACCCTTTGGTAGAAGCAAAATTATGTTGTAGTTGAGAGGTTGTCGCTCTAGAGAGGTTAAAATAATTGTTAAATTATATAGTTGGAAAAAATCATGCTGTTGTTGAAGGGAGGTTGTTGCTCAAGAGAGGGCTTCTCTGGAGAGATTGCTCTGTACTTCTGTTAAATCTCTTGATATACGAAAATTTATGTTGCAGATCATCAGATGTCTGACAAAATGGAGATTAATCTTTGATTCTACTTCGTATTGATTTTATATTCATTAAATTATGGTATAATTTTCTTCTCAGCTGAATTGTATGTTTTCTGAATGTTTTAAATTCTTTTATCAAGGGCTTCGTGCAATTCTGTTGTAATTCAATTTGGTGGAATCACTGTTCAGTAGTTCAGTGTAGCCTCCAACTTACTAAATTTTGAGTATTGCTTGTAACACTGGAAACATTTACCTTATTTTATTGTTCAAAAGTGTAAAAATCATTGATTTTTTTAACTTATTTTTCATTATTTTTACAGCCATTCATGTCCCCAGCAATGGATATATTTCTACAAATGTCTACAAACTCACCATTCCTTCCTCCATTTTTGGAGAGCTGTAGTAACGAGACATGGTTCCGTACTGTTGCTATGGTATTACGGGCGCCACGACAAGATGAGAAGCTTCTAGAAAGATTAAGCATTGTGTTACAAAAGCTTTCAAAGATTAGGTACAGTATGAATTCTGCCTCTAATATACGTAATGAATATACTGTTTCCAAAAGTCTGAATAGTCAAAAAATAACTGTTTTGTCAGCCTTACATTATACAATCAATCTGATTGTTATCATATTCATAACTTTTTTCATGTTTCTGTGTACTTGGTACTTATTTACAAAGAAACTATTCAGATTGTTCTGTCTCTAAATCCTCCTAGAATTTGTGAATTCTGTATAGCCTCATTTTCTTGTCTACATTTCAGAGCCAACAAAAGATTCTTTGAAGTCTATACAATCACTGGAATCATTCAGGAATTGTTACGTGGATGTTCAAATGACCAAGCATTCTTGGCGCTTAATCTGAAATCTATAATATACAATCTGAATTCTGGAACCTGATTGTATCGTTTATAGTATAACTGTGATATACTGTACACTGTCTTGTTTCTTTCAATACGTAGAGTCAGGATTATGATAGTATTATGATCTCATTATGTGATTTCATATGTGATGTCATGTATTACGGGTCTGAGGGAATATTGAGACTGGTCCAAATTGCAAGCATTTGATTGGTTGTTTTGATTGCTGTCTTTAAATTATCCAATGGCATGGCTTCATTTTGTTTGAGATTTTTTGTTTCCAATTTAAGTTCCATAATAGATATTTGGCCTCTTTAGAAGATTTATCTGCATGTGTCTTCAGCATTTAATTTTGACTATATCATAATCAACATTTACTTCAATGTTGTAATTATTTTTTGTCCCTTGATGAGACTTGATTGTTAGAAACTTTTGTGCCAAATTATTTTTAAAATACCCTGTTTGTATCGTTTTTTTGGAATATCAATTTTTTGCACTTAATCATACTAAATAGTTTTTGTAGAAGTACTGTTTACAATGTTATTTTCAAAACTTGCAAGATTCCTCCCTTCTACTTCTGCTGAATTATTTTTCAATCTCCATGCATGGAATTACATGTGACCCAATAATATTGTGAATTTGAATACAAACCATCATTTGAACTATGCTCTGCACTGGTAAGGTGCCAGGAGTTTACATGTAATGTCTATACACGTAATATATATCTAACATTACTTACTATGGAGAATTGTTGCTTACTTCAAATTCATCGGAGAAAATCTTGAAATAAAATATTATCCTCCTGTTAATACATTTTTATCCATAATATTTGCATCCTTGATATGCATTTGTGTGAAAGGATACTTAGTTTAGCATAGTTTACATACATGACACAAATATTGATTATATTTACACAAATCATCCAGATTTGTTGTAAAGGCTAGTGTTAACTAATTACCAGCAATGGAGATAATGATGCTAGAGTGATAATAATACAGTGACACTGATCTTCATTAGTTATAATATCAATTATATACTCCGTTATCTAGATAGGAATATCACTCTGTGTGGTCAATCAGCTGGTTGATTATCAGGCTGAAAAAATGGATTGCAGTCAAACCTTTTAATAAGGCTGCCCTTTAGACAGACAAAACATGGCCTTTATTGATAGGTGGCCTTTATTCACAGGTCAGTTTGTTCTGAATAGTCAGTGGTTTTTCAAAGAATGGCCTTTATTCACAGTGTGGTCTTTATTCGGAGGTGGCTGCAAACACAGGCTTGACTGTAATTCTATTCATACTATTTATGCATAGTTTTTTGTGGATTTCTCATATCATTAACTATAAGAAGTCAAACACTTTTTTCATTTTGTCCTATATACTTCTATTTCACTTTTTCTTCTGAACACAATTGTGAAAGGATTATAACCTTATTGGTTGCCTAATACAAGTCAATGTTATTTTGTTTTCATTACATATATAAGTACATGTACTTTTATTGCATGATGATTGATCATATATACTGCTGTTTAATTGTTTGTTCTACAAAACAGTTAAAATATTTTCATAAATTTAGAATAAAACAATGAAAATATGACAATGAGTCTTGTTTTATTGGGCTGGAAAATGTGGTCACGTTTACAGTTACTTGACCAAAGATTAGGATAGGTAGGCACTTTTTAAAACAAGGTATGATTTATCCCATTATGTTTATGTACCTATGATTTTACTGTTAGATACTTTAGGGTTGGTGCCACAATCAGTCAGGGAACTGAAAACACAACAATTTTTCTAGCTTCATTCAAAGATTATCTACGTTTGTTGTAGTACACACGGTCAGTTAATTGGGAGATAAGAAATCCCCCCCATATGAATATTCTGTATGATCAGTAACGATTAGTAATGATTCTGCAATTTTATACAATTTCTAGTAATATCAAGAACTAATACATTGATATTAACACGTATGACAAGATTCATCATAAGTTTGAGAAAAAAGCTGTTACTGCAATGCAATCTGGAACAAGTGAAAAATTTCTGTAAAATCTCAATATTTAAACCATCTATGAAACTATAGAACAATATCTTAATGTTTTAACTGGGGTTTATCACACCAACAGCGATGTCATTTGGCAACTTACCAGCTTTAATGGTGGTGGATGATACCAGGCTTACACCATCAGCTAGCTGGCCATCTTTCTGAGATTTCTTCTGTTCCGGGTGGTATTTGAACTCACTGCGGTATGGGGCCAGTGATTACTGGTCAAAGACCACAAGTAACTGACCACAGCTGACCTTAAAATATGTTAATACTGAGGTGGTCTCAACAAATTGGATGATATAAAACTGGTCCAAAAGCGAGTGGACTGTATAATGAAGTGGTCTGAATGTTGAGGTGAGTTCTAAGTAAAGTGTTATTGTAGTATTTATTCAATATGAATTTTCCAATTATCCAGTTCTGCATTTTTAAACCCCATTAATTACTTGTGTACTACATCGATGAGTCACTCTGAAATTATTGAATGTTGTCTGTGATCTAGTATGAAATTATTCAGTTTTCCTAGTAATCACATTATCAAATATTTGAACAATTTGGATTAGTAATTACAATTTTCATCAGACTGCATAGTATGTTAAATATTGGAATTTCGATTAAATGGAAGAGTTTAGATATGTTTTATACAGATGATGTAACAACATGGTGATTTATTCTTTAATAGATTAGGTATGAATATTCCGTCAACATATGGAAACATGTATACTGGCCTTCATAAGAATGTAACCAGTAAGTGATGTTGGTACACAATTTTATTTTATAAAAGTTATTCTTAAAAAGAGCAATTTTGCATGTATGCCACGAGTAAGCCAATCAAACATTACTAACGTTATGTGTAACCATTGTGTTATCCATTATTGACCATAAAATTGCTATATACCATTAAAATTTCAAGGTCAGTACATCAGGCCAAAATAGAAGAATTTTTTTGATGGCTACTTTCTTATGACGGCCAGTATGTGTGTGTTTGTGTGTGACCTGGTACCAAATGTTTTACTCCACTAATTGAGACTGGTCGAAGATTACGTTTCGAGTGATATCACTTTAAGGTTTCTAATGTGTAATGAATAAATAATGGCTTTGTTTTTAAGTCTGTTTTTCAACAGTGTTTCCATTATATTCTGACAGGCAGTTTACGGTACGAGTTTTCATGCATTCTGTACCAGAAGTAACCTTGTTCTCCGCAAGTAACTGTCAACTTCTCCGCATAAATGATCAGCAGTGGTAGAAAAATGACCCTATACACAATATCTTCCACCGAATCATCACAGAGAACATGGGTGGCACTCAGGGAGGGTACAAACTCACAACCCCAAGAACCATAAACCCAGTGCTCTAACAATTGAATTAAGTATGCAGGCTCAAGTATAGGCCTAGTGGAGTATGCAGTTTGCATACAGTTACCAAGTTAGGGAACATCTACATGTATTTGGCGATATTAAGTATGAATTATAATTAATAAAAAATGTTGCATTGTTTTGTGTTTGCCCTAAACTAGCCTTTCGTATTTAATCTTGTTCACCTGTGTCCCTCTGTTGGGGTGCGTACTGGAAAATATAGAGTAGCGCACGTTTATAAAATGCCATTCCGTATATAAAGCTATAAATTGGTATTTTGATATCAATCAAATCCATTTAAGCCATACTTATGGCTCTTGATTCGGTAAAGTGACTGTTTGAACACAAATACTGAAATGCATAAGCGTGCGAGATGGACATATAATGTATATAAAAAGGATTTCCAATGAAAAAGACGCAAACAAAAAATTCCACCTGCCCCAAAATATAACCTACAAAGAACCCACCCAATGAAGGAACGTACCAAAATCGGGCACAAAACTAAATCTCTATGAAGGTTGTAAAGACTTGGAACGGTCTGTAACATAACGGGCATAACTATCTAGGCATTAATTCATGCTTCTTATGATTTTACTAAGAGATAAAATAACAAATAGACAGAATTATACCCCTATCACCTTGTTACAATTGTTTCTTCGAAGACATAATATGGTGTATAGTATACAAGTATATCTTTAACAAATAAAGAATGATAAATTTTTATTGATGCAGCTGTTGGATTAAAATGTTATACATCTGAGCATACAATAGTCTAGGAAAGAGTTACAGCCCTTAATTGACTGTGTTAAGTTATCTAGTCAACTGTGTCAAACGCTTCCGGTAATAGTATCATTTCCGTGTAAAAATAATACGTATTTTCCTGTTAAAAGATCACACACAGAGAAATGAACAACATGGCTGTCATTGACGTGCATATTAACATACAAGCAGATACATTTAATATGTATTATAAATAATCATTGGTGTCAGTGTTAATGATCAGTGACATTATAACGCGTACCGACATGAAAGGATCTCTTGACGGATTATTATCAGTCGCATGATTTCAACGTCATTCAAATTATAAAAACCAATAACAACCCGTGATAGCTTATTATCTCTTTCATAATAGATTGATACTTCAAAATTAAATCAACCAAACCGCTAGTATTGAAATCTATCAGATAATTCCAGTGTTCAAATATAGCAGACGTACAACACTCATCCATACTCTCGCTATGGTGTTACTATGGTTACGAATCTATGTGCAGACGGCAGCCATTGCTTGTCAACAGACTGGTTGCAGGAGAGAGAAGTACGTGAACAGTCCTGTCGTAAAGAACGTTCACTTACTACTGGAAAGAATTTACAATGAATAAATTTGTACGATTTTAAAAAGACGTACTAAAACAGATATAAATTATTTATTCATTGGATTAAATGTGTTTCTAACTAAATGCAAATGTCACTGTACATTTCTTTCATCAAATCAATATTCTCTACAATTGTGTCCGCGTTATGACAAAGTGATTGGCATCTACTCGCACCTTTCTTCATAGGTGCGGAGATATTTATACCTATAAAATATTGTGCTAAAATATTGGAGTAACCGCCTAAAATGTGACCAGATAAATCAAAGGTATGTTGAATTATTCCACTTTACATAAAACCAAAAAAAAAACACGACACTGTTTCAATATTAAAACGTACTAGCAGGTCCGTAAATAGCATCTCATGGTGAAAGGCGTTACTAACGGCCGACTTCTACATCGACAATCTTAGGCTACCTCTCAATTACGAATTATTTCAAGAGTTCAACAAACATTGCGGCAGCCAATACCCTTGTTGAGTTAGCGTGCAGTAACAACGTCTCATGTCAGCATAATTAAATCAAATCAAGTAGCCAGATAATATGGACATTTGTTTCATTTGCCAAATTGAGTGAGTAGAAAGAGCAATTTAGAGAAATTTCTTGTTAAAGCAAGTTACGCCGCAGCCAGACGGAAAATAATCAAGAGTTTGGCTTCAGGCTTAAAGTAACTAAACGTGTGTGCACACATTGTTTATGTGTTTTATATTCCCAATAGCTGTGAGAAACATACGTATTCTTTAAATATAGCTGCAAATCCCTATGTAAATTGGGCTATATTCCCAAGCCTTTATTGCGTTCATTTTCGATAGACAGGTCTGAGTATTGGCATTTTTATGTCGTTAAGTATTCATCTATTGAAATCTTCGGACAGGTTTATGCGCTTTCTTTTCTGTGGCTCTAGGTCTGTCCTGATTTTATTGTTTTTGTTCCTTGTTTTTTTTTGTTTTTGAGAATTCGCTGAAATAGTTGACGGCTTCAGAACACGATAAGATCAAGCGCTGTTTTAATGCAGCATGAATGGTTTGAAACGAAAATCGTAAGTTTCGTTGAAAGAATTCTGAAACAGTCGACCTGAAACGTTCTTTTTACGACATACCTTGCTGTAACAATCTCTATATAGGTAATGGAGAGTTGGCACAGCTGTTTGCTTTGTCTAAAACCCAATGTGGTTTGTTCTAATTTGATTTAAATTGATTTAATCTTACATGTACAAGTTATGAATCGCCAGACATATCTCATGTCCATAAGTAATGAACCTTCATACCAAAATCAAACATATATCTTATTAACCATCACACCAAACCTCACATATATGTTATTAACCATCACACCAAATCAAACATATATGTTATTAACCATTACACCAAACCTCACATATATGTTATTAACCATCACACCAAATCTCACATATATGTTATTAACCATCACACCAAATCAAACATATATGTTATTAACCATCAGACCAAACCTCACATATATGTTATTAACCATCACACCAAATCTCACATATATATTATTAACCATCACACCAAATCAAACATATATGTTATTAACCATCAGACCAAACCTCACATATATGTTATTAACCATTACACCAAACCTCACATATATGTTATTAACCATCACATCAAATCTCACATGTATGTTATTAACCATCGGACAAAATCTCACATATATGTTATTAACCATCACACCAAATCTCACATATATGTTATTAACCATCAGACCAAATCTCACATATATGTTATTAACCATCAGACCAAATCTCACATATGTGTTATTAACCATCACACCAAATCTCACATATATGTTATTAACCATTAGACCCAATCTCACATATATGTTATTAACCATTAGACCAAATCTCACATATGTGTTATTAACCATCGGACAAAATCTTGCACCTACAAGACTAGTGTTGAACAATTAAACCCAATCTCACAACCATGAGTTATGAACAATTAGATGAAATCTTGCATACACGAGTTAATGAAACATCGCAAGGGTAATCAGAACAAGTAGAACGAGTACAGCTCTATTCCGACTCGTATTTGATTACAAACGTTTGTTTCAACTTGAGAACATGTTTAAAATGATCGAACAATTCTTTATATATGCTTTAAACAAAGCAATGTTTCTCTAATCAAGTAACTAGGTTCGTACGTGTAACCAGATGCAATCATGTTGTTCATTACAAACTGTTATTCGCTGACAGCGTCATGTTGACTTTTTCTTACAATTAATTACTTCATTACTTTAGAAATTACCTCAGCAAGAGTGTTGCACAATGTGTTTTAGTACTGTTAAGTTTATTTATAGTACACAATGATTTTGTTGAACACTCTGAAAACGTTTCTTTCAAGTACCGTAATGTTATTTATACAAAGTTTCCGTATGGAAATATCCGGATATTTGCTATATGACCTCACACTCTACACTCAATGGCTTGTTATAAAAAGCATTATTTAGACATACACAGCTTGTTCAAATCAGAGCTTTTACCAACGTGTTTTATTATAAAGTTTTCAACGAATCCTATGGTTAACAAACATTATTACGAATCCCTATGGCATACATTCATTTTTGAAATATTGTGTAAGAAATTGGTCTCAAATATTTCCTTGTCTCGCCATGTATAATACTGAATGTTTTTTCTCCTGATGGCCAACTTAACATCTTGTCTGTCTCATTTCTACTCGAGTTATTCTTTCTGTCAAGCGAATCCGACATTCTTACGGTGTCTGTGACATTACTAAATTACTTGATAGATTTATATCAGGTTGTAGTCATCTTTCCATTAACCACGTATCTCTAAGTTTAATCTTACATTGCCATTTTAAGACTTCTTCACTTGACGCAGCTAACAAAGAAATGCGAAAATATACTTCTCAGAAAATCTTGGGAGCGTATTACTGTACGTGTGTTACAGTGTTTAGCTGAATGAATATAGAATTAGTTCTCGACGTTTCTATTTCTAGATTGATAAATTTAATCTAAAATTAATATCATACATTTAGATGCATCAAAATTTTCTTAAATGTTAATAATATGAAATTTCACCACATTTTCTCTGAATACAAATTCACCAAACGTTAGAGTGTAGTTCACTGAAATATCTTAGGCCAGGAGAAAATACTTGGGAATAAATGGTATTTCCTATCCTCACAAATAGTGGTAAAAAAGTAGACAACTAAAGGTTTTTCGACCTACCTACTCTAATTGTCAGGTAAACATAAACATGATAATTTCTTCTAACTTTGGCTAAACTGGCACTTTTTACCAGCAAAGTTAACCGTATGGTATTCTACTACGGTAAACTAGCATATTTCAGACATGTACCACCAAAAAATCACCACAATATTAAATACCTTTTGTTAGAAAGCAACACTTGTTTATAAACAAGGAACTGTGTTGGTATTTAATTTGAAAAGTGTTGTATTAGCGACGATGTGTTCATAAAACGACACTCAAACAGGTCCATAATATCGTCACTTGCTACTCGTGTCCCGCCATCTTTGGCCTAATCGGCACAGGAACAAACATTAAGAAGTCGATTCGTGGCATTTTGACGAAAACTTTTGTCGCTCACGTGTCTTTATGTCTTGATTATGTGAAGGGCCGAGATGGGGAACGATAGTCGACTTCGTTCGTCCTCAACAGTTTTCGCGTCAATCTGACTGTATGTCTTGAAATATTCTATTCTTATGCTACCCACTAACACTTCCATTAATACGGTCTCCGTTGGAGACTACATGTACTTCCAATAAACCAATTATGTCTCTCATCTTTTTAATTATTTACTTCAGTCAAATGTTTTCAATTAATTATTTAAACAATATCTTGGGATGAATGATCAAATGCAATTAGGCATATTTTGTAAAATTAAAACATCGCGATTCTCGTGTGAATCTCTTCTCAGCATTCCTGGGAACCATTGCTCATTTCAAAGTTTTGTTATACGAAATAATACGCTGTTAAATATTATGTTGCAGACGTGTATTAACAGTTAAGATGAATTTACCAACATACCACGTCAATAAAAGACGCCTATATTCAAATTTTGGCTGCGCGAGGGTGAATATTCCATTAGAATATTTAAAAAAAACTATGAAAGCGGCACGAACTCAGATCTTCTTGTTCATACTAACGTGATTGTTTGCATGTCCATTGATATTTAAATGTATTTCGGCTTGTACAGTGTATATCAGATGACATATCAACGTTATTCATATAGATACACTTTCTTACCACTGTAATGTGGACAGGGACTTGATTTATAAGCACCTCAAAGTATACTTGGCATGTTTGTATTTACACAATCAATACATTGATATTTATCGACTCTCTTTATAACATTTTTGTTGCTAGCTTTTGTCATGAAGTGATCCCTCTTTGGTGAAATAGACATATGTCGTGAAATAGCACAATATGTCTGTGTGTTTATGCCAAGAGATATTCTTTATTACTTTGTATCTGAATTTATTGTCGCGGTTCAAGTGTTATTGTTCGTCATTTCAATAAAAGTGGATTTTTTTTCATGTGATCCCGTATCATAATCTTGAACATTATCTTGATAGAACGTGTTGCGTCTAAAATTTCCGATTCTGTTCAGAGGGTATAGCCTGACCGAAAGTAATGTGTTGGCACCGTACGTCTTCTGTACTTGAGCAATGGGCATGCTTACATACCGTGTCGCGCAAGCTGAATCTGTCAATTGTCAATGTATAATTGGTTTAAAAGTTTTGAATTTACCATGATATAATATTATATGGAATTACACTGCAACCTCTCCGGAGCGACCTTCTCTTGAGCAACAACCTGTCTTCTTCAACAGCATGATTAATTTTATCTCTCTAGAGCAACAACCTCTCATATCCAACGCCATCCGTCTGTATTCCCATTTGTATCAAACTAATGAGTAGACACTTAACTAATGTGTAGACTGATTCAAATACTGGACAATACCACAGAACAGTGAACTATAACATACTGTCCACTTTATCAGTAGGTGCGCCGGGTATGTAAATGTGTAGTTTCTATGGGAATAGAAGTCCTAAATTAGGCATATTTAATACAAATGACTCTCTGATTTGACAAACATATTTCCCAATACTCCTTCAGTAGCCTTTGGCTTATTTATGTAAAGCATTAGACGCTATTCTTACAATGAGTCAACCGATATGTTTTGTTTTTCTAGTAAACATGTTGATTTCTTTTGTTGAATATTCCTGTTTTCTCTATTAATTGACTATTTCAGCAGGACGTCATTTATCCTCTCCCAACCTTGTACGATAGTCACGTGAAAGTATTCGATATTCTTATATGTCAAATACACGAAGCGTAGGTGGAAATGTTGAAAACACGGATCTTATTCAACCACACAAATTTAAATGGCATTTAAATGTTCTTAAGATTGTATCAAACTTATTTAGATGCGCGCGTGGAGAATTCAAGCTGTGATATTGGTTTTTGTTCTGACGCCATTAATTTCAACGAGTTGGTGTAGCTGCATTTTTTTCTGAAAATGAATTCCGTTCTTTTAAAGGCTGACAGAAATTTTGTACTTTGAAATGAATGGATGACTTAAAAGATACATAACGCGATCGATCGTTGTAAAGGCTCATTCATTCATTATATCACCAAATACTGGGGTCTTCATGATCGCGTGGGATATGGTCTCTGACTAGTAATTACTAGTCCCTAACCGCTGTGGGTTTGAATCCCGCCCGGGAACAAAAATATACTCACGTGAGCGAGCTGTCTATCTAGATGTACGCCTGGGGTCTTCCTCTATCGTTAAAGCTAGAAAAGTCTCCGAATGACCTTGGCTGTTGGTGCGGTGTCAAACCTCAGTGAAAAAATAATCACCAAATATTCCTTTTAATATATTTAAGCATTTTTGTTCACCTAATCTGATAAAAAATGTCACACGTACATGACAATAAAAAGTCTTATAAATAATTCCATCCTGGGTTCATGCTTTTTGTATAAAAATACTGTCTCAACAAATGTGAACGCTCGACTGACACACAACCCATGTTCATGTATGTATACATACATGTATGTACGTATATATGCATGTATATACTTGTTCGGTATGACCAGATGCAAATCGACTTTTATAATTGACTTTTTTCACAAATAATTCTGAAACAAATACAATAAGACCTTCCATAAAACCATACAGAAATTAAGAATCAGTGTAAACGCTGTTCATGCCGTTACGGATATTTACAAGTTATTCTGTTTCTCAGCAATAACCACACTGAAAACAGATGGGATTGTGTCTATATTTATCATGGAAAAGTGGTGCCTTTGATAATAAATGGGGTGCTGCGATATCAAAGAGTCTGAATGTAATTAGGTTTTCTGTAATATTTTACTCAAATATAGAAGGCGACTGGCGTGTCAATTGTTGCTAAATTAAACCTATTTTATTGTTATTACAAGTATGTATTGTTTGATAGTTCTTGTCAATGCGAAAAGAACATTACATGCTAAGCCACATTCAAGGAGCAAGACCTTTGCATGGTAACCCTAGGGAATTTAAAAAAATGTCCAGAAATGGTGATGAAATAGCATATGAGGTAACAAAAAGGGTAAGGGGTGGAATAAAATTGTGAACTAGAACCGTGAAACAAAACATGATAACAACAGAAACATCTGATGACCCGAAAGACATGATACACTCTTAATGCGTTTCCACACAACAGTCGTAGGCGTACACCATCGAGAACACGTCATAGTTGTAAACAACTGTATCAGTAGTGTATCATAGTATATACTCATACTTGTATAAGTTATTCTTATAGACGACGTATTATTACTGTGTGACATTATGTTGATTACAGTATGGCATAATGATATTTTTTAATGTCATTACATTAAGAAGTATGAAGACTTCTGTATGACGTTATAATAATTACTGTATAATATTGTAGATTTGTGTTTAACATTTAAATTATTAGTGTACGACACTAAGTCGAATAGTGTATGACATTTCATTAAGCAGTTAGACTTTTAGTGTAAAACATTATATTAAACAACAAGTGGATTAGTTTATGGTATTATATTAAACAGTAAGTCGACTGGTGTATGACATTATATTAAGCAGTTATACTTAGTGTATGACATTATATTAAATAGCAAGTCGGTTTGTGTATGACATTATATTAAACAGTAAGTCGACTGGTGTATGACATTATATTAAGCAGTTATACTTAGTGTATGACATTATATTAAATAGCAAGTCGGTTTGTGTATGACATTATGTTAAACAGTAAGTCGACTGGTGTATGACATTATGTTAAACAGTAAGTCGACTGGTGTATGACATTATATTAAGCAGTTATACTTTGTGTATGATATTATATTAAATAGCAAGTCGGTTTGTGTATGACATTATATTAAATAGCAAGTCGGTTTGTGTATGACATTATACTAGGTAGCAAGTCGGTTTGTGTATGCCATTATATTAAATAGCAAGTCGGTTTGTGTATGACATTATATTAAATAGCAAGTCGGTTTGTGTATGACATTATACTAGGTAGCAAGTCGGTTTGTGTATGCCATTATATTAAATAGCAAGTCGGTTTGTGTGTGACATTATATTAAATTGCAAGTCGATTAGTGTATGGCATTATTATTGGTTTCTGACATAATATTAAACACTAAGTCGATCAGTGTATGATATTATATTAAGCGGTTAGACTAATTGTGTATAACTTTGTATGAAACAGTAAGTCGATTAGTGTATGATTTTATATTAAGCGGATAGACTAATTGTGTATGACATTGCATGAAACAGTAAGTCGATCAGTGTATGACATTATGTTAAGCAGTTAGACTATTAATGAATCACATTATATAAAGCAGTCAGACTATTACTGTAAGACATTAAGATAATTGCTCCATCGCGTGAGATGACTTTGGTTATTAAACGGCGCATTAATACATGCGTTAACATTTCCCTTGTCAATCCAGCCTGAGGTCGTATTTCTTGAGCCACTTGCATTCTCTCGGATGATCAATATCGTGTATGGATTTTATATCACTTTCATTCTTAAAGCAGTGTAATATGAACGTTATTACAGCACTCAAAGAAATATTGTGTGTTGCAGTTTCTAATCGTCTCCTTTATGCCAATGAGCCATATCACATCACGTATTATATTCGCATAAAAGGGCGTTATCCATCTAGACATTAATATATTGGCGATTCTGTTTCCAGAATGTCTGGAAATGTTCGTGCTACGATGAATATGAACCATGAGAGGTTAGGTTAAATTTTATGTAAGATTTTACTTTGAATTAATCGCTGGTGTCACAATTAATAACCTACATCAAAGGGTTATTACGAAATCTAAAATATGATTCCACTTCCATTCTGGTAGTCTTTCTGCATCCTTGACATAACAACTAAATATTCTGGAGGAATTTATTAATCAAAATGACAATTTCACTATCGGTGTGGCTTTATCGTGCATGCTAAAATTTAGCTTTGCAATGAAAGCTCATTTATATAGAAAACAAGCTGAACTTACTGCATAAATCATTAACTATTTTCCCACTGTCTATTACGTATCACACAAATTTAGCTGAACTAAACACATAAACTATTTACTATTTTCCACTGTTCATTACGTATCACACTAATTACTTACCTCCATATAGCAGAGATAAGTATCTTTGTTTTCAATCGTTAGTTATCTGTATGCAAGTGCAGTTCGTTGACACAGAGGTGACAATGATGTGAAGATACTTTTAGACGTGATCTGAGGTTAATTAGAAATACGCCTCTTCATATACAGTAAAACCTCAAATAGCGACTACATCAATATTACAACCTTCTTGCTATAACGACCACATATTTTCGGACCACCTTCCAATAACTGCCCTATAATTCAACTTAATGGTGAGACCACCGATTTTTCGGATCCCGAATATGGTCTCATTATCGAGGTTTTACTGCACCACATTACAAGCTGAAAATTCTTCATGTCTATTTTTCACTGGAGTTTAATGTCACACCAACAGCCAGGGTTATTTGTCGACTTTTCCAGCTTTAATTGTGGAAGAAGACCCAAGACGTACACTTGCGTAGAACCACCGACAGTTTCCATACGTGCGGATTTTGTCTGGTCCTGGGTGCGACTGGAATTTATAGGGGTGAGGAACTCGTGATTGCTAGTCAGAGACATTAACCACCGGATCACTTGGGCCCCTGTTAATGTCCAGTGGTATTACAGATCCATAGAAAGAAAACCTAAACATCAATTTTCTTGTACATTTCATTTTAGTGATTTTAATTACGGAACTACGTTATAAAGTTGAGTGGTCAAATAGCTAAAGAATTGAATTCTATTGTAGTCTGATTGATAACATGATGATTATATTGAACTGCGCGAGACTCTCCCGGACTCCTTCCTATTATCTCGGGGAAAAAGTAATTTATATTGTAGGTCAACTGATGCCTACAATGGAAGAGATTGCCTCAGCTAGGGAACATGTTAATGAGCAATTTCCATTCTTATCCCAGACAAATCGTTGTTATAACTCGTCGAACAATACGCTCTTACAGGTCATAGATTTACTAACACAGCCTTGAGGTTCATGCTGTGCTGAGCAAAATCGTTCAATCATTACACAATGTTTTTTGTTTTGTTTGTTGTCTTCAGTACAAACATAGATAAAATATTTGCGTTGTAATATTTACAGCGGAAACGTTTTGTCTTAAAACATCTACAGTTAGGCCATCCTTAAAAATGTTGGTTTGCAGTAACGCTACGAAAACTTTCAACAGTGAGTAGGTAGGTAGGTAGGCATTTTTGACATTGACATTACATGCTTGTACTGAAAACGAAAAGCTGGAATAAAGAACCCAAAAAGTTGCTGCAAAATGCTGCAAGACATTTCGGATTGGTTGCGTTACTTCAAGCCAACATTTTTTTAAGGAAGGCCATACTCGTAGTAAAAACTATCTGCCACTCTCCATCACGACGCTATAGAATTACCACTAGTCCGTCCGTCCGTCCGTCAGTCAATGAATCCAACACTAGAGTATTAGATAAAACCAATTTTAATTAGCAGATGCGCTCTTAATAAATAATTTAATGCGTAAGCCGACTTCAACCTGATTTTCCGGAGAAACAGGTGCTCGATATTTATTTCACTAATTATGCAAAAGTTAACAAGCAATACATTTTTAATTTACGGAATATAAACTGATTGAAAATATCGAGTGTTATAACAGACAGGATATCAATAGAAAAAGACACACGCTTTTGTTATAATATAAACAAAAATATAAAAAAATACGTGGGTGAGATTTTTTGTTACGATATGAATAATGCACCGGAAGTCATTACTGGCGTTTTTGAATAATACATTGATGTATTCATGCGCACTTTATAAATAATACAGTTAGTTGAATAAATCACAATTATCTTACAACAGCCGGTAGAAGCCGCAAATCAAGCCAATTACATTTCTCGTTATGTCTTTTTCTTATACCTTTATTATATCGTAGGACGATACGAAACTTTTCTGATGTTCATGTGAACTCGTGTAAACCATACTGCACTCAGTTTGATTATTATCCAAATTGGATTTATGTGAACCATGCTTTGTTGTTTATGCAGTCCGTCAAATTTGGAGTTATTATAAACTGATACCCGTTGACTCTAGTGTACGCTGCAACATGGGACGGGGACTAATTTATAGTTATTAGTGCAATCTCTATCCAGAGTTGTCGTTCCTTATTACTCACATTAATCTCTGTCAATATCTGAAAAGTAGTTCCAAATCTTGTGAACAAATCTATTTCAGCGGCCATCAGATGCCCAAATGCATGTTTTTTGTTTTTCTCTTAATGTGTGTTGCTGCCACAATTTTGAATGGTCCCATTCAACTTCTCCATTTTGCGTATATTTAAGCGACTTAATCTTATTACCGAAAATAATAGGACAATTAGTACACTGATAAATAAAACATTTGCTCTGATTTTCGAATAAATTTATGGATCTTTTGGTACGAAAGAAATGATTGCACCAAGTTGTAAAACTTTTTATCGATTTACTTTTGCTTTTAAAAGAATCTTGAAAAAGTTGAAACGTTGACTGAAGTGATAAGGAACGACAACTCTGGATAGAGATTGTAATTGGACGTGTGGTTGTTTCGGTTTATCCAATAAAACATGAGTATGTATTCTATTGATGTTGGGATACAATATTTCAATATTTAATTAATCACAGTAACCATCGTGTGTGTTTGACTTGCTTTTATTTTCAAGCCTTCCTATGTGAGCTAAGTAATTATTCAATGCCTGTTTAACATCAAAAGTGCAATACTGTGTGATCGTTCGCTGAACGCCTAATTTACATTATTGCACATATGTTTTATTTATTTACACATAAACTGATATGTCAGTCAATGATGTCCCCTATTCGTCCAGTCTGTAGCACTCACCATTTTCGATAGGCGTTTTTTCCTCAATTGCACAATTTCTGTTTTGGAGTTTTTTCTCAGCAAACTGTGCGGTGCATATAATGTTGCTTGTCTCCCCTGGGGGATTGCAAGGTTGGGTTTCTATCGATCCGGCATCACGTGTCCTTTCAGCTTCTCTGCTACAATTTATTACAAATTTCTAAATAATTGTACTATACGTTTTAACGACGAAATCTAGCTCGCAGCAATCTATCATTTCTGGACAAAATGTTCAATCTCATACAACTCTATTGTTTATAGAAGATGATTAGTCCACGGTCAAATAAATATTAGTTAGGCCATCGTTAAAAAAATGTCTGTTTGCAGTTACGCAATGGATTTTTTTTCATTCTACATTTCAGCTTTTCGATTTCGGTACAAGCATAATACTAATAAAAATACTTACATACCTACCTACTGTCAAATTTTTGGGTTGCATAACCGTGAAACAATTTTTATGAGGATAGCCTAATATATGTGATTTCATAATTATGTATATCATTGTACGTTATGAATTTTGCCTTTCTATCATCAGAGCAAATTTTTGTGACCTGGCGTTAATAAATATAAACATTTATTTAAACGCGGTAAAAATGCATATGATGACTAGATATCGTAGTATTATTAAAATCACACCTTTTTAGAAGGATACATTCTTACTAACCTCTCGATGGCATAATTTTCTCGTGCTATTTCATTTAAAACAATTTTTTATTGTTTTTGTAATATGTCTAAAATGCCTATAAATATACACCGTATACAACACATTTATTAGGCGAGCACTGCCAACTCCCAAACACTGTCTGAAAACAAAATATTTACGAAATCTTGAAGTCGCTTGATTATCTGATTATTACAAAATACGAAAAACATTTAACAAACTATAAGGAATTCAAAACTTGAAATGTATAGTACAACATTTCATTCATAGAATATGTATAACTAAATATGTATACATATTCAAGTCATAACAATTTGTAACTAACTTCATGAAATAATAAACAATGTATAATTAAGCGAGAAAACTGATTAAATAAAAACATGTTGCGGGAGTATTCTGTATGGCTGATATTCTATATGTAATCACGATGTATTGAAACTATACATGTGATGTTTACACAGCCTGTTTTTCCATGAACGTTATGAAGACTGAGTCATTAGCTTCCTTCAACACAAACATCACCATCATAATATTTACAAATTCTTTACAAATATTTATCATGTTTACAGAAATACTTGATACACCGTGGATTACATTGGTCCCACTGTTCTAATCTAAAAGGGAGATAACTGATGTCTGAATAATAAATTTACAGAATTTTGATTTATAGAGATATTAGATACCAGATCATGAGACACTAGCCGGATGCCAGAAAATAGTTAAGTATTATTTGTCTGACCTTATTTCCTGGTACCGACCCTATAGTTTTCTAATGGGAAAATACAAAGTACGGAAATATTTGGGATTATATGTACGTACCTAGTTGTGTCGCAGAAGGTTTTTGGAAAAAAGATCCCCCTAATTTATTTGGTCAAATAGTTACAATCATGGTTATTTTTCTAGCCTATCAAAGCGTTCTACATCTAAGGTATTTTTTCGTCGAATGAATTTGTATACTTTAAATAGTTAGATAATTTGGATATTTTGTTTGCATTTTGTCACGTTATAATTATCGAGGTACCAGTCTTGAAATAGTGTCGGCACGAAATAACAATCTGTAAGGTGCCTTCACAGTTTATGTTATTATGTTGCATGTCGATGAAATTCGTTTAAAATAAATATTAGAAATAATCATATGTTTCTAAATAGAACTGATTATCTTAGAAAGCTATTTGATGTGTCAAGTTCTGACTATTGTCAGGCTCTACACTGGTATAATTAAGGTTTGTATGCAGGCTTCCGATACAAAAAAACTTGTATTTATGAGTATCATCAAAAACTCTAAAGAACCAGAGTTTTTGATTACATGTTTAATGTAATTCTGTCTGAACTGTAGTGTGTCTCCAATGTTTGATCAGACACAATTCTGTGACACTTTCCCAATTACCAGAGTTCGTACAATGGCAGACTTAATGTGTTAGATAATTAGACTCCGTATGTCTTTCCTCCCATTTCTCAAATATACCTATTTTTTGTTGCCATGGTAATTATTCCAAGTCGTCATTTGAAAACAAAGTAAGAGTACATCAAATAATTATATCAATTCGTGCTTAACGACTTCACAAGGAAGTTCACATTGAAGCGATATCGTCTGTGAAAAGAACGAAACGTCTAGAGACCATTTCAAATGTAACTTTCTTATGGTGAAATAATGTCTGCACAATTTGTAATATAATTTACAAATAAAACACTATCAGAAAAGACCCATCTAGACGTCTGTGTCTTCGAACAGATTGGAAAAGAATGAAAATGGTGAAAATGGCTCGCTTTTTCTTTTATCACATGTAACAATACGATCAGATAATAGTTCAGACGTGTTGGTGGGAAGGTAGAATTTCACACTTTGTTTCACAGGTTCTGGTACGCGCACGAGCGTTAATAAAACCTTACAGTGATAGACTGGTTCTCGCCATTTTAACCATTAGCAGTCACGTGATGCGAATTTAAATCTAATGGGAGGTTGTCTTTCAGACATAGAGAGGAGCTTTTATCGTCTTTCAAATCCGAAGAGAGATTTTTGCCCGGGTTCATACATAATGTGAAAACTACGTCCAGCCTTCAAACTTGACTGGATCTTTTTTTTGTCGAGACTTCGAAATTTAATGATGTTGGACTTTGGTCCAAGCATTAAATTGATGAACGTTTTGTAACAAGCCTTTGATGATAAATAATATTTTAATATTTTAGGGCTTTTGCTTGACCTGTTCAGGAAAAGATGACTGACATAGGTACTATGCGAAAAAATGGATTGGTTTAAACAGGGAGGGGGGCTCTATGGTAGTGATTGAACAGCAAAATAGTTAACAAATCAATGATATAAATCATTACAAAGATTAATTCATTCCACAATGTGGAATTAGGATAGTAACAAACGTATTAATCCCATGGTGGATTCTTTCATGTACAGAGTTAGTAGTTTTTAGAATATGCCTGTTGCTAAGCATTAAACAATTATCTTTTACAACGAGCATGACTGTAATGTAAGCTAAATATTGATATGCGGTTCCGGGAAATATAATGTATGATCATGTTGTGTGTACTTAGTAAACCAAATCAAGAACATTTGCCATTTTAATGCCATCAACATCGTCGATGTGAAACTGATTTCAAAATTTAACTGCTAACTTTGCCCTGTTGATAAAAACACCATACTTTCTTTCCACGAGTATATGAAGATTTTACTTTTTCAAAACGTGAATAAAGTAATGAGTCGATTCTTTCGTATACTTGATGTTTGTAATACCCATGTCTTGTTCAACATTTTAATACAATAAATATGAAATAAGACAAAATGGAGGAGAGTTCGTTTCGTGTTCTTTATTAAGACTGAATGTTACGATCGTAAATTATAGCAGAATTGTCAATTAATTAACGACTGATTTCTACACGATACTGGTGTATGTATTCCTGTCCTACCTTTATCACCAACGGGGAAAAACGGTTAGCAGCGATGTTGTTGTCTTATAAATAATCAATTACACCAGCAGAATACGGTGCTGGTCTCAGAGAACTTGCTAATCAGTTTGGCACTGTCCGTTCATACTTGGACGCATTCTGATTAAATCTGAAAACACGCGGATGGTGCTAGATAAGGCCTGACAAAAATAGTTGTGATTTTCGACCTACCATAAAGTCTCTAACAGCAAAATTAGAAGTTCGAAAATATTTGTGGACGAACCGTGCCTTCAAAGTTGGAAAGATAAGTTAAGGGAAAATGATAAAAAAACAAAGTTTCACGACCTACCCACCCTATTTTTGGTCAAGTAACCAGAAACATGACTACATTGTCTGACCTGAGCACTATATTGCTTATATGAAGTGTAACAAAATGAGACTCTTTTTTGCAAAAAAAAACGAAACGAAATAAAACTCCTATTACATAAAAACACAGACAAGTTTGAATCACCAGGTTCCCTTGTACAGGGTACTGGATTATTTACTAATAGATCTGATTAAAATCTTAAATTATAGATATAAAATGTTTTGTTATACTTTTCGAAAAAAAAACGTAAACGAGTTCAAATTCCGGTCGCGGCAGGTCATACCATTCTATGAAAATTTGACAAAATGTCGATTTCCTCCATATGTGGAGAAGTTGCCGGCTCCTTGTTGTAGGGTAAGTTAGTGCTAGTTAGTATACAAACCAGGAAAAGTGGTTAGGTGAATCGGCCACTGCATATAACTGAAAACTTGTTGAAAAACGGCGTTAAACCAAGTGAAAAAAATAGTACAAATGTTTAGCTAGTTTACCATCATTGTACATTGCAAAATGGAACACGTTAATGAGGTTCTAGAAAATCGAAAGCATTCACTCAGGTGAAAAAATATGTTGGTTATTTGTGATATGGTTATTCTATTAAGATTTTTGTGTAGTGCGCCAGTCATAGTGTTATACAAATACAATTATCAGTCTTAGGGTAAAATATATATTAACGTATTCGTACGCTCTGAAAACTAAGATGTTGTACTAAGGTCACGTACTCCAGGTTTGAAATACCTTGCAACTGCCTGATTGGGTATAATTGGTAAACACATTAAAGCCGATAGTTCTTGTCGTAATACATGATAACACAATGTTTTAATTAATTTCAGACACTGAGTTGAAATAGAAACCAGCTTTGCACGTATCCTTCTACGGAAGCGACTTTGTGTCCATGACTGCATATTTCATTAAGTTGAATTAATTTGCCTAATGGTGCACTAACAACGTACACATGTTATATATACATTATAACAAGAGAAATGTTTAAAATATATTTCATCCACACTTCCTGGATAACATGGTATTGTTTTATTACGAAATATTTATTAGAAAAAAGCAACAGGGACTCGGGCGATAGTATACAGCATTCGTATTAAAATAATTAAATATACATAATAGTACACTCGGGCGTTCTGAATCAGTGATGCGGTGACACAAACTCCCTTTAACCTTAATTCTAATGCAATTAAAGTAGTTAATCATATACCCAATTATCTTATTACATTATTGCCTTATATTATGAGCTAGTTATGTACTAGTTGTGACGAAGTAGGACTAGGAGGGAATTATATGTGCACGAAAAATCGAAAATGTAATAAATTGGCGAACTCGATAAAAATACTGGAAACATTCTTATTTCGATAACTGACAATTATTTCATTTCTTATTTGACAATAAATACTGTAATAAACTATTCTTAAATAATTGCTCCGGTCAGCACTGTACAATCACGTCAAAATGAGTAAGTGGGCTTTCAGTTTGTTGTAGAAACTATACGTAATTACGAGTTTAAAATGATTACGTTCAACGTACAAGGTGATAGAAACAATAGCGTGTATACGAACAGTTTACCCTATCTATTAATAATATCTCGGCAATGATTGATCTCGGTAAGTAAATTTTGTGACGTGAAATATTTCAGAGAGCCGTAGAAGGCTATTATCCAATTGTCTTCTAATTTGTGTAGTATTAAATCGAAATTGGCCAATAATTGTACGAATGATAAATGTTGAGAAATATTCAATGATAAGGATATTAGTTTATTCCTGGTCTGTGTAAGATAAAAATTTTAGACCAAAGCATTTAGTTCGTGAAGTGGTTTACAAAGGAAGATTTAAGTTTGGAAGAAACGGTCCATTTTCCAGCAAAAAAGTAGTTCCGTGGTAATTAACGATAATTCGAATATGATTGTTGAGACAAGCAAACTAATAAGACACAAATTCTTCCGCGATGTGGTTAATAAAATGTATTACAGTGCAACCTATCTAAAGCAACACCCTTTGTGAAGAGCAAAATTATGTTGTTGTTGAGAGGTTGTTGCTCTAGAGAGGTTAAATTAATAGTTAAATCGTACAGTGGGGAAAATCATGCTGTTGTTGAAAGGAGGTTGTTGCTCAAGAGAGGGGTGCTCTGGAGAGGTTGCACTGTACCTTCTTTTTCACAATATTACCCCAACATATCAATTATGGCATAGAATCACTCAAACCACTCCTTGATTTAGGTTCAATAAACATTGTTCACGCTTAGTCGTATATTGTATGCAAGAAATGAGATCTGCTATGTCAGATTCGGTTATCATTTCTTGCGTACAATTTATGGACATTGATTAATTAAATGTATTGTTGTCCTCTGATTCTGACAAGGAAATATCTGATTAATGGAACAATTATTTAGTTTTACACGCAGATTGATTGAAATGAACGCATATTATGGTAATGTATCGAAGACAATAATTGACCAAGAAAATACAGCCACCGTCATTACATATGTACCGGTGCTATGAAGCACAAACAAAGATATGTTTGTATTTTCTACTTGTATTTAATAAACATATTCTAAATAACGTTTGTTACGTACACTTATTTAGAGCACAAATAATTTTACAATATTACTAAATTGATGTAAAGAACAGCATTCTCTCATACCAAACAATGTAATTCACAGTGTAATATTTCTATGAATCACTCATTAGTTCAGACAGCTTGAATATAAGTGAGTAGACTAATTGCTTTACGTTTTCTGACACGTGACTCGCTAAAACCTCGAGATTAACTGACCCTCTTTGACATCACAACAAGATGTATGTCTCTCTAATATTAACACAGGGTACATCAATTTTCTCACCATCCGTGCATAATGATATTATTTCACTGGTATGTATGTTAGACAAATATTCACTGGAACAATTCAAACACTAAGGCTTGATTAAATACTTCCAATACGAAGATCGATATAAAGACTGTGATACACACACAATCCTACATTAATGCTGTTTTATCAGACTGAATATTAACTGTTCGATATTCTCTTCCATTATTCTTTTCAATTATTTGCTCAAGTTATTTGTCAACGATTGGTGCAGATGTGTTTGTTGGCATTAAGGGGATTCAATTCAACACTTCAACAGATTCTTCAACACTTAAAGTATACAAATTGTGTAAACTACAAGCATTTATAAACCTCTGTTAACTCAATGTAAATAAATTCATTCAATTAATGTTCAGTGTCACGTTCATTTAATGAACAGTGTTCATCGATTTATTGTAACGTCGCAGGTGACGTCATTTAATTAAAATGTGGCGCGTGGGGTCAATAAATAAAAAACAAACTCGTAAAGTCTTATATTTTCATCATTAAATGCCATGCCAATTAAGTTCCACGTGACTCATAATGTCATTTTATTACAATGCAAAATTTAACTTCCTTTCAGTTACTATGTAAATCGTCATGATTTTAGTTACAACTCGCACATTTTATTAAAATGCAACTTGTGACAGTCTTTATTAGGCCTAAAAAAGGTTTGTTTCCGGTTATCCGACCGACCCATCTTTTACCCGCCGACTCAAAGTTTTACGGCATCTAAATCTTTGTGCTGTATTGTAATTTTCACAAATTAGATAAAAAATCTACCAACCCATATTATTTTGGGCATGTAACCGGAAACAAACCTTTTTTTTGGTTTAGGCCTTATCGATATTCTGTTTGATGTCTTAGGTTGACAATAAAAATCTCCTCAAACACATTGACAAGAAACAAGATTTCGATTTTCCAGCGCCGTACTAATTAATAAGTGTTCGCTTGTATAGTAACTTGTCGCTGTAATTAATCAAAACCGGATATACTACTCTAATAGAAAATCACTGTTTTCTGGTACAATCTTGATGTTGTTTAATGAACAAAAGCCTATCTGTATTAATGATTACTGTCCTAATGTTGGTGATTAAGTCTTATAAAAACTTACTTGTGCTCGCTTGAATTGCCCAAATATTGGCACCACTAATAGAAAACTGACAATGACAACCAATGTTAGCCTGTTCAATCTTAGTTTTGGTGTCTGCGGAATCCTTTCTGGATGTTGTTCGATTGGTGGTTGTAGCGCGTTAATTGCACCATGCCCTTGGGTGCCGTATCGTTCCGTCCGTTGGGCATAATGGACGGCAGAACGATGTTTTAATGGTCAAACAGAGTTCTGTAAGAAACAGGTCACGGCTAAGTTAGCAAGTACAGCATTTTAATGAGTTATGTTTGTGATTATGCAGATATGGAGAATGACTCAACCACTTAATCACCCCAAAGCCATGTTTGTTATACATACATAAAGCAAATATCCAATAGTATCATACCAGCATGCGAAGTGAGAACTTAATTAAAGGAACCCAACAAAATTAAATTAAATATTGATATGTGCTTGTGGTTTGCGAAACACTTGTAATGAATATTGTCATTTTGCCAGTCTTCGTTTCATCTTATTGGTGTTTTCTGCTGATGAACACGTGATATTTATCAACCAACAGTGTCAAATGATGATTTCTGATTACTTGTGGACTGTAATTGTTCACCAGAGAATTGACTGATAGTATTCATTAAGTTACATTAGTTAAAGCAAACAAACATGTTTACACCGCATAATTATTGTCTAGTCCTGTTTGGTTCAGTTATAGAACGAATTGTACATTCAATTTAAATCCATGCGTTACTATGCGTTACTATGCGAGTACTAGTATTCTATTCCGTAGAACTTCATTGTTTTGCGTGCAGAGTAAAATCTTGGACATTACGTACAACTAAAAGTAGTGTATTGTATGCGTGTGTTTTGTATTTCTCCGGGTTTTAATTTACTTTTTATGTATTCTGCTAAAACTTATTTTATCATTTGGACTTTGGGCGGCTTGCTAAGAACACATTCGCACATAAAAGAATGCGATGTTTGATGACAATATTAGGGTTGTGCTGAGAAGTTTTAAAAAAATATAAGCAAGGTTTGTCTAAGACATCGCTCAATCAATACACAATACACTCGCTTGGCCCCAAGAGTTGTAGATCCTATGTTATGTTATGGTGGATTTATTTTTAGTTTAGCTATACTTCATCCTACTGATAAGTTTGGTTAATTGAAAACATTCTCATCATATTAAACATGTAGTATGTAACTATCACTGCGCATGTGCATGAGGTTAATTTTGTAATAAGTTGGTCTGTTTTGTTTTCATGATGCAAAAATATTACGATTCATAGCTTCAACTTTCTCAATGTAAATAAAAGAAGGATTCTGTCAACTGAGAGATGCTGAACTTTGAATAGTTGAATGTCCCGATTTTGGTAAATTTTCAAGACAGTATAATGCCGAAAATAAATTAATTTGTAAGGTACCATATGTTGCTATACAATAGTGTTTGTATGTGTATTTGTCTATTTATTTTGAAATGAAAACTTCATCTAAAAATCATCTAAATACATGTTGAAAGTCCAAGAATACGTGCCAGAATATTAGATAAAGACTTGTACGTTTATGTATAGTGAAATCTGTGAGTAAAGGCCACTCTTGGGAAAGACAAATGTGACCCTCATTGTCAGATGGCATTTATTCGGAGGTCAGTTCGTTCTAATTCATCCATGATGGTTTTCAAAGAATGACCTTTATTTACAGGGTGACCTTTATTCGGGGGTAGTAGCAAACACAGGTTTGACTGTACATATTTTTACAAAGAAGCAGCGGGTGTATTTAGAAGGATTGTCGAACAATGTTGTAACATCAGTGAAGAAGCGATTTCATGCGTTAACAGTTCTCATGTTCTTGTTTGTTCCAATGTACTGACTGTCTGATATTAGCTAAGGTACATAGTCTGTCTGGATGTGAATGCCAAATTTCTGCCACACTATTTGTACGATGAACGAAATTGTGTTGTAATTGTGTATTAATTGTTCTTGACTAAGTATTGTTGGTCCACTCACAGCATTTATGTAATGAAGTTGTACATTTCATGACACTTATTTGACTCGTAAGTGAAAAATGATATTTCATATTCCTATTGCTATAAGTTGACAATGCCATTCCATGTTTAGGCATATTATAATCGGATGTTACCATTCCATGTTTAGGCATATTATAATCGGATGTTGTCATTCCATGTTTTGGTATTTTATTATTGGCTACTTATAACCACACGTATTGGTATTTAATATGAAATTTTCTGTATTCGAATTTGATGTAGTAACTTCTGCATTTGTATCTGATACGGAACTTCAGCATTCGTGTCTGTGATAGCCTCTCCGTTTGTATTTAACTTCTATATTCGTATTTGGTGTATCGAATACTGTACTTGTATTTTCGTTCATGTTTGGCATATAAGGTAAGCTAAATCTGGAAAGCATGTCGATTCAAAATACAGAAATTCGGGTCGCTTTTACGATGTTGTCGTTACCATGGTAATTATCTTCCTCTATGTAACTGATATCGGTCTATTAAAAGGCTGTGCGTGAGAAGATGTATTATACCACGTACGCATATGCAATCAATAATAAAAAAACGCATAAGACCTTTTCAATCATCCCCTTGTAGGTATTGTACGGGGAAATTTTGGTTAATCACTGCGGCGTGTCTGTTTGATGTAATTACGACTGCAGAATAATGAAGATTTTGCATGAATTCGGCTTAAAATCGGTTGTGCGTTCATGCATCTGACGGTATTTTCTTCATATATTGAAAAATAGATAGGAAATGACGGGTCGATGTCTTTTTTTTGTTCAAATATACCACAGTGTCAGTATAAATACATGAATGATCTAGTTCAATATTATCATCCTCTTCATTTTAATCGAGTAGCGCACAACAGATAGCCTCTAAAGGAGAAATTGATCAATCGATTTCATCGCTTTAGGACTTAATTCAAAGTAGTTAGTCGCTATTTTGTTTTCATATTTAATAATCATTACTGAAGCGCTATAGTTCACTGTGGTTCATACAGAAATGCGAGTTTAAGTTGTTAGCGTATTGATCAGTGTTGTTGAATTAGAATTTACCTTTGTCATATTACTAATTGGCAATGTCCTTCCACCAAGTAATCAATGTCACACGCTGGATTAATTGCTTCTGAAACAGCCGTTTCATCGATTGATACGTTCTGTTGTAGATGACGATAAGTGAGTGCATGATGGATTTTAATCAAAATTAATGGGTTGGAGTAATCAACAGACTAATTAGTTAGATTATATCCTCAATGTGTATTCTATAAAACGATGCTTGGTGATTGAGAAATGTTACCATTTTGTTGTTTCATGGATGATGTTTGACATAATTTCAGATACCCAGGGAGTTTGCTATCAAGTTATGAATACGGTATCCGTTACTTTCAATGAATCTTCCTTTGTACCCACGGAAAACCTCATTTTCCAGGTAAGGTTTCAAAATATGTTCAACGTTTTTTTTTATTCAAATATTAGAATTTTTGTACGATTAAAGTGCGATTTTGAAGGGAGAGAGAGAGAGAACGAGAGAGAGAGAGAAAGAGAGAGAGAGAGAGAGAGAGAGGGGGGGGGGAGAGATTAAACGCGCACACAATCAAATAATTCTCGGTAAGTGTTTATAAGTAAGTAGAAGTGCGCGGCTATACGCAATCAACTGCGTTTCCTGTTTCATGGTCACTATAAACATACACTTTGTGATCGCGTCTCCTCATCATTGTCAGCTGTGACGTCACAATAGACACGAATCTGTTAATTAGGTTCTAGCACAATTTACAAATTATCATTCAATCTTTTCTTAATGGCCTTATCTAACCAAACAGCTGAAATGTCAATCGATGATAGAGTTATTTGCACAATATAACCTTCCATATAACAATGACGTAATATGTGTTGATAGCGACATGTATATGCAATATCATCTCCATATTGAAAATGAATTTACCTTTTTTGTCCCAGTGCTTATCGTTTGTGTTTAAAATTTGTTTACTTAAACGTTCGAAGTAAACGAAGCGGTGAGAATTACCCTAAATTTGTTTTGTTACATTAGTTGGCGGTTTCAAACAAAGTTAATTTTCACGCAGTTTAAAAAGGTGTATAATGTTCGAGTGCCAGGATGGCGTGTCCTCTTGCCTTTGCCATCATGGGATGGAAATGTAGAATAGGCTGTGATACAACAAACTTACATCATGAATTGCATTAGTAAAATATACTTCAATGTTGCATGACCACCGGTTCAAGTGGTAGAAATCCCTGACTAGTATTCATTAACCTTTTACTGAGTTCGAATCCCACATCTATGGCAGTTTTCCAGGCAGTTTACGATTTGTCGGTATATGCTTAGGGTCCTGCACCTTAAAAGCCAGAAGAGTCATATGACCCTGGCTATTGCTGCGACGTTTAACTCCGCTACTAAACGGACATTAATTTCTCATTAACATAGTGAAACGTAATTCTATTAAGTACTAACGTTATTTCATCATATGCACTAATTTTACATATTAACAATGTATTAATGTTACGTCATGCTTCAATTTCGTCAATGTTGCATGTCAACATTGTGTGGACATTATGCCGTGCGTCAATTTCACATGTTATAATGAATATATGTTACATCATGCGTCAGTTTTTATCTCATGCGTCAATTTCAATGTGATACAGTAAAAAGATGCCAGGCAATTTCACATTATACTAGGTGAATGATGTTACATCATACGTCGATTATAACAAAGTGAATTGTTACGACACGCGACAATTTCGCATTTATAATTGAAAATGCCGTAATCAATAGTACAAAACTTGATACATTCAAAAGCTAAATGAAAACTGTTGTTTTTTAAAATTTGTTATTGATCTGTATAAGTTCCACATGAAGCATCGAAAGACTAATTTATCTCTTAAATTAGAATTATGAAACTTTTTTTTCAAAGTAATTTATATGCTACATTTTGTTGGCAGCTTAACATATGAAATAACGATTTTGTGATGAAATCGTATGCGGTATGATCAAATTCATCCTCAATATTTTACGTCTTAGATTATTTTTGCTTTTTATTTTACGGAAATTAATTCATTGAATCGGATGATTTCCCTTGGGTAATGATGTACATTTGTATAATTCACCGAAATGATTTCATCTTTTAGGTAGATAGTTGATCATGGTGAACAAATGTGTCATTTTTCTGTAATCAGCTGAGAAATGGATAGCTTGAAATCACTGAACCACAATCTAATATACCCAAATTAGTCATTTAAGATACAAATGATTTAATTTTAAAAATGAGCTGAATAAAAATAAGCAAGAAGGCACCAAGGCGACGACATTTCACCTTGATTTCATTATAACTTTATGCCAAGTGATATTGTGTAGCAACTTATGTTTTATATGTTAATACTACTGTTCGTAACTTTATCGATGTAATCACGGGATTGTGAAGTCTTCCATATATCAGTGTCTTTGGTGATTCTTTATCTCCAAATAGGTCTTCTTTTAGATAACGTCTGTACCCTGCATTAAGTTTTATTCCTTGAAAAAATGAATGTAGGCTGATTAAGTATATAGTCTTTATATAACCTTATAGGATGGCGGTTGTGCTAATGAATCTATTCATGTAACATATTATAACAACATTATGCGTTAGTTGCACCCAAAGACGCAATACTACATTATGCGCTGTTTAGCTTTACAAAAACAGAAAACCGTGGCCTCTATTATTCCTCACAATCTTCTATTAATCAAATCAATAAATGACTGCTGTTTACCTCGTATCACGTGACTGCTCCACAGCAATATATCTGTTTGCCTTGTGGCTTCGCCTTGTTTTCAAGCTGACTCCCATCATTTGTTGCATGTTAAGTTAAATCATCGATAATATCGATTATTGTATATAACAGAGAAGTCTTTTATGTATTTACGATGTTAAATTAGCATGGACACAATTTTGTCCAGGCTAAAACATCACGTGAAATTCTCACTGCAGAAAAAACATGATTAAAATCACAGGAAATGTTCCACACGTAATGTTTTCACGAAGACAGAGAGGGGAAGCGAGAAATAAAGTAGAATGAGGTCAGCCATACCAGAAGCCCATGTTTTAGAATGAGTCTGGAATTGACTGTCGTGTTGTTAATGAAAAATTAAAGTCGAAGTCGACTTTTTTTGTGGCTTTCCGAAAGTCATTCAATGAATATGCATCTAAATGGACTAATTATCCTGTGATGTTCATGATTCTGTGGTTTAAGATTATGCCATCGTGTGTTAGAACAATATACATTGATCATATTTAAAGCCCTGTACATTGACCATGTGTTAAAACACTGTACATTGACCATGTGTTAAAACATTGTACATTGACCATGTGTTAAAACATTGTACATTGACAATGTATTAAAACATTGTACATTGACAATGTGTTAAAACACTGTACATTGACCGTGTCTTAAAACACAGTACATTGACCATGTGTTAAAACATTGCATATTGACCATGTGTTAAAACATTGCACATTGACCATGTGTTAAAACACAGTACATTAACCATGTGTTAAAACACCATACATTGACCATATTTTAGAACACTGTATATTGACCTTATGTTAGAACACCATACATTGACCACGTATTAGAACACCATACATCGACCATGTGATAGAACACCATACATTGATCATGTATTAGAACACCATATATTGATGGTGTGATGGAACACCATACATGACCATAGTTTAGAACACTGTACATTGACCATTAGTTAAAACATTGTGCGTTGACCATGTGGTAGAACACCATACATTGATCATGTTTTAAAATACTATACATTGATCGTTATATTTATATTGCATTTCACACTGTACATTCTCAGCAGAGGCTATTTTGAATGGAAAAAGTACTCATTACATTATATCATTTATGATTGTTTTACGGTCTAAGTTAACGAGTATATGTTCAACAGCAATCTTTAGTCTAATTTAACCAATCTGCTATAAACCAGGGCCAATAAAACGTTCATTGTGCCTGAACAGACATGACATTTTCCTTTTAACGTTCATAGAAAAATCTATCAAGCGTATATCTAGTTAGGAAAGAAAGATATACGCCGTACGTTACTAAGCAACAGTTTATTACCTGCAGAGTGTGTGCGCTTTCGCCAAACCCAGGTAGAATTTATCGGAAAATCGAAGAAAATCTTTAAAACAAAGTCTAAATGGATGTAAGTTTCCTCGCATGGTTTGTGTATGAATTAAATTTATTGGAATACGCATGATCATGGTTAATTTGCTGAATAAATTTGAGTTTTGGAGTTCTAATGATTTCGTACAAACAACTAGGTGAGAAATCAATTTAAATATCGTCTGTCATATACATGTTGGATAGTAATATAGAGCATCTTATACATGTATTTATTGTTGGTAACTCATCTTTTTCTCATGTCAGTGAAAGCTGCAATCATTGTACTCAACACTAATAATCATGTAGTGTAATTTGCATAATTACGTCTTTCTAACTATCGTCAAATTGTTATTATATATTTAATAGCGGTTTTTTTTTTGCTGTCCTCGTTGCCTGTATTTGCGTGGGACACTTTTCCTTTTTAATGCACATACTCAGGATTAAATAAAGTCAATTCACGATAGACGTAACATTATGAACAAATAAAATTGGACTGTAAATTTAATAATTACGAGACATGTTTACTAGAACATTTACGTTCAAAATGACAGTAATATCATAAGATAAGAGGTTAAATACGCTGGTATAGATATTGTGGTATGAGAGTTGTCTGCTTGCGAGTTAGGGACGAAAATGTGTATGATCACGTAAACCCTTGATTCACTTTTTCATGTTTTTTTTATAATTACTGCCAAATGAAAACCGTTTCTAAAATTTAATAAAAGCATAAATCTAGAGTCTCGCCCAGCTAAGTGTATTTATGTGTCGTTCAAATTTCCCTTTTCAACAGATAGTCGATTATTTCTTGATCTGAATTTTATTATAAATGTCTTAAGAGAATATCTGGAATTTTTTCTGAGCCATTTTATTACTGAGCCATTTTAGACACCCGTAAAAATATTATTGGTTCGCAATTACACAACTCATTTATTTTACAGACAGTAGGTAGGCAGGGACTTTTGTTAACATTATATGTCTGTACTGAAACAAAGAGCCGGAATAAAAAACAATTTTTTTGGTCCTAATCGCTAAAATCCTTTAGGGTCGGTGGATTTTTTTAACGAGTCTGCAAACCAATATTTTTAAAGTTGTTATTTCCCCCAGTGTGTATTTGTAAATGCTTACATAAATTTCTGTTGTTTTTTTCTTATCCAAATAAATCAGCGAAACTTGTTGATGTAAGTAAACAAACTTGATAAATTATCATTGTGGGTACATTTTTGCCATGATCTGTAAGTAAACAAGCTTGTGAGTAATTTTTTTTTCATGATCTATGGTCCGATTCGTAGGCATATCTTTGCAAACATAACAGTTTTTAACTTAAATTTCTTTCGAATGCATACATTTTAGACATAAATTTGCCTTTAACATCTAGAACAGTAGATAAAAAAACAACCTAGCTACATGTAATAAAAGTATTTTTATTTAAAAACACCGGATAGCAATTTTTTAAGTTAATAAACTCTATCTCAGCCAAGATATGTGTATAAAACGTGCCTCTGGTGTAACTGATTTAGATAAATAAGAAGAAATCATTTTTGTTTCTGTTTCTGTTTAATAGTGATGTTGAATATTTCATCTATATGCTATACAATGTTTGTTCTAGATCAGAAACTTTTTTAAATCATTATTTCGCCCTTTTAAACAGTTATTTAAAGTATTTCGTTGGTCTGTATTGTAAAGACTTCAATAAGATAAAGCAATGAGGTTATTAGTGTGATATGCACCATCACTAGAGAGTTGGGTAAATTTCCTCCCGCACCATATTTGGAATACTAATACATGTACTCAATACGCATGTGCGCCCGATTGTTGGACCAAATTTTCCCTCTGCCATGCATGTTGTTTATAACTCATTAATAGTTTGATGACTTCAACATGCGTGAAAGACGTCATTTCCTCGTAGAAATTTAACGGCGCATTGTTTGAACAATACTGCAATGCAAAAAGATATTTTTGTCAAATCACACGCCGCATGCATACAGTGTAAATCTGGAAAACTTCACAATATTTGCTTTACTCCGATATTAATTTAATCTAGTTTAAAACATTAATGTTAGCATTACAACTGCAGACGTTTCAGGAAGTGAATTTGTAATAGATGAGAGTTTTATTTTCAATTGGTGTTACAATTTATCTGACTGGTTGCTACTATTTTGTCTTTATTTGATTCTTTTGTTCAATTTCGCAGAACTTTCCGAGCTCGACTGGTTCACCAGTTTTCCTTCAATTTCACTGTTCATTCCGTGACGGTTGAAATTAAAATGTGAAGTTAAATGCTTACGTAGTTACTTCAGCAATTTACAGTGGGGAGTTTATTTGATTAGGTTTAGTGTTAAGAGAAGGATATGTAATTGTCTGACGTTGTCTTCGTATGAATTCACGAGCTTCAGTGTATCCCCAAATGGTTTCCTAGAATTCATAAAGCGCTCCATATTATCATAATACTTGAACTTTTACCTACCTGATATATTATAATGACTTCATGGCACGAAACCACAACCACAGGCTTCGATGTCACTGTACAAATTGCATGTAATCAATTACAGGACATATTTAAACATGTAGAAATATATAATCATTGTATCACTATATAATGGTTTACAAACGCAGGTAATTCTTAGTACAAAATGTCTCCTAGTAACTTTCCTAAGGTTACCAACTTTCATCCGCCACTTCACTAAGTCAGTTCAATGTACTATCATATTTTATTTTTGCAAGACTTGCATAGAAAAATCAATACTGTAGTCAGCTACATGCATGTGTACATGTATGTATTGTGTGTCACAATTGACGTTCAAAGTTTATCATGATATTTTGTAACTTACATGGCTTCGTAATACATATACATACAAAGCTGTTGTAGGCCTATAATTCAAATGCACTTTAGAGGAATGCAGTTTGACATTCATGCATGATGTACCGTATTTAGTTCAAATCTATATTTGAAAGCAGGACATTGAAACACCAAGGACGTTATTCTAGCTGTAATGCTACAAGAATAAGACCATTCTTGAACAAATGTTGGTCTGCGGTTCCGCGACCAAAATTTCAATGCATTTTATTCATCTATTCATTGTTTACATTATAGTTATGATTGTTTCGCAAACGAAATGCTTAAATAAAGAACGAAAAGGGCTTTTTTTAAATACGCCAAAAGAAGTTTTGGATCGAGAGATTTTATGCTGAGACCGTCGCGTAACTGCAAAACAAGCATTTTTTTAGAATAGAGTAATTAGTGGGCCCATACCACGTGACTTTGACGTCATATTTTGGGGGTAATACGGTATTGTTTTTGGTATTACCAAAAAGGCACGTAGTATAGGCACTGTTAATATTATGTAAATGAGATCTGATTCTCCATCCACGTCCAAACTTGCCTATTTGTGCTACTTTGAAAAACAATAGAGAGGATGTTCGACTTACGTCAGACCCCCTTCCTAATTTGTTCATTTACGTTTGATGTCTGATAGTCACGTTGCAACACTTAAGATTTCGCCTTAGAATCAACATTGCCTTCCTCTGATACGATTTTCTGATACAGTGCAACCTCTCCAGAGCGGCACTCGAGCGCAACAACTTCCCTTCGACAACAGCATGATTTTTCCCACTGTACGATTTAATTTATAGTTTAACCTCTCCAGAGCAACAATCTCTCAACAACAACATAATTTTGCTTTCCCAAAGGGTGTTGCTTTGTAGAGGTTGCACTGTACATGTTGTACATAGTTGTAAATGGCAAGTATCAGCCTTTGAACCAATAAAATTATGTTATACTTCAAAGACACTTGAAACATTTGGATACCTTAGATTGGTCTCCGCGATTAAATTTCTCTTTGAAAATAACTAGATTTCTTGTACCCTTATTCAATTATGAAACAATTTCACAGAACAAAACTTTATTTACAGATGGGTCAGTTTCTGGCTTCACCAGTCACAATAGAAACAGTTTGACGCCCATTATATACACGATCAATAGAATAATACGATTTTCATATCGCCCAACAAAGATGGTCAAATATTTATAGTGATAAAACAATCATATAACGGTACAACAAATAGAATGCTCAATTTACAAGTTATTGATCATTCGTAACTACAGAATAAAATGACATAACAAACAGATAATTGAGCTGTACTTGTTCACAAGACCACTATATTATGTTAACATCGTTATATTTATATCAGGAGCCTAGGAATTTGGAATAGTAAAAGATGAAAGGTATTGCTAAAATGGCGCCTAATATGACGGCCTTCAGCGTACGAATGTATGATGGATGTCGATAATTATGTACTTAAATTATCATATATGTGTTCTACAATTATTCTACGACCATTGTTTACTCGTACAAGCTTTCTCTGTTAGGCCATCCATAAAATTTTGCTGGTTTGCAGTTCACAGACGCATTCAAATAATCTGTCGACACTAGAACTTTTTAGGGATTTTAGCAATATTTGTTTGCCAGCTTTTCGTTTTCAGTACAAGCATTTAATGTTAACAGAAGAGAAAATGCTTACCAACCAATTCACTGTTAAAAGATCAGGTCGCAAAACAACGGTTTTAATAATGTTCTTATTTATTGACACGTTTATTTTACTTTTTTCTATGGGTTTAACCTCGTTTTTCAGCATTTTTCAGTTATATACTGCGTCGGTTCATCTAACCAGTTTTCCTGGACTGCATTCTAACCAGTACTAAATTGCCCTTCCACAGGGAGCCGGCAACTTCTCCGCATATGGAGGAGAATCGACATTTTTGTCATTTTTTCATAGAAGAGTATGACTTGCCGCCGCCGGGATTTGAACCCGGATCGCCGGGTTACAAGTTCAGCGCTATAACCACTGGTCCACGGTCGCGGATTTATTTTACTGTAAATGTTGTTTCTAGAGGTGTTTCATCCATATGTCTCCAACAGCGGATTTATCTGCGGTGTTTTGGAGTCAGAATTAAATATTACAAACTGCTATTCTCCACGAAGTATTCTAAATGTGTTTTCATGTCTGTATGACTCACGTGATTTATTGGATATCTCAACAGGAATGGTACAGCATACTTCATAATTTGATACACGGCAAGAAGTGTGTCATTAATTTAAAGCTCGTTGATACCTCAACCAGATTTATTCAAATACTAACGATAGCTTGTTTTGTTCATATCTGATTCTAACGACCTAGCTTACCTAATGACTTGTGTAATACATTTTTAATATTTTCAATAAAATGATGGGCATCCTTTTTCAGATACTTTTATTCATTCAATTATGTATTGTGCTGTGGCCCAATTGTGTTGACAATAGTCTTTATTCAAATGCATATTGTAATTTATTAATATAATGTAACTGTATGTTTGTGGTTTTCAGTCAAATGAGGCGACATGAGAAGAGATGTTCTGCCTACTAAAACACAAGGGACTAATGTATCGGCTTACCAGATAGGAAATAGCTCCAGCGATCAGATTTCATCTCCCATATCGACGGTCCAGATCATTCGAGATTATCAACAGGCAGATCAAATATATTCTAATAAAACGAAACTCATTGGAAACCAGTTTTATAGTTCTTACGATCCGGAAGTTGGTATAAATACAGCGTCCTTTTTAGGCGGAATTCTTGTACTATTAGTGATATACGTAATTTATAGAACGAAGTGTCGCAAGCGAATTCTAAAGTTTTGTCAGAATTGCACTATGAAATATTTTCCAGAAGAATTTCCGGGTCTGAATGCAAATCCAAAACAAAGTGTGGATAAATTTAATTCAAACGAATCGCAATGGATTAGTGAGAATGCTAAAATGATTTGGAAAGAAAGAACAAACTTGTCCCTCCATAGAGATACTTCGAGTGCTTTGTTGCAATCGACTGAAACTGACTGTAGGGAGTTCAAGAAGGGAGAATACTCTTTGTGTTTAAATACTCCTGATATGCAATTTAAAGACAACAAAAATGAATGCGAAAATAATCGGCCACAACTGCCAGATTATGAGGAAAATATTGAACAAGCTACCGCGCACTGGGTTCAAAATGTAAAATGCATGGATATAAAGGAACGCCAGTTAAATGGAATAATCTTAAAAATTCCTCCGGAACTTGTGTCGCACAATGCCAAAATCCGAAGCCATTTTCATTCTGTGACTGATTATGGGGACCATGCTAATGAATCAGTGAATATTTCAAAGAGAAATAAAAGCCTGCCATCTTTAATAGAACAGCATGTGCGTATGAAATCTAATTATGCAAGTGTTTCATCGGACACCGCAATAAGATCCTCTCGTATATACGTTCCATTGGCTACTGAAGAGGATGACAGTCTAGATTTCCCGACAAATCAGATGGTTGTTCCATATCAGACTGGTTCTCGTGTTCCTATTGACATATGTCCGATCGTTAAAGTACGGCATTATCACTCAAGGTCTAAGAGGCGCTTGACTTCTCTCAATCATAGCAGCACTGATGAAATATCGTCATCATCAGACGAGCAACGTCTTATTACAAATATGGAACCAAAAACTGCGAGTGATGCTAAATACAAGTGTTTGGACGACTCAGATCATGATGCTTACTATATGCGTTTAGATGACTCAGATTGCGACGCTCCGAAATATATGCGCGTTGACAATGCTGACAGTCGCCATCTTGATGAGAAGGGCATTCCAGTTAAATATGTGAATTATAATAATCAATTTGTTAAAAGTTTGGAAACAAACTTATAGTGTTCTCTTCAGTGACTTTTTCATTATGCGTTCATGTATGTCTGAATGTGTTTTATTCCCTTTACCCAGGAAATACTTGTTGACTTTTGTGATATAATTTTACAAATAACATTTTCATTTTTTATTGTTTTCAGGACACAATCTTGTATATATATCACTTTTCACCGTGATTTAGTCTTCATCATGGTGCAAGTCTATGAGATGTCAAATTGGTTGTCTTCTGTTTATGTACAAAACGACTTATTGCTGTAAGAAAATGGCATTTGTTTATGGTAGATTTATCAAATTAGATATTTTCAATCATTTTGGTTTTGTGAAAGTTGGAGGCAATTGTAAGCAGGCCGTAAATGTGTTGATGTGAAAATGACAAAGAAATGAGAAATTATAACAGTGGATTAGAATTGAGAATAGTAAGTCAATGGTATAGATCTATGCAGCTTGTTTAAAATGATATCATTTTCTGAATGAATTAAAGAATTATGTTGTTAGTCATGATAAAACTAAAACAAGTAGATCCACTCATATATATATATAAAAGTTGCCGTAGGTTATGGTGTTTTCAATGAAATGTTGTATTTCTTAAGTGGTGTAAAAGCACGACACTGTTGTTTACAATAACACGCACCATTTCAAGCGTTGTTTTAAATACGTATACAATTACACATTCTTCGCATTAAACTGGGTATAGCCTTTTGTCCACAGTTCGTTCGTTTCTGAATATAATTAGGGCCACAGAAATCTATCGTAAAAATACTATACTCAAATAATATATTACCTGAGTAATATTTAACAATTATGCTTCTCACCTTGGCTAATACATGCACATGTATTCTATTTTTACACAATATATTTTCTATTTATATCATTTACAATAGGTTCTAACGAGATATAGAGCTATATCCACTTTAATGAAGTCTAATAAAGTTTGTTTCGCTTGAAATGACTTGATCACGTTATCTATTTGACTCAATTTGTTCATTGTAAGCCTGTTAGATAAATTGGTCGTACTAAGGAGCGTGGAATTAAATTAATACAAATTATTTCAAAGTTGTTTCCGAGTTATTTCGTGCAATTTAGCATACACAAAACAATGGGAACTAACGCAAAAGCACACGTTTATATCACGACACATAAACGCAATCTGTTAGATTTCGTCACCACAATAATCGATTCTTTGTCAACATAATTATACGCAGATGTATTGCGGCAACAGATAAAATTCACTTGTCTGCACAGTTGGTTTTTTGCAACTATATTTAACCAATACGTTTTTAGGTATTTTTTCGTTGATACCTTAATCTGATACAAGAACGGCACCAATGCTGACAAGGACTGTAGGGCCTAAAGCATTGTAAATGTATTTACCTTAACAGACAGAAGCATGTCACCGAGAGTTAAACTTCATGCGTAAAAAGTACGGATATTTGCATAGAGGAATAGAAGGTACTGCATAACTGTTGGTGTCTAAAAAGTCAAAGCCTTCAAAAATTCAACGGATCTTTGCTTCAGTGCGCCTTTACCAAGACATAAGAACGTACTAATGAAAACCGTATACTTAAATACTAGTAAGTGGAATGCATGTATTCTTGTTGGTACGAGGTTCCTTCGATACGAAATGAATTCGACATGTCACGTCAAGCTAGTGTAGCAGACAAAAGCTTTTTTCAAATGGTGTAGGAACTGAATACCATCAGATGTGTGTCGTTGGTGTAATTAATTGTTATTGTCCTTAAGCATTTCAGCTTTCTGACTTCCGGTTATCAAAGTTGATTTTTGAAGGCTGCTGATTTGTGGTCAGGTATTATTTGGTAACTGGTCCCCTTAATACCCATTCGGCACAGTCCGTTGGATGGAGGTACGGAATCGGCTGTGATGCGCCGAACGCTGTTTTACAGAGATCATCACGAGATTGAACGTTATCATTCTATCATTTGTTCTTACACCTTGCCAAAGGTCGGACTTATATGTCTGTAATACACATTGTCTGTTTAATTGCATACAATTTTACAACGCCCTGAAAACTAATTGACTGGTATGCAGATTTACAATTTTATGGTTCATATTTTTTAAGTATCGTTGGAATCAATAAACTACTGGAAGAATTTCATGCCATGAATTATTTGCTCAGACTACCGTACCTAATTCTAGTCACTCTATTTAACTGTATGAAACTTTAATGAATCTGTAGTTACTGTAGTCTTGTTACAAGCTTGTGATCCATTTTTTCCAATTATCTCGAACTGCTGTCTGGTATTATAAGACTATAGACACAAATACAGCAATAGCAGAAGGCGTCAGACTACATACTGCAAGAGATAATCATAATCATGCATTTTTTGTTGGCAAGACCTTGTCTTTGGTGTTTCACACACTACAGTAGATGCTGAATATCTAGGTAGTTAACAACCAATCATGATAATTGTTTTTATAATTGGGTTTTAATATCAAACCAATCGGACAATAGTTTTGGCTCTTCCACGAAAACCATGTTTGTCCAAATCGAGTTCATTTTTTTCTCGTTACTTTACTTAAGAAACTGCCCCATTAGCATTTTAATCAAGTGAAGTATGATAAAATAGAAAATGTAATGTTACTACAGTTTAACTTAAGAAATGAGAGGGCCACAACTACAGTGTAAGAAATCAACTAGCTTGTTCACTAATGGCATAGCATGCCAATAAATGTGTTTTTTGAAAAAACAATGATAGCTCAGTCAACATTTTGATACCATTAGTTGCAACATTGTATATTTGTTTAATTAACAATTAATGAATTAATGATATCCGTTGAAATTGAGTTCTTATTGCAATGGAAGATAAGTCAATCCCCTATGGTAGTTGTATATACAAGATGTTTATTGTGAGACTTCAATGTAAATAAACACTGCATCTTCCATTGCACTCTGGACTTAGAGTCATTAGGAAATTTTCAAAACCATATATACTGTAAGGATAAAGAAACGCATGGTGAACTTTAAACCAGAAATTAAGTATGATATCGGGCTTCGTTTAAAACGAAATTTTGCATACTTACAGATAAATTAATGCTTAAACATGTCCAAAGTCTGTATTTTGCATCTGACAATTGGTTTACAGGTACTGATGATTAAATTGAATGGACCCATAGGATTTTGAAATTAAAATCGAACTGAGTCATCAATATCTTGTGTGTCCGCCGTTTGCTGTGGTCACTGCCCTTATTCTTCTGGTCATAGAGTTCATGAGAGCGTTAATCCGTCTTATGGGGATGTTGTCCCACTCTTCAATCAGAGCTCTGGTCAACTGCTCTCGAGTAGCAGGGGGTGGCTGGCGCTTTCGAACCTGTCTATCCAACTGGTCCCAAAGATGCTCGATCGGGGACAAATCAGGGCTATATGGCTGCCAATCTAGTGGTTGAAAGTTGTTGTTGGACAAAAAGACTGCCTCAGTGGAAACCGTCGTGGAGCATGTGCAGCGACCCAGGCCATACGACGCTGACGTCGAGCAGGGGTAAGGTGTGGACCTACGTAGGGGCGAGGTGCTCTTACTAAAACTTCTCGTAATCGATTCCTTACATTTTTTGAACTTACAGGACGCCCATGATCTCCACGAACATTAAGTGCACTCTCAACGGCAGTAAGGCGCCGATTACGCACATGAGAGACGACGATATAGCGATCCTGACGTCGTGATGTTACGCACGGACGTGCTGACCTAGGTCGATCGGCCAATCGCCCAGTTTCCCGTCTTACAAGACGTTCTATGGTGGAAACATTAACACCAAAGTGCCTAGCAACCTGATTTTGCAGCTGTCCTTGCATCAGCATCTGAATGGCCTGACCCCTCTAAACTTCTGTGAGTCGTGCCATTCTTAAAACGAATCAAATGCTCAATTAATTTTAGGGAAGCAGTTGGTCTGTATAAAGACTAACAAAGGGTAACTTGACCAACGCTGCATGGGACCAGAACAACATGGTGCACGAGATTCTTGTTTTTTCCTTCCTCCATTTACCAGAGCTGCGCACTGTACCGTGACTAAATTTTCGATACATGGCAAGGTGTAATATGACCTAATTACTCAATCCACAAAGTTTCACTTTATTTGGAGAACGCGTTTTCAAAATATCGGAACAAATGTTACCCTGCGTTTCTTTATCCTTTCAGTATATATGTAAATAATACCAAAATTAAAAATACAATTTGAAACTTCATTTTAAATGTACATCTTAATCAAACCTACCAAAATATAATCACAGGGCTGGAAAATCAGCTGGAAAAACAAGACACAGAAAATCAGGTATCATGAAAAGAGCAGAAACAAGACACAGAAAATCAGGTATCATGAAAAGGGCAGAAACAAGACACAGAAAATCAGAACAGGATCTCAGACCTATGATTTATTTTTCAAAGTCTGGAAAGTCCTTTTCCTTGATTGAAATTAAAACAAGCTGAATGCTATATTTACTTCAATACTTGCTTATGTCTCCAGAATAACAGAAAAAAATCAGTAGCATTGGTGACATAATATAACTATACCATTTTTAACATTGGTGGAAAGTTGAAATTTTCGAAAAAAAAAAGAAAATGTAAGCCTGGCACAGTGAAAACAATGCAACTACTACAGACAGGTGAAAAACCATATTCTGGGACATGCTAGATAAATGGTTTTAATATGGACTGTATTTAACTATTGCTAAATTTTCTTGTAAAATTTGAACAAAATATTTATGAATGACACTACCTCCTTAGATACGCTTGTAAGTTCATTATTTTGATTTTCTGATATCAATCAGGATGGATGTTGTTGGATACAGCAGATGGTAACTGATATAAAATACTAACCAAATTACAGATAACATTGATTTTATTACATAATGCACAATGTAGTAAGTATACAACATAACAAATGTGGCATATATGAATGAATATACATGTAATGGGCAACATATATCAAGTTAATATTTCCCATAAGGCATAAAAAAATGTTTTTAGTTACATGCTCAGTAAAATTCAGGTAGATAGATGGTGAATTTTTTAAATTATTTTTGTTTGGTATTCTAGAAAGCCACTTTTGAGATTATTTTTGAGCAGATAGGTAAAGAAAGTGAGGTACTGGATGTACCATTCCTTGTACCTAAATAAAAGTATAGGGTTGCAGAGAAAAATTGGGGCAGGTCGGGTAATCAGATATTAACATTTTTTTATGCCTAACATGTATATGATGTATCAAATGAGTCTGTAATGAAAAATATCAAGAAACTAATAACATATCTATATACATAAGATAAAAAAAATAAAAACATATCTACATTGTATCAGTATGCCAGTACACAAAATGAAAAAAAGGATACAACAAAAAAACAATACATTTACATTCTGAATGGCAATGGTACACAATATCAAATTAAAGTTCAAAACTTACACAACTACCCATCCTAAAAAAAAAAGGTATGACAATTTTGACCGAATAAACCATAATTTGTTTTTCTAGACGTTTTCTGAATACTTTCAGCATATTTGCATTAACAAATTCAAAAATATAACTAACAAGCACATCCCAAGTAAGTACAGCAAGTAAACAATCAATTCAGACATGATTATTAAATATACGCATTCGCTAAGTAATTCCTCAAACACGACTTGAACAGAAATAATTGTTTAACATACAGTCAAATTGGTGTCTGTTGTGTAAAAGACGAGTAAGGAATGATACAAATGCTGTATCTATTCTGGTCACCTAAAATATCAACACACAATAAGTATAACACTTACAGTGAACTCTTAAGGACTCAAATAATTGGTTCTTTATATCCCCATAAAAAAAAGTCTATAGCAATACAATAAAGAACAGTGTGCAGGAGGGGGATAATTGCTTTAATTACTTCATTGTACCTGATTCTTCACTATATTCAAGTTCGTGATAACAATGTTTTACTTCAACGCCAATGTAGTGATAATTGCTTCAATTAAATCAACATGTATGGGCTGTACTCCATCATAAAGTCCTAATGAGCATTTCTAGGACAGCACTCCTTTGCTTGTCGGCTAAACGATTTTCTTACCAATTAATTACCATACACAACAGATATTGTATTGGAAGATTTGCACAGAGACAGATTTCTACCAGTTTTATCATTTGGTTCACAATGAACACAGCGTAATATAATAAAATATTGATGATATGAAATTTTGCCTTCAAGTGCTGTCGATACAGGGATTTATTGAATAACAATGAAAACAATAGATTATAACCTAATCTCACAGGTCCCAAGAGAATGGTTATTTCATAAAATAATCTGTTATAGAAATGTTTGTTAATTGTTTTGACACTAAGGCACACACAGGGATTTCTTGTACATGATTTTAGCCTTTAATGAAATCACACCACATATCATGTCTTTGAACATGTGGGCTTGCTACCAAATTGAAAATCAAACATAACAATGGTACAGTCAAACCTGTGCTTGCAGCCACTTCCAAATAAAGACCATCCTGTGAATAAAGGCCATTCTTTGAAACACCGTCACTGATTATTTAGAACAAACTGACCTCCGAATAAAAGCCATCCGTCAATAAAGGCCTTATTTTTTTCTTTCCCAAGGGTGGCCTTTGTTCACAGGTTTGACTGTCCCATGTTTTCAATTATTAAACATTTTCAGGAAAAAGTTCAGATTCATGATCACACAAGTACCTGAAATTAAAAAAATAAACCAATCAAAGATCATAGAATACAGAATATTCCCTCAAAGAAATATTTTCTCCCAATTAAACACCTTACCTTTAAAGTAAAAAAAAAAACCTATATCATCACAATTTATCATAAACACTTTACCAAATCTTCACATTATTTCAAATTTGATCATCAAATTGAAAAAGTAGATAAATGTAATGCCACAGTGTTACTTATTGGAGAATATTCATCAATAGCCTACATCTGCATTTCCATGTTAACTGCATGAGTCAATTTTAACAGTATTATATTCAACAGTAAAATCTCAATCATAATCATGGAAATGCCAAAAACTTTTAACATGGATCTTCAAAAGCTATTTTCTGATTGTAGACAAACAGCAAAGTTCAAGCCTTTCAGCAAGTTTCATGTTTCAAATTTGATTTATAAAATATTGTATTATACCATACTATGCAATCCACAAGAAACAAAATGGCATAATACAGAACTTACAAGACATGGCTATGTTTAGAACATCCTGTTATGACAAATAATTGACAGCTATAGATTGATCAGAGCCGAAATAGGCAACACGTGGGCAGTCATCAAAGTGATGTTCATTAAGAGTGAATTGAATTTATACTACAGTAACATGATGTATCTTCTTTATAACTACGATCTCTTGCAGAAGGATTTCACAGATTTCTGATCAAACTATTTTCAGGGCATTTTATGCATACTTAATAAAGGTCAAGAATTTTCTGATCAGAAATTGACATAATTTTTCATCTCCAGAATCAAATGACAGCACATAATGTTTTTAACTAATTGAATGTTTACATTAAAAAAATACATTCTTATAAATACAACAATGAAATATATTATAGAAATTGCCTTACACAAGGAATTGCTGGGTCAGTTTTCTAAGCACACCTTGTCTGTTATCATCTACATCCATCTCAGAAATAAGATCAGGGAGTTTTACTGTAGAATATAAATCATTAGAAACATACTATAATTATAGGACTTTTCTAAACAATTCATGTGAATAGAATGTTGGCAGTATCACAAACCATGATTTCTTTTTAGGGTAAATGATTAATTTCACTGAGAAACATACTTTTTAGCAATTTACTATAATTATAAGATCCTTCTAAACAATTCATAAGAACTGATGTTGGAAATATCACAGACATTGCCTTCTTGGAGATGGCTGATAAATTGTTCCTTTCAATCTTCAAACTATTTAATTCTGTCAGAAATTGTCAGAATAAAAGATCCAATTTCATGCAGAACATAATTATCATTGTTAGGTAGAGAATACTCTGAGACTTGAAAAAATCAGTTAACAGCTGAACACTAAAAATCTCAAAAAAGTAATATTGAATCACATTTCAGCAGTGCTAATCATATCACCTAGGTCTGTATTAGATGTCAGCAAGATTGTTTAGCAGATTTGCATTTTAAATGTATTTTATAAATAAATATTTTCCATCAAAAATGAAGATAACAGAAAAACATCAAGTTTAAAAAATAGTAATTACATTTCCTCAACTTTTATGCAACAATGTCTTTATTTTATAGTGTAATGGTGAAGGTGACATTACCTTTAACTTGTTAGATTTTTTTATTTCATATACTGTACAGGGCTTTTTCCTTATATAGGGCCGTTTATAGGCATCTTCTCCGCAGGAAAAATCATTAGATTCAAGCAGTTTTCCCCTAAAATTCAGTTTGTTTCAAACTTTTCTTCCCCTTTTTCAAAAATATTTATTTTTTCCCCAAATTTAAGAAAGGCCCATTCCCCTACCTGTGAAAAAAAAGCCCTGACTGTAACTAATTTTTCACACATAATGGCTATTATATGGAGCATGTTAGATTTGCATATTTCAACACAACACTTACAATTATTATTTTGCGTTATAATGAAATATCTGTGTTTATGTTTGTAATAAATGTATACATAATTATTGTCATAAAAAATAAATAGATTTCTGTTTGGAAAACATTACATTTGGCCTATTTCAGAGTGGAAACAAATAAATTTGGTTAGTAAATTTTCTTTCAAAACTGTTATTAAATCAGAGTGCATTCATAAAAGAGTTTCAAAGTCTTAAGACAGTAGTCAAAGGTCATTGAAGGACATACCTATTGACAGTGTAAAGAGTGACATGTACTAAGTATCAGTCTACCCATGTAGTGATATATTTGGTATCAGGCAGGCCGAGCACTACAGACGTGGGTAAAAGTTGAAAATTTTCAAAAAAAAAAAAAAAAAAAAAAAAAACAGAAATCTTAACCTCAGTGCCGTGGAAGCAATAAAAGCCAGTAGAGTCTGGACCTGGGAAAAACGAAATGTTCAGGAAAATTTGAGAAAACTTTTAAAAATGTACAGAGCCTTATCTCAAATACTTGGAAAATAAAGTCAGACCATATCAGACAGATTTATAAATTAAATAATTTCTCATCTAGACAAAAATTAAAAACATTCAACAATGGAGAAAATCCTCCATTTCATGATTATGTTCTTCAGTAAGGTAATCAAACACAGCACAGCCTCCCAGTAAACACTGATGCTCACATGTCAGTATCTAATATAAGGCTCCAATGATTTTATATGTAATCTATAAACTATGAAATTACATATCATAAAATCTACTGCTTCAGACAGACATAAATTGAACTTTAATAAGGCGAAATCAGAGTCTAACACCAGCTATCTGTTCCAATATCTAAAAAAAAACGACAACAAACTTACATTCACCAAGCAAATATTGATGATCACTTTATCGCATGTTGTCAACTGTTAGTTTTTTAATGCCATTTTAGTGCTAATTTACTATCATTTGCTTGGAAAGAAATGAAGACAATGTTTGTAAACTAGCAACAATAAGATTTGGAGAGAAGAAAAGACCAGTTATATAAGCTGACATGATGGCGTATCTAACTAATACCTGAACCGTAATCACTGCATGTCAGGATCAAACAATATTCACAGGTGATAATCACAGAGTTTTAACACACCCGTTAAAAGGCTGTTAAAAATTAAGGGTGTTAAGATTTGCTAAGTTGAACTATAGTCAACTCTTGATAACACAAAGTATTTGTGATCAAATATGACATGAGATCAAGATAACACTAGATTTAAGAAGTAAACTTGTTAATCAAGACTTTGAAAAACCTTAATGTAACAAAAATCTTCCTGACAAAAAATCATAATAACTGACAGAATTTCACATACAGACAAAGAAGGCATTATTCAGGACAGACAGAAAACTTTGAGGTAATGAAAAAATTAAGTGAGTTCGGGTTAATAAGAGTCAACAGTATATGAGGCGACACTTACCAAATAGTCTCAGTAAATGTTGAGCTCCATATAACATAGATGGCGGTGTAGGTAACCGATATAACGCTTCTTGTGGTGCAAGCTGCCATTGAAATATGTTTGCCAGGATTTCTTCACGGCCATTATCACCAGTGCTATCAACAGAACCATTTGCTCTCTTCTCTGGAACTTTTTCATTACCATTCTGACGGGCAGATATATGGCATGGGATTAGTAACGGAGGAGGTCTCTCAACTTTTTCATTCTTTATATTGGTCGGTTTGACTGGTTCTGACATTATTGTATCAGGTTTGGACTGGTCACTGTCATTTGAATCCTCACTTGACTTTCTGTAACTTCTCAAAGCTCTCCTCCGAAGAGCATCGTCCTGACGATCAGATGATCGTCGTTTTCGGACTGATTTATTAACATCTCCCTTCTCTTGTTTTATATCACTATTCCCAAATGAAAGGTCACATTTATCCATAGCATGATCTTGTTCAGGTTTTTTAATGTTATCAGAATTTCCTCTACTTCTAGTAAGCCTTCTTGGGGTTACATTCGAAATACTTGGATTAAATGTCACCGCTTCTTCCTCACTCACTAAATTTGGGGATAATTTGGGGATTTTTGGCCAAGGTTCTTCAACAATGATAGATTGTGAATCTGCTGACCTTGACCTTGGACACTTCAGTAAAGGTGAATCTGCATTTGGTCTGTAATAATGATAACCAAACAGAAGATAATGAGTAAAAAATCAATAAAAACAAAAAACTTCAAAAATTAATATACAAACATATTTCACAAAATTACAATCCCATTAAAGATTAATGTTAAGAGAAAAGTGAACCAAACTCAACTTTTGTGTCAAGGAAACTAAGTGAACCTTTGTGTTAGAACAGAAACAAACAGAATCAAATAGGATCCCTTTAACCTTTTGACATAAATAAGCCATTTTCACATGGATTTAGGTATTTATCCAAAATATTGATAATAACTAATAAAGCTGCATATCATCCTGTTTCAGTACTAAATAATGCTCAGGCATAAAAAATTGTTTATTTCTGGTAACATGCTCATTAAAAATGTAATAGGTAGTTTTTGATTTTTTTAAATATCTTTTTATGATATTTTTTTTGAAAGATGCTGTTGAGATTATAGTTGTGTGGAAAGGTAAAAAGTGAGACAGTGAATGTACCATTCCTTGGGCCAAATAAAAGTCTAGGGTTGTGGGGAAAAATCAAGGTAGGTCGGTTAACCTGAAACAAACAAATTTTTAAACCTCATCCATGTTAATAAACTAGAGCACTTACATTTTCTGTTTAGTTGGTGACTTGGTTTTATAAGTGTTCATTATTTTATTATGTTGTTCCCTCTCCACGTCATACAACAGAATCGTAGGTAAAACAAAGTCAAAGCATATCCGCAGTCCATCCACAAACTCCTTACAAATCGGTAAACTACAAAATAATCCATCACAAATAAAGTTCAAACAAGAAATGCCACAAAATCAGGTTGTCAGGATTTTGATGAAACCATGCTTTAGTGACAATGACCTTGACCCAAGAACCCCAAAATACAATCACAAGCTAGGTGTCATGAACTTAAGAATACAAAAAATCAGTAAAACTATGTAAGTTTAAATACATCTTAAATCAAATCTAATACAATTAATAATAATACTTATATTGCATATGTGGAGGAAATCCTACAAATAATTCTTTCTTCTGTGTGTGATATGCTCTCACTTTTGTTTCATTTATTTAATTTGTATACATACATATATATATATATATCATATTTCTTGTATATATATACAAGAAATATGATAATTATTGATAATTATCATCTAGAAAATATTGACTCTAAATCTAAACATACCTCTTGTTTCTCAGTGTTAAAGAAATTTCATTTATTATTCTCAATTCATTATTTTCTATTTCAGGAACACCATTGTATATTTGATTATATTCATGTTTGCCTCCTCATTTTGTATTGGATGTACATGATATGAATAAATACAATAAAAAGAATTTGAACAAAAAAAGGTATTTGACATAAAACCTTGCTTACAAGGAATTCTTTACACTGTATCCAACAAACCAATGAAAGGGCCAAGTTTTGAAACAAACTTTCAAGGCTCCCATTTGACCCTTAAAATGGCATTTTGACTCTTGAGATTAGTCAGTGAAATAAAGCTTAAGAATTTGTACCAAAAGGATCAAATTTACAATGACATAAGTAGGAAATTTTGTTGATTCTTCAAATAATTATCAGCCATGGGTCATTTTTAACATTTTGGTAAAGATGTAATACTCACATTCTTTCAATGGCTATCTTTGGGGCATTTTGACAAAACACAGATCGATCAAAGTTATGACCCCAGAAATCCATCATGAATGATTTAACAAAGCTTTCTAAAACAGTCACAACATTTATCTCTGCAGGTAACTTCTGCATCTGTAATAACACAGTAAATTAAAGAATTTATACCAGGCTAAACTCATGATATTTTTTTTTTAATTCAAGTAATTAGACAGAAAAAGTCATACTGGAAAATGTATCTAATTTAATGAACTGACCATGAACAGGGTTTGAACTAAATTTATTAAAGGACTAGCCCAAATTATAAGTGGGCTATTGAAAATAAACAATTTACCACAAGGTTAAATACACAATTTTGTGAAAGTTAACTAGCCCGAATCAAAACTTTATTAGCCCCAGAGTGTGCATGCATCTGTTTTCTCTAAAAATGTCCTCCAAGTTTTTTAAGACAGTAGTTTTATGTTGTATCAAAATTGCAATCCAAAATATAGAATATTCTAAAAAGAGATTACAACAGGGAGAAGATCATGTACATTTATATTCTCTAAACATAATCGCTGGAGTAAACTTGACAATGTCATACCTTTTTATCCTGACACACACTGAAATAATCTCTGTCTAAAACTGCCTTTAATGATTCAGGCATGTCAACATCAAAAGTAGGCTTTAATCTCTGGAAATAAACACATTGCAGGGTTATAATAAACAGAGAATGAAATCTAGTCTCTGACTAGTAACCACTAACCATATAAACCATCCTAAAAACGTTTGGTTTGCAGTTATGTGACTGATTCATTAAAAAATCTGTGACCCAATAATTTTTTGGTTTTAGTGATTCTGACAAAAAATTTCTTTATTCCAACTTTTCAGTTTCAGTACAATCAAAACATGTTAGCTACAAACAAAATGCCTTTCTACCCAATGTTACTAGTTTGGGACATGTAACTACAAACCAACAATTTTGTATAGATGGCTTCACCACTGTGAGTTTGAATCACACACGGGGCCAGACAAATTGTGCATGTGAAGAAGCTGTCCGGCATCCAGCGAAATCAAAGGTTACTTCTATCAATAAAGCTGGAAAAAAGCTACACGACCCTGGCTGTTGGTTTGACATTAAGCCCCATACAAAGCAAAATTAAGGCAAGCAGATTTTTTTTGGGTCGTTTTGACGACTGATATTCGGTCGCATTACAACTCCAAAAAACATGTTTTTTTCCAACAGAAAGGCAAAAATTCCCAATTCAAATAAGAAAAAAAATATGAAAAACTGATTGATTTACAGCAGTTCAAATCTTTATTGAATGTCTAAATCATTCAAATAACAAAGTTATCAATATCTAAAAAAAAAATAAACATAATATTTGTTAGTTTTTAGTTTTATTTAATTATTGTAAGTTTTTTTATACTGTGTGACTTTTTCCCAATTTATCCAAAATGTTGTGAAAATTCCCAATTCTGGGGGTTGGATCATGTTCCCAAAAGGCTGAGAAAAAACCCTGACAAGAATTAGATTCAGTTATTGTCCAGTAATGTCAGGTGGAGTATGTTATCTATTAATTCAACAACTTCCATAAACGACAATGCAATTAATGTACCTGTGATTTTTTGTAATCTTCAAGTTTAGAATCCATGTCAGTTATATCACTCTCAGCAACACTCTGAAAAGAGAAATATTGACTTCATGTTCAAGAAAAATAAAGGAATCTCAATATAAATCCATGGACAATTGGACAAAACAAACTAATTGTTTATTCAACTAACATCTTCAAAATATAGGGTCAGTAGGTAGGCAGAACGTTTTTCAAATGAATATATTAATTCAGAGATAGAGTTCATATGAAAATGAAAGTCTTGCCGAGGCAAAAATTGACAGAGACTAAAAAAGTCTAGAATCAATTGAAAAAACAAGAGTCAATCAGGTTAGAAGAAATAAGCAGGGGTGTAGAAATGAGCCAAAAAATCAACCAGCCATTTGAGCATTCTCACCAGCTACTTTTTTCTCAGAGGGGGCATTGCCCCTATGCCTCAAGTAACTTACTGGCTACAAAAATATTTCTACACCCCTGAAAAAGGGAAATTTCCCTGTGCCTAATGAAGTACAACAATGCTTAGAAGAATAAATGATTACCTCATCTTCTGTATCATTAGTATCTGTTGTGTTACCATCATCTAAATCAAAATCATCAAATGGAGGATTTCCATTAAATGCATCCATTAATGCCTCTTGTATTCTTCTTCTACGACTTTTGTTTTTACATCTACAATGTTTATAATAAACTCTTGAAACACTTCAAGTAAAAAAATGATAAAAGCTTATCATATATTAGTACATGCAAAGGAATACTTTTAACTAAAACATAAGCTATTGCTTGAGAATAAAATTGAATCAATACTGTAACTAGTTCAGATTACAATAAAACCTTTGAAAGTATCATACCTGACCAAATAATAACAAAGACCATACTCTCAACCAAAGGGATATTTCAAGCCCTCCAGAAAATATTCCATTCATGAACACAATGTATCAGTATGATTCTATGAATATTTGCCCCAGTCAAACGAAACATCATTAACAACAATCAAGCTGACCCAATGATATTGTAACTTATCAAAGCAGTCAAGATTTGTTACAGAATCAATGGCGATTAATATACATTTTCTGTATATGCAGCTTTAACTTCAGAATCTGTGTAAAGTACAGTACTGACAATACTCCACAGTAAAATCCTATACAAGAAATACCAATACACAATATCATAGTAAGTATAGAAAGAGCAGACACACTAATTATTTATCAATATTTGCAAACCTATGCAAAACTTATGCAAGGACAGAAACATTTGTACAAAGCTAAGAAATTGACACCAGGCATGTTTTAGGATAGTTATCTTCTACAGGGAAATGTTACGGTGTACACAAACAGTGACAACTAAACAAGACAAGCCAGGATGATAAAGCTACAAAAAATAGTCATGTTTACAGTTACTTGACCAAAAATAATTTGTTAGGTAGGTCACAAAACTTTTCTATTTTTTTTTGTCCCTAAACATACCTTTTGTACTTTAGAGGTTTGATTCATCACCGAATATTTTTGTACTTTGGAAGTTGCAGTTGGGAAAATTTTAGGGTCAGCACTAAAAAACAGGATTGGTTGGGTAAGCAAAACTCAACCATTTTTTTCTTGCCTAACTTACGATTTTCTTGCAATTTCAGAAAGCTGTTTCATCAGTGACCTGTTTTCTTCAGAACTCTTCAATACCAAATTCTCTCCAACAATACGATCCCAGCTAAAAACAATTAGGCAGAAGATAAAAGCCTCTTTCACATTGTCTTTACAAATGGTTCATCACTCAAGCACAATAACATTCACGCAGTACACATTACATACAGTGCATATAGGTAATTTTCTCATGGCATAAAAACTTTGTTCATTGATTCTATCATCAATTTAAACAAAAAGATTTTATATTCATATTCAATGAGACCATCATTCACCATACTGTATTTTTATACCCTACACTTAAAATTTAAGAACATAGTTAGAGTTAGTACCATTTTTGCACATTAAGTTGTCCAAAGTGCCAAAATTATTACAGGTATTAGTAATTAAGTCAATTACCTAAACACAGCTGCATGTAATCACCATGTAGTCTGAGAAATCATAAAAAAAACATCACAAAGAATGAACTGATTCAATCCATCCATGATGTTTTTTTTTGTTTATTTATTAATACTGTAACAGTGAAAGTACATACTCAATGATCAAAACTGATAACAAAGTTCTGAATTCAGAATCCTGTCTATTTCAATAATCTTATTAACCCCTCCCTGCTGTAAGTTCAAATCCCACCCAGAACCGAATTCGAAAGTGAGGAAGCTGTCCAGCCAGCTTACGAAAGGTCAGTGGTTCTACCCAACTGTACGAAGGGTATTCCTCCACCATTTAAGCTGGAAGTCACCAAAGACAAACAAAATGCTGTAGGAGAAACTTACACAAGCTATTACCACGATTACTTTAAAAACTTATGCACATCAAAACAATTTTAATATAAGTATTATGCAATGCAATTGAAACTTTAAAAGAGTCACCTGTTATTCCATCGTAGAAAGTGTATGTGATACCCAGGTTTTCTCTTCCCATCTGCATCCTTATAAACTGTGGTATCTAATATCTGTATGATAAAAAAATCAAGAAAAAGCATACATTGTATAATTATAAAACGTATCAATCACAGATTACCAGGATTGCAACATAAGAAGTATGATCTGGTTACAATTAAGACTTAATAAAGTATGGCCAATAATGAACTAAATCAGCGTTCATCACAGGGGTTAGTATGTTGGTGGGACGGTGTATAAAGGTAATAATTGTAATATTGGGCCCAAAATGACCATGTGGTTCAAAAACACATTGATCATATTGACTGAATCATACATTGTACTTGCCTTATACATTCAGCTTCCCAGTTGGCCGATTTCATAAATAAATTCAGAAGGGCCATCCTCTCAGCATGAGCAAGATGGGGCCAAACAAAAAAAATGTCTTGCAGTCACAAACAGTCCAATTAGTTGGACTATGGTTATACGAGCCCCTTATGGTACTTATCATGACTACAGCTACATGGTCAAGGACTTGAAGAAGCAATATCAATAAAACAATATTCAAGCTGATTAGTATCAGCTAAGTAATAAGATCATTGATGCCTTCCAATACATGACAGCAATGTAAGCTTACGATTTTTTTAATTAAGTGAGAGGGGATGAGAGTGCTGGAACCAACGCATAAACTGTAGCTGGGCCCTGCCCGCCTTACGTCATGACTCTAGCCATACATTATGTAGCAGAACCCTGTAGCAGAAATAAAAATTCAGGCAACTTAATCCAACTTATACATAGACACGTTTAGTCCCGTTAAAACATTTCTCGTGTCTACAGAAGAAAATGTACGTGACATGTTCTATCTATAAGTTAATTTGGGCATTTTGATAGTTTGTAATTGGTTCACACATTTGCGAATTGTAGGTTACGAATAGCCTGGGGACGAATCTTTTTAAACGATTACTTAAATAATGATACAAAAAAGGAACTTACCTTAGCTTCGTAGATTACGCGTGCTTTAGTAGGATCGGGTTCAAAGCACAACACACATTCACCAGGACTGAATGCAAATTTTATACCCCTTGTTGACATTTTACTGAATATTCAAAGTTCGCATTCTATTAATAACAGTTGCGTCTTCGAGCTAACTTCTACATTCGTAAAGCTCTAAACTGGTACCCGTTGACTCTGTTGTACACCTTTGGTGCACTGCAAGATGGAACAGGTACCAGTTTAGTAAAGCTCTAGCCAGAGTTCTCGTTCGTTATGCCATCTTTATAATAAGATAAACTGGTCCCCGTTCCATCATGCAGTGCAGCGGAGTCAGCGGGAACCAGTTAAATCCACAAAGGATTATCTCCCCTGTAGTCGCTATCTAACACTCGATTTAAACTGATTCACGTTGGCTCTGTCTGGCCCATTCACATTCTGTTAGATTCTAGATTAATATAGTAAAACATTTATTGGTATTTCATAGACTCCGTTTAAAGCTCAATATCAAAACATGTGATAACATAATTGACCTAATGTTGATGTGGATTACGGGCCTGTGCGATGAAAAACGGCTCTCGTATGCAGACGTTGCCTTTTCTGTGCTTCTAGGTAGGTAAAGATGCATTACAATCCAATTTAGGATTTTAATTTACACTTGAGCGGCGAAAAGTTGGAGGAAAGGGTGCCGCTTAGCATTGACTGAAAATACTGCCCCAACTCTCGGATTTGACCAACGTTTAAATATGAACAAATTGAGCGCGTAAAACTAACATTGCCAAGTAAAGATTTTCTAGTCATTCTCATCACAGTAGATGTCAGATCTTTCAGCTTGCCACGCATGTTCCGCAGAAGGAAGGTATCCACGCACACAGTATGAATACAATATGCAGTGTTGATTATCAAGTCGTTAAACAATATCATGATAGACCGGATACAGTCTCAGCACCCTACAAGCATTGATTGTTGGGGACCATTAATTATGTGCAAAGGAGATTATGATAGTTCATTATTATTGACCACGTGACTTGGTATAAACATGGGGGGAATCAAATAGTTCCTTTCCCAACATTCAATGCGCGATGTTACGCAGAGTACCATGTGACCTGGAGTATGAATTGGATCGTTTAGTTGTTAGCACATGACAATTAAAAAAAATGTGCGAAACGACCCCGAAACGCTCACTGATTGGTCGTCCGAATCACGGGATTTTTATTGCTCAAGAATCACTGACCCAGTCGAGTGGACGCCGAATGAGCAGGTAATTTTAAATTATTTTTCCTTCGTATTGGTTTGATTTTAGGTGACTTTCTTAACTTTCTGCGAGCGTTTGATCTAGCGAAGTTAAAGAATTCATGTCGCAAGGAACTGTTAGTCTGAATTAAGTTAATTAAGTTTCAAATTGTTTTTTTCTTCCAATTTTTTTTGTTGGCGCCATTTTGATTTTTTTATTGAAGTTTGTGTATCTATTCTACTTAAAGTCCATTGCATTTTATACTCAAGTTTGAATTTCACCGAACTAAATTCATTATTTATTTGCGCATTTGGACATACTTTGTTCTAATCTAATTTAATACAATTTGAGATTTTCTTTTTTTTCACAGACAAACCCTACCAACAAAATTTACTGTACCGAGAATCCATACATTGTTTACACACCCGAGGGAACTCAGTCAAGATGGACGCTGAATGAACAGGTATTTTTGAATTCATTTTTATTCGTATTGGTTTGATTTTAGGTGACTTTCTTAACTTTCTGCGAGCGTTTGACCTTGCATTTTATATTGGAGGGAACTAATAGTCTAAGTTTATTTTTTTTTCAATTTTACTGCTGGCTCCATTTTGATTTGTAACAGTGTTGTATTAGCAATGCAAAGGCATTTTTGTTGATTGGATTTTTTTTCTTAAAAAGTCGTATCTCTGTAAACCTTTTATCAATATTATTAACTTAAAAAACTGCATTTGAAAATATTGATGCATAAAAAAGTATTATTTTAGTCAATATTCATATTTTAATGCTCGGACTGCCATTTTCTCAATATATAAGCCAAAAAGCAACCTGGTAAACAAAAATGCGTTGGCATCATTCAAATTGTATGAATATGTTCTTTTTTCATGCAGACACATTCAGAAGATGAAAATAAACAGAAAATTCCTCATACCAAAGTCTTTCTTGATATTCTATCATAGAATCTATGTTCAGATAGTTCACTAAGTTTTCAAAGTCTGGTAGTCCAATTGTCACAGTTTTCAAAGAAATGTGTATTTGCTAGCATTCAAATAGTTACTAGAATTTAAAAAAGAGAAGACTTAAATGTCCAATAAGAAAAACCAATGAATGAGTGACTAGCAGTAGCACAAAACTCATAATTTCATGAAAGCTGAAACTTTGATTGAATTTGAAATATTGGTGTTACTGTTAAATAGATAAATGTATATTAAATTCTAATTGCATTTTTATTCCGAGGAGATCTTGCATGATATAATGTGACCAATGAACAAATGAAAGTATATTTTCTTCTTAAATGTTGTAAGTAACGCAGTGTTTAAAAACTCAATACATGTCAGTCAAGAGTCCGATATGAAAATTTTAGATGCGAAACCAATTCAATTGAAGGCTTCATTTTGAGTCATTAACTACCGACAAGTTACATCTGCAGTTGAGAAGAGATTACATTATACATATTTACCTGATTTAGTACAATGACATCGAAAGAAAAACAGCGCAAGTGTTAAACAGTGGCGATTGAATACTGGATAACTTTAATTGACAAGAGTTACCGTTATTTGCCGATGGGCATCTGCCTCAGAAAAGTGCAAATTTCTACTGCATTACATGATTTCTCAATTAATAATTATTGATATTTAGCTAAAACAATTATAAATCTATGATTACATGGTATGAAAACCAGCGTAAGCCACAGTATTACTAAAATGCTCTGTATACGAAAATTTCGGAATGCATTTTCTTTACGATTTTTAATGTTTATTCATAAAAATCGAGCTCCTCCCATTAGGACTGCCTTCATATCATTAAATATATTACTGGTTCCATGATTTTTAAACGTTTTACACTTGAAATAGACTGTATAATTTAGTACCTGTAATGAGGGTCGGGGAAAAAAATTCCGCGAAAAGTAATCCTGTAGCGCCACCTAGTGGGTTTTGCATTGCTAGTTGTATATATATATGTGTGTGTTAATAGTAGTTGTATGCCAGTCTGCCCGATTACTGTAGCTTAGTTGGTAGAGCAGCTGACTTGCAAGCAGAAGGTCACGGGTTTGAGCCCCGCATCAGGAACTTTATTCACTGCCTCCTATTACAGATTTTTAGTGGATCAAGTTCTATTCTACTTCCAGTTTATTGCATTTTATACTCTAGTTTGAATTTGCCGAACCAAATTGACTATTTATTGGCGCATTTTAAAGACAGAATTTGTTCTGTTCTAATCTAATACAATGTGTGATTTTGTTTCTTCAGACAAACCCTACAAACAAAATTCACTGCACGGAGAAACCATAAGTGTATACATCGAGGGAACTGATGTCAGTTGAGAAGTACATATCATGACTGAATCCTTGGAAGGATTTAAGGTTAGAAAAGTTCACTTACATTGAAATTTACAGGTTTTGTTTGGCTGTTCTGGTGACCGATATTAGGTCATGTTCCCAATGGCAAGAAGTAGATCTATGTTTTTCCTAATTGCAAGGTGAAAATTCCCAAATCAAGTGAGAAAAAAATGTTGTTTTTTTTATTTACAGCTGTTCAAATGTTTACTGAATAGCTAAATCATTCAATAACATGTTCATCTAAAGATAAAAATAAACAATATCTAATATTTGTTTGATTATTTTAAGTTATTTTTGTACAATGTGACCAGAGCAACAGATAAGCTTTCCCAGTGAATTGGTTATTACTCCATCATTTCATTTTGAATTGGGTATTTGCTAATATAATTGGGTTTTCTTAAACCTGTCACTCAATTATTTTTATATCAATTGGGTATTCATGCTCTTACTCATCAAGTCTAAACTTACTAGTATCAATAATGCTGTAAGGCACGGAAATAAAGGATACTTGGTCTTGAAAATATTTCCTTATATTTGAATTTCTGTATAACCTTTCCCAAATGTCAACACATTCTAAATCAAAGAATATGCCTTGCGCAGCTTTTTTAAAATATGACAGTTTTGTTTGTAACAATATTTACAAAAAAATATGTTTGTTGTGCAATAACATAAATGTTTTCCGGAGAACATTTTGTATGGTTTGAAACTATATAATCTAAAATACTTTTCATATTGGTCATGGTCTGAACTAGATACATTTGAATGAAATAAAATGTTAAGACGTTTTTTTTTTTGCTCAGATCATGAAGTTTTCTTCATTCCACTTCAACATTTTGCTTACAGACACTTTTATAGCATGTGTCCATTGAAACAGATAGCAAAGTGTATTCCCCGGCCTTAGCGCCGGGAAATAAGAAAAAAATAATTGATTTCACTGCCCTAGAGTTTTATTAGGTGGATGCTCCGTCGTCTGGCGTCAACAATGGTCTTCTCCTCAGAAACTACCAGTCTGATTTACTTCAAATTTGCTGTGCTGAAGCCTTTTGACATTCTAACTGCAATTTGCTCATATTGTACCGGTTGACCCCTTTTAGGGGTCACTAGAGCTAACAATGGAAAAACCTTTAATCATCTTCTTCTCATGAACCAATGGATGGATCATCACCAAACTTGGTCTGTGGCATCCTTAGATGGTCCTTTCTCAAGTCTGCTCCCCTTTTAGGGGCAGCTAGAGCTAAAAATAGAAATACCTTAAAATGACTTTTTCTCATGTCTCTATGGATGGATTATTACCAAACTTGGTTTTTAGCATCTTTAGATAGTGTTCAATCAGATTTGCTCAAATAAGAATGGTTGGTCCCTTTTAGCGGCTGCTAGAGCTAAAAATAGAAATACCTTTAAGCGTCTTTTTTTCATGAACCAGTGGATGGATCATCACTAAACTTGGTCTGTAGCATCATTAGATGGTCCTCTCTCAAGTTTACTCAAATAAATTTGGTCAGCCCCTTTTAGGGGCCACTAGAGCTAAAAATAGAAATACCTTAAAATGACTTTTTCTCATGTTTCTATTGATGTATTAGTACCAAAGGTTTTTAGCATCTTTAGATAGTGTTTTATCAGATTTGCTCAAATAAAAAGGGTTGGCCCCAATTAGGGGCCGCTAGTGCTAAGCATAGAAATACCTTAAAATGAACCAGTGGTTGGATCATCACCAAATTTGGTCTGTGGCATCCTTCAGTCATCACGAATATTCTTTTGTAGTATTCCCACAAGTGTACCTTTATTACCTTTTTAGTAACAAGTTAATTAATATTTATTCTGGTGAGCGATGCAGGGCCATCATGGCCCTCTTGTTAGTTTTATTTATTTTAAGTTATTTTTATACAGTAGGACTTTTTCCCAATTTGTTCAAAATGTCGCGAAAATTCCAAATTCTAGGAAAAAAACCTGTATAATAAGAACAGTTGAACATGTTAAATGTAAGGGTTAAAACATTAAACATGTGAAATCAGAATTGAGTACTGATTAAAAGCATTTTTCCCCTTGCTAAGATACATAATTCCTGTTTGAAGCTATTCGAAAATACCAAAAGTTTACAATTTCTGTTATGGTAGATTTAATTCTGCCGAAATATCTTATCAGACTAAGGTTTATCGGTATTTTTTTGTAGAGTTAAATTGTTTTGTATTGATTAAGCAATGTAGAGTTGAATTGTTTTGTATTGATTAAGCAAACTGATCGGGATTTCCCAGCTTTTTAATGATGTCTGTCGGAACAATCCGAATGATATACTCAGTGATGTGAACCAATACTAGATCCTGGCTCATGACGCATGCATATTTCCACGTGTATGATGCCTGGAAGCAGGTGCACATTTCCATTTCCGGTAAAATGATGCACAATTGATGAAATTAAGAAATAAGACATCTTACATAAAGCATACTGGATGGGTTAACTCCTTTTTTGTTATAGCGAGTAAATATACCATCTCGATACTGCTCGATTCACTCATGAGAATAAATCTTTGGCCAGAAAATCTAACTTCTAACTGTTCACAACTATGAAAGTGTGGTAGACCTGTTCCAATGTAGAAAAGACAAAGATATGGACCTGTAGATTGTTGTTTTGAATGCTGTTGTCATAATCATTGATTCATGAAAACATTGGTTTTGGTTATGCGGCAGTGTATTAAAATTTGATAATTTCCCCAACTTTCCCTTTTCATGTGATTTTTCCCCTTTCGACCAGCTTCCAGTGTCCCCAGTCCCTAAAAAAAGCTGCATTTGGTGACTTCTAGTTTATTTGAAATAAGGATGTTACTTCAGTTTTTGTTTGCATACCAGCTTAATATTTTTGTACTGATGCTTCAAACTGGTCTTATTTACAATAGACTGCTCATTTTGGCAGAATGTTATGACCCTTTAATAAGGATTAACAGCAGCAATGTCTCAAATTCTTGCATCTCACATTGAGATAGCTAATCAGTCCACCCATCTGCGTGTTCTATTGGCCAATGCAAAATACGTAATCAGAGCTTTCATTTGACCCTTAAAACGGCATTTTGACGTTTGAAATGGGTAAAATAAAGTTGTACCACAGGGTCAAATTTACAATAAAAATAGAAGGAAATTTTGTTGACTCTTCTAATTTTCATCAGCCAAGGGTCATTTCTGACCTACAACCTTTGACGTCTAGTGAAAACCTTGATAATATCTAAGCCCTAGGTCTTCTGATTTCATGACCATTAACAAGCATCTATGGAGCAAATGCAAATACCGAAAGGATATTTTGTGCGCAAAGGTAAAAATGTCAGACATAGGATGTACATGTAATGGCCTCGGGATGATAAAAAGTTACGGTTTGTCTGGTAACCAGAAACAAACAATTTTTTACACCTCAATGCTGCAAAGCCAGCCAGCAACAGTCCTCTCAGTGTGTTGATTTATCTCTTAGGTTGTGAATATAATAAACCTTGCTGACTATATCTTCAAGTGGACTTGACATTTATAGATTGAAGTAAGCTGAGTGCTTTTATTAAAGATAGGTTAAATATTTCTGGAGCACTTAACAAATTTGGACCATTTGATAAAACAAAGCTATGTGGTATCAATTTCTTCCATTGATTTTTTTATTTTTATTTTGTTTATGAATGAATATTCATTTCTATTTTAACTTGTATTTTACAGGAGTAGCCGCATTGAGATCAGACAGCTTCTACTATTGTCCATGAAGTTGGTTACAACATTAATGTGGATCATTGAAAATCATACTGCAGGAAAGCAATATTAATTGATGGTTATCCGGAACAGGTGGATGGTAGGTGTTTGTATTTTTTGTTCCCACGTCTCCAACTAAAGTTCTCCTATCTCGCATTAAGGTTTCCCTCACTCATATTTAGGTCCTCCCGTCTGGCACTAAGGTTCCCCCAACTTGCACTGAGGCCCCCCTATCTCACACTAAGGTTCCCCTTACTTGCACTTAGATTTCTGTATCTGGCACTAAGGTTCCCCCAGCTTGCACTACGACCCCCCTAACTCACATTCAGGTTCCTCTGACTCATGCAAAGGTTCCCCTAGCCCACATTCAGTTTCCTCTTACCCACACTAACACTCCTGTAAGTCTCACCAATGTTCCTGTATTTCGCACTTAGACTCTCTCAGTTCATACTAAGGTTCCCCTCACTCAGATTCAGTGTCCTCTAACTCTCCTAAAAGTTTCTCCAGCTCATATTTGGGTTCCCCTGGATCACATGAAGGTTCACATGGCTCGCATTGAGGTTCCTGTAGCTTACTCTGATGTTCTCGTATTTTACACTGAGGCTTCCCAAGCTCACGCTTAGGTTCCCCTAACTGACATTCAGGGTACACAAACTTTCTTTTGGGTTGTCCTAATTCACATTTTGGTTGTCTTAACTCGCAGGAATGATCCTGTTACTTACATCAAGGTTCACATAGCTTGCACTTAGGATGCTTTCACTTGCACTTAGGTTCTCTCAGATTGCATTCAGGTACCCCTAACTTACATTAAGGTTCCCATATCTCATATTGATGTTATCCGAAACTCTAATGGCAAAATGGCATCCAGTCTGAAAATCCTCAAAATTTCCAGTGTGTACACACTGGAGGATTGAGGATCTGAGTTTGGCATTGAAACCTTATGTAGAAATTGTACGATGACCAGTTGCGCCCGCTGGTCAAAGTGCAGTATCTACATGTTGTGTCTTAATGCTATTCTCAAAAGCATTGTGAGCCGATCGGTTGTGCCCCTGATCGGAATGCAGTGTATAGAAAGCCTAAGAGTTTTGGGTTACATTGATGTGAGGTGTGTGAACCTTGATGTGAGTGACGGGTACCTGAGTATGACTTGAGGGGATCTGAGTGTGAGTGAGAGTGTCTTAAGTGCGAGTTGTGGGGACTTTAGTGTGAGTGGCAGGGTCGCTTTTGTGAGTTAGGGTAGCCTGAATGCGAGTTGGGGGAATCTGGAAGAGGGCAAGTGTATCCTGAATGCGAGTTGGTGGAATCTAAGTGTTCGTTTGGGAGGACTTAATGTGAGATACAGGAACGTTGGTGTGAGTTGTGGGAACCCTAATACGGGTCATGGGAACTTTTGTGTGGTTTGGGGGAGCCTGGATGTGAGTCGGGGGAGCCTTGGAAGAGTTGGGGGGCACTGAGTTTGGGTGGGGGAGCCAAGGTGTGAGTTGGGGGGGTCTGGGTGCAAGATACGGGGGCATTTTTGGGAGTTGTAGGAGCGTTGATGTGGGTTGGAGGAGGCTGAATGGGAGTTGGGAGAGCCATTGTGTGAGTTGGGGGGGTCTGGATGTGAGGTAGGGGGGGCATGGTGTGAGTTGGGGGAACCTTGGTGTGATTTATGGGAGTCTGGGTGTGAGTGAGGGGAGCCATGGTGTGAGGTAGGGGGACCTTGGTGTGAGTTGGGGAACCTTGGTGTGAGGCGTTGGAGCCTGGGTGTGAGTGAGGGGAGCTGTGATGTGAGGTAGGGGGCCCTTGGTGTGGGATGTGGGTGTTTATTTTTATTCTTAAGGCATTTTATTTTTTAATTTTATTTATATTTATTACAGTTTGGCATATTGTCACTGGGGTTTAACGCCGTTTTTCAACAAATTTTCAGTTATGTACGGCAACCAGTTCACCTAACCAGTTTTCCTGTACTGTATACTAGCCAGTACTAACTTACCCTTCCACAAGGAGCTGGCAACTTCTTCACATTTGGACATTTTTATTATTGTTTTTTTTTAATCTCATGAGTCTATCTTTATTTCAGTTTTTAATGACTTAAGTAATTTGTTTGTTTTTATATGACATATTGTCACTAGGGTTTAACGCCGGTTCACCTAACCAGTTTTCCTGCGCTGTATACCAACCAGTACTAACTTACCTTTCGACTAGGAGCAGGCAACTTCTCCACATAAGGAGGAAAATCAATCAACATTTTTGTAAAAAATAATTTATATAAAGAATGATCCATTTAAGTTGTAATGCTATTTTGTTATATTTTTAATTAATATCTTTATTTTGATAGGTTAATTTCTGTTATTGTTTTTTATCTTATCAGTCAATATTTTTTTTACAGTTTATTATCTTTTAAGTAAATTAGAATACATTTTAGGTGTAGGTTATTTTGTTATATTTTTGATTAATATCTTACTTTTTTGATAGGATAATTTTTGGTATTGTCTTTTAATCTTATCAGTCAATATTTTTTTACAGTTTATTATGACTTAAGTAAATTAGAATACATTTTAGGTAGAAATTGTACGATGATCAGTTGGGCCCACTGGTCAAAGTGCAGTATCTACTTATTGTGTCTTAATGTATTATTTTTTAATCTTATCAGTCAATATTTTTTTACAGTTTATTTTCACTTAAGTAAATAATAATACATTTTAGGTGTAGGTTATTTTGTTATATTTTTTAATTAATATCTTACTTTTTTGGATAGGATAATTTCTTATTATTTCTTATTTATTACAGTTGTTAATGACTTATGTAATTTATTTGTTTTTATGTGACATATTGTCCCTGGGGTTTAACGTCAGTTCACCTAACCAGTTTTCCTGGACTGTATACCAACCAGTACTAACTTACCTTTTGACTAGGAGCAGGCAACTTCTCCACATAAGGAGGAAAATCGATCAATATTTTGTGAAAAATAATTTATGTAAAGAATGATCCATTTAAGCTGTATGCTATTTTGTTATATTTTTAATTTATATCTTACTTTTTTGATATGATAATTTTTGTTATTTTAGGTTATTTTGATATATTTTTGATTAATATCTTATTTTTTTGATAGGATAATTTTTTTGTATTGTCTTTTAATCTGATCAGTCAATATTTTTTTCACAGTTAATTATCACTTAAGTAAATTAGAATCCATATTAGGTAGAAATTGTACGATGATCAGTAGCGCCCGCTGGTCAAAATGCAGTATCTACGTATTGTTTCTTAATGTATTATTTTTTAATCTTATCAGTCAATATTTTTTTACAGTTTATTATCACTTAAGTAAATTAGAATACATTTTAGGTGTAGGGTTTTTTTTGTTATAATTTTTATTGATATCTTACTTTTTGATAGGATAATTTTTGTTATTGTTTTTGATTTTATCAGTCAATATTTTTTTTACAGTTTATTATCAGATAAGTAAATTAGAATACATTTTAGGTGTAGGTTATTTTGTTATATTTTTTAATTAATATCTTACTTTTTTGGATAGGATAATTTCTTATTATTTCTTATTTATTACAGTTGTTAAAGACTTATGTAATTTGTTTGTTTTTATGTGACAAATTGTCTCTGGGGTTTAACGCCAGTTCACCTAACCAGTTTTCCTGGACTGTATACCAACCAGTACTAACTTACCTTTCGACAAGGAGCAGGCAACTTCTCATATGGAGTAAAATCGACTTTTTGTCAAAAATAACTTATGTAAAGAATAGTACTTTTTAGATGTAGGTTATTTTGTAATTTTTTGAATAATTGTTTAACTTAATTTTGTTATATTTTTTGATAATTTTATTTTCCCGAGTTTTTAAATTTTTTTTATTTTCTTTTTAGGATCGTCGTTTCCCTGATTGATAATGCCGTGCAATGAGCTATCATCAAATTGGAACCATTCTTTTTTAGTAGAATGTATAAAAGGTGAGTGTCATAATAATTTTTTACAAAAGTACATTGTTACAACAGATAACATACTCGATATGTGTACAATACATTTTAGGTGTAGGCTATTTTATTATATTCAATATCTTACTATTTTGATAGGATAATTTTTGTTATTATCAGTCAATATTTTTTTTACAGTTTATTATCATTTAAGTAAATTTTAATACATTTTAGGTAGAAATTGTACGATGATCAGTTGGGCCCGCTGGTCAAAGTGCAGTATCTACATATTGTTTCTTAATGTATTATTTTTTAATCTCATCAGTCAATATTTTTTACAGTTTAATTATCACTTAAGTAAATTAGAATACATTTTAGGTGTAGGTTATTTTGTTATAATTTTAATTAATATCTTACTTTTTTGATAGGATAATTTTTGTTATTGTTTTTTACTCTTATCAGTCTATATTTTTTACAGTTTATCATCACTTGAGTAATTAAGAATACATTTTAGGTGTAGGTTATTTTGTTATATTTTTTAATGAATATCTTATTTTTTTTTGGATAGCATAATTTCTTATTATTTCTTATTTATTACAGTTGTTAATGACTTTTGTAATTTGTTTGCTTTTATGTGACATATTGTCATTGGGGTTTAACGCCAGTTCACCTAACCAGTTTGCCTAGACTGTATACCGCCCAGTACTAACTTACCTTTCGACAAGGAGCTGGCAACTTCTCCACATAAGGAGGAAATCAATGAACATTGTGTCAAAAATAGTTTATATAAAGGATGATCCATTTAAGTTGTAGCCTATTTTGTTATATTTTTAATTTATATCTTACTTTTTTTATAGGAAAATTTTTGTTATTGTTTTTTTATCTTATCAGTCAATATTTTTTTACAGTTAATTGTCACTTAAGTAAATTAGAATACATTTTAGGTGTAGGTAATTTTGTTATATTTATGATTAATATCTTACTTTTTTGACAGGATAATTTTGTTATTGTTTTTTAATCTTATCAGTCAATATTTTTTTACAGTTTATTTTCGCTTAAGTAAATTAGAATACATTTTAAGTAGAAATTGTACGATGATCAGTTGCGCCCGCTGGTCAAAGTGCAGTATCTACTTATTGTTTCTTAATGTATTATTTTTTAATCTTATCGGTCAATATTTTTTTTACAGTTTATTATCACTTAAGTAAATTAGAATACATTTTAGGTGTAGGTTATTTTGTTATATTTTTTAATTAATATCTTACTTTTTTGGATAGGATAATTTCTTATTATTTCTTATTTATTACAGTTGTTAATGACTTATGTGATTTATTTGTTTTTATGTGACATATTGTCCCTGGGGTTTAACGTCAGTTCACCTTACCAGTTTTCCTGTACTGTATACCGCCCAGTACTAACTTACTTTTCGACAAGGAGCTGGCAACTTCTCCACATAAGGAGGAAAATCAATCAATATTTTGTGAAAATAATTTATGTAAAGAATGTTCCATTTAAGTTGTATGCTATTTTGTTATATTTATAATTTATATCTTACTTTTTTGATATGATAATTTTTGTTATTTTAGGTTATTTTGTTATATTTTTGATTAATATCTTACTTTTTGGATAGGATAATTTTTTGTATTGTCTTTTAATTTCATCAGTCAATATATTTTTCACAGTTAATTATCACTTATGTAAATTAGAATACATTTTAGGTGTAGGGTATTGTGTTATATTTTTGATTGATATCTTACTTTTTTGATAGGATAATTTTTGTTCTCGTCTTTTAATCTGATCAGTCATTGTTTTTTTTCACAGTTTATTATCACTTAAGTAAATTAGAATACATATTAGGTAGAAATTGTACGATGATCAGTAGCGCCCGCTGGTCAAAGTGCAGTATCTACGTATTGTGTCTTAAAGTATTATTTTTTAATCTTATCAGTCCATATTTTTTTACAGTTTATTATCACTTAAGTAAATTAGAATACATTTTAGGTGTAGGTTATTTTGTTATATTTTTTAATTAATAGCTTGCTTTTTTAGATAGGATAATTTCTTATTATTTTTATTTATTACAGTTCTTTATGACTTATGTAATTTGTTTGTTTTATGTGACATATTGTTACTGGGGTTTAACACCAGTTCACCTTACCAGTTTTCCTGTGCTGTATACCGACCAGTACTAACTTACCTTTCGACAAGGAGCTGGCAACTTCTCCACATAAGGAGGAAAATCAATCAATATTTTGTGAAAATAATTTATGTAAAGAATGTTCCATTTAAGTTGTATGCTATTTTGTTATATTTTTAATTTATATCTTACTTTTTTGATATGATAATTTTTGTTATTTTAGGTTATTTTGTTATATTTTTGATTAATATCTTACTTTTTGGGTAGGATAATTTTTTGTATTGTCTTTTAATTTCATCAGTCAATATATTTTTCACAGTTAATTATCACTCATGTAAATTAGAATACATTTTAGGTGTAGGGTATTGTGTTATATTTTTGATTGATATCTTACTTTTTTGATAGGATAATTTTTGTTCTCGTCTTTTAATCTGATCAGTCATTGTTTTTTTTCTCAGTTTATTATCACTTAAGTAAATTAGAATACATATTAGGTAGAAATTGTACGATGATCAGTAGCGCCCGCTGGTCAAAGTGCAGTATCTACGTATTGTGTCTTAAAGTATTATTTTTTAATCTTATCAGTCAATATTTCAGTTTATTATCACTTAAGTAAATTAGAATACATTTTAGGTGTAGGTTATTTTGTTATATTTTTTAATTAATATCTTGCTTTTTTGGATAGGATAATTTCTTATTATTTTTATTTATTACAGTTCTTTATGACTTATGTAATTTGTTTGTTTTATGTGACATATTGTTACTGGGGTTTAACACCAGTTCACCTTACCAGTTTTCCTGTGCTGTATACCAACCAGTACTAACTTACCATTCGACAAGGAGCAGGCAACTTCTCATATGGAGTAAAATCGACTTTTTGTCAAAAATAACTTATGTAAAGAATAGTACTTTTTAGATGTAGGTTATTTTGTAATTTTTTGAATAATTGTTTAACTTAATTTTGTTATATTTTTTGATAACTTTAGTTTCCTGATTTTTTATTTTTTATTTTATTTTTTTTAGGATCATCGTTTCCCTGATTGATAATGCAGTGCAATGAGCTATCATCAAATTGGAACCATTCTTTTTTAGTAGAATATATAAAAGGTGAGTGTCATAATCATTTTTTACAAAAGTACACTGTTACAACTGATAACATACTAGATATGTGTACAAGAATTTTTGTAATGACTTGTACAAAAATCAAATCAGAGAATGTCTCACAAAATATACGCACTAGTGATATGTTTGTGTTGCATTCTTAGCTTGATTTAAAGTGACAGAAGCTTGTTGATTGCTTCTGAATTTATTTTGCTGTACTTTGTATGAACCTCATAGAAAAACCCATTGATTCCTATACTTAGTCCATGCAAACTTCTTTTAACAAGTCCTTTGTTTAGTGAGACACTGTTCAAGTTTTCCTGAATGTCTTAACATACAGGTATCACTGATTGGTAGGCTGCACTTATGTCCTTCTCTTGATGTTTTGAACAATTTAGCATTTCTGAAAACTTGTTTCGTCTTACTGCAATTTGAATGTAGCCTCCCTTTAAGATTCTCAACTGGATTGTTTCCCTTTAATTTAGCATACAGAAGATCTATTAAACTGGTTCCTATTGATTCTCTGTACATTGGTTTACTGCAACATGACGTGGGAACCAGTTTAATGCTCAATTTTATGTATATCAGACATTCAGAGTGGCTTGTGAAGTTATTCTTGTCTAACTTAATTTGATGTTCAGCGACACTGGGTTCAAGAGCCTGACAAAGTAAATTGTTGCCATATATACTCAGCCATAAGGACTAAAAAAAGAAGTTGTAAAAGTAGAAGTTTGTCTCTGGTTACCCAGCTGACCTAATATTTTACCTGCTGACTCATTACTGGGCCTTTTTGCCCTTCTTTGCCTCAGCCGAATAACGGCGTCTTCCCCAAGCTGCGGACCCTCTTTTTTCCCCCAAATCTGTCCATTTTTTCCCCAATTTAAATCAAATTCCCCAAGAAAAATGACATACAATCTTCCATTCCACGCTGCTTTCGTTGTATTTGTAAACAAAACCGAAATATAGATCATTAAATATTGTCAATTCCCGGTTTAGTAATTAGTTTGCCTACGATTCTCCGACTAGCAATAACTGTCCAGTGAGAGACGAGCAATTATTTCTGTGACATGTTTAATCTGCGGCACACGTTATTGTGGCTCCGGTCCAATTTGCGGCCTTGCTTAGTTAGTTGAACATCTCAACTGTGGCTAAATAAACAACAAAAAATAGCAATGACTAAAGTCTTTACGTCTATTTTTATTATTCCCTACCTCTTTCACAGAACTGTAGCTGTACTCTATATTACCATTGGGACCGAAAATATAGGACCGTGATCGCAACGAGTTGCGCCGCATTTTAAACATTTTTTTTATGACAATCATAATTCGGCGCCAAGGTCGACGAAAAACGAAACAGCACCAGAAAATGTCACACAACTGGCGAAACTACAAACGAAAACCAAAAGCAAGTGATGCAAAAAAACATGCCGTCAATAAATGCTTTCTTAAAGAAAACACAGCCCAGTACTGAAACTAGTTCAAGTAGTGAAAGTGATTTGTCCCTTATTACAGCATCATGTGATGAAAATGAAACTGAAAGTAACTCTGTCGTGTCTGTGCTTAGTAGTGGTGCATGTAAGTCTCCAAGGTCCAGCACTCTGTCGGATAGTGTGAAAAGTAGTGATAGTAATGCAGAGGGTCCAAAGAATGCCCCACTCCCAGTCAACACAAGTCCCTCCAGTAGTTGCAGCATTACTGTCCCAGTCTCTGTTCTTGCTGAATGTGATGATGGTCCAAGTTCACAAAGTGTAGCTAGCTGCCCTGGTGATGATGTTATGAACCCATTTCCTTCACCAAATACTAAAGGATGACATGTATATTGGTGTTTTAATTGATAGTGTCTCCCGAAAAATCCTCATAGAACTCCGTAAAATTTTCCCCAAAATCCAAATAATCGGGCTTTTTTTCCCCACAAAAAAGGCTAGGGCCCCTTCCCCAAAAACTGAGAAAAGGCCCTGCATTAAGTTTTTACTGCATCCGAATTGCAGTGCAATATTGTAATTTTCACTACTCATTAATATTACTGGCTTATATTCCCATACAGTGTTTCTGATGTATGTAAGAAATAAAATAAAACCAAAAAATCCCTACCTACTGGCCGTAATTTCTTTGGGCATGTAACCAGAAACATACCTTTTATTTTTTGGGCCTTTTAATCATATTTTAAACATTTTGATTGTCACGATAGTTACATGATCTTTCAAAAAATAGCTTATGAGAGGAGTTGACTTATTGCCTAGTATTTACTGCAGGATTCAATGTTTTTGTTCACAGTATCAATGTTTTGTAATGTAAGGGTGTAGAAATGTTTTACATGTAGCTGGTAAGTTACTAAATGTAGAAAGGGGATCTGAGGGTTCCTCCAATAGGAGGCAAAGGGCCAATGACCCCTGTGGGCAGCATTCCTGCTCACTTCTGAAATTTGGTATATGCTTACCCCTTAGATCTGAAATCAGGGGTAAAAGAAGTATTTTGGGGGGGGGGGGGCGGTATGAAATTTTTTTAAAATAAAAAATATACATATAATACCAGGCCTTTTTGTTTTCATACCACGGGTCCAACCATCAGACATATTCCCTGAGCCAAAAATAGGTTATTTTTCCCAATCCCATTAAAAAGAATTTCATATCTCATTTTTTTAAAAAAAGTTTTCCCAAAATGACTAGAAAAATGTTTTAACTGATCATATACATATGTATTTCAGGATGTTCAAAGTTGTGTCACGTCAAGCAGCATCGACATTTACAGAAGATATATATTTGTTTGAGCTGAATAAATCTATATAACAGTGCACAGTATTTGACTTTAGTGCGTTGGAGTGTGAACAAACATTCAAGTTGTTGAAATAAATTCATCTTATTGAGAACCAATTCCATCATCAACAGAATGATGAGGTTAAATACATTTATAGTGTGTTATTTGTGCAATTATTCATTCATAGTTGATTTATTGAATTTTGTGTTCATTTCAAAGTTTTTTATTTGTGAAGTTTCAAGTAAAGTCAATAATCATATTGTGAACCACTGATTTTCATGACTTGTTTAACTGTCTTAGAGTTACATAAATATGATAAATATGACCATTATTTTGCTATTTCAACAAAACTGTATTTTTGCATGTTCCAATGTGAGCTATTATGATCCCCAATGGTTTATTTATAGTATTCTTAAAATTCATCATGTTAAAATTTATTTCAATCAAAATACTAGTATGTCTTGTCCTATATTTGCTGATCTTGGATATAAAATTTGGTAAATCAGAGAAAAATTGTTTTTTTTCCATACAGCTTAACTTTGCTCATCACAAAACTACAGTCTACTTTACTAGCTTGATTACATTCTTGTGTAAGTTTTGCTAAGTTATTTTTATATAAGTTAAAGGGTTGAGTTGTTGTAAATGCATCAATTATCTTATCATTTTCAATTTTTATGAGAACATGGAATTAATTGAAATTAGTATATGCATTTGTTTAATACATATAAATATTTAATAAAGTTTATAGATATTTTTATGTGTTTGTATTTTATATACATGTATTTTTTATAAATTGAACTAATTCAAGTCCAATGCCTATCAACAATGAAAAGCATAAATTTGTATTCTGACCAGCTGACTAATTACTTGGTTCTCCTTAAGTTTTTATTGGCATTATTTAGGCAAGATGCATATTGCATATATTTTAAAGATTTTTATCACAAGTTATTACCATTACAGTAACAAGATAATCTATTATCTGTGAGGCAGCACACAAACATTGTTTATGTGGTCCTAGATACTGAGATGAATTCATTAGGGAATCATTTTGGATATGCTTAGATGAATTATTTCATCTGATGTATATATATATATATATATATGATATATATGATATATATTGTCTTAGCTTATCCAAATCGTTTCTTTGTAAGTTTCAATCTCAAGAATTAAATATTCCAAACTTCGATGTGAAGGTCTATCAGGATCGGATGATTTTGAAGACCAATCTTATCACGCTAAAACAATGTGATACACGAATGTGACCAAAACACCATTAACATGCATGATGAATGAGAAACACTTCTCACAAATTTGATCATACATCTACAAGATCTATATTGATATTGGATGGTAATTTCCACTGCTAGATTGAAAAGATCAGGCCCCAAGGTTATAGAACTTGAGAATAGTGTCCAAACTCAAATCTCAATTTAGTAAGTGAAGGATTTTGGTATGAAAGATATTGCAGTTTAATGATTTCATGCATTTTCAGATCATTTTAGTTGGCAGAATAACAAAGGATTGAAATCTTTGTTTAGTTATAATTAAGCCAGAAACATCGCAGGACAAAATTTGAGCTTGAGTTTTTTTTATAATTTTGGATCATGGTCTCAGTTGCACAATGTTCAGCTACAGTAGCAATTTTTCATTGACTCACTGTTTGACAAGTTACAAAGACTAAACATCATGATATGATTTGATTTTACACAAATTTCTTATCCATACTTCATACATTGACATTATCAGACATAAGGGGTGTAATCGATTCCGCCGATATTGATATATCAATGATCTTTGTAATCCGATTTGATATCGATTCCAATTTTAAACTATCGAGTATCGAATCACATTTCATACGAATGAAAACGGAAATCAAACCAGAATTATCTCCCTGATGCCCCGTTTCTCTAATGGATGCTACAAAATTTAAGACTTAAATTTGAATCTGTTAGTCTGTGAGAACACTGAAAAGTTTTCACCTCTTCCGTTTGAATCAGCAGTTGTTTGTTTACTGTTTTACTGTTCATCATGCTATAGACTGCAAGTCATTTAAGTCAAAGACTGAAAGTGAAGTATCAGCCCAGCTGTAATGTGTATAAGTGTATATTCCTATATTCTATAATGCAATTGGTACACTGTTAAGTTTTTATGAGTTTAATACTATTTATAGTAGATAATTGTCGAGTTATTTGTATAAATATAAATTGCAACGTTCCACTGACATTTAAACAGCTGTTTCAAGTTTGGGTTAACAGTACGGTTTTGTTATCTGAAAGTGATGCCTGTAGTTGTTAAGCTGTTTAAAGTTTATTGAGAAGTTTCTAGTCATTAAATCATTTACAGTTCTACTAATAATATGAAACAAGTTATTCAGTTTCGACTTTTTATTTATCCTTTATCTTTGATCATTATTTACACTATGCATATGATCAAATATAACTGTATTTGGTAAATACCCTCTTAAAACAAAAAAAGACCTGTAAGCTGAAATTCTGATTGTAAATGTAAGAGTTTTTGCCATATATGCCTGCTAATTGATATATCGATGTATCATCGATAATTCTCTACTGATTTATCGATACAAAAATCCTTATCAATGACACCTCTATCAGACATAACCAATATAGGCTGCGGCCAAGGTCCAGTGGTTAGTGCTCTGGACTTGTAACTTGGAGACCTGGGTTCGAATTCCTGTTGCGGCAGGGTCATGCCCTTCTAAGAAAATTTGACAAAACTGTTAATTTTCCTCCATATTTGGAGAAGTTGCCGGCTCCTTGTGGAAGGGTAAGTTAGTACCGGTTAGTATACAGTCCATGAAAACTGGTTAGGTGAACCCGTTGTTGTATATAACTAAAAAATTGTTGAAAAACAGCATTAAACCCCAGTGACAATAAGTCACATGAAACAAAACATTACCAATGTCATCACAAATAAAACTCGGTAAAATTCCATAATTAACACAAAGGATTGATTAATGGTCATGAAATTGGACCATATGTGTCCTGTTAAGTGTCCTGAAACACTTGCTGTGAAAGTCATGTTCTATAATTCACAGTAGTGACAGTTGACAATGTATAAAATGATACCAAGATCAGGCTTTGAGGTTGTATAACTTGAGATCAGTCTTCAATCTCAAATCTCATATTTTGTCTTTTAATGTTTCTGAGTTAATTATGATCAGACAATAATGATACATTATTCTGACAGTATAATTGACCTGATTATGTATTTAAACATTAATCATCTCTATCCTTTTAACCATAATACTTTAAGAATGGAATTAAAATTTGAGCTGAGACTGTTCTCAAGTTTTATAACCTTGGAGCCTGGCCTCTGTGTTTGTCTAATGTTACTGTAGGTGCTTCATATGTTCTAATATGTAGAAAATGTTGATTAAAATGGATTTTTGGTCATTTATACATAAATTCCTTACACTCTAGGAGACCCAGGGCATGTTAATTACTATGATTATATATATATGCATATAGTTGTGTAGATATCAACATTGGCTATGCAAGGAGTACTGGTTCTATGATTGGAACCAGGGTAAATTTCTTTCCCTTATATCAGTGGTTCCTGGGTTCCAATAAGGTTTTGTCAAAATTTGCATGGTTATAGCCTTGAAGCAAGTCTAGAAGGGAAGGTTGTAGTTTAGTATTAATGAAATAGCTGCTCACCTACATTTATGTTTTATTGCTCTTTCATTTGATCAAAAAATTGAATTAGGGAGGCATTGTGTCCTAGAGGTGGAGCGACCAACCTCTGATCCGTAGGTCCTGAGTTCAAATCCCAGCTTTGACGGGTTTTGTTCATGAATGTCACAATACCATTCTTCAGTCACAGTACTGGTTTAGTGTCCTGGAAGCAGACTCAGGAGGGATATATATAAGCTTAATTGCTTGTTTCACAATCGAGCTAAAATAAATTAGTATAAACTAAAAGATTTGATTTTTTTGTGTATCATATTGATAAGTATATGATGATTTTCCTATCCACTTTTTATTGACATAGTTTTACAACCAATTTTCATATCACTGTTATTGCATATAGTTTTTCAATATTTTTGCTTCTATTTGAGTAATTGATCTGACACCAGGCTCTGATAACATCATGTAAAAATTTGCTTTTAATTCCTAATTTTTGTACATCTTTTTCATGTATATTACTTTTTAATAAAATCTCTGTGTCCCTAATGGATTTTACTTCAATCAGGCCTGAACAAAAAAGTTTCATAATTTTCACAACTCATTAATATTACAGTGCACATATTCCCATACAGTGTTGCTGATATATGTAAAAAAAAAAACAGAAAAGAAAAAATCCCTACCTACCGATCCATATTTTTTGGGGCATGTAACCGGAAACAAACATTTTTTTGTTCAGGCCTTATTAGAAGATAGAAGAATTTTAAGTTTTTCAATATAGATGCAGAACATTGGTCATCATTGTTCATAAATACAATGAGTATTTGTGTATCGTTGAGACAATCGGTCGTGTTTTGAGTAAAATGTAATAGGCAGCAGTGAAGCAGCATGTTTAAATTATTTGTTTGTGTAAATTGTATCAACTAATGGTTTAAAATTCAACTTAAAAATTTGTTTTATTAGAGGATAACATTTCATTTGGCACAACTTTAGATTTGACACATTTGTTTGTAAAGTATACCTAGGTGAATAGTTGCAGTTTTCTTGATAATCTTTCATAGCATGCAGATTTTTTATCTCTGGTTTTTAACTTGTACTATCTCACCTGGGTACGGTGTGTTACTAGTCGGTTTTGTTTTAGATTTCTCATATGCTAAGATTATTTACAGAAGTGCATGTTTTCCTGGTGTATACCAGATTTCCAGTTTTTGAAGGGCTCCGAGGATCATTTTTCCCAATTGTCTAAATCCGTGAGAAATTGGTGGGGTTTGCATTCCTATTGCATGTAAACGGTAAAGTGTCAATGACAAGTTATCTATGTTTTAAGGAGACTAGAATGAAAGGGAAACAACTCTTTTTGAGACATACTGCAAAGCATTCTCACGTTATGGTAATATTTTTAGGTTATTAGAAATTTTCTATTTGCACCCATTTTTTTAGTTGGTTGTGAATGATTTTGGTGTATGTATGAATAAAAATGTAGCTGAAGTCTGATAAATAATTTTGTTGCTCAATATCTCCAATTAAACTTGAAAGTCATTGACCATTACAAAAACTGAATGTTGTTTTGTAGTCAGTGAAGTTGAAGACATGTTTTACTAGTACCAACTTTATTCTGTTATTTAGCTCTGTTAATCATATGGTTACTATGATATGTATACTGATTAACCATGCCTTTGATGAAACATCACAATTGTTTTACTTGTATTATTAGAATAGACACAAGTACAAAGTGTTCCATTTATATGAAATGACAGGGGAAGTCATGCTGCACTCAGATATTGTTGAATATTGTGAGTTTGGTGCAAAATTTAAATGATTCACTATGAGACAGATTAATTTGTCAAGAATCCATAGAATGTCAGTTGTATGTTGTATTGTATCCCAGAGTAGTTCATAGCTAAATTTGAATGAAATGATTATTGTGTTATTATTTAATATAAATTCTGTGAGAGACAACTTAAAATATAAAGAAGGATTTCAACATTGAATTACCATTGAATTATGTTTTTAAGCTTATCTGTGCACTAAGTGCTAAAAGATGGGCTATTAGGCCAAAAAATAATACTCTTGTTTCTGGTCACGGTCATCAAAATAAACTGGGTCGTTAGGTAGGGATTTTTTTTTTTACATGGGTCATCTGTAATAACTGCAAATGTATGCAAAGCCATTGCTTTGATAAATTTTGATGAGCTTCATGTTTATTCAAACAAACTGGATACACAATAAAATACAAAATGGCTGGTTATGAAAACAATCATTTTATTGAAAAAAATTTTTTATACAAATACAAAATGCTTGACTTAGAGAGTAAAGACTAGATGGAGACTAGAGCCATTTCAAAACAATCTCATGTAACAAAACAATACTCATTCCACAGTTTGAGTTCTTACGATATTTGAGTACTGGAAATAAAAATACATGTATCAGGCAATGTAACTAGTTTCATTTTTCATATCTCTTGGGTATTCAGATCAAATAACATTAATGGATTTTTGTATTGCTCATTTAATGTATAAACAAAAAATACTGTAACCAATTTCAATAGATAATTTTTTTATTAATATCATATTTGAAATAAAATTATTTTAAAATGAACAAGTGAACAACAAATTGTTACACACAGAGTAATATTAGATCAACTTCAATAGATATTTTTTTCATTAATATCATATGTGAAATAAAATTATGTTAAACAGAAACAAGTGAACAACAAATTCTTAATGTTTCTCACATAGACAACTAAGTATTACATACATGTATAAACAGTACAAAACTGGATCTCCTTAGATAATAGAAGAAAAAACTAAATGTACACTAGTTTAAACAAATCTTTTTTTATGTCTATGTGTGATACTTATTTAAGGACATCTTAAATATGTATGTTGTATGTTTAGCATAGTTTGAGATGTTAATTTTTAAATGGTATACAAGTGATGCTTTCAATTAAAATTTATGATATTACTTTAGAATGAATTTGTGTTAATTTGTTTGTGACAGTATTTAACATAGATATGACAAATGAAAAGATCAAAACATGTTAAGCATTTTTAATAACCTTAACATATAAGGATGTGTGAAGACTCTTCTTGTTGGCACAAAAAATAATATTAAGTGTGAAGAAATATCTAATTGGCAAATAAAAAAGAAACAAAATTACTATGGCATAGCTTGTCTCTTTTCTAAACCATTCAACGTCATTTTTTTGCACCAAATGGACGGGCATGAACTGGTTCAAATCCCTTCTTGATGCAAGTTTCACAGGTAAGCAATACAGTTTTGAACTGCTTTTTTAACTCTTCATCAACCCTAGCATTTTCTTATGCACAGAAACAACAAAGATCCAGTCTTGCAAAATCTGAACTATAGAAAGAAAGCTCAACAGGTGTATTATAAGTAAAAGCCAGTCTAATATGAATTTTTTGTGAAGAGGGCCATCTGGTGTTGTGACATAAAATCCACAAGTATATTCATGGTTGCTTTTGTTGCCTTTCAGTAAGTTTAATTTTTGCGTAGACAATCTGTGGCTTAAGACATTCTACACATACTACCACATACCTTGCATTTTGGGCTGTAAATGTTGAGGCATCAATGTCTGCTCTGGAGTAAGTCTCACCTAGTGTTTGTTTGCAAGCAGTAGCTCCTTTGATGTTACCCTTAACTTTTTTTGAGGTGCATGGAAGCTTGGTCTGTCACAGTCATTGGTGTCTTGTCCATTCAAGTTTGAATATGACTTGTAATGATCTTTACCTTCATCTTGGTAAACAGGGTCAGGTAGCCGATCCAGAAGTACAGGAGGCGTTGTTGTTGCAGTACAACAGTCAGGATTGCTACACTTGTGAATCTGGAATGAGTAATGCCTTTGTCGAGTGTGCCTCTCAAGCCACGTTTGAAATGCTAGAACAGATTGGGTATGCTGTTTCTAGAGTTTACTCAAATTGAGATCTGGAAACAATCCTCTGAGGTGTCTCTGCAACAAGTCTATTTCATTGTCAGTGACAAGGGCCTCAATTTTAAATGGATTACCTTTCAATGACAGTCTTGAAAGCCGATTCTGCACAAACCTTTGCACAGACTCAATTGATGACACCCATTTGGATGCAAGTTCTGGTTTCTTAACTACCATTGCCCTTATGTCACTCATGGAACTACAGTTTTTGAATATGCCATCATCATCTCCCCTTTCTAGAGCACAGTTTTGTAACTCTAAATTTAGTATGCTCATGATGCGTTCTGCTGGATTGCACCAGCTATTACTTGGTGCACACCTTGTTAGTATCAGCATGTCCAGATCTAATTCAAGGAACAGACAAATATTTGCACATTGAACACTTACCAAATTGTTCCTCTGGTCAGTGCCACCATCTGTGAATCTCATAAGCACTTAAGCACCTGAATGTCTTGCCAGCACTTTTTCCAAGATTGAAGAATGTCTAAAGGCACTTGAAGGCTGCAAAACTGAATCATTTACTACTACGTGCACAGTGGCAGAAACACAATGACTTATCATAACTGTCAGGTACATCAGACGCTAGATACAGTGCATGTCATGATCAGCTGCCACATTTTCCTCTGCTGTAGGTGTGATAGTTTTTTTCCCTCTTACACCAGTGGAAACTGGTAGTCCTGGATTTCCTACCAGAACCTTTGCCTTGTCATCTGAGCAAACAAGCATGCCATACTTACCAAGTTCTATGGCCTTTGACTTAAGATACTTGTATAAAGCAGCACAAAAGTGTTGGTCTTGATGAGCCAATCTCAATTGCCTTCTTTGAATTTTATACTGAACTGGAATTTTACCTGTAAAATTGATGGCTGCATGTGTATATGGGTTCCTGGGCTGAAACTGCAACCTCACCAGACTTTTAGATGGAATAAAGGTACCCATTGGACACATGTCTGCTGCTTCAGCAATCAACTCTTCCAAATTTAACCACTGACTAAGGTGAATGCCACCATGCGGTCATCAACCGCTGTGTATGTTTCAACAACATCCTGAAGAGACTTGAAAAAGTCATCAAATTTATCAGAAGGTCTGCCTACATTTAATTTTCTAAGTTCTGCAATTAACCCGGTCTCACCAAGGGATATCATTCTCAACCTTTTTTGCATTTCTGGGTTACTTACCTGGCTGGCATTGAGAGCTAACTCTTTATATATGAAATCAACTAAGCTGGGTTTTATAGTTGCAATATTGCTCAACTTTTGTTTGAAGTATTGCTTTTGGAATCTAGTATGGTACTCTGGGGGCCTTTCAACCTGTGAAACTACACGCATGGGGTCAATAAGAGCCTCATCTCCTGTGCGATTTTGTTTTGTTTTTGCAACAAAGACAATTGAAATGGTACATTCGCCTGGACAGTTTTTGTAAATATCAACATCTACAGACAAAGATAATTGTTAAAAAAATCTAGCTCTCTCTTGGTTGCTTGTGAATGGTGTGTGTAAGTGTTCTGATTAATAAAAAATTATAGGTACATTTACATTTGGACACTGAGCAACAATTTTATCAAATATAGTATATTTTTCTTTGACAAATGCAGGTTTTGGACGGTGCTGAACAGAAATATCAGACCCAACTGTTCTTGGTGGGTGGTCTGCCGACTGCCTGTTAGTTTGGGAGACTAGCTGCTTTTTAAGATTGTCCTTATATTTACAAAGACAATGTGCTCTTCAGTAGGAACCGTCCTACCTTCGTTGGGCATAGGAATGCCATCAATGCCCCCCTACCCCCAGCTACTAGGTTCTATGACTGTTGAGCTTCCTCAGGCGGTTGCTTCTCGACATACAACCGCTCCGCATTACGGTACGTAATCTGGAGGAGCTCCTTCCACGGCACACCCAACACTTCACTAGCACTTGCCGCCGCCATCCCTAAAAGAGCCGGGTTTGACCTTCGATATCCTTGCGGGGCAAAGTACGGGGAATCAGTCTCCAGGAGGAGCCTGTCCTAGCTGATCTTCTTTACGGCTGCCACTTGACTGGGGTTGTTTTTGCCATCAAACTTACTTACCACCGATGTAATGCCGAAGTAAGAATTTGGAAAACTCTCCAACCACAAGTCCAGAAGAACTGTGGTAGCCGTGAAACAGTGTACATGGATGAGCTGTTCACGGCTAACGTTGGGATGCGCCATCAGCATATACATCAAGGTAAGTAAGGCCTCATCCGCAAAGGGCTGTGTGCTACGGGCATGCAGTACTAAGATGTGGTGACTTCAACAAACACACGACTCTTTGAAGCTTCAGCATTTGCTTCACCCACATCTCCTGAGGTTCCGTCCTATCCAGTCCTACTTCGCCCAACCAAACCACCTCCGGTTCTTCCAGAAGGCTCTTGAGTTTCTGGAAACCTTCTTCCGTTAGTGGTCGTTTTGGATGAAGGTCCATCACTGGTATCACTCCCTGCTCCACCCAGGATTTCAAACCCTCTGGACTCGGATAGGATTCCGGGTCACAGAACACCCCGACGACTCGGCTTATCGTTACCTCATACGCCTCCTGGGGATCCACTGCTGCCAAAATAGATCCCAACTGAGGGTTACTGGTACTCAACCCCAAGTCCCTCATCGTCCGATCTAGGTGGCAGTGGCTGTCTATACGGCACGGGAGTGTTGGTAGACACTGGATTTCGTCCGGTTCCAACGGAAACTGGTTCCTCAGGGTCTCCATTCGATGATTCTCCAGAAGAGACACCAACAGCATCAACACCCTCCAATGTAGCAAGGCGGTTGGAGCATTCCCCTTACTCAATACTGTCCGCTCCCTTGGTTGATCTATCTGGAGTGCCTGACAGTTCCTCCATTGCTGTAATCAGCTCTGGTTCCAACTCTGTCTCTGTTTGCACACATCCCGTGCACTCCAAATATTTCATGAGGTCACCTAGGGATGCTCTCAAGCCCAACAGCCATCTACAGGCAAGGTTAAGGGCTCCAATTCTCCTACAGGTGATATCTTCTCCCCTCAACATTACCTGGAAGATGGCAGGTAAATGCCTGTTGAAAGCGTGGGACCTGCTAAGCTCGGCACCACACCCCCGTATCGGACAACTAGGTCTCCTTGTTTCCCTAGTGGTTACCATAAGCTCCCCCCTCCTGACCCACTTGTGAATGCCCTCACTCTGGCTTTCCCTTGATCGGCTTCTGGAGGTAGCCTGGTAGGTCCTTGGGCGATTCTGCACCCTCACCGAGCGGTCCCTGAAAGTACTACTAGGACGAACTTCCTTCTTGTCAGGAGTAGGTGAGCGTCTTCTTGGCCTCACCGGACTGATGGGTTTGACAGGCCACGAGGGTGACTCTAGTAGCTTATCCTCCTGATCAGACGGAATGGTTTCTACCTCCATTTCATCTGACTTTGCAGGGCTGGACAAACTTCCCAAGTCAACAACCACCCTTTCCAGGGATGGATCAGTTGTCAGACGAATGTTTTTACACATTCCTTGTGGCATCTCTTCACTGATTGTCTTGACCCTAGCAGGAGCTAGAGGGCCAACAATTTTCTAATATCCATTCCCTTTTGTGGAACTGAAGAGCGTCCAATTCATGCGAAAGAGAGGATAACCATAACCTCCTATTGGCTTGTTTGGCAACCCCCACTTGCCTTAACAGGGCATCAATACCCCGTTGTTTGTCCTTACAAGCGGTCACCTTCTTTGCCAATTCTTTTGGAGCCAGCAACTTCCCCTTTGATGACAGGGTGTTTGCTCTTTCTAACCCATCAGTTATACTACTACTAGCCATAACTGAAATATATATATGAAAACCAAGTTTTAGTTTGCGGCTTGCCTTCTCCTTTTGCAATCAACACATTTGTAAATGTTAATATCTACAGCCTCTGATGGTGTTATATTAACACAAGCCCCATGATACCATTCCCCACAGTAATTACATTGGATCATAAACCTTCCTTGCCATGGTTGTCTGCATAAGCAATATACCCGGTCATCTCCCTGATTTGTGGTCACCTTTTCATCAGGTTGTTTGAGCCAATGTTTCATCCACTGAGGGGTTTCCCTATCTGTGCATTTCTTAATACGGTCGTGGTTTACTACCAATACCACATTTCTTAATTTCACCCTGAAAAGTACATCCGATAATTTGGAAACTATGACGGCTGGGCCCTTCCAGGGTGGGCAGAGCTTTTTGCATTTACCCTTTAATGCTGCAGTATCTAATATATAAACTACATCACCCACTTCATAATTTCTCTCAAGGATGCGAAGATCATAATTTCTTTTCATTCGCCTTGAGGTGGTTTTCATAGTGGACCTAGGTACCTCATGGGCTTTTTGCATATTGGCTGTAAGTTCCTGGATATACGATGATGGTTCCAGAGGTGAGCCCTTATAATGTGGAAACATTATATTAGCTGGCGTATTCACCTCCCGACCCAACATCAGCATATTGGCTGTAAATCCAGTCATCCGGTTAACTGATGACCGGAGAGCCCCAGCAATCTGTTGGAGGTGTAGGTCCCAGTGGTTCTGAGATTTTCCAATGAAGCACCTAACAGCATTCATAAGAATGCTATTATACCTCTCAACCTGCCCATTGGCTGAAGGCCTATATGGCGTAGTGTGTGTTTTATGAATCTGCAATACCTTGCATAATTCACAGAACAGCTTCGATTCAAAATTACGACCTTGATCGGAGAATATTTGGAAGGGAGTTCCAAATCTAGCGAAGAAGTGGTCCACTGCAGCGCGTGCTGTAGCTTCTGCCGATTGTGTGGGTGGCGGTATAAACTCCACCCACTTGGTAAATTGATCCACTATCATGAGTACATATTCATTTCCCCTAGCCGTTTTAGGTAACGGTCCCAAGAAATCAACATGAACCCTTTCCATAGGTGCCCCTGCCTGATATTCTATCATCGGGCTCCTTCCATGCTTAGTGGACTTCTTGTTCTGGTTACATATTTCACACCCGTTTACATAACCAGCAACATCTTTACTCATACCAAACCAGGCAAACTTTTCCTTCATTCTTTCCTTTGTTCTCTGCACCCCCTGATGGCCAGAGGAAGGGAGATCATGGTTTAAAGTTAATGCATGTTCCCTCAGATTTCTGGGTATGACCAATAAAGTATCCCCAAACTCCTGATCTTCCTGATATAGCACCCCATCAATTAAAACCAGCTGTTTTCGATTCAACCAGTAATATTTTGATGCGGGGCTTGCTCGGAACAACATAGAAGGATCCGGTTCATTTCCTTTAACCAGGTACTCTAGTACTATGTCTAAATCTTTATCTTGGTTCTGCGATTGTTTAAGATCTTCAATCGAAAAACCCCAACTAGAGCTCGTTTTAGGATCCTTTTGCTGACGGTTAATGGACAGACTTGCTTTAGAACTAAGCTTATCTTCCATCACCCTGTTACCCTCATTGCCGGATTGTGCGACTTGTTTTATTGGCATACCATGCACTTTGCCCTCGGTACTCCCTCTTGTGACCACGTTAACACTCACAGTATCACCATTAAAGGTGATTGGTAGATCCCAGTGTATACCCCTGATTACCTCATCTAATATGAACACATCTGCCCTGTCCACCTGATCCTCAGGTTACACAATCAATTAGTGCTGGTTTGCCATTTGTTGTAACCAAGCTCTCTTCCCACAGAGGGCTTCGGGTTTCTTGGATGGTCCCCAGTGGTCCCAAGTCTCCCAGAGCCGCCTCCCTATCCGTGGCCAATGGATTAGACGTTTCCATTCTGGTGACCAACATCACTGCATCATCCACTGTCTCCAGGAAGGTACCCCAGTTTTCCTGGGCCTTCCGACAGAATTGGCACCCACCACAAGGCAGCTTATCGGGCTGTATCTCAGAATGAGACCTTGTGCATTGTCCATCGTTGGGTACTCTGGACAATGCGTCTGCGTTACCATGGTCCCTACCCGCCCTATATTGTACTATCATATTATACTGAGACAGCTCCTCTAGCCATCTCGCCAACTGACCTTGTGGCTGCCGAAACCGCATCAACCATCTTAAACTTGAATGGTCGGTCCGTACAACAAATGGTTTCCCCAAGAGGTAATGCCTGTACTGCCTAGTAAAGCGCACTACTGCCAATAACTCTTTACGGGTCACACAATATCTCTTTTGCTCTTTTCGTCTTCCATAAGCTATGACCCTTTCCTTACCCTCAGGCATTTGTGATAATACGGCCCCTATAGCATTATCCGAGGCATCCGTGTCTAACACGAAGTCGTCATGCAGGTTTGGTAATGCAAGTACAGGAGGTTGTGACAATGTTTCCTTCAGTAACTTGAAAGCATTATCTTGTTTTTCAGTCCAGACAAAATTGTTTTTGCCAGTCACTGCATACAATGGAGAAGCTATCCTAGAGAAGTCCTTTATGAACCCTCTATGATAGTTTACCAACCCCATAAATCTTTCTACATGTTTGGCACAAGTAGGAACTGGCCAATCCCGTACAACTTTGATATCATCCTCCGTAACTGCCAGTTTGTTGTGACCTACCTTCTTACCCAGGAATTCTACTTCCTGTTTAAACAAGGAGCATTTCCTGGGTTTCAGTTTCAGTCCATACTGGCTAAATCTTTGCAAAGCTTCCCTCAAATTTTTCAGATGATCTTAGAAACACGAGCCAAGCACGATGATATAGTCTATGAAGGCTAACACGGTTTTCCATGTCAGTCCTCTTAATATTAGGTTCATGGCCCTGGCATAAGTAGCGGGAGCTCCTGTCAGCCCGAACCCCATCCTGACATGCTCGGACAGCCCATATTTGGTAATAAAGGCCGTTTTCTTTCTATCCTGTTCTCTCATCTTTAGCTGCCAGTAAGCTGAGTTGGCATCTAATTTAGAAAACATTACACTGCTAGATACTACGTCCAGGCAGTCGTCTATGAGTGGGAGTGGGTATAGATCTTTTACGGTCACTTCGTTCAACGCTCTATAATCTATACACCATCTCACACTTCCATCTCTTTTCTTTATCAGTACTGGGGCTGATGCCCAATCTGATGTCGACGCTTGAATGACCCCGGCTTCCAGCATTTTCTTGAGATAGGCTTCCTCCCCAGCGAAACAAGCAGGAGTTCTACGCATCCTCTGCTTTACCGGGGTTGCATTACCTGTCTCAATCTTATGCTCTATTGCCGTAAAGCTACCAAGGTCAAAATCATCCTTAGCAAATACATCCTGAAATTCAATCAATAGCTGAGCTAACTGAATTCTTTCATCTTCGCTAAGGTTCTCAATAGCGTCCTCATATAACTCTCTTAAACGTTTTGGAATATCTAGTCCAACATGATTCACGTCAGGGTTTCCTGAAGCGGACACTCTGACTTCCTGAATCATTGTTGTATGCTCTTGACATTCCAACACTCTATCTACCGGGTAGGCGCGACCTATTTCCATTCCCTTGCTTACGACCCTATACCGGTCACTTGGGTTTAGTATACACACAATAGGCTTGCTTCCACCCGGTCTAACTACCCTTGGCATCACTAAATTAGTATTACCTACTGGTTCCACAACATAGTCTGGTAGGTTATCACTGATTTTACACTCTACCTTGGCCACAGATGGGGGGGTATGACACGTTTTTTGGTTACGGTCACCCTGGCTACAAGAGGACTCCCCTCAGGTTTTCCCAAGTCCAGAGTGATCTCCATTCTATCAAACAGTTCCCCTACCCATATCTAGGACTGCTTGGCCTCGGTTTCTGAGAATGTCAAACCCTAATAACATGTCCTGTTCAATAGGAGCCACATATACATTCTCTTCATACCAGCGATCACCTATTTTTAATCTAACTGGTCCTACAATAAAACCTTGCATAGACATTTCCCTCCCTGCAGCCATTAATTGGACATTTCTGACAATAGGGGGTTTGTGAGCCAGTGACTGATAAACCTTATCAGAGATTAAGGTTACCTCAGCGGCCGTGTCTACTATAGCCCTTATTTGCCTATCCCCCACCTTTACCCCTAATGAGAATTGGGATATTGATGTAATCTGACAAACCACTATTGGGTTCTCTGATAGTATCCGAGAACTTATCATTTCCGGCAGTTTACTTCCCTCACTTATGCTTGGGTTTATTACTGGCGGGAACTTAGCGGCCATTTTAAATTTCCTCATTTTTGGTTGGGGCGGGGGTCGGCCTCGGTCTCCGCCCCCTCGTCGTTTAACCCTTGGTTTTCCAAAGGGCATTGTCTCCTAATATGACCTACTTGGCCACAGCCGTAACATTTAAAAGGACGCCTAGGACCAGCTTTTTTATCAGACATTATGACCTTCTTTAACCTATCCTCTAATTCTTTTAATGCCTGTGCGAAAACAGACCCTTCGGAAGGATCCTTCGGGGCAGTTTGAACCGCACACATCCTTTCTGGTGTTTCAGCTTTTGCCTTGGTATCTCGTTTCGATTTACCGTACATAGCCAATTGAACTTGCTGATACTTTCTGACCATTTGTATGGCCTCTTGGATAGTATGTGGCTCTTGCATACATACATAATGACCAGCCTCACGATTTAACATACCTTGGCAATATCGGTTTATTATCTGAGAGTTAGTAAACTGCTCAGGTAATTTCCTAAAAGCACGCTTGCTGAAACTTAACCTGTGCAGCTTCTGGCAATTCACGTTCACCAAAACGCGCCTCTAACTTGCTGAACAGACTGTCGTAGGAAATGGATTCCCTACGTTCACACAGCAAGGTATAATATTCCGCCGCCTTGCCGGTCAGACACCAACATAGTCCGTCCAGACATTCCTCCTCCGTCCATTCCGACGCGACTGCAAACCGCGAAAACTTGAGGCGGAAGGCCTCCCAACTACCCTTACCATCATAACTAAGAAGTTTAGGCAAAGATTTAACCATATCCTTCTGCCTTTACTGGTTCATCCTAGCGCCTTCTTCGTCTAACGGGGAATACATAGGAGATGCATCCTCGTCAAAACGAAGTTTCCTCCTGGGTGCAAAATCAGACTGAGCATATTTCACACCTGGGTCACTGGCAAAATCTGCTGGGGACATAAGCCTAATGGATGGTTTGGTCCTTGGTTTACAACAACTAGCCGTGCTATCACTGGCCTGTTTTGATTTTAATACTCGCGTTGCCACTTGTATTTCATTAACCACCTCGGGCCAATTACCACCCATGGGTCCCTGGAGGCTATCTTCCCCTTCTTCCCCATCAATGCCTGACGAGTCCGACCGACAGAGGCGTGACAGGGTTTTATTCTTTTTAAGGTCTATCATAGCCATCGTTGCTTTCGACAATTTGCCCCTGGATAGACTCCCAAGGATTTCTGGAGTTATATTCCCCGCATTGTCCCTAACACTGCAGATAGTTTTTGCCAGCTTGGTTTTGATCCCGGGAATTCCCCTAAGCTCTTTTTCACTAGCATAATTAATGAAAACTGGAAAGCCCAAGTCTTCTTCCACAGGTACTTCAATATCCCGTGGTTGTTCGACATTGGAATCGCCAGAAGCCATCATGTACCAGTGAATTACTGCTCGGGTGGTATCAAATTACTATTCTCACTAAAATACCGCCTTGCGATACCACGTGACAAAAACCGCGCGAAAATGCAATATCAACAAAATAGCCAAAATAATTTAATTTACCTCAAAAATACCACCAAAATATTATAAACGAAAAATAATTGCAAAATGAATGTTCAATTTTAAGTCTAAATACCCCAAAATACCTAGAAACCAAATTAAACAATTACCAATTACCCCTCCCACTTCACAAAAATAAGCTCGGACAAAAAAATTTTCACGAGGCGAAGGAACGAAAATAACGCTGCCACCAATGTTGAATTTACCCAATCCGCAATAATCAGTATCTAAAACAAACTTACCGATCTTCTGAATTGATAGATGCTGTCTAATTAACTCCAGTACGGCCGGATAGTCGTATCTTCTCTATCAGAATGCCAGTCTTCCACGAGCGCACTTCCCAGGATGCCTCACTGTCCCGCTCTCTTCCGGTTGCTTCGTCCCCCTTGGTATTCGGCCCAATCACCACAACTCTAACAGAAACTAATACCCATAACTCATTGAATACAGACCAAACTAATACATGTATTACCAATAGTCTTATTGATGCCCACACTGTGCAGGAAGTCTCCTCACAATTAACTAGTAGCTTACCACCAGTCAGGTTAGGTGGGGACGACATAGCAACCCATGTCCCAAATTCTGTAAAACTTCGGATTCTTAGAGGTGAGTATATTAACCTGGCTTTACTATTAAAGGGAGCTGTGGAACTTGCAGAATTTTGTAATGGCAGCGTATTAAAATTGAATCGCGCCAACGGGAATGTAAGGACAAATTAAGCTCTATTGAAAATGGACTGATGCTTTTATTATTTACAGCTCCATTTATTTAGTAGCAAATCCATATAAAACTCATGAAATGTTTCATTAAATGTACAATATTCGAGAGTGTGTAAATCACCAGGGTGGTGATGCCTGGAAGGTACATGATGAACAATTTAGGTTGCGCCAGGCTTTGAACCCTACATCATGGTCACAGATTAACAATGACTTGTGGTGGAGATGCATGCAAGTAAAGAGTCAAAAAACAGTCTCTAAACCCTGGATATGACATACTTATACATGTAATGAGTTCAATAGTGGGATGTGTCGGTGGCCAAACTGTAGGTTTAAACACGCTTGTTCTAAATGTGGTGGCCCACATGCATTATTGAGTTGCTCGAGTACTCGGTTACTCCCCCAGTTCATCTGACATGTCCCACACAGCAGCTCTAAACCCTCGAGGTCATTCCTTTCATATGAGAAACTACTTTCGGGGTCGAGGTCGAAGCTCTGGAAGGGGAGGCAAGCAGTAATCTGGGTGAGTTCAAAAACTCTAGTTTATCCTTCTTGACTAAGTTGCCAATAAATATAGAAATGATGATAAAAACAAGCCCATGCTTATAATTCAGCTGATTTGGCTTTCTTAGTTAATGGTCTCACTAAAGACTTTCCACTTCAGTATACAGGACCAAGATTGAGTGGAGATGCAAAACACTTAAGGGCTGCTATTGCAAATCCATCTGTATTAGAAGAAAAAGTTAACATTGAGATATCTGCTGGATGAGTAGCTGGTCCTTTTGATGAGAAACCGTTTCAAAATTTTATTGTATCACCTCTTGGTCTTGTCCCAAAGAAATGTGATGATGAGAATCATGAGAATGATGAGATGATGTCATGCAATCCAAAAGGTTTTGCATGATTCAACATTTGTCATATCCAAGTGAAATTTCAATAGACCCAAAGTTAGCTACAGTCCAATACACCAGTTTTGATGAAGCAGTTTCATTGATCCAGAGGTTGGGAAGAAACTGCAAAATTTTTAAAATGCATCTAAAAATGCATTCTGTCTACTCCCAGTCAGAAAGGAGGATTTTGAACTTCTTGGTTTTAAATATAAAGAAAAATTTCACTTTGATAAAGCACTACCTTTCAGGGCTTCTATCAGTTGAAGCACATTCGAAAAGTTTGCAACATTTCTCAAATTCTGTATCAAAAGGCATATGACATCTGGTGAACTCATTCATTACCTGGATGATTTTCTAGGGGATGATAAATGTGAAAGATCTTGTTCAAGCATAATGGCAACATTTCGAGCAGTAATGTCAGACATAAACATGCCGATAGGAGATGAGAAAACGGAGGGACCAATAGAGGTGCTCGTTTTCTGGGTCTTGAACTCGATTCCATTAACATGTCAGTGAGAATACCAGCAGAAAAAAATTACACTGTTATTGATAAAATAAACACATTGCTGGCAAAACCGAAAACAACACTCAAAGAAATGCAGTCAATAATTGGAACATTAAACTTTTGTTGTCGAACGATCCCAATGGGCAGACCCTTTTGTAGGCAAATAATAGATACAACCTGTGGCTTGAGGAAACCTGACCACCATATAAGCATTAATGAAGTCATAAGGAAAGACTTAAAAGTGTGGTTATGTTTCTTTCAATACTTTAATGGTGTTTCTATTTTTCATGACAGATTTTGGGTTTTAGAATTGTACACAGACAGTGCAGGTGGGGCAATTCCAGGGTTCAGAATTTATCTTAGAGGACAGTGGTGCGATGGTAAATGGCCTATTAAATGGCATTCATCGGGGATTACAAGTGACATTACAGTCCTAGAACTCTTTCCCATTGTAGCGTCTTTGTTCATTTGGGATGAAAAATTCAGAAACAAAATCAGGTTCAACTGTGACAATAGTGCTGTTGTATCTATTATCAATCCTCAAAAAATGAACATGTTATGTGTCTCGTCAGAATTTCAACTTCAAGGTGTTTGAACCTTAGTGTGGTTATAAAAGCAGCTCATTTATCAGGAACAAAAAAATTAATTTGTGACGCATTATCACGCTTTCAGATGGACTGTTTCAGTCAATTGCCACCCGTGGGGGATCTAGAACCTCAAAAGGTACCCAACCTTCTTTGGAATGTCCTCAGCACAGAGCTGGGCAACTTCTTAGAGCTGGAATAGCTTCAAATACCCAGTTGGCTTATGTCACTGGTTTGAAAGCTTTCGAGAAGTTTTGTTCAAGTTACTCGTTGGATGCTACATGGTCAACTACACAGCCCCAAATAATATTATTCATTGCCTATGGATTTGAAATAGGCTACTCACCCAGAACTATCTCAACATATCTAGCAGCAATTAATCACTATCACAAACTACTTGGATGGGGTGTCTCTTATCAAAGAAAATGCTTGAGGGATGTCAAAAGTCTAGGAAAGCTAAGGATGCTAGAGCACCAAGCAGGGGAAAGGTCTTGTACGACATTTGCACAGCTATACCGTTGACATGTTATAATGATTATGAATCAAAACTTTTTAAATCTCTTTTTACAACAGCATATTTTGGGTTATTTCGAGTAAGTGAACTAGTTGCAGTCTCAATTATTTCAACAGACACTGCACTAAAAGCCAACGATGTAGACATCAAACAAAGCTCCGTATGTATTACTTTGCATCAACACAAGTCAAGTCTAAGAGGTACAAATGTCACCATAAAACTTCTGTCTGATGATAACCTTACTATATGCCCTGTTAAAGCAATGCAAGAATATGCCCATGTCCGCCCAAAGAATGCTTGCATATTTTTCTTTCACCCGAATGGAACACCTGTCACAAGGCCACAGTTCTCTGGCGTGTTGGCTAAATGTTTATCAAAAACAGAATTTGGCTGAGGTCATTACAAGTCTCATAGTTTTAGAATAAGCAGGGCTTCAGATCTGGCTGCTCAAGGTTTGCCTATGTCTAAAACAATGCAACTTGGGCGATGGCAGTCAGATGCATGTAAACTTTACATTGGTAATTGAATATTGATTTGTACCAATAACAGTAGTAGGTAATTGTACATGTAGCTGACTCTCCCCACAAACTTTTGTTGCCCATCGTGAAACTTGCGTGAAAGTATACATATAATTAATAGGTGTTGCAAATTTTCGATTGTTTTGTCCTTTCTTCCTTTTCATAATTTTTAGATGTTTGGATTCTGGGCGATTCCATCCCCTATTTGGCTGGCCGTCACGCAAGGGTCATTGGCAATTCAATTCTTAGGCAATCTCCTACAATCGCTTGGAAGACAGTCTGGGGTTTGGGGTGGAAGTAACTACGCCATTTGATTGAAACTGATGTTGTTTTGGATGACCCACCCAAAGTCCAAGTAATTCATCTTGGAGGAAATGACCTCGTCACCCTGTCAATTTGGCAGATCCATAACCTTATCGATAAGGAGGTAAGGTACTTTAGGGCTGCTTTTCCTAATGCTACCTTTGTGTGGGTTGATATCCTCCCTCGCAGGGTGTGGCAGGGAGGGTACACAATCAAGACCATTGATAAGAAACGGCATAGAATCAATAGATTGGGTAGGCAAATTGTTAGAAAACTTGGCCACTCCGAATCTTTTTCAGTAGATATCAAGGTCAAGGAGTGTATTTTTCAGGTCTGATGGAATCCACTTTAATGAAGCAGGCCTGGAAATTTACCTTGATAGGTTTAAGGCTGTGTTAATAAAATTAGCCAAGCCTTAATTTCGTGACCTTTTTGGGGAAACTTTCTTTATGGAAAGGTTTTGTGGCGGAAAAAAATCTTTCAGGTGAGAGTTGGTCGAGCATTTCTAAAAATCTCGGCTCCTTATGTTCAGGTCAACCTTCTCACGATGTTGTGGCTTATGCTGCATACCCATCTACGAAGGGGAAACCATGATCATTGGGCGAAGTTAAAATATTAACAAAATTGTAAAATATTACAATATCAAGGGAAACATAGCTCGAGCTATGGTGTCTAGCTTTGCAAAGTTTGAATATTTCAGCCCCCTTTGTGTACTCGTAATTGCTATTTGCCTCCACTTAATGTGTTGCCTTGCATGTTTGCAGCCAGGGTTATACCCAGTTCTTATTAGTTTTCCCCCTTTTCTGTACTGGTAATTTGTAACATTGTCAATACTTATTGTGTTACATTGCGTGTTTGCAGTTTGGATTCTTATTGGTTTCAGCCCCTTTTGTGTACTGGTAATCTGTAACTTTGCCTATACTTGATGTGTTGTATTGCGTTATATTGCGTATTTGCAGCCTGAACCGCGCAAGTCTTACTAGGTTTTGCCCTTGTGTACTGGTAATTCCTAGTTTTGCGTTACTTTGTGTGTTTGCAGTCATGATGGCACCATGCGGTGGCATTTTATAGCGTTTTGTTAACTGATTGTGTTGCCTTGTGTGATGGGTAACCTTGATTGCCAGAATCATATCACATGAAAGTCCCTGATGCTGCTTTCTTATGTAACACTGTGACAAAATAATCAATAATAGCTCGAAAAGGCAATAATAGTGATTTTACAAATCAGTCAACCACTAATGTTTTACCACTTCATCATTTGCCATTTTTGAACAGTTGATTTTTTATACAAAAGGTTTACTCTTTATTTTTTCAACTTGTTAACCATTTAAGGCTTATTAAAATATGACACCTGCCAACATAATAGCAAACCTTGTAAAGCAGTGTTTGAAAAAAAATCCTAGAGAACCAGCCCAAACTGAAAGTGGGCTATTGAATACAAACAATTTACTACTAGCTGAAATACAAAATTTTTAGAAAGTTCACCAGCCCAAATAGAAATTTGCCATGGCTTTCAGCAAGTGGGCAAGCGCAAAGATTGTTAAGTACCCTTCATAAATTAAAACATATGTCATAATGGTTATAATGGTTTCAAATCAGTTCATTGTTGAGACAAAGTAATAGATTAGATATCTTACTATTTTTAACACTTTTGTTTCAAACAGATAGAGTCTGAAAAGTGGAAATCTTCCAAAAGGAAAAATCACATGAGTTGTTTACAAATTGATTTATCATCTTAAGTATAAATAACAAAGATTGTGAAAAAATTCTTACCACTTTGTCTTTTACTGCCCTCTAATAACTTCAACATGAGATCATTTCTAGATTTTGAAGATGGGAACATCACTGTAAAACCACTAACAACAAGTAGACAAGCTTCATTCTGTACTTAATACAATGCTGTAATCTTCATGACCCTCAGATAATGACATCAAATTCCATACAAGATCCCTAATAAAACAATAATTACTGGTAATTAAACATTGTTTTTGCAAATGTTACAATTATCAATTAAAGAAAATACCGATAAAGCCAGTCAAGCAAACTTCTCATTTGAATATTTATAACTTAGGTACATTCCTAATCTTAGTGTTAATATGCAGATTGATTGTATCAAATAAAGTAAAACCTGGATATCAAACCATCTTATAGACCACAGAAATCATGTATTAACATTGAAGTGGTCTCATTATCGAGAATCAAGTGGATTTTTCTGCCATGTTTTTGTTCCATCATTGCATGATTGTAACCAGATTTGCATGTTTGCCTTATAATTCAACTCCATTTTAATAAACAGAATGTGGTATTATCAACAATTTTCACACACAAAAATACTATACCCTATCTTGTTCTATGTATCACATACTCTTCTTTTGATTTTATGGCACCAAAATACTCATCTTGGATATCAACTGGAATAAACAATTTACTCATTTAAATTTAATAACTTAATGTATTCATTCTGTACATATGAAGATAATCAGGCAACATTGAAATTGTTCACTACCTATAAATTGACAGGAATATGTCTTGTTATTTATATATTTCAGAGGATTTTAAAAGAGTAATCAAGTATAAATGACATTTTTTGATAACAGAAATTAATGCAACAGAACAAACATTATTAAAGTGACCAATTATTGACATCTAATCAAACAAAATCAGCAACATTTGCCAAAATCAACAAAGAGGAATCTACCCGTACATTATTCTATGATAAAACACAGTTGGCTGTTCCATATTACACATTGGGTTGTAACCTAGCAAATATAATGTCTAATGATGTTATGGACCACTTGATTATATAAAGAGAAGTAAAATCCAACAACCAACAGAAGATGTGGTTTTTGTTATTTTTGAATAAGATTGTGATTAAATGCAAAAGCTTTTTGTGATAAGAATTGAAATAATAACTCTGGTCCATACTCTGTCAACTGGTAGAATATAGGAACACACTTGTTATTTTATAATTCAAAATTATACAGTCACAATACTGGCAGTTGACATATTTAATATACAAGGGTTGTTGCTATTAATTAGAGATGCGACACACATATTCACAATAAAGACATTATTTAGTGGCAAAATAAAAAGAGTAAACACATTCACTTGGGTTTGTCTAGGGCAACAAGTGGGTCTGTGTAATATCAATTCATCCAGGCAAGAGGTCAAGCATATATGTAATATCCAAAACTGAAAATTACCCAAGTTGAGCTAAACTGCTTGGAGGCCACATACTACTGCTATAGGCCATAACAACACACACCATGCAATCAAGGTTACCCATCACACAAGGCAACACAATCAGTAAACAAAACGCTATAAAATGCCACCGCATGGTGCCATCATGACTGCAAACACACAAAGTAACGCAAACTAGGAATTACCAGTACACAAGGGCAAAACCTAGTAAGACTTGCGCGGTTCAGGCTGCAATACAACACAATACAGGTAAAGCAGCCCTAAAGTACCTTACCTCCTTATCGATAAGGTCATGGATCTGCCTAATTGACAGGGTGACGAGGTCATTTCCTCCAAGATGAATTACTTGGACTTTGGGTGGGTCATCCAAAAGAACATCAGTTTCAATCAAATGGCGTAGTTACTTCCACACCGAACCCCAGACTGCCTTCCAAGCGATTGTCGGAGATTGCCTAAGAATTGAATTGCCAATGACCCTTGCGTGACGGCCAGCCCAATAGGGGATGGAATCGCCCAGAATCCAAACATCTAAAAATTATGAAAAGGAAGAAAGGACAAAACAATCGAAAATTTGCAACACCTATTAATTATATGTACATTTTCATGCAAGTTTCACTATGGGAAACAAAAGTTTGTGGGGAGAGTCAGCTACATGTACAATTATCTACTACTGTTATTGGTACAAATCAATATTCAATTACCAATGTAAAGTTTACATGCATCTGACTGCCATCGCCCAAGTTGCATTATTTTAGACATAGGTAAACCTTGAGCAGCCAGATCTGAAGCCCTGCTTATTCTGAACCTACGAGACTTGTAATGACCTCAGCCAAATTCTGTTTTTGATAAACATTTAGCCAACACACCAGAGAACTGTGGCCTTGTGACAGGTGTTCCATTCTGGTGACAGAAAAATATGCAAGCAAATATGCAAAATATGTAAAAAGAGATTTAAAAAGTTTTGATTCATAATCATTATAACATGTCAACGGTATAGCTGTGCAAATGTCATTCAAGACCTTTCCCCTGATTGGTGCTCTAGCATCCTTAGCTTTCCTAGACTTTTGACATCCCTCAAGCATTTTCTTTGATAAGAGACACCCCATCCAAGTAGTTTGTGATAGTAATTAATTGCTGCTAGATAGGTGGAGATAGTTCTGGGTGAGTAGCCTATTTCAAATCCATAGGCAATGAATAATATTATTTGGGGTTGTGTAGTTGGCCATGTAGCATCCAACGAGTAACTTGAACAGAACTTCTCGAAAGCTTTCAAACCAGTGGCATAAGCCAACTGGGTATTTGAAGCTATACCAGCTCTAAGAAGTTGTCCAGCTCTGTGCTGAGGACATTCCAAAGAAGGTTGGGTACCTTTAGAGGTTCTAGATCCGCCACGGGTGGCAATTGACTGAAACGGTCCATCTGAAAGCGTGATAATGCGTCACAAATTATTTTTTTTGTTCCTGATAAATGAGATGCCTTTATAACCACACTAAGGTTCAAACACCTTAAAGTTGAAATTCTGACGAGACACATAACATGTTCATTTTTTGAGGATTGATAATAGATACAACAGCACTATTGTCACAGTTGAACCTGATTTTGTTTCTGAATTTTTCATCCCAAATGAACAAAGACGCTACAATGGGAAAGAGTTCTAGGACTGTAATGTCACTTGTAATCCCCGATGAATGCCATTTAATAGGCCATTTACCATCGCACCACTGTCCTCTAAGATAAATTCTGAACCCTAGAATTGCCCCACCAGCACTGTCTGTGTACAATTCTAATTCGTCACTAGAAACCCAAAATCTGTCATGAAAAATAGAAACACCATTAAAATATTGAAAGAAACATAACTACATTTTTAAGTCTTTCCTTATGCCTTCATTAATGCTTATATGGTGGTGAGGTTTCCTCAAGCCACAGGTTGCATCTATTAATTGCCAACAAAAGGGTCTGCCCATTGGGATCGTTCGACAACAAAAGTTTAATGTTCGAATTATTGACTGCATTTCTTTGAGTGTTGTTTTCGGTTTTGCCAGCAATGTGTTTATTTTATCAATAACAGTGTATTTTTTTCTGCTGGTATTCTCACTGACATGTTAATGGAATCGAGTTCAAGACCCAGAAAAACGAGCACCTCTAATGGTCCCTCCGTTTTCTCATCTCCTATAGGCATGTTTATGTCTGACATTACTGCTCGAAATGTTGCCATTATCCTTGAACAAGTTCTTTCACATTTATCACCCCCTAGAAAATCATCCAGGTAATGAATGAGTTCACCAGATGTCATATGCCTTTTGACACAGAATTTGAGAAATGTTGCAAACTTTTCGAATGTACTTCAACTGACAGAAGCCCTGAAAGGTAGTGCTTTATCAAAGTGAAATTTTTCTTTATATTTAAAACCAAGAAGTTCAAAATCCTCCTTTCTGACTGGGAGTAGACAGAATGCATTCTTTAGATGCATTTTAAAAATTTTGCAGTTTCTTCCCAACCTCTGGATCAATGAAACTGCTTCATCAAAACTGGTGTATTGGACTGCAGCTAACTTTGGGTCTATTGAAATTTCACTTGGATATGACAAATGGTGAATCATGCAAAACCTTTTGGATTGCATGACATTCTCATCATCACATTTCTTTGGGACAAGACCAAGAGGTGATACAATAAAATTTTGAAACGGTTTCTCATCAAAAGGACCAGCTACTCATCCAGCAGATATCTCAATGTTAACTTTTTCCTCTAATACAGATGGATTTGCAATTGCAGCCTAAAGTTTTTTGCATCTCCACTCAATCTTGGTCCTGTATACTGAAGTGGAAAACCTTTAGTGAGACCATTAACTAAGAAAGCTAAATCAGCTGAATTATAAGCATGGGCATGTTTTATCATCATTTCTATATTATATACCAAGAGGGACGAAGCAACCGGAAGAGGGCGGGACAGTGAGGCATCCTGGGAAGTGCGCTCGTTGAAGACTGGCATTCTGCTCCTGTATAATATAGAAAAGACTTGAAGCGAATATGTTTGATGAAATTACTTTTAGAGCGGGTTTTGGTGAAAAAAAATGAAAAAAATGGGCGATTTTGTGCAACTTTGGTGCTTGTAGCCAGTCTAAGTGGCCTACGGACGGACAAAAGTTATGAAAATGATGAAATTTATATTTGTATTGATGAAATAAATACAATGATGTAAAACATTCGGCTTAATGATGGTAAATATTGCTTAAATTGAGTGAAAATTGCTGAATTTAGTGTATTTCATTTGGTTGGTATAGACACCCAATTAGTAGTCGCACAGGCCTGATAGTTTGGTTGTGAAAGAATGTATCATTCTGATCACCACAGTTTTACAGAAGTAGATCAGCTTCTAGCGTCTGTGGTTTCAAAAGCTTTAGAAAGACACTGCAGTACACGTGCTTGCAAAAATATTAGGCACGCCACAGTAACAATATATATTTATTTTTTCTGTTCTTTGATTTGAATTGTGAAATATAATCCTCATTTATTTAACTGTGTAACTGGTACATGTGTCGGATTTTTTTATTGATACTGGTCATTTCATGGTAAAATTATTAGGTGAACTATCATATTAAAGATTTGCGTATATGGGCTTAACATACGATACCACGTGTATTATTAAAGCGGGCTATGTGTCATTTGCGCTACACTGTTCTTCCCTACAGATTTCCCATTCGCATGTTTTGCACGAACATATCGTGCGTTGAGTCACTCCATACACAGTGAGGCAGATCATGTGACTCCAATATGAAACATAGTAGAATCAAAGTACTGAGTGGACAGATTTTGAAATGTTCTACATGAGTTGAGCTGACAGTAAAAACTCAATCGATGCCAATGCAGATGCAGACGACCTAGCTTTTACGATAAGGCGACATTTTTCTTTGTAAAGTCGAGCTAAAAATCAACATACAACAAGAGGGTAATAACTCCAAATAGATGTATGCCACTACCGCCTTTGTTTTTTTTTATGTGACATATTGTCACTGGGGTTGAACGCCGTTTTTCAACAATTTTTCAGTTATATACGGCGACCGGTACACCTAACCAGTTCTCCTGGACTAGACTGCATACTAACCAGTACTAACTTACCCTTCCACAAGGAGCCGGCAACTTCTCCACATATGGAGGAAAGTCGACATTTTTGTCAAATTCTCATAGAAGGGTATGACCTGCCGCAACCGGGATTCGAACCCGGATCTCCCGGTTACAAGTCCAGCGCACTAAACTACCGCCTTTATGCATGCAGATTAAGTAATGGGTAATGTAATGTTAGTTAACAAAAATTAAATTTTCTTTAGAATGCGGACGTTATGCGACAGAGCCATACCTTTTTGCCGCAAAACGTACGTCCAAAAAAGTGGACGATATGCAACGATATATACGGACGTTTTGCGGTGTCACGATGCTTATTTTGTGAGATACTGATTAACATACCAGGAAGCAGTCAACAAATATCATCCTTAGTGAGAACTTTATATTTTATACGCCATTTCATCACACCTGCGAACAAAGGACACAGGTCCACAAAGCTCAATGGTGAACAAGATAGTACTGCTAATACCGAGTCCACCAGTTTCTTTTTTTAGATTGCAGCCAACCCAATTCGTCGACCAAGGAGTCAAGACCGAAGTACATTATTCCCGCTAGACGCCAGAAATGATCTGATACCCACCAACCGAAGAGAACAAGGGTCAAGCCTTGGTGGATGAACAACGACTGGGTATATAATTGATCACTTTGTGAATTATATTGAAAATATGAATGAACTTTAAAGTGAACATTTGAATAAATTGAATAATATGTTATGGATATGTCTTTGTCTGTTCTTTGGATTTAAGTGATTGATGTTTTTGTGTGAATATTATTCAATGTGCAGTGAATATAATTGTATGAAATATATGTTTCATACTTGAAGAGACCTGTAGATGTGATGTTTGTGTTTCACAGTACTATGGTGAATGAAATAAGTTGTTGTTTGTACACTGTAAGTACTGTATATGTACTGGGTGTCTTTAAGATTTTTTATTTTTGTAATTCTCACGAATATCTTCAATATAATTGTGTATTACCTTATAGTCACTCCTCCTGCTCCCCATAGCTCATCATTCATGTCAACTGCCGCCCCAGCACATACCGGAAATTTAGCATACATGTGTTCCGCTTGCGCACTACTGTTCACACGCTAGTCATTTAGAACAGGCTTTCCGTTCTGTTGAGTTGAGTTTTCTTATTTTCTGCGTTTGTGCCTTTGCAGGTTTTGCCATTTATCCATTTATTCATTTATTTAATTTTCATTTGTTTCAGCGTCATGTATTTGTTGTTTGTTCATGTATTATTTTGTAATAATTGTCGTACGCACTACTGTTCACACGCTAGTCAGTTAGAACACGCTTTCCGTTCTGTTGAGTTATGTTTTTTTTATTTTCTGCGTTTGTGCCTTTGCAGGCCTTTTACCTTAGTTACATCCGTTTTCCAAATGGTGTAGAACCAGTCTACGACATGATGTTTTTATCATATGGTTTACTGTTGGTGTGGTTGTTAATTGAGATGGGACTGCATTTTCATATTGATTTTCTAATCTTTGTTATGCTTTTTAATTAGATTGGGCTTCCTGTGAAGTCTGGTATATCGGAAGGTATCATGATTGTTATACACAACATAATGGTTGTATTTGTGTGAGCCGGGACTTGATAAGTGGGTAACTACGTGGAGTGCTTTTTGCTCAGGTGAGACTTTGGCTCAGAAGCCCAACTACTTAGCTCCCTTAATAAGTAAAGCGTTCGTTTCATAGACGTCAAGTTCATGCGTTCAAAACCTGGGTGCGGCACATGTTGTTTGTGACGATTTTGTTGTTAGCATAAGGTCTTCAGCCATCGTTATCCAATGCTGATTCGAGTTATTCATGTGACAATTAGGCCTAAAAAATAGGTTTGTTTCCGGTTATCCGACCGACCCATCTTTTACCTGCCGACTCAAATGTTTTTACGGTTTCCAAATCGTAGTGCTATATTGTAATTTTCACAACAGTGTTGCCGATATGAGTAAAAAACGTAAAAGAAAAAAATCTCTACCTACCGACCCATATTTTTAGGGCACGTAACCGGAAACAAACCCCTTTTTAACTCACCTGAGCACGTAGTGCTCGGTGAGCCATAGTCATCAGTCAGCCTACTCAGGCGTCCGTCGTCCACACCTGTTTTTTAATGCTCTAGTGGTCACACTTTTGAGCGAATCTTCATCAGACCTGGTCAGAATGTTCGTCTCAATGATATCTTGGTCAAGTTCGAACATGGGTCATCTTTGGATCAAAAACTAGGTCACCAGGTCAAATAGAATGAGAATTTTGTGAACACTCTAGAAATCACATATTTGATTGGATCTTCATGAAACTTTGTCAGAATGTTTGTATTACTGATCTTGTAAAATTAGTCATCTCCGGTCAAAAACTGGGTTACTAGGTCAGCGCACCAGCAAACCTTGTTAATGAGGTTGCAATTTTGATTGAATCTTCATCAAACTTTGTCAGAGGGTTTGTTTTAATAATGTCTTGGACATGTTTGAACATGGGTCTACCGGGGTCAAAAACTAGATGATTAGGTCAAATCAGAGAAAAACCTTGTTAACGCTCTAGGAGTCGCAGTTTTGACTGGAGGTTCACTAAACCTTGTCAAAATACTTGTCTTAATGATATCTTGGTTGAGCTTGAACATGGGTCATCTGGGGTCCAAAACTAGGTCACCTTGTCAAATCATAGAAAAAACATTGTTAACGTTCTAGGGTTCATAGGTTTGATTGGATCTTCACCAAACCTTGTCAAAATGATTGTCTTAAATGATATCTTGGACAGGTATGAACATGGGTCATCTGGGGTCAAAAACTAAGTCACCAGGTTAAATAATAGAAAAACCTTGTTAGCACTCTAGCGGTCGCAGTTTTGATTTGATCTTTTTCAGACTTTGATAGGATGTTTGTATTGATGATATCTTGGACAGGTTTGAATATAGGTCATCTGGGTCAAAAACTAGGTCACCTGGTCAAATTTTGAAAACCTTGTTAACCCTCTATAGGTCGCAGTTTTGATTGGATCTTTCTCAAACTTTGTCAGAATGTTTGTACTAATGATATCATGAACAGGTTTAAACATGGGTCAACTCATTAAATTAAAAAACTAGGTCACCTGGTTAAATCACAGGACAACCATAAAATTTGCAATCTTTACTCAGGTGAGCGAAAAAGGGCCATCTTAACCTTCTTGTTTGTCTAGGTCTTACATGCGGAGAACAAAGTTAGTACAGAATCCAGGAACACTAGTTAGGTTAATTACCCACCAGCAATGATGTTAGAAAGATTTGACATATCATATAAGTCTTCACACTATTTTATTTCTTAGAAGTTAAATAAATAAAACATTGAAAAAGTGATACTGGAATCTTAATTTGTTGTAATAATATACTTATTGTTTGGCAAATAATGCTTTGACTATAATGCTAAATGTCTGTCATAATAATAAATTATGCAAATATTTGTGTTATATCTATTATTTAATATCTATTACTCTGTGTGTAAACAAAATCACTGTGTGAACCATTGCGTTGTTTAATATTTCAACTTGTACTGTTTTTGCTATCACAAGCACCTGCTACTTCCAATCACTGTACGATTTATTGTGATTCTACAATTATAATTCAACTTGTACGGTTTATAGTGATTACCGGAACTTGTGTCGTTTACACACCACGTATTAGGACACATTTATTGGAACTGTTTAAGGGCAGACTACTAAACAGTGGCTATCTTAACTAATTCATGCCGTGCATGTTGTCACGCATGTAACATTAAATTCACAAAATAATCAGAGTAAACCTCGATTATGTGACCTCTTTCGGGACCCAAAAATCGGGAAAATGGTTTCATTATCAGGTTGCATTATAGGAGTTATTGAAACCGGTCTGAAATAAATGGTCGTTATAACAAGGTTGTCGAAATATTGAGGTGGTCGCTATTTGAGGTTTTACTTTGTAGGTCTTTTGCATTTTTTTCCCATTTTTCTTTTCGTATCTAAGTTTAATTTTCATCAGTATGACAATCTGAGATTTACACAGATAAAATTAATCCATTCAGGCGAACGATTGAAACAAGGCCCGAGGTTATAAAACGTAAGAACAATCTCCGAGCTCATACCTCAATTTTGTAAGTGAAACATTCTGATTTGAAAGATATTGCAGTGTAATGATTAAATGCGTTATCAGATGATTTTAGCTAGCTGAATAACTAATTAAGTTAGAAACATTGAAGGATAAAATATGAGAATTTGAGATTGGAGACCGATCTCAAGTTTTATAACCTTGGACACAGAGCTTTCGAGGTGGTTAACCTGTTATTCTGTGTATGCAATGGTGATGTGTCTGTCTTAAGAAAGGTATTCCTAGGTTAAAGGGGCCAGATACCAGATGTAAGATCTATCTTTGGAATTACGGAAACTCCTTTCATTTGAATGTTGATATGATCTAATGTCAAATCAATGTTGAATATTTTCACTTAATAGATGTCCTCATGGATTGACACGTAGGTAAGGGGGGTATTTTATAGAGATAATACATGTACTTGCAAAAAATGTTTTTTTTTTCGACAGCATTCAAACTTCATTATTGTTTTTTGTAAAAGCTTGTATTTTGATTATCTCTACATTAAGCAATTTGGAATTAATAAGTTCATGCACCGAATACATGTTACATATATAAACTGCGTGGTCTTGTTGAATAAATAAAACTCATGATACAATACACCTCTTATTCGGATTCAAACCAAAAGGTATTTCTTAAAAATTGTTCAATGAAACACGTGCAGTCATTCTTACTTTGTATTAAAAAGCTGCTTCATGAGGACACGTTCAGTTGATCCCGAGTTGGACTGTATATATTACATATTTGCTTAATGCTCAGTATATGTCTTGGATATTGTTGTGTAAGCGGTTCATATGATAAGGAATGCTTTTATTCATTGGTGTCTGTTTAGATAATACTGGTTAAACGGTTGCAAGACTACAGTCTAAATATAGTAGGCGTGGGTTTTCAGCAAGCATGTTAGAGTAACAGTACATGACAGATATAACAATCATGATCATAAGCAAATTGTTTCGAATCTTTTGTTTTTTCGAAATTAGAAACTCTCATTTCATGTTTTGCTTTGTATTGTAGATTTGCTCTGAGTGATATTGATAATTTCACGCGTTTCTGATAGAATAGCGTGAAATGTATGTCTTAACGCGTAATGAATTACGGAGGGTGAAAATGTGTACAGTGAGGACGATTTGCACGTGCTTTGGTACGTTTGGGTAGTTTTGGTCAGTTTGAGTTACCGACTGATTCAGTCCAATTTTTTTAGGATATTGAAATCAAATTTTGTTTTCATCAAATGGCCATTTATATGCATTATGTTTTAATACATAGTATTTTGTTTGACATTATATTGTACTGAATAGTAAAAGATGTGTAAGGTGCACAGTACTGTTTGCTGTTTGTTATTTCTAGTTGGGGGGCGAAAACTGAATAAGTAGGCTGGGGGTCCAGGTCCAGGGCGAATTGTACGTTATGTCATTGTGTTACTGTACTCGCAACTTATTGCACGCGTACCTCCACTTCCCCCTCCATGAAGGGGGGTGTACAAAAGATAATATTTTTGGTTTGTGTTGGGGTAGTCGGCTCGCAGTATCCTGATTTTACACCGATACATTATAATGAATCGGGATAATGATGATAATGATAGGAATTTAATATATAATGTTGATACTAGTGAAAATAACAACATATTCGTTTAACAATCGCAACATTTTTTTCGCTGGGGCTTATGTCGCGCCAACGACCCGAGTCATTTGATGGCTTTTCAAGCTTTCCCAGTGGAGGAAGACCACAGACGTACACTTGAGAAGAACTACTGACTTTCCGTAAGCTATCTGGACAGCTTCCATAGGTGCGAAATTTGACTGGTCCCAGATGGGATTGGAACTCAAAGCGGATAGGGACTGGTGATTACTACCCACAAGCCATAATCACTGGACGACGGAGGTGCCTTCCTCATTATTGAGACCCAATATTTTCGGTGCAAAAGTGGTATAAATTTCGAGGTTTTAATATGAATAAAATCAGTATGGATCACTGATATGATATTCTCTTTTATCCAGGTGGGTGTTCCAACCGATCGATGATGTACGGCGATTTAGACACCAAAGAGCGGCAGAGATGTTACAGGTTGGGCTTGGATTCGTATAATACTGAGGTAAAATCGATCGAAGGTTTGAAGCATCGGATAAGACAAAATACAGTGAAATCAAATTCAACAGAGATCCGACATTAAGCGTTGATGAAGGTTTTAAAAGTAATACTGATATGTAATGCTAATAGTGAACTGGATTCTCTTTTTGAAGGGGAAACATTATTGAATCAGATATGGATGATTCTAATAAGCCCAGCTCTAAGTACATGTCTGGTTGCTATGGTAACTTATTGTACGATTAAGACATTTGATAACCTTTTTCCAAAGTGGACAAAAGTTTTAAATTATGAAAGAATTTGAAGAAAAATACGGTACATGCCCTTCTCAAGCCCATATACTTTACAACCAAACATTTGACGAAAACGGTGTGGCCTGCCTAGAAAAGCTGTACATATATGTGTTCAATTTACAGTATACAGACTGCAGCAATATCATACAGCTATTAACTTTACAATACTGATTTTCCACCCCAATATAGCCAAATTAAAACAAGACGGTCAAAATATTGCCTACATGTTGATTTTATGCGACAAGTTAAAATATAGACACACATACAAACTATTATTAAAATAACCAATTGTCATTATATATTGTTAAAAAATTTATTGTCGTCTACATTTCAAGAAAGTTATTTTGTTAAAGACAGTGAATGCTCGCCCATGTGACATTCATTTGGTGGCGAGTGTAAACAAACACGAATTATCACTTGAAACATAAACAATTTTTTGCTGTTGTTCGCTCGTAGCTATTTTGGCTTCTTTGCTAATACATTTTTTTTAAATTTTCAGTTGATTACTGGAAAGTTGCTTTGCAATTCGCTTAAAATTTATTTAGAATTATTCACGTGCGTTAGTGATTTCAGTTAAATATTGTTCCGGATTTTAAAGCGTTCAAAATGTCTTATTGTATAATATTGTGTATAACTAATTACTTAATCATGTATTATTTGTATAATCTTTGTATTTCTGTGAAACTATTGTTATATGTCATGATTTCATCAACAATTACGAACAATAAACATTGTATCAGAAACTTTTACCACGTGACTGCTTGTTTATGTAGTATCCAGCTGACACCTCATCAACAGTGACCGACACGATTTTGAAACCAAAAATTGTTCTACTATAATCTACACCAGTCTTTTAAATAAACAAACTGGCTTGCGCCGAAAATTTGCATGTACAGTGTATTCTCTGAATACCAGACTCTGTCCGGACCAGATCAAAAGTCAATAGACCAATGATATTTGTGTGTGTGTGCGTGTGCGTGTGCGTGTCACATTGAAAGTGTATATCGTAATTGTTGTGAATATTACGTATAATATTAAGTCGTTAGTATTTTGCAAACTCAACAAAATGCTTTACGTTTCAAAATTTAATATATCTGATTAAGAGTATTAAGGAATGAATAATCTTAAAATTCTAGACAATCTTGATACCAATGATTGGTTATTAGTTTACGCTTTAGCTATTATTACGCATTACCACTTAAAGTAAACAATAGATGCTTGACACGTTTGCTAATGGGGGGGGGCAAAATCGTATTGTTTCAACAATAATGTGGACCCTCCACAAAATTTTGACACCTTGAAAATGCCGGTGTCCGGAATATTCGGATATTCTGAACAAAAATAAAGAACAATATAAAGTCTGTGATGCGGAAAGATCGTCCGGTTTCCGGAATTTAGAGCGTACGGTATTCAGAGAATGTCTGATAAAGGACTTCACAAAGTGCATAGCTGGGCCTCAAATTTTAACCAACGTAAAGAAGGGAAATTATTGCATCAACTTGTTATCATGATATTTTCGACTAAATTGTTGGATTTTTGTTTTGCAAAGATAGGGCATTATTATTTGCATAATGAATTTAGCATTTTCATATAATTTATATTTAACTCGCTTCTGTAACAAGTACGTAAATATTTTTGTAACCTTGATTCAAGTGGTATTTTTCATAAATCTACGTGTACGAGCCTCAGTGTGTGTTAGGATAAATTGAGTATCGTACGATATTTTTGTCCTGAATTCCACGAGAATTCCCTGGGTTTTGTAATTCTCGATATTGGGTGTGGCAATTTAGCTCTATATAGGTTTGGTTTTGGGTAGTAAATTCGCACACAGACGTAATACGTTGGAAAGACAACACGTTGTTTTATGATATGTTAAATCATTATTATGCTCAAAGAATTGAGGTAAGAATTTATTCATTTTTGATATTTTTATTTTGTGCGTAATGTGATTTCTTTCTGATGCAGGTTTGGTAAATGTTTAGCTAATTTTATGGGTTCGTTCCACAACATTTCGTGCGCAGGTCGGATATTATTTGAGTTAAGTTATACTCAGTTTAAGGGTTTTCCTTAGCGTCTCTGGGTTGTTGTTGCATTATGAGGAATCTAATGTTTTTATTATGCTATAGGAATAGTTAGTAAATGGAATTGTATCTCGTTCAAATTTTCACATTGTTGTTGACCTTGGTCTGCATCTATGAAAAGCCGGTGTTGGCATATGTATAGCTATGTAAAGATATTTTCGTATTAATTACCGTGTCATCTCCATACTTTTCGATACAGTCTATGGACACTCACAGGGTAAAACTGTTATTGTTTGTATCTGGTAAATTGGGCATGAAATTACTTTATATTTATCTAAGGTATCAAGACATTTCGTTAAAAATATTTTAACCAGTATGCAAAAAGTTTTGGTCGTCAGTTGTTTTATTATAATTACAGAGTCGGTTCACATGTACATTATTGTTGCTGCTAATGTGTTTACACACGAGCAATCGGAAGGATTGATTTATACGAAAAACGTGTTTCTCGGAGAACGTTTCATTGTAACGATAAAGGGATTAAGAAAAAAGAAGTCACGTGGTACTAATTGTGTTCAGATACCCAAAAGCGTGGTTAGTTTTGAGTGAATTTTTCGCGCATTAGTGACAAGTAAAACACAATGAAAGGACGTGTTTTGGGAATTATACATTTATTGTTTCAACAACGTGGTGTGTTTTATTTAATAGATATATCTTATTCGTCGCTTTATTTTATATTTATGAATACATTTTTCATTTTTTGAAACAACTGTTGCCTTTAATTTAAATGATTATAATTTGTATACATACTCGTGGTGCGTTTGTTAATGTGTTAGTAAAATTTGAATTATTTTATCATGTTTGCATGGATCGATACTCCAGTGATACTCCAGTCTAATTACTTGTTACATATTCATTAAAGGATGATGGTGATTAGGTTAGGCAAAAAAAAGCTTTATCATGGAAGAAAAACAATAAGCCTCAAGATCAAAGATAGTGTAAATGAAATAAATTCGAGGACATACAGAAAAAGAGACAATCAAGGGACGATATTTGAAGTAAGCGAACCCTATATCATTTAGCAATTTTGTCTAAACTGAAAATTAAGTATATCACTTTATTTATTCTATTCTTTTGGTTAAAAAACAAGACTAAAATGAGAGAAACAAGCATAATACTTTTTGGTTAATTTTCTTATCCTTCATTTTTTTTAATAATACATTTTCTTGAGGATGTGGTTGCAGTCTGAATGCTAGTGATGTTCTGTATATTAGATAATAACATTTTTGTATATTTCCTGCTCTCAGCAATACTTGGAAAGCTAAATTTATGAAGGGTTGATTTGTGTCAAATTGTGTATCTATGTTAGCGTTTATTCAGACGTACCTCCCGTGATTCACATGCTTACATATACACCACACACACAAACACTTGCAACACTATAATACACATTCATATCTCAATTCATCATCTTTTGTCATAAAATGCCTTACTTTGAAAATTCATGGTTTTGATCATAAGGTATAACATGTGTCATATTGCACATTAAATAATTGATTTTATCGCAAATGAGTATTTGTCTGATTCATATTCTAATTGCTTTTCACTTCTTTCTGAAGTCAAATGATGGCACAATGTGGATACTGTGGGAAAATGGCACAATGTGGATATCATGGGAAGATGGTGATACGTGGATGACCTTAATTACCAGCCCTTTACAAACGTTAGTAATTTTCTATCTTTAATTTACAAATATGTTCATTCTTCACCTTTTGTCATGAAATTGACTTACTATGCATATTCACAGCTTTAATCGCAATCTAGATCTGTCTGTCTGTGTTTTTTCTGTGATTCTGCTGCCCCTGTAGTGCACTATATGGATGCGTGCTACACAAGTTCCTTATACACAATTGGAATTTGTGTTTGTTGGATGGATGAATGATCCCGCAAACTTATTTACAAACGAAAATGTTATTTATCCTGTTTTTAATCATATTCTAATTGCTATTATACATATTTTCTATTTAGTGAGGTCAACTGAGGATACTACATTGAGATGGCACAATGTGGATACTATGAGAAGATGGCACAATGTGGATACTATGAGAAGATGGCACAATGTGGATACTATGGGAAGATGGCACAATGGGAACCAGCCAGCACATGAAAAATGTCAGTATTTTTTATATTTCGTTCAAGTATATAGATTCATGTGTTCATGCATTTTCAGGTATACATTCACATCACTATTCTTCATCTTTTGTCATGGAAAGCCTTACTATGAATATTCTTTGCTTTATTCACAATCCAGATCTGTCTGCCTGTGGATTTCTGTGGGTCTGCTCCCCCTGTAGTACACTATATAGGTGTGTATTACACAGGTTCCTTACACACAATTGGACTTTTTGTTTATTTCAGCTTGTTGGTTAACTGTCCTTCTGCATCCCAATTTGAGTTGTAGGCTCCTTACCGGCCAGGTGCTCCGAGTCGCGTATTTAGATTCAAGTTGGACATATAGGGGTAAAAGTTAATATATGTGGTGTGCTCTGCAGTTGGACGAAAGTAGGGAATCTTGGTTAAACTGGTTGTGGACGCTTCCACTAAGAATGAATATTGTGGTGGAACTAGTCAGAAATTATGGTTTATTTGATGGTTGTCTAGTTTCCTATCAATTATTCAGGAAGTGTCATATTTTAAGGTAGATTGAGCACGTGTAATAATGCATCATTGAATATATTGGCTTCATTGTAAGTTGGATGGATGAATGAGCTCACAAACGTATTTAATGAAAATGTTTATTTATCCTGTTTTAAGAACTTTCTAATTGTTTTCTCTTTTTCTATTTGCGAGGTCAACCAGGGACTCTACATTGTAATGTAGAGTCCCTCAGTCAAGAGAGGATACTACGAGAAGATGGCACAACGTGGATACTATGGGAAGATGGTGTCATGTGGATTCCCTTTGGAACCAGGTAGCACATTGAAAATGGTAAGGTCTTTTATCTTTCTTTCTGGTTCATGTGAAAATCTATCAGATGAATGCTAATTTGCGGACAAGGAAAGTAATCTCTCCATTCATTCATTTTAAGCATGGCTAGGTTCACATAAACTTATCCTCCGGATCTCGACATCGTCTAAGAGTCAAATTTGGCTTAATTATTTTCTGAGCACTCAGCTAGTGGGATGATTGCGTTATGTTCAGTGTAACAACAGCCGTTATGCAGCCACATGTTGAATGCCTTCCGGGCGACGGTATGTTTACATACTGGGGAGGTGATTTGGCATGAGGCCTGCCCACTTATCAGTAAGTTATATGTACATATAACCTTTAGTGGACTGGCGTATCACATGATTCCTGCGCAAAAACCTCAGTGGGTCCGATTATGTAGACAAAATCTATAATGAAATTTGCGTGTCTGCATAATAATTCTTCTCTCCTTTTTGCTGAGTGTTCTGTAGATGGTTGGTTAAAGGTTAGGTGGCTTTTAGACGCTCTGTTTGGTGAAAGTGGTGTAGAATATGTGGACTGATGCCACTATGAATTGAATAGGAGAGTAGGAAAAGGCTGGTGCCGTTACTTTTTCTCCTTCGTTTGTAAGTTCTGTGTTTTCTGGTCCATAGATTCATGTGAACACTACTCTCTTTTGAAATTCTGAAATGCTTATTTATCCTCTTTTAAGAACTTTCTAATTGTTTTTCTTTTCTTCTATTTGCGAGGTCAACCAGGGACTCTACATTGTAATATATGTAGAGTCCCTCAGTCAACCGAGGATACTACGAGAAGATGGCACAACGTGGATACTATGGGAAGATGGTGTTATATGGTAGCACATTGAAAATGGTAAGTTCTTTTTATATTTCTTACTGGTTCACATGAAAATCTGTCAGATGAATGCCAATTTGCGGACAAGGAAAGTAATCTCTCCATTCATTCATTTTAAGTATGACTAGGTTCACATAAGCATATCTTCCGGACCTCGACTCCGGCTCAGAATATGTGAACTGATGCCACTATGAATTGAATAGGAGAGTAGGAGAAGGCTGGTGCCGTTACTTTTGTTCGTGAATGATACATTTTCTGGTCCATAGATTCATGTGTTCATGTATTTTCAGGTATGTTAATCTAGTCCCACACTCACACAATACACACCTACACTCACCGTCACATACATTCACATCACTATTCTTCATCTTTTGTCATGGAAAGCCTTACTATGAATATTCTTTGCTTTATTCACAATCCAGATCTGTCTGCCTGTGGATTTCTGTGGGTCTGCTCCCCCTGTAGTACACTATATAGGTGTGTATTACACAGGTTCCTTACACACAATTGGACTTTTTGTTTATTTCAGCTTGTTGGTTAACTATCCTTCTGCATCCCAATTTGAGTTGTAGGCTCCTTACCGGCCAGGTGCTCCGAGTCGCGTATTTAGATTCAAGTTGGACATATAGGGGTAAAAGTTAATATATGTGGTGTGCTCTGCAGTTGGACGAAAGTAGGGAATCTTGGTTAAACTGGTTGTGGACGCTTCCACTAAGAATGAATATTGTGGTGGAACTAGTCAGAAATTATGGTTTATTTGATGGTTGTCTAGTTTCCTATCAATTATTCAGGAAGTGTCATATTTTAAGGTAGATTGAGCACGTGTAATAATGCATCATTGAATATATTGGCTTCATTGTAAGTTGGATGGATGAATGAGCTCACAAACGTATTTAATGAAAATGTTTATTTATCCTGTTTTAAGAACTTTCTAATTGTTTTCTCTTTTTCTATTTGCGAGGTCAACCAGGGACTCTACATTGTAATGTAGAGTCCCTCAGTCAAGAGAGGATACTACGAGAAGATGGCACAACGTGGATACTATGGGAAGATGGTGTCATGTGGATTCCCTTTGGAACCAGGTAGCACATTGAAAATGGTAAGGTCTTTTATCTTTCTTTCTGGTTCATGTGAAAATCTATCAGATGAATGCTAATTTGCGGACAAGGAAAGTAATCTCTCCATTCATTCATTTTAAGCATGGCTAGGTTCACATAAACTTATCCTCCGGATCTCGACATCGTCTAAGAGTCAAATTTGGCTTAATTATTTTCTGAGCACTCAGCTAGTGGGATGATTGCGTTATGTTCAGTGTAGCAACAGCCGTTAGGCTGCCACATGTTGAATGCCTTCCGGGCGACGGTATGTTTACATACTGGGGAGGTGATTTGGCATGAGGCCTGCCCACTTATCAGTAAGTTATATGTACATATAACCTTTAGTGGACTGGCGTATCACATGATTCCTGCGCAAAAACCTCAGTGGGTCCGATTATGTAGACAAAATCTATAATGAAATTTGCGTGTCTGCATAATAATTCTTCTCTCCTTTTTGCTGAGTGTTCTGTAGATGGTTGGTTAAAGGTTAGGTGGCTTTTAGACGCTCTGTTTGGTGAAAGTGGTGTAGAATATGTGGACTGATGCCACTATGAATTGAATAGGAGAGTAGGAAAAGGCTGGTGCCGTTACTTTTTCTCCTTCGTTTGTAAGTTCTGTGTTTTCTGGTCCATAGATTCATGTGAACACTACTCTCTTTTGAAATTCTGAAATGCTTATTTATCCTCTTTTAAGAACTTTCTAATTGTTTTTCTTTTCTTCTATTTGCGAGGTCAACCAGGGACTCTACATTGTAATATATGTAGAGTCCCTCAGTCAACCGAGGATACTACAAGAAGATGGCACAACGTGGATACTATGGGAAGATGGTGTTATATGGTAGCACATTGAAAATGGTAAGTTCTTTTTATATTTCTTACTGGTTCACATGAAAATCTGTCAGATGAATGCCAATTTGCGGACAAGGAAAGTAATCTCTCCATTCATTCATTTTAAGTATGACTAGGTTCACATAAGCATATCTTCCGGACCTCGACTCCGGCTCAGAATATGTGAACTGATGCCACTATGAATTGAATAGGAGAGTAGGAAAAGGCTGGTGCCGTTACTTTTGTTCGTGAATGATACATTTTCTGGTCCATAGATTCATGTGTTCATGTATTTTCAGGTATGTTAATCTAGTCCCACACTCACACAATACACACCTACACTCACCGTCACATACATTCACATCACTATTATTCATCTTTTTGTCATGGAAAGCCTTACTATGAATATTCTTTGCTTTATTCACAATCCAGATCTGTCTGCCTGTGGATTTCTGTGGGTCTGCTCCCCCTGTAGTACACTATATAGGTGTGTATTACACAGGTTCCTTACACACAATTGGACTTTTTGTTTATTTCAGCTTGTTGGTTAACTATCCTTCTGCATCCCAATTTGAGTTGTAGGCTCCTTACCGGCCAGTGCTCCGAGTCGCGTATTTAGATTCAAGTTGGACATATAGGGGTAAAAGTTAATATATGTGGTGTGCTCTGCAGTTGGACGAAAGTAGGGAATCTTGGTTAAACTGGTTGTGGACGCTTCCACTAAGAATGAATATTGTGGTGGAACTAGTCAGAAATTATGGTTTATTTGATGGTTGTCTAGTTTCCTATCAATTATTCAGGAAGTGTCATATTTTAAGGTAGATTGAGCACGTGTAATAATGCATCATTGAATATATTGGCTTCATTGTAAGTTGGATGGATGAATGAGCTCACAAACGTATTTAATGAAAATGTTTATTTATCCTGTTTTAAGAACTTTCTAATTGTTTTCTCTTTTTTCTATTTGCGAGGTCAACCAGGGACTCTACATTGTAATGTAGAGTCCCTCAGTCAAGAGAGGATACTACGAGAAGATGGCACAACGTGGATACTATGGGAAGATGGTGTCATGTGGATTCCCTTTGGAACCAGGTAGCACATTGAAAATGGTAAGGTCTTTTATCTTTCTTTCTGGTTCATGTGAAAATCTATCAGATGAATGCTAATTTGCGGACAAGGAAAGTAATCTCTCCATTCATTCATTTTAAGCATGGCTAGGTTCACATAAACTTATCCTCCGGATCTCGACATCGTCTAAGAGTCAAATTTGGCTTAATTATTTTCTGAGCACTCAGCTAGTGGGATGATTGCGTTATGTTCAGTGTAACGACAGCCGTTAGGCTGCCACATGTTGAATGCCTTCCGGGCGACGGTATGTTTACATACTGGGGAGGTGATTTGGCATGAGGCCTGCCCACTTATCAGTAAGTTATATGTACATATAACCTTTAGTGGACTGGCGTATCACATGATTCCTGCGCAAAAACCTCAGTGGGTCCGATTATGTAGACAAAATCTATAATGAAATTTGCGTGTCTGCATAATAATTCTTCTCTCCTTTTTGCTGAGTGTTCTGTAGATGGTTGGTTAAAGGTTAGGTGGCTTTTAGACGCTCTGTTTGGTGAAAGTGGTGTAGAATATGTGGACTGATGCCGCTATGAATTGAATAGGAGAGTAGGAAAAGGCTGGTGCCGTTACTTTTTCTCCTTCGTTTGTAAGTTCTGTGTTTTCTGGTCCATAGATTCATGTGAACACTACTCTCTTTTGAAATTCTGAAATGCTTATTTATCCCCTTTTAAGAACTTTCTAATTGTTTTTCTTTTCTTCTATTTGCGAGGTCAACCAGGGACTCTACATTGTAATATATGTAGAGTCCCTCAGTCAACCGAGGATACTACAAGAAGATGGCACAACGTGGATACTATGGGAAGATGGTGTTATATGGTAGCACATTGAAAATGGTAAGTTCTTTTTATATTTCTTACTGGTTCACATGAAAATCTGTCAGATGAATGCCAATTTGCGGACAAGGAAAGTAATCTCTCCATTCATTCATTTTAAGTATGACTAGGTTCACATAAGCATATCTTCCGGACCTCGACTCCGGCTCAGAATATGTGAACTGATGTCACTATGAATTGAATAGGAGAGTAGGAAAAGGCTGGTGCCGTTACTTTTGTTCGTGAATGATACATTTTCTGGTCCATAGATTCATGTGTTCATGTATTTTCAGGTATGTTAATCTAGTCCCACACTCACACAATACACACCTACACTCACCGTCACATACATTCACATCACTACTCTTCATCTTTTGTCATGGAAAGCCTTACTATGAATATTCTTTGCTTTATTCACAATCCAGATCTGTCTGCCTGTGGATTTCTGTGGGTCTGCTCCCCCTGTAGTACACTATATAGGTGTGTATTACACAGGTTCCTTACACACAATTGGATTTTTTGTTTATTTCAGCTTATTGGTCAACTATCCTTCTGCATCCCAATTTGAGTTGTAGGCTCCTTACCGGCCATGTGCTCCGAGTCGCGTATTTAGATTCAAGTTGGACATATAGGGGTAAAAGTTAATATATGTGGTGTGCTCTGCAGTTGGACGAAAGTAGGGAATCTTGGTTAAACTGGTTGTGGACGCTTCCACTAAGAATGAATATTGTGGTGGAACTAGTCAGAAATTATGGTTTATTTGATGGTTGTCTAGTTTCCTATCAATTATTCAGGAAGTGTCATATTTTAAGGTAGATTGAGCACGTGTAATAATGCATCATTGAATATATTGGCTTCATTGTAAGTTGGATGGATGAATGAGCTCACAAACGTATTTAATGAAAATGTTTATTTATCCTGTTTTAAGAACTTTCTAATTGTTTTCTCTTTTTTCTATTTGCGAGGTCAACCAGGGACTCTACATTGTAATGTAGAGTCCCTCAGTCAAGAGAGGATACTACGAGAAGATGGCACAACGTGGATACTATGGGAAGATGGTGTCATGTGGATTCCCTTTGGAACCAGGTAGCACATTGAAAATGGTAAGGTCTTTTATCTTTCTTTCTGGTTCATGTGAAAATCTATCAGATGAATGCTAATTTGCGGACAAGGAAAGTAATCTCTCCATTCATTCATTTTAAGCATGGCTAGGTTCACATAAACTTATCCTCCGGATCTCGACATCGTCTAAGAGTCAAATTTGGCTTAATTATTTTCTGAGCACTCAGCTAGTGGGATGATTGCGTTATGTTCAGTGTAACGACAGCCGTTAGGCTGCCACATGTTGAATGCCTTCCGGGCGACGGTATGTTTACATACTGGGGAGGTGATTTGGCATGAGGCCTGCCCACTTATCAGTAAGTTATATGTACATATAACCTTTAGTGTACTGGCGTATCACATGATTCCTGCGCAAAAACCTCAGTGGGTCCGATTATGTAGACAAAATCTATGATGAAATTTGCGTGTCTGCATAATAATTCTTCTCTCCTTTTTGCTGAGTGTTCTGTAGATGGTTGGTTAAAGGTTAGGTGGCTTTTAGACGCTCTGTTTGGTGAAAGTGGTGTAGAATATGTGGACTGATGCCACTATGAATTGAATAGGAGAGTAGGAAAAGGCTGGTGCCGTTACTTTTTCTCCTTCGTTTGTAAGTTCTGTGTTTTCTGGTCCATAGATTCATGTGAACACTACTCTCTTTTGAAATTCTGAAATGCTTATTTATCCTCTTTTAAGAACTTTCTAATTGTTTTTCTTTTCTTCTATTTGCGAGGTCAACCAGGGACTCTACATTGTAATATATGTAGAGTCCCTCAGTCAACCGAGGATACTACAAGAAGATGGCACAACGTGGATACTATGGGAAGATGGTGTTATATGGTAGCACATTGAAAATGGTAAGTTCTTTTTATATTTCTTACTGGTTCACATGAAAATCTGTCAGATGAATGCCAATTTGCGGACAAGGAAAGTAATCTCTCCATTCATTCATTTTAAGTATGACTAGGTTCACATAAGCATATCTTCCGGACCTCGACTCCGGCTCAGAATATGTGAACTGATGTCACTATGAATTGAATAGGAGAGTAGGAAAAGGCTGGTGCCGTTACTTTTGTTCGTGAATGATACATTTTCTGGTCCATAGATTCATGTGTTCATGTATTTTCAGGTATGTTAATCTAGTCCCACACTCACACAATACACACCTACACTCACCGTCACATACATTCACATCACTACTCTTCATCTTTTGTCATGGAAAGCCTTACTATGAATATTCTTTGCTTTATTCACAATCCAGATCTGTCTGCCTGTGGATTTCTGTGGGTCTGCTCCCCCTGTAGTACACTATATAGGTGTGTATTACACAGGTTCCTTACACACAATTGGATTTTTTGTTTACTTCAGCTTATTGGTCAACTATCCTTCTGCATCCCAATTTGAGTTGTAGGCTCCTTACCGGCCATGTGCTCCGAGTCGCGTATTTAGATTCAAGTTGGACATATAGGGGTAAAAGTTAATATATGTGGTGTGCTCTGCAGTTGGACGAAAGTAGGGAATCTTGGTTAAACTGGTTGTGGACGCTTCCACTAAGAATGAATATTGTGGTGGAACTAGTCAGAAATTATGGTTTATTTGATGGTTGTCTAGTTTCCTATCAATTATTCAGGAAGTGTCATATTTTAAGGTAGATTGAGCACGTGTAATAATGCATCATTGAATATATTGGCTTCATTGTAAGTTGGATGGATGAATGAGCTCACAAACGTATATAATGAAAATGTTTATTTATCCTGTTTTAAGAACTTTCTAATTGTTTTCTCTTTTTTCTATTTGCGAGGTCAACCAGGGACTCTACATTGTAATGTAGAGTCCCTCAGTCAAGAGAGGATACTACGAGAAGATGGCACAACGTGGATACTATGGGAAGATGGTGTCATGTGGATTCCCTTTGGAACCAGGTAGCAGATTGAAAATGGTAAGGTCTTTTATCTTTCTTTCTGGTTCATGTGAAAATCTATCAGATGAATGCTAATTTGCGGACAAGGAAAGTAATCTCTCCATTCATTCATTTTAAGCATGGCTAGGTTCACATAAACTTATCCTCCGGATCTCGACATCGTCTAAGAGTCAAATTTGGCTTAATTATTTTCTGAGCACTCAGCTAGTGGGATGATTGCGTTATGTTCAGTGTAACGACAGCCGTTAGGCTGCCACATGTTGAATGCCTTCCGGGCGACGGTATGTTTACATACTGGGGAGGTGATTTGGCATGAGGCCTGCCCACTTATCAGTAAGTTATATGTACATATAACCTTTAGTGTACTGGCGTATCACATGATTCCTGCGCAAAAACCTCAGTGGGTCCGATTATGTAGACAAAATCTATGATGAAATTTGCGTGTCTGCATAATAATTCTTCTCTCCTTTTTGCTGAGTGTTCTGTAGATGGTTGGTTAAAGGTTAGGTGGCTTTTAGACGCTCTGTTTGGTGAAAGTGGTGTAGAATATGTGGACTGATGCCGCTATGAATTGAATAGGAGAGTAGGAAAAGGCTGGTGCCGTTACTTTTTCTCCTTCGTTTGTAAGTTCTGTGTTTTCTGGTCCATAGATTCATGTGAACACTACTCTCTTTTGAAATTCTGAAATGCTTATTTATCCCCTTTTAAGAACTTTCTAATTGTTTTTCTTTTCTTCTATTTGCGAGGTCAACCAGGGACTCTACATTGTAATATATGTAGAGTCCCTCAGTCAACCGAGGATACTACAAGAAGATGGCACAACGTGGATACTATGGGAAGATGGTGTTATATGGTAGCACATTGAAAATGGTAAGTTCTTTTTATATTTCTTACTGGTTCACATGAAAATCTGTCAGATGAATGCCAATTTGCGGACAAGGAAAGTAATCTCTCCATTCATTCATTTTAAGTATGACTAGGTTCACATAAGCATATCTTCCGGACCTCGACTCCGGCTCAGAATATGTGAACTGATGTCACTATGAATTGAATAGGAGAGTAGGAAAAGGCTGGTGCCGTTACTTTTGTTCGTGAATGATACATTTTCTGGTCCATAGATTCATGTGTTCATGTATTTTCAGGTATGTTAATCTAGTCCCACACTCACACAATACACACCTACACTCACCGTCACATACATTCACATCACTACTCTTCATCTTTTGTCATGGAAAGCCTTACTATGAATATTCTTTGCTTTATTCACAATCCAGATCTGTCTGCCTGTGGATTTCTGTGGGTCTGCTCCCCCTGTAGTACACTATATAGGTGTGTATTACACAGGTTCCTTACACACAATTGGATTTTTTGTTTACTTCAGCTTATTGGTCAACTATCCTTCTGCATCCCAATTTGAGTTGTAGGCTCCTTACCGGCCATGTGCTCCGAGTCGCGTATTTAGATTCAAGTTGGACATATAGGGGTAAAAGTTAATATATGTGGTGTGCTCTGCAGTTGGACGAAAGTAGGGAATCTTGGTTAAACTGGTTGTGGACGCTTCCACTAAGAATGAATATTGTGGTGGAACTAGTCAGAAATTATGGTTTATTTGATGGTTGTCTAGTTTCCTATCAATTATTCAGGAAGTGTCATATTTTAAGGTAGATTGAGCACGTGTAATAATGCATCATTGAATATATTGGCTTCATTGTAAGTTGGATGGATGAATGAGCTCATATATATATTTCGCATGTTGTGAGGAATATAATATTCATTGTAAACTGTCGGCATAAATGACTTGTTTAATATAATTTTCATTGTAAACTGTCGGCATAAATGACCTGTTTAATATAATATTCATTGTAAACTGTCAGCACAAATAACCTGTTTAATATAATATTCATTGTAAACTGTCAGCACAAATGACTTGTTTAATACAATATTCATTGTAAACTGTCAGCACAAATGACTTGTTTATTATAATATCCATTGTAAACTGTCAGCATAAATTTCAGGAAGAAGCTTTTGTGATTCAAACATCAGCAATGATGAGAACGGCAAAGATGATAGAATAAACATATACCATGTGATACTGGACCACTGGATACAGACTACATGAAACTGAAAAACACTCTTACTTTGACCTTGTTCTGAGGTGATGAGTAGATTTCTGCCTACTTGAAAGTTTGGTTATAGAATGGAGTACTTTACAAAGTTTGATAAATTGAGGAGTGTAACATGAAAAAGTGACATCTAATAGTCTGACTTTACTTACGGAAATACAGTACAAATTTATGTAATATGTCCAGTAAAGTGTGTCAGGACCGAACCAGTGTGTTTAATCATGGTTAGTGTTTGTGTTTTTTGGACAAGAACAGTACAGTACAGTATTGTGTTGCTGACTATTATTATGAAACAACAAACATATCTTCATGTATTTATGTACTGGTTAAAATGCTTGTTGACATTCTGATGTGAAATCTCATGTTCCATTAATGAAAAAAAACCAGTTTTGTTCTAGATAATCTGTTAAAAAATGAGTTTCTCCTGTTAGTAATTAACTGTATTTATTATATTAACTTACATTTAAAAATAATTACTATAAACAACTATCACATGTATTGTTTGGAGTTTATTTTTGTACAAATTAATGTTTCACTTGAGAATACAGTTATTTGCAATTTATTCTGATACATTCAATCTAATGTCATCATATCATTTCATCAATTGTGGAACACTCAGTTTATGTTCATTTTCATTTGTTACATAAATATACATGTACAATGACTCAAGAAAATAATATTGCAGCCATCAGCATGTGTGTAGCCTGTTAACATTGAATTTCAGATGTATAGATTCAGATTGTTTTATAAAAATCTTGAACTTATAAGTAAAACAATATCTGCTTCTAGACATTCATTTGTTATTTACACTTATAGTGTCAGTTGTTGTACCAAAATGAATAAAATCACTTTTTAAGGAATGCTTTTTGTTGTGATTAATGTTTAAAATTGACAACCTATGTAAGTCTTTTGTTTCCAAGCATCATAATCACCGACAGTTTGATCTGTGGAACCATGACCTGTCGAATCAAATTTTAAGGATGAAAATTCTGGATTCTCTGATGATCTTTCTGCAATAATCACTGTTGCCTATCAACAAATAGGCTGCACACTGGAAAATGATTAGGCAACTATATTTATGAACAGAACAAAACATAATTTTTGTCTACACAGTCCATTATACAAACAAATACATACAACATGCAATAATAGTCAAAGATATATGACAAAAAACATTTCTAATATATTGTGAGGAAAAGTTTAGTCATGGTAAAAATGTATATGCTACAAACTAAAGTTAAGCATACTAAAATTGAAGGTAATGATGATCATTGTGCTTGTCATTAAAACAATCAAGATCATAGAACTATGTCTCTATTGTACAAATTCATGCCTAATTTTACACATAAACAGGGAATATAGGTTATAATGTTGACATTTCTCAATAATCTATATAAATCAAAATATAAACCAGCATCCTCTGGTGCAAAATTTGCACTGTTCCAACTCTGCCTAAACATGTAAGAATAATTTCCATCAATAAAATTAGCCATTCAATAGAAAAGTTTTGATACATAAATTTTATATTAAATACAGCTGCAAACAATACAGCATATATTAGAAAAACTGTGTAACAGTCACCAATCTTGTGAAGGAATATTATTTGAATGAAATATCCATACATGTAGTTCCAGCTAATAAATAATTTTCATCTGTGTGACTGACAATTTTATTTTTTATGACTCCTAGCTTATAGTTTTATAATCAATTGATCTAATGTAAGACATACCGTCTTTAAATCTTCAGAAATTATTTCAAACTGAAAAATCACAGAAGTTTCAATACTCTTGCTTATCGTTTTCATTATTCCTTAATAAATCATTCAAATAAAGGCTCCAACATTGATGAAATTAGTTTTTGTCCAATTAAAGGGAGGCTAATCTTATAGAATTTATTTACCATATATTTCAATGGTAAAGAAGTATTACAATACAAAGCACTTAATTAAGCATTAATCCTGGAGAATTGACCTTAAGTTCATTAGTTCAGTGGATTCTGTTGATTTGTTTCTGTATTCCAACATGCTAAAGTGTTCAGCAATGTGGGGATCAGAAAATTCTTGAAATAATTCTTTAGTAATTATAATAATTCAACAGTATATTGTGACTTGTCTTGAAATAATTCCTTAGGAATGATAATGATTCAACAGTAGATTTAATCCTGATGATATTTTGAATAAATAATCTCTTTCTATGTGTATTTTTAACGTAACATATTGGGAAACACACTGTTCTTTATTATACCTTACTGGTTGGTAATAGCATAATTAAGTGAGCTAAGTGGCCAGCCAAGGTTATGCAACTTTTGTGTGACACTACTTTGGAAATCAAAATCATTGCAAACCTATCTAGCCACAGCTCTTTGTACACTTTCAACTTTATAGGTTAGATGTTTCTGCCAAGGGTGCCATATTTATTGAGCAGTGTTCTAGTTGCGGTCTTACATAAATTACATATGCTGAAGTTTTGACTTGCCTGTTTTGGGTTTTGATGTTTCTTTGGATAAATTTTAAGGGAGCTTTTTGCGTTAGAGGTGATGTTATTTATATGGTGGGTCCAGTTTAGGTCTTTTGAAAAAGTTACTCCAAATGAAATGTAATTATTTATAGTTGAAATAAAGAAATATAAATGCTGCAAATTGCGCCTGCGTGCAAAAATACAAAAACAACAAATGACAAACACGACACAATGTAACTGTCATCCTATGTAGCCAGAATGAGTAATTAATGAATGTTGGTCTTTATTAAATATGTTGTATTACAGGTTATACAATGTTGACTGTTTTATGCAAATGAGCGACATAGTGATGTACCCATTTAGATTGTGCTTGCTAGCCCAACATCGTCACACAATCTGGTATGTTATGAATTTCAACAACGCAGTGACCTTGAACAATATTAGTAGTGGTACTTAAAACACATCGTTAAAGCAGTTAAATTTATTCACGTGTGTGAGAGTTGAATGAAAAATAAAAATGGAAAAAGCACCAAAAAACATGTTTTTTCTTTTGAAATATTAAATGGATGACACTGGAAGAGTTCTATTTGGTCCAGCTCATGTTTTCAGCGCATGTTATATATAGGTCCTGATTTGATGTTCCAGGACGCAGCTATTACGTACCGCACTTACAGTCGCACGACCGCAGAATACGATACAGTGATTTTCACGTTAATATAAATTTTACGTTGCGCTGAACATGGTTGCAAATTCAGCATTGGGATAAAATAATTACAATTTTGAGGTACTTTTGAGTGTTAAAGGAAAACTTCATTGATTTACTCTTGTATGAGACATCTTATAGGTACACTCTTTTTTGCTGACCATAAAAAATTCGCTGACACTTAGAGTAATCTCTCCACACCACTCTTGCATCAATTCGCGACAAGCAGACGAAACAACTTCAACTTGAAGACTGTTTGTTTCAGATTGTTTATCTTAACACTTGCGGAGATTGAAAATAACATACTGTAGTAATTTGTATGATGTGATGGTTTAACATTATTATGATGAGACTGTTATTAGTAGTCAGTTATTTTAGAACCAATATTGTTTTCCATATTTTGTTATCTAAATTCTATTGTGGACAATTTTTGCCAAAACAGCCCTAAGGAAACCTTCAACATAGTTCAAATCAAGGGATAAAGCAAAAGGTAAGCTTCTTTGTAAGACTCTGATGGTTTTACATGGTGTGACTTAGCTGTGCCTGCATTAGAACATTTTTTTGCAGTGTAACAGAGTTGTATATATAATTTATGTGTTTATAGTAGTTTGTATGCCCGTCTGCCCGATTAGCTCAGTTGGTAGAGCAGCTGACTTGCAAGCAGACGGTTGAGCCCTGAAGGGTTCGAGCCCCGCATCGGAACTTTATTTTCTGCCTCCTATAACAGCAGAAAAGTGAATGACAGTAGTTAGTGAAAATGAAGATTGGGTTAAAATTCATGAAAATCCTACCATTCTCGGGGGTTACTTAAGGATTTTACTTCCACTTGCCCGAGGGCCAATTTACTTGAACATCTACTTGCCCTCAGTGAAAACAGGTTTCCACATTTTTGAAGGTAAATTTTAACATAAATTTTGTATAAATTAAGTTTACTATTAAGTTAAGATTATAATGTGTGTTCATATATGTATTTTGTTTAGAGTGAAACAGAATGCTAAAAGATTGCCGAAGCCACCGCCAAAACAAGATGCTGGGTACTGCTTATGCTCCTCCAATAGTGAAGGTCAAGTTGTGACTGCTTTTAATGAGATGGAAGCTTGTGAGAAAATATTGACCTTAAACACACACAAAAAGGTGAGTATTAACACATAGTACCTACTTTTCACTCAAAAATATTCATACAATACAGTGTTTCTTCCAGCTCTGATTTTTAGGGGGTCAGTTTTGACCCCCTGTGTCAGAATTTGGGGGTCATTAGAAATTAGAGGGTCATACACTAAAATTGAACATGGGCATCTATAGCAAAAAAGCATCTTAGACTCACTATATACAGCTTCTAAGGCAGCAAGCAACTTTTTCTGAGTTTTTACCCTATAAACTGTCAGTTGTAGTTGATGCATTCAGCAAATTATTGTCACTCGAAGCTTTCTTTTCAGTTGACAAATCATTATCTTTATCAGTCTGTATGTCTTCCGTGGACCGACTCTGAAAGAAAACTGCTAATCTACGCTGTTTTGGAGCAGACATTCATTTACTTCATAGATTATGACAAAAAATAAACAAACTCTTTCAGGCACTTAATTGCATGCAATAATGAGTGCCAAAGGCGTCTTCCGATAGGTAAGGACTAAAAGCCATTTCACTGACATGATAATGCATGGCTTTGAATAATCCAGCGACGAATAAAAACCTGCATCACGGAAAACGCACTGACCGAATTTCATTGCGTCATGTTTAAAAAAAGTGTGCCAAAAATGCAAAAACACCCTCTGGAAAAAACACTGATGCAAATAAATAATAGAGAATATAAAATGCTCTGCTCAGTATCATGTAGTGGAGAAAAACAGCTGATCACAGGAAGAATGTATAAAGACTGTTGTGTACCAGGTTCATGTTTTCTTAACCAATAAAATAGATTTAATCCTGATGATATTTTGAATGAATAATCTCTTTCTATGTGTATTTTTAACATGACATATTGGGCAACACACTGTTCTTTATTATACCTTACTGGTTGGTAATAGCATAATTAAGTGAGCTTTCCATACAATTAATATCTATGTATATTTACATATATATATATAAATATAAGATACTTGTGATGTTTCATATCCATACAATTATTATCTATGTATATTTACATATATAAATATAAGATACTTGTAATTGTGAAGTTCCTGGGTTTTGTGTGATCATTTATAGTTGATTCTAATCAGACCCCTTTATCTACATGGTCCCTTATTTTGTATTGGCTATCCCAGATAAGCAATACACTAAATTCTTCATGTAGCTTGGGGCCATTACATTGTAATATCAATGGTCATATTTGTTGGTCTATAACTGTTGATCAAAAGGACCCCTGCTAGCAGCAAAGCACTCTGAGATAATTATCAATCCACCATCCATTAGGTGATAGTAGTAGATTTTTAGCCCTAGTATAGATTTAAATTAATGATAATACAGAATATGATTAAAGAAACAGATATCTTAGCCTGATATCTTGACTAAGTACTAAGAACATTAAATTACTTGAGTTTCATATTGTAGTATTGAATATTTAGCACTATTGGATTTTAATTTACTAAATTCTTAGTTTTTATACCTACATGGTCATGTCTAGTTTCAAAATGATCAGCTTTTAATGTAGATTAAGATGAGTATTTTGATTTTTTGATTTATACAATAGTTAACTTGTTAACACCACAAATGTGTTTTTAGAACCATAACTGAAGCACTATTTAAGCGAGTAAATTACTAGATCCTTAGTTTTCATAGTTACAAAGTCATGTTTAGGTTCAAATTAAGCAGTATTTTGAGCTGGTTAAGATGATGGTTTTTATTTTAAGATTAGATTAATAATTAATGATTAGTTATTGATTATGGTATTTTCAATTAGTTGTTTACATGTTTGTCTAGACAATGAGTCACAGCAAGCTAATTAATTCAATTAGGCGGTGCTTATCAGTCTCAGATCTGTCCAAGACTTGTCAATCATTGAAAATATACTGAAAAGCATTTTTGACCAGGGCTTATCAGCCAATCATCAAGTGACATAAGTTTGATTGTTGACCAATCAAGGACAGTATCATATGATATATAATAGCCTGCACCTGCGCACTTAATTACCCTGCAACTGACTTTTGGAGCTGCTCTTTGAACTGGTAAATACCTATTATGTGTACTTATTTTGGTTTAGACACTTAGAAATTTTTGCTGTTGTAGAATTTTGGACACTTAGAGAAATCTGATCACACTGATTCTAGATACTTAGAATATTTTTGGGTAGGACTTTTTATACTTAGTCGATTGACACTTTATTACTTTGTTTGTCTGACACTTTGATACTTAGTTGATTTTGATTTTAATTAATTATTTGGGAAATCATATGCATATTAGTGTTTTTCTTCTTACTAATTAAATAGGGTTAATCATGCTGATTTTAATGATTGTTGCATTGATCTTTAATCTTTTATCTAACTTAGCAGTATTTTTCATATTTTTGATTGGATTGGTCACTTACATGTACTTATATTTCTCCCAGACCTGTGATTGCTGCTGTAGGGTCCTTTGTAAAGTATAATTTCTGTTCTTCATTCACGAACTAGGGACTTTTTGAATGAGGGACAGTCATAATAATTTACAAAGTCTGTGTGTATATAATATTTGTTCTTTTGTGTGTATATAATATTTGTTCTTTTGTGCGTATATAATATTGGTTCTTTTTATGTTGGGATAATATTCAAAGTTTGAGTTTAAACAATATTTGTCTTCTGGGTTTAAGTTTAGAATAATCTACTAATTATGTATTTAATTAATATTTGCTCTTTTTAAGGCAATATTTCATTGATCAAGTTCTTTTATTTTTGGACCATTCCTATTTTTGTTTAAAGGCTAGAAATTAAACTATATTTTGAACCAGTCAGTAGTTTTTGTTATTTTGCAACTATTAACATCGTTGATTGACTAGGGTTCTGGCTAACCCCTAATAGCCAGTGGTGTCGGCCCCTGACAAACAAGTGTATTGTTGTACCATAAACTATATTTATATACACATATACACGCATTAATTGTTTCCGCGAAGACAGAGAACCCCGCGGCTATTCCGCTCTCGCGTGCCGTGTGTGCTACGGGCGACGGGGTACGCCACATAATGTTTCATATATATCCATACAATTAATATCTATGTATATTTACATATATATATATATATATACAGTAAAACTTTGTTATCTTGAGGAGTCATCGGAACAGACCGAAATGCTCGAGATAAACCGAGTGCTCGTAATAACGAGGTTTTTGTTTGTTGACTGAAAATAAACTGTGCATCTTATATATATATAAGATACTTGTGATGATTCAGATGCAGAGTAGGATGTAAAAACAAAAAAGGGAAAAGAAAGTAAGATCTCCCTTACCTAAAGCTTCAAATGGCGATTAACAAGAGCAGATGCAATATGTGTGTGTATTCTGTGTATAGTACCATGACTTTCATATATTAGTTACTATGTATACTTCTTCAGATAATAGATTGTATCCAGATGTGCATTCGTTTAGGTTTGCAATTTTTTTTGAGTTTTTCAGTGTTATTGAAATTTTGTATCTATACACTTTTTTACCATCATTGTTTTGTGGAACTTTTAAAAGCCTGTACACTTCTACTTCATACTTAATATCTCATGAAGCTGTTGTTGATGTTTGGTTGATGTTGTCTTGGTTCTTGGTTCTTGCTTTTGTTGTAACAGCCCTGTTCCACCTAACCGTAAATTCCACCAAATGTGTACTGAATTAAATTTGATGTATTCGTGAAAGGTTTGTACAGTGAATGGTTTGTATTCAACACATTTTGTTGTGCATGCTCAAAATTTTATGTGATCTTTATCTTGCAAAATGTCTTTCTGGTAATAATAAATCACAAGGAATCCTTGTTCGAACTGTTTGTCGTGTTCATAATGAATTACTACCGCTTTCATTCCAATGAGGGTGTGGTAACATACCGACGCGGCAGAAAAGCCAACAAACCGCCAACAAATCGCGCCCATCCAAAATGATGCTACTTTGAAAATGACAACTTGAGTGCAATGGCCTGATGTTTAAATTGACTCCATACCGTCTTCCGCGTCTGCTGAACGACATAACCCTTGCCCAATGTTCCAATGGGGTTTCCCTATATAAATCATATGTTTTGCAGATGCTGGGCTGTACAAATCGATACGTGGTACATTCGTTATAGTCGTTTACTCAAATGGCAGGGATTTGTTGGGTTTTCGGTACCAATTCCACATATTTTGGAGAAATAACACTGGTTATTTGACTTAGTTAGTACAAGTTCGTTATGTGTTCAGTGCATGGTTGGTGCAATATCTGTCAAAACAAAGTTCACCGAATAAAGAGACTACGAACACTGTGAATATTCTTGTATCAGTTGCATGATAAGAATAATGACAAACTTCCTGAAAGTTACCTGATTGCACAAATTTATAAAAATCCATTTTTGGTTTGACAATTTTTCATTCAGTCTGTCACAAATTGTTCAGGTTATCTGACCAAATTACTGAAAATGTGTCCTGTTTTGTGAAGTCTATAAAGGTATATGTTCTTTAATGATTAACTGCAGGAGAATATATACAATACATAATTGTATATTCTGCTATATGATACAACTTCAATGTTTTTTTATTGCAAGCTTTCATTAAATGCCCCTCACAAATTGGACTACAAGTCAAGTGTTATTGAATGACAAATACACATTATTTGAACAAGCGTCATTGAATCAAATGTTGACTTTGTATTTCAGGATTCAGCTCCATTTATGAAACTACATACCCATATGGCACTGCTCTGTTTCTATCACAAGTTCAGCCACAAGATCTAGCCAACAATCCATTGTTTAATTCTAGACTAGCTTCTACATGGTCAGACTGAAGGCTCAAGTTATCACTGTTTAATGGCTGCTTAGACTATGGCTGCTGGCAATATTGGTGTTAGAAAGTGGAGATATTTGCTGAAAAAGCTCAAAAAATGTACTAAAGTTTCAAGTAAGAGTATTTCTGCTATACTAAATAACCTTAATTGTTGGTTAGATATTTATATATCAAATCTTGATATTATCAGCAATGCTAATTCATGCAATTTTATTGAATGTATCTGTTGTTTATTTAAATCATATATTTCCAATGTTATTTCAATTTTCATTTAATGTCCTGAATTGTCCTATTGCCATTTCATTGGCTTTTCTTTCTAAAGTTTTAATTGTTTTTCTATGTTCGTGATTACAGAAGATCTTGAGGTGGCTCGGCTGGTAACAGAAATAGATGACTCTATAAATACCATACCACAGTTAGCATTGACAGTTAACCTTCAAACTGAGATTGACCTTGCCATACAACCACTGAGTAGTGAGAATAGTCAACTAAGGAGGTATCATGAGCATAACTTATTTTAACCTGTCCTTAGACATGTCTGGTATGGAAATATACCAGTATACAATGTACATAACCTTTCAACCAGGTTTTCTGAAAAATCCTGGTTATTAAATTAGCAAATTTTGACACGCGGGCAGGTGTCCACAATTTCTTCTGCATGCAACTCCTACATTTCTCAAGGGATTTTGACAAAACTTACTCATAATTACCATTACCAAGTACCACAGTGCATATTGTCAAGGTTTTGTAATTTGATTTTTTTGCGGAATAATGGCGCTTTGTTTATTTTGTGCACATGTAATATTCTGTGTGCAACTTTTCTTAAAAACCTGGTTTTGTGACAGTTCCTGTCTAGTGAAGGAACCTATTTCATATTGACAAATCTACTAACAACCATACTATTCATGTTTACTTGATACAGTTTGCCAAAATTTCAACATTTTTTGTTTTTAAATTGCTATACCGGACTTGCTCTCAAAAAGTAAAAACATATACTTTGAAATAAATTTCAAGTGATAAACTTTCATACCATTGAAAAGGAAAATATAGGAGAGATAATTTTGAATATTTTGTTTGTTACAGATAACTGAGATTACTAAATCAACAAGTGAAAGAGAAAGATTTGGCTTTGAATGAAGAACTGAATATATCAATTTTGAGAGTAAGAATACTACTGATCATAATGTTTTTATTTATTATAATTACACCCAATGTTACAAAATTGAGCAATGAGAAGTCTTATGATGCAGTCTTGTACTTTTTTCTACTTTTATTTATTAGCTCATCAATTTTGAAGAAAAAAAGTTGAGCTATGATGATAGATTGCGGTGGTAGCATTGTCATGCCAAAGCTTAATATAGCCCATTACTCAAAGACTTTTAAATACATCAACCTGACACTTGGACTACTCGATTATCATGACAAGACACAGTTGCAAGATAAGAGGCATTGTTTTGAAAGGTATATTTTTGGAGTTATGCCCCTTTTTAACTCCAAATTTTGGTTAAAATTGCATATCAAATAGAATGACATAAAACAGATAAGTATTGGTTCTGCTCTGTGGAGCTCTTGTTTTATACTTGAGTTTGATACAAATGACAAAACACTGGTTTGTAACTTTTCAATAAATTTACACAATGGACATATATCTGTTAAAACTTAGTAAATTGTAGACATTTTATGTCTAATTTTGTACTTATTTGTTTTGTTTTGTCAAGAACACCTTTATTATTTTTTTTCTGTTATTTTGGTAAATCGTAGAAAGTTTGTAGTAAAAAAATAGTTAAATTATTCTGTGTGTCTGGGAGATTATGTTTTTTTTTTCCTGTGCTGTTTTAGTTCTGCACCTACAGACTAATGATGAAAACTCACAGAAAATGTTGAAAGAAGAATGTGAGATAAAGAAAAGACTTGCTGTTTAAGTACAATATCTGTATAAAGAGATACATAAAATGAAAGTAGAGAAATCTAGACTGTTTGCTAGTACCAGTGATAAGGTATACTCCACATTTTCAGGGTTTCCACTGGACATTATATTTTTTCCACCACATGTACGGAGGGGAAATTTATGCTTAGTTTGATCTTTTTTTCACCACTGGCAGATATTTTTTGCCATTTGCGAAACTGGCAAATTGCAGTGGAAACCCTGCATTGTTGATAATTTATCCCTATACCCGGGATACCATAGCGCGAGAATTTAACTATGACCATGCTAGTATCAAAAAATTTCATCTTGGAGATACTTACAAAGTATGCATGTATTGTATCCAAGTTTAAGCTGTAATAGCTATCTTCTATGTAAAAAAGGACCAAAACAAAGTACATTGGAATATTGTCCCTTAAACTAAAATATTAATCAAATGTATTATACATTAAGAAAAATGTGATTTATGCTCAGAGTTTTAATAACTGTTTGTGTATACATGCTATGTTATTGTTGCATTTCATGCTGTTTCAGGTGAACACTGACTTCATGAAATGAGATGAGTTTCTGGTTGGTGACATCATCGACGACAGTCAACGACACTTCCTCTTTGTGTCTGACTTCCAACTGGCTCTCCTGCAACGGGCGAAGCGTTGGTACAAGGACAGTACATTCAAAGTAAGTATTGTCATGATTATGCTCTGACAGTAAAGCTCATTCTATAAAAAAACTGACGTAACTGACAGTGAATGGTTTACACTGCTGGATTAAACATGTTCACTCTAGGGTTATTCTAAATTTGATAATACTGAATGTTGAATGTAATGACAGAATGCTTTAAGGTTGTCGGCAAACCGTTCAAGCGCCAGGGACAGCTGATGTCAATTTACGCCTTCGTGGAGGACAACACGTCCAACTAGCTGCCGCTTATTTTCTGCCTGATGAGCTGGCGGACCAGGGCTGACTACGTGATGTTAAGTGTATGCAATTAACAGTTGACCTAGATATGAAAATAATAGCTTATTCCTTGATGAAATAATTATTTGTCCATCTGTCCCTCTAAATTGGCAAATTTATAACCACAGTCTGCACGAAAAGGTTCTTTACCTATAGTTCTTCAGACTATACTTTGCAGAAAAAGTTATAGTCCGAACCATACCTAAGTTTTCCAGAATTACAAATTTAGAAATCTACTTTAAACATGTTTATAGCAAATAGCTTTATTGAATAAATATTTATTTCTGCATATATGAATATTTTGCCTGGTTAAATATACACATAACACAAACAATAAAATATTCAGTTTACAATGTAATGATGATTGCAAAAATAAAAAGACAAACTCGTCAATGCAGATTATTGCCTTAAAATGCTCATCACTGTAATCAATAACAACATTTTCCTTTTTTTTTATTTTGTTACACAATTATACATGAAACTATGTAAGAACTATACAATATTAATGTTTTTTTTAATTTTTTAATAATATTTTTTGGTCCCGTAAATAAAAATCTGCACTTTGAAAATATGCATTGTGTTATGAAAACATTTTGATTGTCAACAATACTGTATGAATATATAGTTTGTTACTTCACAGTAAATACTTTAATTGTGTTGCTGTTTTCAATTCCTACAATCAGTTTGTGGTTGTTTCTATCATAACACACTGTACGTGGTCCTATCACATCATCACTTCTAGTAACAATCTCTCCTATATATTGTCCACCTGGTTTTAGTTGTATTACATTACATGACATGTAGCTACATACAATCACATTACTAGCACCATCAGTACACACTCCACATGCTCCATATAGTTCTGTACCAGAATATCTCCATACAATATTACCATCAGTATCCAAAGTTATCACACCACTACACCTGTCAGTTACACGAATCATCTTCTCATCATCATTCACAGTAATATCCTCCATACCTGAGAATATATTATGTCCTAGTTTGTCTGTATTGATAGTTTTCATTAGTTCACTATTCAATGTATAGATGTATGCAGTTGTATTATCACATACATACATCTTATCTCTGATGACAGCCATACAGTTGCAGTAATGTTTCATACTAAGTGAGCGTGTTGGTACAAGTTTATCACATGTAGACAAAAACTGTATTGTTTCATAATTCAGACATACTGCTGCTTCTGTCCTACTCACTCTACATACTGTCCATGATTTAGTACTCAATGCTAATGATGATCTGATTCTATATGTTCTACCATCAAGTAATTTTAACTTGTAATTGTTATAATCACACAACAAGATATCACCATTATCTAAAATACAGGATGACCATATATCACATGTCCTCTTGTCATCTCGTTTTTGTATGTTGTACTCTGATTTATCTACTATTTTATAAAGATCATGTTTCTTCGGTTTCATTGCAGTTTGTTGTCTAGTAGAGTCAGTTTTGTTTTTCTTACCACCAGATTCAGATGATCTTTCAGTTGATTGTTTTTGTTGTGGTAGTTTCCCACTTGAGGTAACTGTTAATTGAGTAGAATCTTGTACCATTTGGGGCGTCAGCATTCCTAATGTAACAATACTCAACAAGAATGTCATGATGTCCGTATTTCTGGTAAATGTCAGTTCTGTGGTGTGGTCCTGGGATAATTCTTGCAACTCTCGACTTCGCTTTATCATACATTGACTCAGTTTAGCTATGGCAAACTTCTGAGAGTCATTGTTCTGATCTGACTTAAGCTCAGATTTGAACCGTACTAGTTCATCATGTACTACATCTGTGTTATATTTTGAATTATCTATCTTCTGTTTAATATCTTTATGTCTTGTATCAAGTTCTGCAAGTGTTGTTGCTTGTATTTGGTCCAAGATTTGGTTGATGTCATCTCTGTATTTCTGTATTTCTTTCTTACATTTGGTTTTGCTTTTCTCCACGTTGTCATCCAGACCATTGTGTTGTTTTTGAAGTGTCTTCATTTCCTTTACAGCTTTTGTTAATTCGTTGTTGATTTGATGAACTTGTTGTGAAGGAAAGTTGGTTTGCACATACTCAGGTATGTAGTGGATGTCATCGCATGACCTGGAAAATATTATATAGTATGTAAAACGGACTGTAACAGACAGGGGCAGGTGTAGAATTGGTAATAAAAAGTAAACCAATAGTTATGTTGCAGAATTAGAAAAATAATCAGATTTCAAATGAAATCTACTTCTATATGTTTAATATTTACCTGATCTATAAACAACATTCAGTTATCATAATCAGAGTGGCTATAAGTTTGATGGTTGTTTACTGTGGTCAAGGACCCTTTTCATTGCACTGGACCTCAAAATGACCTCTAACATTGAAAATGACCCCAAAATATCACATCTGTGATAATGACCCCTTATTCAAGACTTAAGGAAGTGAAAACCTTGTTACTTACTTGTGACCAAGTGTAAAACACACAGAACAACCCACAGAGTCATTATCAGCACAATACATGTTAACCACTTCCATAGGATGATGTTTACACAGTTCTGTAGGAAGGCCTTGAACTTTACCTCCCGTTCTACTTGTGGAAGGTTTAGAGACTTCTGCATCCACCAGAACATGTCCAGACAATACCTTAAAACTGTTGTGACTTTTCACGCAAGTTACACAAAAGTATTCTTTACAGTTAGCACAATATTTTGCAGCTTGTTTGTTTAAATTTTCCTTACTGCAAGGTGTACAGCATAATTCAAAATATTCATCTCCGGCATTTCTTTGTGAACAAGTTAATTTTTTCCTCCTTTTCTCCTCTGCCATCTTCACTGATTTGTTTGTTTAAAGGGGAGTATTGTGGTACATCATATGACTTCAATACCCAGAATTCTGTTTATCTATCACTTAAGGAACAGCTCATATTAAAATTGGTGATAGTACTAATGCAGTCGTTTCCCTTGACTGGCTTTTAAACGCAAGTTTATTTTTTAAGAGTTAAGTAACTTAGGACCAAAACAAAGTACATACATTGGAATATTTCCCTTGAACTAAAATATTAATCAGATGTATTATACATTCAGAAAAATGTGATTTGTACTCAGAGTTTTAATAATTAATTGTTTCATTACTGGAACAAAAATTCATTCAATGAATGCAATCATGTCATCAATGTCTTATTAGAATATAATGCTGTTTTTTTCTTAGGGTCAACCAGTTAAATATCAGACAAGAAATGACCTTGGAATTACAAAAATTGAAACATGACTTTGACCTTGATAAGAAAGAGCAACAGGTGACCTTGAGTGTATGGAAAAGGAGAACTATATATTGTAGATTACATTGAAGGAAAGAGACCACGAGGTTGCCAGGTAATCTGAGATAGTAGAGTTTGTATTAACTTGTGTTTTATACAGAATTTATTAAATTCTATTCAGGGCCCATGGTTACTGAAGGGAATTAGGAACCAGTGTCAATATGAAGTCTTACTACTGTAAAACCTTGATAATGAGACAAACTTCAGGACCCCGAAAAATTGGTCATAGTGATGAGATGGTCTCATTATCAAGTTGACTTATAAGGGAGTTATTAGAAGCTAGTCCGAAAATAAGGGTCATTGTAACAAGGTGGACATAATATTGAGGTGGTCGCTATTCAAGGTTTTACTGTGTAATTTTAAGACCTCCGTTGAAGCAATCTGTCAGTAGCTGAAGACAGGTCTCAGATTGAAATCTTGCTATTGTTCTGTTTTGAACTTGTAATCATAGGCAGCAAATCATAAGGTTGAATTTTGTTACCATCTTGTTATTAAAAGTAAATAAATAAATAGAATTAGGTTTTAACCCCAGACTTAGTATGTTATACAGTTACATAAGTTAAATGTATGCTTACTTAGTGATTTCTTTGAGTGTTTTGATCCATTTAGTGATTATGATATTATTCTGATCAAGCAAGATCACCATGTGGTTTCTATGTATCTAATGATTTCTTTGACAATTTTTCATTGCTTGTGTCAAATCAATAAAAATATCACAACTAGAAAGCCATTAAGCTAATTTTGTTCAATTATTTAGAAGGCCTGGTTACGCTTATATGAAGATAATGTCTATGTAACTCTGTTAATCAATATCAACATTCCCTAAAACTTTGTAATTTTGAGAGGCCATTGGGTCTGACAATTGCTCAATATAAATTGAGTGTTTTTAATGTGCTTTGTCACAAAGTTTCACTGTATGTATCATATATATAAATTGAGTGTTTTTAATGTGCTTTGTCACAAAGTTTCACTGTATGTAACCAGTATTCGTTTGAATTTTACTACTATAGATTGAAGAAGGGAAGCATTGCTGAATTACTTGGACGGTTAGAACAAAGTCGTGTTTGGTGAGAATACTTGGGATCATAACAATAGTTATAGATTAAAAAGATTGATGAAGATTTTTGAAGAGGAAAGGACTAGGTATGATTTTCATTCAATGTTGTTATATTATTGTTAATGTCTTACTTGGATGTATGGTAATACAGTAAAACCCCTGAAAACCAGACTCCATGATAACTGGAATTCTCTGAAAATTTGACAATTTTTCAAGCCCCATTGTTTCTCTTCTATTATCAATAGTTCTCAGAAAACCAGAAGCCGCAGCCGTGGTCCAGTGGTTAGTGCACTGGATTTGTAACCCAGAGATCTGGGTTTGAATCCCAGTCATAGCAGGTTATACCCTTCTATGAAAATTTGGCAAAAATGTCGATTTTCTTCCACATGTGGAGATGTTGCCCGCTCCTTGTGGAAGGGTAAGTTAGTACCGGTTAGTATACAGTCCAGGAAAACTGGTTTGGTGAACCAGTTGCCATATATAACTGAAAAATTGTTGAAAAATGGCGTTAGACAACAGTGACAATAAGTCGCATAAAAACAAACAAATAGAAACCCAGACTTTTAGATAAGTCCATAAGGGGTCTGATATTCAGGATTACATTGTAATTGAACAGATCAGTATACTCTTATCTTTCATAACCTACCCAGAGTTTTCACTAGACATCAAAATTGAGGATCAAAAATAACCTTTGGCTGATAATAGTTTGAAGAGTCAACTGAATTTTCTTATAAAAATTTTCTTTATAAAGAATTTATTGCAATTTTACTATCACAGGTCTGTAACTGATGTCTGTGTACTCATAAGGTCAACACAATTTTCTTCTAATTTTATTGTAAATTTGATCCTTTGGTACAAATTCTCAAGAGTCAAAAGCATGATTTCACTGATTTCAGGTGTCAGAATGCTGTTTTAAAAATCAAATGAAAGCCCCATCTACCGGTATTTAACTGTTCTGTCAGAAATAACTGGATCTGTGGCGTTCTAAAACTCCAAGCTTTTGTTTTGTCTTCAATTTTTCTTTGTTAGTTTTGACGAAATAATGATGTGACTAACCCTGTATTATTCTATCAGCAAAATTGAGGTGAATTTTTATTTAAACAGAAACCTTTTCAACTAAAATACTTTCAGAATGAAATTGAGCTTATAGGGGACTAGCTTGTTGTGGGGACAGTGTATGATAAATGTGTTCTGTGCAGGCTTCATCGCCATTATGTAAATTCCCCACTTCATACTATCCCCTGTAATATTGAGATTTGAGAAGAGATTCTGTGCTCAAGTTTACGACATTGGGGCTAGGCATTGAATTTGCTGTGAATTACAAAATTAGTATGTTTCAGGGTAAAGTTAATCTGTTGCACCAGTAATGATGTGTTCTAAATTGTTGTAGACTGAATTTTACTGAGATATGAGAGCTTGATTATAATTATATTTGGCTGGAAAAAACTAGTCTTTGTTTACAATTACTTGACCAAAACAAAATAGGATAGTTAGGTCACCAAACATACAGATCTAATCTATTTGTCTAAATATACATTTCATACTTTGGACTATGACTCATCCCCAGTATTTTTGTACTTTGGATTTTGTTGTTATAAACTTAATGGTCAGTGCCAAAACATGTGGATGGTCATGTGACTGTAAACATGATTACTTTTTTTTCGTGGACTTATAATGTGATATGTTTGATAAAATGTTAAGACATTAAACCTTGTTTCAGGTTCCCTAAGGAATAGATGTGAAGAAAAGAAAGAAGAACTCCTGAGAGACAAGCTTTTAACTTCAGTAATAGTGATTCTAGTACATCTACTGCTGAACTCACATGCTCTGCTCTTGCTTATCATGACAGGTGACATCATCCTGTGGGTGGAGGTACACTTTATCTAGATGGGTGTCAAGATCCAGCATCAGAATCTGAATTAGATACACCGGTTGAATTACAGGGTATAACCATGCAACTGTTGACTCATCAACAAAGCCTGGACACAGATAAACATCTAGCTTGTCACCTGTCAGGTTAAGAAATGAACCAACGACATCAAAGACTCCATCGAGACAAGATAAGGTATGAGGTATTGGTAATATCCAGTCTGACTGGAAAACAAGATATGGTCAACAAATGTGATGAAGTACAAGAGTTGTCTCCTTCTAGAAGACATACCTAATCTCCACATAGAAGAGGACCATTGAGTAGGGAAAATGCTACCTCTAAAAGAAGAGTTCCAGCATTAAGTACCAAAAGTACTTATTACCCAATTGGTCAATGTTGATGGTATAATACTCCTTGTGCAATTGAGATGTTAATGCTGAAACTGATAGGATAGGATCACTATAATCAATTGAAGTATGGGTACAACTCTCTAGAATTTGGTTATTCTAATTAATCGTACCACTAAAATTGTTCCAATATTTGGTTATTCTAATTAATCGTACCACTAAAATTGTTCCAATATTTGGTTATTTTAATCAATCATACCACTAAAATTGTTCCAATATGTTTTCATCAAAGTACAGTTGATATTCAGTATGGGAATTTGTCATGCACATTGAACCTTATTTTGGTTATTTACATCGCCTTATTGTAAATAATCTATCTATAGGTATTATCAAACCATTTGGCTGATTTATAAGATGAGAAAAGTTCTTGGGGTATGGTTTAATGTTGCTTCATGTAATGTTATGTGACATCAGTCCACGTTAAGTAAGCCCAACCACTGCTTTGACTGGTAAAAATCTTAGCTGGTAAAATGTTTAATGGAGGGGGGGGTATTCTACATTCAACAAGAAGTTTATTTGTCTGTCTGGTATAAGTTGACAATGTTTTGCTTAGATTGACTTTTTTCAATATGTTGTCTTGTGTAAAATATTCATAAATCAGGGTCTGTATCTATAAGGCTTAATGACTTCTTGCTTCTGTTTGTGGTCCATATATGATATGTTGACGTGTCGAAGTGTGTTCAATTTAAATGAATATTTGCCTGTAGAACTCTTATTCAATGTTTGTCATTTTTGAACTCTTATTCAATGTTTGTCATTTTTGAAGGCTGTATTTTAATCTAATCAATTTTTATTGTGATTTAATTTCATGTATCTATTTCAAACATTTTTACAAAGTGGATATTTTCATTTGTGGGTTTTAGTTGTTTCTTTATGATTTGTAGCTTAACTATTGGAATAGGGGGTTATGAATTAAGGTCACAGTAAAGTGTCAGGAATGTTAATTGGTTATCTAGGTAGAAGAGGTTAATTTTTAAACCTAATTTTGTTCTTGTGTGCTGTGTGTTTGTAAAAGACCTGATTTATCTGAGAGGAGATTTTTAGTATTTAAGTAAATCAAAATCTTACCACAGTGATAAATAAATGTGATCAAAACAGTGTGTTTGAATTTAAATTAACCAGTGGTTATCTCCTGTTCTTGAAATAACTTAAAGTAAAATCTCACTGAGGGACCACCTCAGTATTATAACCACCTTGTTATAACAACCACTTAATTTCAATAACTCCCCTATAATTTAACTTGATAATGAGACCACCTAATTATTATGTCAAATTTTTCGTGTCGTAAAGGTAGTTTTAATGTCAAGGTTTTTCAATATATCATTCTATGTGTTTCAGGACAATGTCGACGCTTTCAGTGGACAGAAGTTGAGTGCTTGTGAGCCACATATTTACGCCACCGCTGAAGCAGCATTCCAGAAACTTAACGACAACAACAATGGTGCTGATGGAAAAAATAACCAGTTCTGTATCATCAGTGGAGAAAGTGGGGCAGAAGAAATGTATGCAGAAGTCAATGGTTTTGTCACTCAAATTTTACACACAAGTTAAGCATTAATCCAGAACCGTAGTTGTCGTTAATAGGAAGATTTTCATTTTAAGATCTATGTACACTTGAATGCTGAAAATCTAGTCATCATTATTCACCGTTCTTCAATAAATTTTTTTGTAATAATTCTACTTGAGTTTGCTTTGTTTGTTATCTAACATATCTTAAAAATTAAATCCTGTTTCAAGCGTCAAATTTAAAATTGGAGGCCAACTCCTATAACAGTATTATTTGTTGTAAATTCTAATCGTAAACATTAAAGTGTTAATGAAATATTATTGATCATGCTGAAATGAACTTTAACTGTGTTTAATCACATCATTTAGTATGTTCAGATGGATGTCACTTTCTGGGTGATGTATCTTGATTGAAGACAGTAGATTTACTATTATGTAGAATAGAATTATGTCCCAACTAGTTTGACAGAATATATATTCAGTGCTGTTTATTTCATGATAGAAATAAATGTTCTGATTAGTTTCAGTGTACTATATGACTGATAAGTTTATATCACTTGCAAAATATGTCTGGGTACATAATGATAAAGTGCTTTAAGAATTGAACCTCTATTTATGAGCAGCTAATTGGCTAATCTTGTACACTAATTCTGGAATAACCAATGAGAAAGCTGCATTCTAAGACTGGTCTCATGTTTTCTAACTTTGGCAGCCTGATGTAGAGTTGGCCAAATTAAACCAGTCTGGAATGTGTTCATTAATTGTTTATTAGATTTATTTTAAATGTTTACATGAAGCTTCACTGTTAAATTAGCTTCTTTTCAAATAGATGGACGGATCTCAGCATGGCAAGCACACAGAGTCAGTAGAGCTTAATGCATGCACGGCTGTCTCGTGTTGTGTATGTCCCTGGTCCATACCTAGAAACACAGATGACAAAATAATATAATTTGCCTACAAATTTATCATGAGAAATCCAATATACAAGTGATGCCTGGAAATCAGAATTCAGAGTTTATAAAGGTTTTTGTGATCTCATCTTTAATTTGTCAAAATAACTCTGGAGCAGACATTAGATTTAAGCTCATCCTGTCAGCTTGGCATTACTTTTGGCTAACTTGTAATAAATTGTCAAAAATTTGATTAATTATGGAAGCTAGACTTCTTAAATGTTGATAAAAGAAAATGCCTTACTGTTATAAATTGTTAGTCTGTTTTTTTTCCCTAATTATGCAATAAGTTTAACAAAGCAAGTGTTTATTGAATGCCATAAAATATTTCTGATGCTTAATAATGTTTTGGTATACTGCATTTGAAAACGAGATTCAAAAAGGGATAAATTTCTTTGAATACGGTTATTATTTAAAAGATACCATGTTCACATTGCTGTATTAAAAATCCTTATTTAAAAACTAAACTTTACTTATGTGACATTTACATAATTATTTAAGCATTTGAAAGAAGTGTCATATAATAAAAAAAAACTAAACAGTGTAATATTATGCGATATTTCATAAGCAAAAATAAGCATCATGATCACTGTAATAGTTTCATAGTCTCACAATACTGGCGTTATGAATGTATTTTCTGCCATGAATTTTAGCTCTTTTACCTGTGAAAGCATTAATCATATCCAGTATTAGACTGATAAAGTAGATTAACATCTTAAAGCTGCATCTGTCCCAGATTTCCTGTGTGCTTAATTAGTGGATAATTGGAACTGACAAGTGCTCGTTTTTTTATTGCGAGAAATCAAGAAATCCATACTGTATTTATTTCCATTCTTCAGAAGTTTTTTAATTATCCTCTAATTTTGACAGGCTGTATGCAATGTACTTAAAGTTTATAGTTATACTTAATTGTCTCTCAGAACACACAGCTTATCGAAGACGGAATGTATTGAACCTGATTTCCCATAGGGAGAATGAATTGGGTTCCTCTTTTTAGGGGCCACATAGAAAAGAAAGTTGCTCTGTATAATAATAAGGCACATGTAAGTGTTTGCTTGGAATGTATAATTATGTAAGTAGTTATATGTTTATGATGCTGATATATCAACAGTCTGCCTTCAATCTTACTGCACAGTACATTTATTTCCATGTTGCGGAATCCACATGCAACTCTGTAGTAGTTCCCAATTAACAGTAAGGTCATCATACCCTGTAATTACAGGCTAACAGTAAGGTCATCACACCCTGTAATTACAGGCTAACAGTAAGGTCATCATACCCTGTACTTACAGGCTAACAGTAAGGTCATCATACCCTGTACTTACAGGCTAACAGTAAGGTCATCATACCCTGTACTTACAGGTTAACAGTAATTTGATCACACCCTGTTCTTACAGGCTAACCAATATGCCACTTTCCTCCAATTTACTTACCTTGGCTTTCAAATGCCATCAAATTTTACTGTAGGCCTGATATGTGTTGGTAAATATTTTAGTAATAATATAAATTTACTACATGCTAGCTACAAAGTCTAAATTCTTGTTTTCCTTTTATGAGAAATCTCATTAATTTAATGATTTTATGAGATATGAAGAAATGTAATAAATATCTAGTGAGATAAAGATTTGAACAGAAAAGAACTTACTGGCTTTTAAGAAATGAGCGTCACTTATAGAATTCAACTGTTAATTCTCATTTTGATCAAAGTATGTAAAGCTGAGAATTGGTTGAATAAATAAAGTCTTTTCGACTTTTTTTAAAAAAATACTCTATGCCCTAGGTACCTAAGCTTTAATTCTGTTCATAGTCGGAGTTTTTTTCACAGGTAGGGTAAGGGGTCTTTTCCTTAAATTTGGGGGAAAATGACATGGTATGTTTGCAAAAAGGAGAGAAAAAAATTGATGTAAACTGAATTTTAGGAGAAAACTGCATGATTTTAAATTTTTTTCCTGAGAGAAAGATGCTTATAAACAGCCCCTGCTATAGAAGGAATAAATCCAGATTGTTTGCTTGTAGTATTTATGTATCATTGCAATCTGTCAAGGTTCCGCCATTGAGGATTGTGTATTTATCATTACAATCTGTCAAGGTTCCCTCATTGAGGATTGTGTATTTATCATTACAATCTGTCAAGGTTCCCTCATTGAGGATTGTGTATTTATCATTACAATCTGTCAAGGTTCCCTCATTGAGGATTGTGTATTTATCATTACAATATGTCAAGGTTCTCCCATTGAGGATTGTGTATTTATCATTACAATCTGTCAAGGTTCCCCATTGAGGATTGTGTATTTATCATTACAATCTGTCAAGGTTCCCTCATTGAGGATTGTGTATTTATCATTACAATCTGTCAAGGTTCCGCCATTGAGGATTGTGTATTTATCATTACAATCTGTCAAGGTTCCCTCATTGAGGATTGTGTATTTATAGCTTGTCTCATATTTCATTCGTCCTGGGTTTGCGACTGATGGTTATATGAATACTATTAGAAACATACAAGAAGCTTAGAAAACTGTTACAACAGTAAATGTCCCTTCATTTATTGATATTTTTTTACATGTCTTATTTCAGACTGAGAATAGCAAATTCGTTCTACAATATTTGTGGTCTGTGACGAATCATACATCATTCTGTGTAGAACAATAGATTCTTGAAGGCAACACAGTACTTGAAACTTTAGGTAAGAGTTGTATTATAAGAATCATTATTTTAGCGTTATAACCAATGACAGCCATTAGACATTTACTGGACCTAAATGAATAAGATTTATTCATATTTTTGTCAGATTGACGTTCACCTAACGTGCTGATAGTCACTCATATATTTAGTATACTCTGTCTTCCTGAACATTGATATACTTTAACTGAAAGCTAACATTTGGTTGTAATATTTTATTTTCTTCCTTTCTGAAACACTTATATACCATGTCCTTCCTTGGTTACATACCAGAACTTGTACCTAATTGAAGGACCATAAAAATCACATAACAGGGAGTTTAAGCCCTTGACCCTTCGATTGGGAGTTCTGTACTGTGGTGATTTTTCTGCATGATCTGTTGACATGGAGCATTTATGTGAAAACTGATCAAGCAGTGATGAAAACCTGTCTGATGCAGATGTCTGTTAATGCTATCTTGCTGTTGCTGTACCATTAAGTACATTGTGATGTATTGGTACAAACTACATACCATAGTGTCTTAGCTTAGACCTATAACAAATTGCAGTAGTCTTGCAGTAAACATGATATTGTAAGTTGTCATATGAACCAGTCAGGTCTTGTAGATATTATTGTGATTAAGTTCAATTCTATCTCTGTTGTGTTTATACCATGATCAGCAACAACAGAAGATGATTTGTTGCTCTGTAGTTTACTCTCCCGTTCTACAGGTACTCAGGGACTTGGGACATAATTCATTGTTAAAAGTTTTATTGAATTTTCCAGTACCTCCTGTTTTTCCCAGGTGTGGACTGTACTGGTTTTTATTGTTTCTGCGGCACCAAGCTTGAGATTTCTGTTCTTTTTTTTGGAATTTCCAACTTTTACCCATGATAATTTATGATTATGTATGGTTTATGTCCAGTACATGTCTTTAATTGGATATTGATTTTACATAGAGTGAATTTATACATTTGCATTTTAATCAGGATATTAAACAGGAAGTTGAAATGATACTCTGTATGTTGTCATTTGAAAGATGGGCAGTTTACGATATTCCAACCGTAATTCAAGTGATTTTAACCATTTGCCTCATAATACTGCATTCCTCCCCCCCCCGCATCTGAAGCAGACGACATTTGAAAACATTTCGGCCTATGAAATAAATGTCTGCAATGAGTAATGGCTTCTTTTGTATCTATGTTTTCCACTCTATCAGAGAGAATTAACCATTTTTCATAAATAATTGATGTTTTGTATATTATCTTTGAATTTGGAATAGTCCAAAATATGTTTATGAGGCAAAGGGTTAAGCACCAACATGAGATAATTATTGGTTTAGATACATCCTTGTTAATCTTCACAATTTGTTCAAATTTTGCTCTGTAGTTGGTGTGTTTTGTGTTGACTTCGTAATTTGGTTTATAGAAAAAGCTATTAATGATAAGCTTCCTGTTGAGTAAGTTATCTCGACTGAGTGAAAGTTCTGGCTGATACTTGAGGTTGAACTTGGAGTTTAAGGCTTGAGGAGACGTATTGTATTCTGTATGTGTAAGGACCTACAGTTTATTGGACATAAACAGCACTAATGCTTCAACTAACATTCATATTGATTGAGAGTCTTCATAATATACCAGGTTGTTGTGACTCAATTTTGAAAGGAGATAGTGCTGCTCAATAATATGTAACAATGAATATTTGAATATTATCCTTTAGAAATGTAAAACAATGGATATTTAAATGTTATTGCTGAATTATATATAACAAAGAATATTTGAATTTTATATATTTTTGTATCTCAGGCCTCCAAGTCTTGAGAAGAGGCTGTAGATACAATTCTGACAGTTACTGACAGGTTATTCATCAGTGTCGGCAATATGTACACAAGATGGTGAAACACGTTCATCAGCACGCTTGGGCCACTTCAATGCTGGTTTGCACCATACGAGGCTTAGCCGAGTCCCATCCTGACTCCAATGTTCAAAAGAGACTTCTTGCTTCATGGACAGAAACCAGTGGCCAGGTCAATTTTGGCATTGCATGGCTAGTTTTCACTGTATTCTCTGTATTTTCTGTGAGTTGCAGAAAATTTTAAATTTTTAATATCTCTACCATTATTCAGAGTATAGCAGTGAAATTGCACGTGCTAGTAATGGACATGCATAGAAATCAGAGGCAGGAAAGATGTGGCCATGCTACGTCTACATTCGACTTTATTAGCATTCTAGAAATGACAGTTTGCGAGAAAATTTCCTCATGCGTACACTTTTCGAGCAATCTTTATCTTTCACTTACTCTTTAATCGTAGATAATACAGCATTGGAACTTCACAGACTAGAAATTGGCAAGAAGAGAAGTCAGTGGTTAGGATGGATTTGGTATGGTATGGTTGCTTTTGGCTTTATTGAGATTCTAGAAATGACTATGCTGCAGAATTTGCCCGCGTCAGCATTTTCCTACAAATGTTTGTTTTTTATTTCTTCCTTAAGCGTTAATAGTACAGGTCTGAAACATTACTGACAAGTAGTTGGCATGGATAGAAACCAGTGGCCAGGTGGATTTTGGCATTGCATGGCTAGTTTTCACTGTATTGAGATTCTAGAAATGAGCACTTACGAAAAAAATCTGTGTGAGTTGCAGAAAATTTTTGATTTTTAATATCTCTGCTATTATTCAGAGTATAGCGGTGAAATTGCACATGCTAGTAATGGACATGCATGGAAATCAGTGGCACGAAAGATGTGGCCATGCTACGTTTACATTCGACTTTATTAGCATTCTAGAAATGACAGTTTGCGAGAAAATTTCCTCGTGCCTACACTTTTCGAGCAATTTTTATCTTTCACTTACTCTTTAAAGTATGAGCTCAATTTTTAGAAGGAATGTCAGTTTTGATTTTAGTTTTATGAGAAATTTGTTGGATGAAATCTGAAATCTTTGACACATCTTGTACTCTGAAGTCATGATAACCAACGTTATGTCCCTCCTGAAAACTCTGAAGTCAGTGGTGGATGAGGGGACACGAGGTACTCTTGCCTGAATATTTATTGCGTATTATGTAGTGTAATGTCTCAACAGGATGCATTGATTTGGTTTTTGACTCTTATGAAATCTGTTCTTGAAAGCTGTACGAAATGCTAGACTGACAGTATTGACTGACTTGCAACAAATGGACAGCCTGACTGATCAGTGATCAGTTTGTTTGGTTTTGATTGATTGATCTAGTGATTGATCAATCAATCAATTGAGTGACTGACACAGACTGACCAACCAACCGACTGACAGACTCAATGATTGAAATGAAATTCATTGCTGATGATGTATCACATGTCATTGATGACACATTTCTTGGTCACATGACTTCTATATTTTCACTCTCCTCTCTGAAAGATTTATATTAAGCAACAATGAAAAATCTAGTTTCATGGTTTCCTAGATTTTACAGTCCGATCAGACTAAACATGAGGAATTTATAGTGCGGGCCATTTTTCATAGCTTGGGGCTCAGACTATTTGTTCACAGACTGCTACGATGACCTTTATTTGAAGGTGGCTGCATACACAGGTATGACTGTAATAAGAATAAGAATTAAGTTTTGTCCCTGTTCTGTTAAAGATTCTTTCTTTCTTCTTTATTGATGCAAAATATAGTTTTCTGAAGTACTAACAAGTCCAGAATAATTATCTGTTGTTTATATAGTTACATTGTATTTTATGGTGTAGTGACTGCTGGAGAGAATTATCCATTGTTTTGTTGCCATATTCCTGCATGTAGAATATACACATTTTGAGGTTTATATTTTCATGTTTAAGTTCATTTTGAGGTTGGGTTGCAAAATCACTCTTGTCAAGAAATGGAGTAGATCATTTTTTATAATTGTAGAATCGTCTTGTAGAAGTCAGTTGTCAGATTTACGTGAACGTGTCCCAGCATCAGTAGGTGTATATCTACTGATTACAATGACCAATATGACAGAAAGTTGTACACCTGCTGACCTTGACTTTATAGAAACTATCACCATGGCAATATTTGAGGTTTGTGTTATTGGTACCGTGCTCCCTCCCAAAACGTCACCTCCAAAGACCCATTCTCTCCAAGAAACGACAGTAAAGGGCACTCATACACATAATAAAAAACCTTCGGAAATGCATCAATTTCCTCTGAACAATAACTCCCTCCAAAGAACAACACTTTTTTGCGACTCTGAGAAGTGTTGCTCTTCAGAGGGAGCACTGTAGTTTTTATTTAATATGAATTCAACTAGAGGTCTTCTAGACTAACTAACTGAGGTGTTTGATGTTCAAATTTCATATTTTTCTGTTTGGATTTTCTTACTGATCAGAACGTGGAACATTTTAAGAAGATATCTTATTTACATTGATTTGCATCAATAAAAGTATTTAAGACTCTGCTGGTACTTGTATATTGATTAAATTATACTATTTCACTAACATACACTGCTCAAAGCTATTCATTTTCAACTTTTTGACATTTCTGTTATTAGTTTTTTTGTTCTTTAGTCCTTTCAGTGAATGTAATGTTTTATAAAAAGAACAGTATAAAATACCTTACTGCTGTGATGTGGCAGTGCACATGTCATGAACGTTTTAAAGATTTCTCTTATGTCTATGTGCTGATAGTTGATAAACTATGTTATTATGTATATTTTGTATTACAGGTGTCATATATATGCCCTGAAACAAGAGATGCTTGTTTCTAAGATTAGAAAAGAATTGTTATCTGCTGTTATAACTTGTTATTCATGTATGATGCCTGTACTGTACAGAAAGTCAATGAATACATGGTGAAATTAGGACAGGTATATGGATGTTTATAACATAATTTCGGGCTTCAAATTATGACACAAATTCTTACAACACTGGTTTTATGCCTCATATTTAAGGGATTATGAAGAATTCAGTATCTAGCTACTAATCTGACTGCAATCCACAACCTGATAAGGAGGAAGGGCTTAGCTTCCTTGCTATGCTATTAAACTATGTGGATGTTTCATAAATATTGGTCATTAAAATTTGTGCAAGCATGTAGCTTTTATGTTTCAATTTAGGTTAGTTATATATTGGGTACTCTTTGATTGTAGACTTTTTCATAATCAATGTATGTCATGCAAAAAGGCCACCTTGTTAATCAATACATTTAGGCAAGAAAAGTAAAGAATGAATTATTAGTTTGGTGAAGAAATTATTACATGTCTTTGTTAGTTAATTAACATTAATCCCTTTTGTATAAACTTGATCAATTTTATAAAAGATGTGTACCTGCATTAGTTGTATGAACTTAATGATGTTTCTTAATTCTATTTTTTCAATTATAGATGGGGCTATACTTGTTCCAAGGTCTTTTTATGGAGACTTGGCTTCCTATAGATGCTGACCTGCTTATCATAAGACTAGATGCTGACCTGCTTATCATAAGACTAGATGCTGACCTGCTTATCATAAGACTAGATGCTGACCTGCTCATCATAAGACTAGATGCTGACCTGCTCATCATAAGACTAGATGCTGACCTGCTCATCATAAGACTAGATGCTGACCTGCTTATCATAAGACTAGATGCTGACCTGCTTATCATAAGACTAGATGCTGACCTGCTCATCATAAGACTAGATGCTGACCTGCTCATCATAAGACTAGATGCTGACCTGCTTATCATAAGACTAGATGCTGACCTGCTTATCATAAGACTAGATGCTGACCTGCTTATCATAAGACTAGATGCTGACCTGCTTATCATAAGACATTGGCTTCTCAACTCCAATTTATCATCACCAGAAAATCATATGGCTCAACAAGTTTTGAGTAATATGAACTTGGGATGCTCAGCAAGGGTATGTGAGATTTGTTTAGTATCTCGTTTTTTGAAACTCGGGGTGCTCACTATTCATAATAATAATAATAATAATAATTTTATTTGACAAGTATACACAACATGGCAAATTTAAACAAAATGAATGGATAAATAAGTACAATACATAACAACTGTGAAATTCATCAGTCGAAAAAATAATAGTAATACATAAAGAGAATTTGTGATTATACATATTCAAATAATTGAAACCATGCAATGCACACCAATACCAGGGATAACATAAAAAAGAGGACAGGATTCCTCTTATTTCCATTTATTTCCATTAGTTATGAATAGTTGAGGGTCAAAAATGACCCTTGGCTGATAATAATTTGAAGTCGACAAAATTTCCTACTAATGTTATTGTAAATTTGACCCTTCGGTATGAATTCTCAAGAGTCAGAAGCTTTATTTTATTAAAGAGTCAAAATGCCATTTTAAGGGTCAAATGAGAGCCCTGGAATTTGTATGGAATCTTTCAGATTGAGAAATACCAAATTTAGGAAATTTGTAACAAGGAAGAATATAAAAGTAACATCATTAGTATTGTACTGGATCTATCTAGAAAATATAAAAATAAGAAAATCAAGGTTTATGTATTTCTTTGTAGCATGTTTTTTTCTTTCCAAATAAACTAATTACAACTGAATTACAACTTTTATAAAGAGCATTAATCAATCATACTGTCTTATTTGTCATACAAAAACATTTGTTACAAATATCAAGTCTTGAAACAAAAACATGTAGTTAGATGCCAGTTGAGCTACACATCTTTGTTACAGGTATATGTCCCACTGAAACTTGATTTTTCAAAGTGATATAATGTGGTTGTATTGAAAACTTATCCCTGCCCCTCTGTATGGTTTGGGAATCATTACAGTTCTACAAAATGTACTTGTATCACAATTTGTCAACAGGCTTTAGGACAGTGAGTGAGTTGATGGTGATTGTTTGATCATTTTATCATTGTGTGAGATATGATGACATTTTTCAGGGGGACAGGTTGATGGTATCAGGGTATATACATAAACAAGTTGCTGGTCTTGTTGTAGAAGCTTATCAATAGTTCATCTTTGGTAAACATCTTGGTTCTATGATTATGGGTGGAGTGAAACAGGTATGTCTTGTGTCAGGAAGTGGTAACCTAAATACAATTATCATCATCATATTGTAGTTTTTGTTAAAGTTTTAATAAAATTTTAAAAAAGATTTAATTTAAGGATTTTACGAAATAATAAAATTTTACCATTGAATATGAACATTATCTTGTTGGTGCCATATATGGTCATAGGTATGTTTGAAAGTCATATATTTTCGTCATTCTCTGACGCCAGAGCCTTGCATATGTGTTTGATGTGAAGTTCCTTATATGTAAGGCATGCTGAGTTTAAATGGAAGTGTTTGGGGTTCTGTTTTGCAGTAAATGAGGCTAAATATGATTGATGTAGGTTTTATATTCCTCATTATGCTGGTAAAAGTCTTCCTGTCTTCAACCTACCCTTTGAATGTTACTGTAGTCCGTGGATTAATTTCATGTTCAGATGCCCTCTTTCTTCTTTTATCTTCAGTATTATCCTTATAAAATAAGCAATTTTTACATTTTTTACATTTTTACAGCATTCAAGACTTCCTGTCAGAAGGTGTACCATTGCTGTAGATACTATCCGCTCAGGAGTACCATATTTTACAGCATTTCCATATTATAGAGAATCATAAGCATATTATAGATAGCATGAGGTACGTTACCTTTCATCCAACGGATGCATTGGAAACAATGTATTCAGTATTCAATACTATTGTTGTTCTATCATAATATCCAGGATTTACCAAATATATGATGTACCTGTTACTGTTATGTTAGTATAAAGTTTAATCTACATTTCATAGATTCTGGTTTTTATGTGTCATGATTAATAATACAGAATATATAGTGTTATCTAAATCCAGGTATGTGTGTCTATCTCATAATTAATAATACAGCATATATTATAGTGTTATCTAAATCCATGTATGTGTGTCTATCTCATAATGTTGTCATCAATAATTGGTTTAAGAAAAAAATATGCACTTATGACATGAATGTAAGAACCATATTGTTTGTGCAAAGGTCAAGTCATGGTTCACAAATACCAGCATCCATACATTACATTTTCATGTCATCCCATTACATAGTGTGGGCAATTATTTCATAGTTTACAAATACCAGCATCCATATTTCACATTTTCTGTGTCATCTCATTACACAGTGGGGGCAATTATTCCATATTTCTAGTGTTTCTTTAATTTTGTCTCAGTTCTTGCATAAATGTGATGATACATACTGTTTTTATCAAAACTAACAGATCTATTTTGAATGTGTACAGTATTCTAAAGAAGTTAATGCTTATAATATCAATGATACTTGTGTGCTATTAATTGTTGTTCTGTTTTAGATTGGAGTGTTGATGGCCACTCTACAAGTGGATGAATCATACTTCATAGCTGTAAAAAGGTTATTGTCATACAACTTTCCTGGACCAATTACAAAACTCTTAATATCCATGATTCAGGTATAGAACTGTCTCATTATTTTTATATTCTTAGATCAATCTGTCAAGTTTTCATTAAGTCATACAGGGAGCTGACTCTTCAGCTTTGTTGTACAGAGAATATTTCTGTTTTCCATCTATTCTTTTACAATTGTAATGTTAGGAATTAGTGTTCAACTGATTTTAATGTTGTTATAACATTGAAAAGGTAAAATTTGTATTTTATTTATTGTTGTCATAAACTTTTGCCGACTACCAATTAGCCTACATTACATGAACAAATTCTTTCATTAAATGTAAATGTTACCTCTTGTTAATTGACCAATCAGTAAACATTTGACTGAATTTAGTTAAATTTAGACCAATGTTTGATTTTATTGCTAATGAGCATGTTTTGCTGGATTTGTTTAAATGAAAAGTGGACTTACATTGTACCAATGTGCACACTGGATATGCATATTTGGTTTCCATGTTGAATTTAGAGTCAGATTGAAGTTACAAGTGGAACATCTGATGAGGCCATGTGTATGATTGTAGGACTATGTGTAAAAATACTGTTAAAGATTCCAAAATGGTACCAAGATAGGTAATATTATGACCATCGTTCTGTTATTTCTTGCTTATGAAATGCTATTTCGATAGATGATTGATTTAGCTGAGTTTTATAGCACTTTTACTCTGTTATGTCATAAATTGTCAGGCTGATAGGTTAATGTAATGCTATCAATCTACTTGTGGGAAAATTTGTGAAAAAACACACTGCTTACATGTAACATTTCTTTGAAGGTTAAACATGTAGTTATTCCTGTATAGAAGTTATTAGACAATGAAATGATTTACCCTATGTTTATCTGTTGTTTAACGGCCTATTCAACAGCTATGGTCATTTCAGAGTCGCCTCAGAGAGAGGGGAGAAGTGGACATGATTCCCTACTCTTCTAATAGACCTCCTGGTTCTTTATCGTGCCTGATGTAAAACACTGAAACATGCCTCACCCATTTCCTGTGATTTTCTAAACACAGTACTGGGCTCAGTAGTAGAATGGGGGACAATGAAAAACATTCCTGAAAAATCAGAAGCCAGAGCTGAGATTCAAACCCATAACCTTTCAATTGGTAGTCGAGCGCTTGACCATTAGGCCACCCCTGATTTACCTTTTAATTAGTTGTTTATTGGTGTCCTTATATTTCAGAAACTGTTGTTGTTTTCTTGATGATTTGATTAAAGTAGCATTTACCAAACATCCTGTTTATCATTCAGTGATGGAAATATTTACGTTGAAGTATAAGGTACATATAATGATATTATTAGGTAGTATTGACTAAGTTAGATCAATCAACTTGTTATCAGCTCATGACTCTGTATTGCTTAATACAGTGGAACCCTACTAAACCAGACAGGGTCCGGACCAAACAAAAATTCTGGTTTAGCAAGGATTCCGGTTTGCAGGGTTTTTGTATTTGGAACAGGTTTACTCATTATATAGATGGTCTTAGCGCTGAATATGACTGTATTTGGCCAATTACCCTGGTCAAACGGGTGGTATGGAAAACAACATAAAAGTAACATTTGTTTGCATGGACAACTATGATGGTTTAAAAGTAATGCATATAAAATAAAGAACAACTGAGTTTGTTCTCAAAATATTCTGTTATTACTAGAATAGTGACTGTTTCCTCATTGTTGGGAGGCACTAGTTCTGACTGATTTTGCATGTTCTCAAAATATTCCGTTATTGCTAGAATAGTGATTGTTTGCTCATTGTTGGAAGGCACTAGTTCTGACTGATTTTGTATGTTCTCAAAATATTCCGTTATTACTAGAATAGTGACTGTTTCCTCATTGTTGGAAGGCACTAGTTCTGACTGATTTTGTATGTTCTCAAAATATTCCGTTATTAGTAGAATAGTGATTGTTTCCTCAATTTTGAAGGTGCTAGTTCTGACTGATTTTGGAAAAATTCAGTTGTTTTGCTCTGAAATTGGGCAATTTTTACACTTTCACAGTTTTGTGTGATTCTTTGTCGCATTAATTCACAAATGTGTGACAAAGGAAAGAAAAATTAGACATTTAACATTGTTAGAGCACAGTTTCTCTATTTAGAAAAGGTTGTAAAAATTCATCAGACCTATTTATGTTGCACACATAGGAACTGTCGAGAGAAAGTATTCATAAATCCATGTATTATCTGATTTTGACTTAGATCAATATGCTTGAAAAGTCTTTTGAATTTTTTTAAAAATGTTAGCACTGTGCTGATCCAAATTTATTATTTCCATAAGTGTTGGATTTATTGTGAGAGTTTGGTAATACTGCAGTAATACTTTCTCATGGAAGGTTTTGTTCCTGTTGATATTGTTTGTTGATTGATTTGTCTTCTAGTTTGTTTGAATGATTTGTGTTTCCATCAGTTTCCTAGGACCTCAGCAATTTGTCCATATTATTCTGTATGAAATGTATACCAGTAGTTTCTATTATGTCTATGCTTATATACAATGTTGTTGCTCTGTGTGAAATCATATTATGAAATAGAATAACAACAATGAGCAAAAACAACATAGCATTCATAAAGATGGTATATTTTTTTAAAAAATGGCACAAAATAATACAAAGATGATGCAGCAGATTCATTTTATGCTCGCAGGAATATTGACAAGAGCAGAGAGGTCAAGGTGAAATGTCTTCTATAGTAAACAGGTTGACCTCTGGTGTCACCTTGACAAATCATCCTGTGGAGAATTTTCCTGGTTAACATAATTATGTGATATTGACTTTGGAAGGAAATTATGAGACTAATTCTAAGTTGTGGTCTAGTTTACAAGAGGAGATGCTGATGAATGAAAGACAGGGAGCTGATTCTTGTTTAAAGGTGGGCGGATATTTTCTTTACTACACTCTACAAAATAGTTCACATTTAAACTTCATAGTATATGTTGAATATATATTTAAGCCATATCACTTTGTTTTAGCTGATGAAACAAGTTTCTACTGACATTTTCTGAGCACTTGTTAACAGATTTTGAGAGTTTCAGAAGAAACAAAAGTGCAGTACTTCTCTCAAGAATGAACTATGGTTATTTATTTGATTTCAGAGAATGTCTGTGGCTGCCATGTTTTACCTCAATTTTCATACTGTAGTGGAAACCATCAATTAGATATCTGATCTAAATGCTGATTTCTTTCACCTGAGAGCCAAATCATGATACTGGCCATTATTTGAACTTTGTACAAAGTATATAATATTATTCTTTTATTACAGAATAATGAGATTAAAACTTGACCAAGCACCAACTTTCGCTCGACTGAACATCTTCAGATGGGGTCAGCAAGCTATGGATATGCCAATGGATCATCCTGATCACAGCGTTGACATGGCAACAATTCTTTGTTCTGTTCCTAGGAAGATTACACATTATCAAATCAAAGTAAGCTGTTACAACAGTGATAAAATTTCTGTCTCATCAGCGAAATTGTTTATTAGGAAGTCAAATATGAAAATTTGTGGACATGTTAATCACTAACATACTTTTTATCACATTTTCACTCATACAAGTTTCAGTTGTTGTCATGCACTCTTAGACTGAAAAATACTTAATACATATCAATTACTGTGTTTTTATTTATTTTTGCTGTTATTGGATATATCAGTATCTGTACACTCAAAAGGAAAAACTGAAGGTAACAGAACCATTCTTATTACTTTCATGAGAAATATGGAGCCCTTTATGTATTTATTTTATTATTTTTTGTGTTTTATTATTATTATTATAGTCAGGTAAATAAAACAAATTAAATTGATTATGACTGATCTCTGCTTATGTTGTTGTATCAAGTCGACTACAAAATTTAAAATAATATGTACATTTTCACAGATTGTATTTTTTATATTGCAGTATTCCACAGAGAGCTAGTGTAGGTGAGAGGTTTCTCTCAGGGTTTGGTTACTGGAAAGATGAAAAAACTGGGTCAGACAGCTGATTATTTCACTGAACAGTGTGGAAAAGAGACAGATGGTATGTTACTTTGATACTTTTTTTATAATTACTAAATAACATGATTTGTTAAGAACAAATAAAGCTTTTGGGCATTTGCCATGCTATACATTTTGCTTTGGTTAGTTTTATGTTCGGAAGCATAAGTGTTGAAAGAAATTCATTTTTAATGTAAACTTGTTCCCTTTGAATGTCTGTCTGAATATTTACATGGTGTTACTACAAACATTTACAAAACACAACATGGAGCACTGATTTGTAAATAGCTGTATACAAAAACCTGTCCATTAGTGTCTATGGTTTAGTGTGCCTTAAGTATATACTTTCTAATGTAAGGCATGGGAATTTTGTTATTCTTTGTATTCATGTTCAGTAGATCAAATAGATGGCAGTGATAATAGTGGATCTAGGAAGGAATTGTGTTACAAACTAGCTAGATTATACCTGACCATGCAGTTATGGTAACCATTACTTCGTGATGCTACGTTATACTTACCATCATTACCTTCACAATATCTGTCTGATAGAATGTTGGCAATCTTTCTTAATAGGAAGGTTAGTATTAAGTTTTTGTTTTATGAATCTTTCAATCACACTCTGTAAATGTCTAAAACTTAATATTTACAGTAATTACAAATTCCTGTCTGTTTGATTGGATGTGTGAATGACAGTTATTCAGTCATAAATTCTTTTTTATACTGAAGGGAACAAGCTTTTGATTGACAGGGCTAGTGGCATTCATTTTTTTTCACTAGGTTTAACTTTTTCACAATTTTTCACTTTCGTATGGCAGCAGGTTCACCTAACCAGTTTTCCAGTATTCTAACCAGTACTAACATACTTTATACTAGGAACCAGCAACTTCTTAACATTTTTGTCGAATAGAAGAATATGACCTGCCTTGACTGGTATTTGAAGCCGGATTACAAGGTTACAAGTCCAGTACACTAACCACTGGACCATGGGCACAGCTCTGGCATTCATTAATGATCATTTTGTTGATCATTTGTATGTGTGCAAATATGGTACAGCTACATTAAAACTTGTTTATATCTACTGCATGACTAATGATATTGATACTTTACCACACACATTGTATTAGATACTCTACCATATACATTGTATTAGATACTCTACCATATACATTATATTAGATACTCTACCATATACATTGTATTAGATACTCTACCACACACATTGTATTAGATACTCTACCACACGCATTGTATTAGATACTCTACCATATACATTGTATTAGATCCAATAATTTGAGTGTGAGATTGTTGCATCATGCTTTGTACTTTTTATGTATTTTCGAAATTATACATACAACCACCCTGATGTTTTCATCTCTGTTGATAATTAAACAATCAGATTAGAACTTTTGGTCTTATGTAAATGCATTAATTTGAATTCAAAGAATTGTCAGTGTTTTAGGAAGACAGAACTGAAAAAATACATGTAACGATGATCTGAAAATAACTATAATTATATTTTACTTGCACAAATCAGAATCAACTGAAATATTCAGGCACATATGTATATCTCTTTTCTATGCAATGCAACATATCATCAGAACTTCAATAAACATTATGTATCAGTGTCGGAACTGGCATCATTTCTCAGTGTCAGGTCTTAAGTTGACCTTTTATTTTAGATCGGGTCTTACATTGACCTTTTATTTTAGATCGGGTCTTACATTGATCTTGTTTCTGAGGATGGGTTTTTTTCCACCCATGTTTTAGATCCGATCTTTCTTTTGGTTTATCTCTTAGCTTGGGTCTTGATTACATTAAAGTCTCGTAAATGTTGGATCTAACACTTTCCATGTGTCTCAGATTGGGCCTTACTCTCAATCTATGAATTAGGTCCTGTTTAACTCTTAACACACGACTCAGGTCAGGTCTTACTATCAGTGCATGTCTTGCTCTTAACTTGTGCCTATGGTAGGGTCTTACACTTCTGCACTTCCTATTGAACAAGTCTGTATTGTAATAAGGTAGTTCGTGGGTATAAATCTCTATGTTAGAATCTTCAGTTATTTCTATAATGTCTATATTTGATAATGATTCACAAAAAACTTCACACTGACACAGTGGGACATGACTGTTTGATGTATACTGTATTTTTACATAAAATTTATCATGAATTGATGAACTGAGTACATTATCATAAATATATTACAAGCTGATTCTACTTTTTAGGTATTGTCAAGCACTGACCATCATATAAAATGACAAGAATGGACATAAATACCAAGCCAGCATAAGGTTAGTGATTTTTTTCTTCCAATATATTGTACAGTAAAATAATTCTGGTATTTACTCTTGATATTCTAGCAGGGTGAAATTTTTTGTATGAATGAAATAGATATAACAATACAGTGCAACCTCTCCAAAGCAGCAGCCTTTGGGAGACGCATCATTATGTGGTTGTTGAGAGGGTGCTGCTCTAGAGAGGTTAAATTATAGTCAAATCGTACAGTGGGGAAAAAGCATACTGTTGTTGAAGGGAGGTTGTTGCTCGTGACCACCTTAATTACAACTTGTGAACAATGATTATAAATTTCATTTTATAAATTTTTGACATGCAGGTTTGGAAAACTGTTCAATTTAAAAAAATTGTTACATCCTACTGAGGACATAATCTAAAATTCAAGTGGATAAATTGCATATATCCAAATTTTGCAGTTATCTTTTTTTTTTTTTTTTTAAAAAATTGCTAAAATGAAAATTTTAATGCATAGTTCTTGTTTGTATATTATAATTGGTTATTATGCATATACATTTTAAACAACAATTTTTCGATATAAATATTTTGACTCCAGTGGGGCTTGAACTCACAATCTCCAGGTTATCAGTCAGGCATCTTAACCACTACACCACAAGCTCTCACATTAAACCTAACAAAAGATTTCATATATAAATTTACTATTGACTGTCAAATGTCATGTCACATGACCTCTGATGTGTAAAGGCAATTTTGATTGGCTGAGTAATTTTTCCAAAACAAATATGGCTGATCAGAGTTTACATGTAACATGTGTTGGATTACTGTTTAGATATATATCTTGTAAGTAGATTTTATACGACTTAAAATCATTTTTGATGTTTGTTTTTGTGCAACTGACTAGATAGTGTATGCTGTCTGCAAGTTGGTCAGCGCCTGGGCCACTTTGTTCAAATAATAACAATGAAATGATGCTATTGATTTTTTCATGTCTGAAAATTTCATTACTGGTCAGACTGGCCTAAATGTCAAGGACATTTGTATGAGTTTCAGATTTAATTGGCACAACTCTCCTCGAACATTTTCCAGTGTTGTAAATTTGAACATTTTGTAAATGAAGATCTCTTTCATTCAAATTTGTATTTTTTATATATTTTCATGTCACAATTTTTTAACATTTTTTATATATTTTTTAAACACCAGTAGATTTTATTTAGACTGTGATCTGTAAAACTTACCTTTATTTGGAAAAAAAACTTTTCGGAAATGTACCAGTAGTCCTCTTTTTTATTGTTACCACTGCAAATGAAAGAATATTGTGTACAATATAAATATTTTTTCTCAGGATTTATTTTTTATTTATAAAATGGATAAAATCAATCCCAGATGGCCTTTAATAAGAGTTTTTAGATAAAATAGGCCAGATAAAATTTAAATGGCCCCTTCTTTAAAGGCCAGCTTTGTATAATGGCCTTTTTCACAAAACCAAATAATGATTTTTTGGACAATGTTAGATTTTTATTTTTTTTTTTTCTATTTTTTAGTTTCATATTTTTGGAAATGCGCTTGTGGTTCTCCTATACTGTTACCATAACAATCAGAATAAAGTTTGGGAAAAAAATTGCAAAAATAGTGTAACTTATTGTCAAAGGGAGGTAATAATTGTGCATAGTTACCTCCCTTTGACCATAAGGTACATTTTTTGTATTTTTTTCTTTTTTTTGTCAAACTTTCTTCTGATTGTTATGGTAACAGTATAAGAGAATCACAAGCGCATTTCACGAAAAAAAAAATTTTAAAAAAAAAATTAAAAATTGAAAATTTATTTTATTAGATTGTAGTTTCTGATTTTGTTTCTTGCCTTAGTTTTGTTATGGTGTGAGTGGTGTACATGTTATGTTATGAGTTAGGTTAGGGTGTTACTAGTTCTCTTGTTAGTATGTGAGTGGTGCTCATGTTAGTTTGCATGTTAGTGTTAGTAGTGCTCATGTTAATTTGCATGTTAGTGTGTTATGAAGGTTAGTTACATACATGTCATATTACAATTTTATACAATTCATACAATTATTTATACATATATAGATTTTCACCTACCTCTAGTGGGGCTCGAACTCACGACCTCCGGATTGACAGTCAGACAGCTTATCCACTGCGCCACAAGCCCACACATTAATTTACATTCAAAATTTCATATATAAATTTACTATAGGCTATCAAGAGGCATTGTAACAGCTATTTTCATTGGCTATGTCATGTGACATGATCATCTAATCTGTAAAAGCTGTTTTGATTGGCTTATCATAAGTCAACATGGCTGACCAAATTTTACAATATTGTTTGTTGGATTAATTTCAGGATTATTAGCTTGTAAGTAGATTTTATGATTTAATATTGATGTTTGATGACAGGAAATTGTTGTTATTAATTAATTGCTGAATAGTTTTTTCTGTAGTTTAACGATTTTAGGTAATAATTTCATTTCATTACTGTGTATCACTGAAGGTCACGGGTCGTCCAAGTTCAGGCGCTTGTTTCATTATTTCTTTGCTTTTATGATTTAATATTGATGTTTAACGACAGGAAATTGTTGTTATTAATTAATTGCTGAATAGTTTTTCTGTAGTTTAACGTATATAGGTAATAATTTCATTTCATTACTGTGTATCACTGAAGGTCACAGGTCGTCCAAGGTCAGGCGCTTGTTTCATTATTTCTTTGCTAGGACAGCAATGTTTTAGCTTTAAAATCTTGTTACCCTTAGTTTATAAGTATAAAATGTTACATTGGATTGTCAGCTGTTCAAGGTAAATGTCTGCAATATATGCCTTTTCTGAGAATTCTGGTAGTTTGTGAGGTTTTTGAATGTTGGACTTGCTGTTACCTGTGTAGAATAATAATACCTATGTACTGTTACACCAGTTGACTGATTTTATAACTGTTTTAATATAAATGGTATCAAAATGATTAAATTTGAAGAAGTTTGTAATGTGTTTACTGTTGCAGTGTTCTTATGTCAATTTTCCATATTCCATATATATATATATAATGTATACAGTCAAACCTGTGTTTGAGACCACCTCCAAATAAAGACCACCCTGTGAATGAAGGTCATTCTTTAAAAACCGTCACTGGTTATTTAAAAACTGTCCTCTACATAAAGGCCATTTGTCAATAAAGGCCACATTTTATCTTTCCTGAGGGTGGCCTTTGTTCACAGGTTCGACTGTATTTTGTGAACATGTTACTGACATGTTGTTCATAGTGTATTTCAGGTATGGGAAGTTGGACAGATGTCAGATTGTGGTTTGAAATGATTTCCTGACCATACCTTTGATTTACCTTGTAGGAAGAATCAAGAGATTTGACAATTGAACACAGTATACAGTAAATCATGGTGATAGAGAATTTCAGTAAAGAACCAGACAAAGTGAAGTATTTATTAATGGATTTAAGTTAGCAATTATTTAGGTTCCAAAAGTCACTATTACCATGATTTAATGTATACATTTATATTTAAAGTCCTTAACTACAACCAATGGCATTAATTTTATTGCGAGAAGCATGTACATAAAACAATTATAATACATTAGTCTCCAATTTCAAAACAAGACACTAATCTCTTTACTCAATACTTGTTTTTTGTTATTCTTTGCAATTTCATGAGAGAGAATTGAAAATAAAAGTTGTCAAGTTCAACAGTCAATGTAAAACCATTTAAGAAACAACTGCTGCATTGTCAGGTTTTGATCCATTTTCCTATTTTTTTTACAGGTGACCTTGACTCACAGACCTCAAATCCCAAGCCAAGCCATACACAAGTATGGCCAAGCCAAGTATACAGTTATAAAGATCAGAGACTGGCTGGTATTGGAATATATTCATTAAGAACACAATAAAACACATGAAAACAATTATGTACACTATCAGGCCATTAAAAAATGTTGGTTTGCAGTTCCACACATGGCATTAAAAATCCATCCCTATCCCAAATATTATTTGATCTATTTCAGCAAAATCATCCAAAAACTCCATTCCATTCCATTTTCAGTACAAGCATTTATATACAAGTATATGATGTTAAAATTGTCTGATTATCTGCCTTCCCACTGTTAATAGTTTTGGGTCGAGTAAGCACAAACCGTTTTTTTTTGGATGGCCTTAATGTTCACAATTATATGAAATTATGGACAAATTCAGGCATATTTAAACAAGAAATGGTCAAAATATAGTCAGTTTGAGATTAGGATACATACATGATGAACTCTCAAACCCCTGACAATACATGTACACTGTTTGGTGCTAATAAAAATTACAGATTATATATGTTTTATTCAAGTATCTACAACATGTGGAATAACAATAAAACAAAGCACATCATTTTTTCAAATCAGACCAAAAGCATTGATAATTCTTTCCACAAAAATCCCTCCTCCCCAAAAAATTAAATCAGTAGAACAGCAGAATTTTTCCGTAGTTCTGAAATGCAGTTTATATGGAACAAACTTCTAAAAAATCTCAATTTATTAAATGATTGCAGATCAAGAAAAACAAATTATGTTGGTTTTGAACATCTGTAGAAGTCCGGAATTAATGAAAATATTTGCAAGAAAAAAATTGACTAGAGACCATAAGGTATGTGGTCAGTAGAAAGAGCAATTTTTTCCACTTCATAAAGTCTCACACATTTTCGTTATGAACTTAGCATAAAATCCCCCGGAGATGTACACAATTCAATTGCCTTTTTTACGTGAGGATTCAAAACTTGAACATGTGTAAAAAATGAAAAAGACTTGATAGATCATACTAAAAATTATTCTTATTCTACAAACTGAATTCTCACTTTAACCTGAACTTCAGACATTAACAGTAGTTGAAGTCAAAATAAATATATTATCAAATCAGTACATATTTTTCATTATGTTATCAATTAACTTTAGAAAGTTTGGGGCTAATATATTAATCAGTATTAACAATGAATCAATTACACATAAAAATAACAATCAAAACAGCAAATATACAAAGGGCCATAACACAATCAATTCATGAAATATAGTAATTGTCAGTTGTCTCCCCCGATAATAAAAAATACAAATGGTGGACAAAACTGATAGCACAAAGGAATTGCTTTTAAAAAATAAAAACAGTAGCATTGAGGAAAAACAGTACAGTCCAGCATATCTGTATGCTTACTATGTTGTATAAAAAATCAATCCATCATTACAGCATATTACAACTCATGAATATTTTGATTTGCAAATTTCATAAACATGGAGAAAAAATATCACTTTGACCAAAAAAATTTCATGATGCACAGACTATAAGACAGAAATACACAAAACATTCTAAGTCGATGACATTTAATAAACCAAAAGGAAGGAAGAAAAATGAATGAAAGACAGCGCAGGAAATGTTTATGTGATCATTTAAGTTTCCATGGTAAAAATCTTATCTAAACAAGTAAAAACAGCATTATAAACCAAATATGGAGCAGTCAGCAGTCTTACTATAAAAAATCAAGATTACAACATATGTGGTAAGTACAAAATAAAGATATGCATAATTACAATAATAGTCATATGCCATATATGATATGGAGAGTACAATATAAAAATCTTATCAAGTACATCATAAATTAACACAACTTCCAAGACTTATCTGGTTCATATTTGACATCAAAAATCATCAGATAACACATAAATGACAATATACTAATTAATATGTATAATGCATAAATTTGTTCCTATTGAAATTTTGGGTACATGTATGAAAAAGATGTTAAAATAGCTGTAATCTTAAAAGATTTTTTAAGAAGCTAAGATCACAGACATTAAGCAAAGAAAATTCAAACTATATGACAGGAATAGGAATTAAACAAAGAGCCTGGGGAATGACTGCTTGTTGAGAAAGCAGGAACTTGTGTACAATAATTTAAGTTCATATGTACCAGATAAATCTTCAATATCCTACTTTAGTCATCAAATATTCAATACATGTTGTTAGGTTGTCATTTCATGGACATGTTATATCTATTAAATGTTCTCAAGTTTACTTGCAAAATTGTTGATTATCTGTGTTACACACAGTCCAACTAAAGAATAAAGGGAGAGAAGCAATGTGGACTTAATACTCGGGTGTTCTTTATGTAGAAGTTAATTTAGTCAATCAAGTCAAAAAATGTGTGCACTGCTGATTCAGAGTTTAAAGTCTTAGTTCTGATAAACCTATGAAATGACACCCTGCATCCAATTGTATAAACATTGGTTAACTTTATCAAAATGGTTAATTTAACCAAGGGTTAAATTTAACTATTTTGGTTTACTAACCATTAAATAAACATTTAAAAAGGGCTGCCATTTTGGTACTGGTTACCGTTTATGTTAAGATTTATCCAGCATCTCAGACTTGGGTTGGATTTATTTGAGCTTTAACAAAAACAACATTTAGTTAAACTAAAACAAAATTTTCTACAACAGCTAACAGAACATGTAACCAAAATTTTAACCCAAACTCTGATTTAACCCAATGGTTGAAGTTAACCAATGTTAATACAATTGGGTGCTGGTGTATATGCATATTAACAAATATCAGACTGTATCTTCTAAATGGCTGTTATGGGAGTGATCTTTCAACATAATGTATGACTGGTTTTGATGAACACTCAAAACAGACGTCCAAAATGATGCCTGGAAATATAAAACAAGATATGTGTTATCAATCACACGGAATGAGTATAAAAATAAGTACAAATAAACTTTCTCTTAGCACAAAAATAATACTAAGGACAAGTTAGATATAGACTATTGCCTCATCACAATGTCTGAATTACAGGCGTAGTCTGGATAAACAAGTAAGCCTTGATGTAAGCCCTATATTACTTACCTGAATGACCTCATGAAATAAACTGAACTTGGTAAACAAGTGACTAAAGGGACAGAACCAAATTCAACCCAGCAAGCATAATCTGAACAATCCTAGAAGAGGACAACAAGACAATGCTGTGCACCAATTATCAAAACATTAAAACATGCAGTTTGTTTGTTTTTATGTGACATATTGTCACTGAGGTTTAATGTCATTTTTTAAGAATTTTTCAGTTATGTACAGCAACCATTTTTCCTGGACTGTATACTAACCAGTACTAACTTACCCTTCCACAAGGAGCCAGTAACTTCTCCGCATATGGAGGAAAATCGACAATCTTGTCAAATTTTCAAAGAAGGGTATGACCTGCCGCGACAGGGATTCAAACTTAAAACATGCAGCTTAGACACGAAGATTTTATAAGATTTTCCCAACACAAATCTATGTATGACAAACCCATGGACAGGGTCAATTTTGACCCCAGGAGAATAATGTGAGAACTACTAGACAATGCTATACACTAAATATTTCAGTTAAAACCCTGGCTTAGAAGTTTTTAAATTCAAGTCCATGTACAAAACAAGTGACCATTTGGGCAGAGAAAGTATGTAATATGATCATGTAATAATTTCAACTGAACACCTCTGAAATACCGGAACTCTCTGAAAACCAAACATATGACACTGTCCGGACAGGGTCCGGTATTCAGAGGTTAAACTGTATTATTTTATAATAACTAATATAGACTAGTACCTAGTAAATAGTACAAGGTCAGACAACCAAAGTAATTATTTTATTATATCCATATTTCTCTACATCAATAAAAATGAAATAAGGTAGGGTCTGTGTGGGAAGATTTCTCTAGAATACACATGTCGGCAGGTCAAAGGTGATTAAATATCGTGGAATGCTGTATAAGAAATTCCTTTGCTCACTAAGGAGCTATCATTTCATTCAAGACCTGCATCAATAACTATAAGGTTGTAATGATTGTACTTCATATGTCCACGATATAAATGTTTCTTTGAAAATGAAATTTATACTTTAACTTCAAGACGATTATTGAGTTTTAAAACCTTGGGACCTGTACTGTAGCAGCCCTAGTGTTTTAAATTTAATAAATTTTAATGTATCAGTATATTATAATCACATATTAATTAATATTTTATTAATTATTGATAGTCCCAAGTTTAAGTAACTGATTTATAATAATGAAGATTATTTCAATAGAAATAATCAAGTTTATTTTGTTAACCAATTACGTTGGTTGCCTGATTTGTTTACTACATTTCATAGTAAGAGATGGAACCCGAGTTAATCCAAATGATATGGTGATCACATAAATAGTGACTGAAATTTCATGACCTAAGGGAACCAGCATGTTATGTAGTGGTTTGATACGGGAACCAATGCTTACCCTTCAGTTCCTTTACAAAGTTTTCATCTGCAGCACAACTACACAGCCCCACCCTCCACTCCCCTTGTTGACATATGGTAATGTCAATCATAATGTATAAAATGGAAGCTATGCCGTTTGCTGCTGTTTTGTTTTGAATTATTTCAGTGCACTGTAATGAAGAAGTGCAGTATGGTGATGAGGATCATCTTAAATAGGGACATTCAGTGTGTTTCGTAGATGAATACAATCAACCTATATACTGACGGGGCTCCAGTGTTGAACTGACACCAAGTTGTGTACTGACATCAGTTCTGTAGATGAATATGAATATAATCAGCATACTGAAAGCCAGTGTTATGTAGATGAATATAATCAACAAACTGACAGCCAGTGTGTGGTAGATGAATATAATCAACATACTAACATCAGTGTGTTGTAGATGAATAGAATCAACATACTGACGTCAAATGTTTTGTAAATGAATAAATCAGCATATTGTCATCAGTGTTTTGTAGATGAATGTAATTAACACATTGACACAAGTGTTTTGTTGATGAATACAATCAACGTTGATATCAAGTATTTGGTAGATGAATATTATTAACATATTGACATCTAGTGTTTGTAGATGAATAGATATTAAAATCAACATATTGAGTGTTTTGTGACCAATACTATCACCATATAAACATCTAGGGCTATGGAGATGAATACATTAGACTGGCTGCTATTTATCCAAGCAAGACACCATGATATCTAGACAGAGCTCATTGAAGAAAGATTAAACTGTTAATAGAAATAGTGACATTTGGTGTGATATATATAATAACATGAGAGAAAAGACATTGTTTATTTAAAGTCATCACAACTTTTTTGTGCTGATTTCATACTTGAATCAAACCTATTATTGTCGCTTTGGGGGGAAAATTCAGTTAGCTGACAGTCGGCCTGGAATGCACACTCCATATAACCATGGTACAGTAAGGTAACACACACATGGTTAGCAAACACTTTAACTTCTACTAGTATCTTGTAGTAGTTGAAAAACAATCTTGTGGTCGCAACTTTTCATAGGCTCAAATTTGAGATATCCTATGTTAGAGAGCTACCACTGGGTTATTACAAAAAACTTATTTTTTGGGAGAAGTGGGTTTTGCCCGGATCATTATTGGTAACTCCCACCTCCTTTTGGCAGATTTTCATGTTAGTAGCAATTTTGGATTGTTGGCTCTTTGCCAGTTTTTTAGCAGTTTGGAAATGACTGCAGAATGTATGTGGCCTAGTGCCGGATAAACAGCTTTGGACTATAGCTGCGATTTGTTTATTGATTGATTTAAGCAGTTTAGCTATATAACTGCGGATTTTAATGGCTCATTGACGGTTTACATATTTTGGCATAGTTAACTGCTGCCTGATTTAAGCAATTTAGCAATGGAATGTGGCCTAGTGCCGGATTGGAATGGCTCAGTGCCGGTTGGTAGGGCTTACTCCCAGTTGGTACGGCATAGGCCAGTTGGTATGGCTTAGTGACGGTTGGTAGGGCTTAGTCCCGGTTGATAGGGCTTAGTCCCAGTTGTAATGGCTCAGTGCCGGATTTTTACCTGTGTCTGTATTTGCTTGACACATGTCTAGCAGGAAACAATTATATCTTTGACCGAATTTAGAGGTTGTGTGTTCCAGGCTGGCTGCCAGCTCATTTTCCCAAAAGCGGCCAATCTGATCCAAATAAAACATTTATTTACAGATCAATGGCTTATAATTTTAAAGTAAAATTCAATACTTATTTAATGTGTTGTTGTCAATTGGTTTATTCTAAAATAAATTGAAAACTTACTTGTCAATTTTACTACATTCTGTGAGTAGTATCCCAACACTGTTTTAATCAACTTTCTTCACAGCTAAAACAAAAATAAACAAAAAAAACAGTATTTACTTGCCAGTCCAGTATGATATGCAATATATACATACGAAAATTACCGACAGAAGAAAAAGCCATAAATTTGATAATTTCAAAATATTAAAATAATATTAGTAGGCTGATTATGGTTATGTGAACTGGATATTTCTGTTTGATGTCCTGAAAAAAACATGAACGAAAGAGACAATATGGTTAACATAACATGGTTAAGATGAAGACACAAACAGACAATATGCTGTTGAAAAAATAATCATACTTATTGTTTTCCTTTAAAAGTATACTCACATTGTACTGACAGCTTCAGCTTAATACTAGATTCTGTAAGTAACACCTGAAAATAACAGTCTTCACTGCCATTTGTAGAGCTGAAATTAACAAACAATGTCTGATTTTACAAGTAAGTCTAATATACTACAAACATTATCAAACTTGATAATAGGATAAAAATATCAAAACTTCAATACATTAAAATAATAAGTGTGCCAATTCTCTATGATTTTTTCCCTTCAATGTCCTGAAAAAATATGACAGAAAGAGAAACCATGGTTAACATGTTTTTAAAATATAGAAACTTACATGAAAAGTGAGAGAAGAGAGAATCGAAACTACAATTTAAAACTAATAGATGATACATTGTTGAACATTACACTCATTTTCTACACTTAGTATGTGGCTTTATCTAAGGTCATGGATCACTTAAATGAATTTCAATTTTCAAAATCACATCAGATAAGTATACGCCAATGTTTTTAAAAAACAAAATAGCAGACATTTTAAAAATCTGAACAGTAAAAGCAAAGAAGTTATCATAAACTTATACAGTAATTACATTGCAATGAATTAATCATTTTTACAAGGTTCTGTAAATAGCATCTAACACAGTTTAAATTACAATTCTTCACTACCACATGTATTGCTGAAATTTAAAATAAAAACCTGTCAATACCAGGTTCAATATGTAATGGATATATTATATATACAGTAGAAACTGGTTTAACGGTCACCTGGAATAGACAGTTTATAAAAGAAGAAAACAAACAAGATGGCGATAATATACAGATCCAATTAAGAAAAGCATGAGAAATATAAACATTCAAATGCATATTATTCATCATTTGTGCCATCATCTTATTGTCGAATCACGGAATGGGTAGCACTAATTGGATTATTGAAGTGACAGGTTCCATATAAGTGTGATCAATCAACATCAATAATAATGATAATTGATTCTTTAATCATGTTGTCACATCTTTAAATCAGTTAGTCTGTCCTTTGAAGTAGTCACTTATGAAAAAATACCAACCATTTGATGTTGGTTATGATTGCAAGATACATTTTCACCTTTATCTATCATTTAGTTTAACCAATCAAAATATTTACTCATTGCCTCATGAAAAAGAGAAATACAGAAAAAGTTGTGACATGATCATAATAACAAATTAGCTTCAACCTGTATGTGCATTACAACGTTTTAAAAGAAAAGTATTACTTGTGTCTTTTTTCTGTTTATAATTACTGTATAGCTTGGGTACTTTATATTTTGTGTGGGTTTGTTCGTAAATTGAATTGTGTCAAAATGGCTCTTATTGCCAGATATAGTCAGGTGAAATATCTTCGTAAGTACATTGGTGATCCTCATGTTCACACAGTCTTTTAGTGGATACCGTGTTAAATATCTTCTGCAGCTTTACACATAATTATAGGCCTTTTCAGAAAGTAGGTTATCTCCCTTGAAAAAATCTGTCTCATTCGGATTCCTTTGGACACTGGGTAGTATTTTTGATAATGGCGTCTCGAGACTTACAAAACCAACATCGATATACTATGTGTTGAGATACCAAGGAGGGCATTCGTTGAAAATAATTGATAAACACATTATTCAACTATTTAAAAAGATGTCAGATACTGATAATGTTGGTTGTTTGAAGTCAAATTAATAATGCTACCTTGTTCAATGTGTTTTTGAAGAACATTTAACAGGGACAAAAAGTCAATCATCATATCAGAGAGGAGTAAAACAGTTCTGTTAAAATTTCCGTAAAGTTCCTAGTGGTACTTCATGAATGCATACATGCTCGACCCACATTTAGAATTGATTTAATAGTTTTAAATGATAATACTCTCTTACTATACACATAATATATTTGTAACACTAAAATAGATATGAGCAAATACAAGATCAAACAAATATAATGGCGCACATATCTACAAGAATGCATTTAATAAATGATATTTATTACATAACACTTAAAAATTGACCATATTATGTATTCAACCTTAAAAATAGATAAGGGATCGAATGGTCTTATAAAGTATAAAAGAATCGAAGTTTAATGACAAATTCTTTCTTAAAAAATTGTTTTAAGCATATAGAACCTGCCCTTTTATTTTTATACATGTTTCTCAACACGTTAAAAAAATTAATAAAACATTGTGAGAATGATAATCAGTGTTTCACACATGCCATGACTGATTAAATATAAAACATGTTTGACCCCCACACAGCTGTAAAAACAATGTAGATCCATAAAACAACGGGTGGTATAAATATATATGACTGCATACTGATTTTCTGGCTTAATTAATTGCTATCAGTAAGGATCGTGTCACCCAGACTATGATTTGACAACTTGTTGATATTAAAGCAGCAGATTTTACTAAGATAAAATAAAAACACAAGTGCGCGGAATTTGCAAATTTGTGACCACAGTCATCAAGATAAATCACAAAGATAAACATTCTTGTTTAATTACATTAAAATGTAAATCAGTGTTTTTTCTACAAGCAAAATTTAGCCTAATCTCTTGCAAGCAAATAAAACGAAAGATAACACATAGCCAGGTGTGTTTTTTTCATCCCAATGAATATAAATGAGTGTACATCCGGGTAATGTATTGTTGTATATTTCATCTTTTTTCAAAAAAAAAAGTTTTTTTCAAGTGTTGGAAGGAGGTAAAAGGATGGACACAAATTAAGACACAGAGTCATAACCACTTGTTTTCTATTACAATACACAGATCAACAATGTATGCAATTTTATTTAAGAGTGTTGCGGATTAATTTCAAAGTCACACTTAAAAGAAAGAAAAAAAAACAGTCATATGAAAGACAACATCGGTTTGCCTGATCGCTGTTTACGAGAAAACTTGAATTACTGTATATTTCATTAAATATTTTGAATCTTAAATGTCTGATACTTCCAAAGACCCAAATGACTGTGCAAAATTCATGTTTTATCGGTAGGAAGTATTAGTAAATATCAAATACGTACTCTGCATCTTTATCAGAAAATGCCTGAAAAGTTGAACATACATGTAAAAATTCCAAATAATTTGCCGTGAATTTGTTGATTTTTTCACTCACACCTGCTCAATGGAACATACAGCCTTGAAGAACATAGTTTCCCTTTGTGGGTCCAAAGTGTCAGACCAAATGTTCTCCACACAAAATGGTTTGGTCACTATTCTCAAATACAAAGTTGGACGGATTATTCTTACAATGCTTAATCCCGGCCTTACATGCTCGCAGATCAGTTCGAAATCGAGGCATCAGCAGCTTTTTGTCAACTAGTTTCCCTACAAAGATCTTTCATACCCAACTATATCATTGGCGAGATAGCATAGCTATTGTTGTCTATTAAATCAGAATGTTCTATCCTTTTGAATATCCTGTTCCCTCCGGGATATTCGCATGAGGCGAAATTCACTATTTTTGACAATATAACTTAGCACACAAAAAAATTTGTTCACCTCAGTAATAAGCTATATTAATGAAGGTTTGTATGTGTGTCTATGATTTTACTCATTGTATATTAGATAATTAATACAAAACCTTTTGAGTATGTCTGTTCTAAATAGCTATATAATAACACTTTCATTGCTATTATATCTTTTTAAATCTGTTTTAATTTGTTTTTTCTTCTATTATGATATAACAAGGATTGGAAACTATTATATAAATACATATACAGTAATTTTCACATTAGCAACCAGTTTGACATGCATTTAATTAGGATACGATATTTATCCAGTGTTAATAATCATACACCTAAGAAGCGCAGTACTACCCGGAAGTAGCAGGTGCGCGTTTTTCATCTCCTATTGAAGAGCTATCAAGGGGAGATAAATCATGTTTCTGAAAAGGCCTATAGAGTAGTCATATTTTTCACTCAGTTAATGACAACATTAACGCAAATGACCTTCATATCTAGATTTTTTAAATTTTGTTGGAATAGTTGGTCTATAAGTAAAATCTTAACTCAAAGTATTGAGAAGAAAATCAGTGTAATTATTGTGACACTAGACTACCATAAGAAAACTTATGACACATTAAGAATAATGAATGAGTTTACTGCCATGCAAGAAAAAATATGATGTTGGCGTCTTTATGAATTATTTATTTGACACTTTCAATATTTTATATGAATGGTATAAAAACAAAAGATAAATTGGAACAAGTAAAGAATCTTTAGATAAGGCCATTTCCACTTTATTGGCATTAAAATTGAAATTGTCCGTAAAATTTCTAAGTCCAACTTTGAGTAAAAATTGCAAAAATGGGCCCCATTCAAATCTGATCAATTTTGGGTCAAAAATGCAAAATGGATTCAGACAAATAAATGTGGAAAATCTCAGTTTGGCCCAACAATTGAAGTCCGACTTTGAGTAAAAATTGCAAAAATGGGCCCCATTCAAATTTGATTGATTTTGGGTCTAAAATGCAAAACAGATTCAGACAAATAAATGTTGAAAATCTCAGTTTGGCCCAACAATTACAAATTGTAGATTTTCCAAACAAAGTATAAATTACTAGTAATTTGATAAAATAACTGACTCGACAAATATATTTATGTTTAAAACACAAATACAAAAATAAAACACAATACGCCATTTGATAGATTCTGACTATGAGAAACAAACAGATTCAATTTGTCCTAATTTTGTCTGTTTCTAGTCATGGGAAAATTGGATGGAGTGCTATATCTATGTATATGACATACCCGATTTTGGATGTTAAAATATATGTCTCATACACAAATTCGTTACCCTGAATTTTTGGTTCCAATTTCATGATGCAGTGAACCAATGAACAAATGGCAACCAGTTTAATAAATCAATTAAACAAGCCAATAGAGAATCTTAAAGGTAGACTACTTTCAAATTGCAGTAAGACGAAATGAGTTTTCAGACATGTTAAATTTTAAAACAACAAGAGAAGGACATAAGTGCAGCCTACCAATCAGTGACACCTGTATGTTAAGACATTCAGGAAAACTTGAATAGTGTCTCAGTAAACAAATGACTTGTTAAAGGAAGTTTGTATGGATTAAGTATCTGAAACAAGATACTAACTACCACGCCAGGAATCAATGGGTGTGTCTATGAGGTTCATACAAAGTACAGCAAAATAAATTCAGTAGCAATCAACAAGCTTCTGTCCCCTCAAATCAAGCTAAGAATGCAACACAAACATATCACTAGTACATATATTTTCTGAGACTTTCTCTGATTTGATTTTTGTTTAAGTCATTACAAAAATTCTTGTACACATATCTAGTATGTTATCTGTTGTAACGATGTACTTTTGTAAAAAATGATTATGACACTCACCTTTTCTACATTCTTCTAAAAAAGAATGGTTCCAATTTGATGATAGCTCATTGCACTGTATTATCAATCAGGGAAACGATGATCCTAAAAAAAATAAAATAAAAAAATCAGAAAACTAAAATTATCAAAAAATATAACAGAAATAAAGTTAAAACAATTAATAAAAAATTTACAAAATAACCTACATCTGAAATGTACTATTCTTTACATAAGTTATTTTGACAAAAATGTCGATTTTACTCCATATGAGGAGAAGTTGCCAACTCCTTGTCGAAAGGTAAGTTAGTACTGGTTGGTGTACAGTCCAGGAAAACTGGTTAGGTGAACTGGCGTTAAACCCCGGTGACAATATGTCACATAAAAGCAAACAAATTACATAAGTCATCCATTAACAACTGAAATAAATAAGGAATAATAAGACATTATCCTATACAAAAAGGTAAGATATTATTTAAAAAAATATAACAAAATAACCTACACCTAAAATGTATTCTAATTTACTTAAGTGATAATAAACTGTAAAAAAAATATTGACCGATAAGATTAAAAAACATAACAAAAATTATCCTATCAAAAAAGTAAGATATCAATAAAAATATAACAAAATAACCTACACCTAAAATGTATTCTAATTTACTTAAGAGATAATTAAACTGTAAAAAATATGGACTGATAAGATTAAAAAATAATACTTTAAGACACAATATGTAGATACTGCACTATGACCAGCGGGCGCAACTGATCATCGTACAATTTCTACCTAAAATGTATTCTAATCTACTTAAGTGATAATTAACTGTAAAAATAATATTAACTGATAAGATTAAAAGACAATACCAAAAATTATCATATCAAAAAAGTAAGATATTAATCAAAAATATAACAAAATAACCTACACCTAAAATATATTCTAATTCACTTTAGTGATAATAAACTGTAAAAAAATATTGACTGATAAGATTAAAAAACAATACCAAAAATTATCCTACAAAAAAGTAAGATATTATTAAAAATATAACAAAATAGCCAACAACTTAAATGGATCATTATTTACATAAATTATTTTTGACAAAAATGTTGATTGATTTTCCTCCTTATGTGGAGAAGTTGCCATCTCTTTGTCGAAAGGTAAGTTAGTACTGGTTGGTATACAGTCCAGGAAAACTGGTTAGGTGAACTGGCGTTAAACCCCAGACACAATATGTCACATAAAAACAAACGAATTACATATGTCATTAACAACTGAAATAAATAAGAAATAATAAGAAATTATCCTATACAAAAAAGTAAGATATTAATAAAAAAATATAACAAAATAACCTACACCTAAAATGTATTCTAATTTACTTAAATGATAATAAACTGTAAAAAAGTATTGACTCATCAGATTAAAAAACAATAACAAAAATTATCCTATCAAAAAAGTAAGATACTGATAAAAAATATAACAAAAAAACCTACACATAAAAAGTATTCTAATTTACTTAAGTGATAATTAAACTGTAAAAAATATGGACTGATAAGATTAAAAAATAATACATTAAGAAAAAATACGTAGATACTGCACTTTGACCAGCGGGCCCAACTGATCATTGTACAATTTCTACCTAAAATGTATTCTAATTTACTTAAGTGATAATTAACTGTGAAAAAAATAATGACTGATAAGATTAAGACAATAACAAAAATTATCTCATCAAAAAAGTAAGATCTTAATCAAAAATATAATAAAATAACCTATAGTAACATAAAGACAATACCAAAAATTAGCCTAACAAAAAGTGGATATTAATTAAAAAAAGCTCAGTGCCCCCCAACTCTCTCCAAGGCTCCCCCAACTCACATCCAGGCACCCCCAAACAACACGAAAGTTCCCATGACCCGCATTAGGGTTCCCACAACTCACACCAACGTTCCTGTATCTCACATTAAGTCCTCCAAAACAAACACTTAGATTCCACCAACTCGCATTCAGGATACACTTGCCCTCTTCCAGATTCTCCCAACTCGCATTCAGGCTACCCTAACTCACAAAAGTGACCCTGCCACTCACACTAAAATCCCCACAACTCACACTTAAGTCACTCTCACTCACACTCAGATCCCCTCAAGTCACACTCAGGTACCCGTCACTCACATCAAGGCTCACACACCTCACACCAATGTAACCCAAAAACTCTTAGGCAAGAAATACACTGCAATCCGATCAGGGGCACTACTGATCGGCTCACAATGCTTTTGAGAATAGCATTGAGACACAATATGTAGATACTGCACTTTGACCAGCGGGCGCAACTGATCATCGTACAATTTCTACATAAGGTTTCAATGCCAAACTCAGATCCTCAATCCTCCAGTGTGTACACACTGGTAATTTCGAGGATTTTCGGACTGGATGCCATTCTGCCATTCGAGTTTCGGATAACATCAATATGAGATATGGGAACCTTAATGTAAGTTAGGGGTACCTGAATGCAATCTGAGAGAACCTAAGTGCAAGTGAAAGCAACCTAAGTGCAAGCTATGTGAACCTTGATGTAAGTATCAGGATCCTTCCTGCGAGTAAGGGCAACCAAAATGTGAATTAGGACAACCCAAAAGAAAGTTTGTGTACCCAGAATGCCAGTTAGGGGAACCTAAGCGAGAGCTTGGGAAGCCTCAGTGTAAAATACGAGAACATCAGTGTAAGCAACAGGAACCTCAATGTGAGCCATGTGAACAATCATGTGATCCAGGGGAACCCAAATATGAGCTGGAGAAACTTTGAGGAGAGTTAGAGGACACCGAATCTAAAGTTAGGAGAACCTTAGTTGGAGATGTGGGAACAAAAAATACAAACACCTACCATCCACCTGTTTCTGATAACCATCCATTAATATTGCTTTCCTGCAGTATGATCTTCAATGATCCACATTAATGTTGTAACCAATTTCATGGACAATAGTTGAAGCTGTCTGGTCTCAATATGGCTACTCCTATAAATTACAAATTAAAATAAAAATGAATATTCATTCATAAACAAAATAAAAATAAATCAATGGAAGAAATTGATACCACATAGCTTTGTTTTACCAAATGGTCCAAATTTAGTAAGTGTTCCAGAATTATTTAATTCATCTTTAATAAAAGCACTCGGCTTCCTTCATTCAATATTCAACCTAAGAGATAAATCAACACACTGAGAGGCCTCTTGCCGGCTGGCTTTGCAGTATTGTGAGGCATTAAACTGTTTTTTTTGATGATTTTTTTTTTAAAAATGAACTTAACATTTTACAAAATAATTTGCATGCAAAGTGTCATTAGATAAATTCTTTGATAAAAACGACCACTGCGTTGACTGTTTTCGCAGACGACATTTTATAAGTTCAGGGCAGAAATCTTCCAATGCACCGCTCTGCATCGGGAACTATGCAATGCAAGTGTCTGCACATTGTTTACATTAATGAAATTGTTTTAGAAAGAGTCGCTGATCGTTTTTAATAATTTGATACACCTGTGATTAAAGGAAGTTAAATTTGGATGCATGCACGCATATTTGTATTTTCACATGATTACGCACGTTTTTTTACATGAATGGGAATAGATTTTTTAAATTTTGTTGGAATAGTTGGTCTATAAGTAAAATCTTAATTCAAAGTATTGAGAAGAAAATCAGGGTAATTATTGTGACACTAGACTACCATAAGAAAACTTATGACACATTAAGAATAATGAATGAGTTTACTGCCATGCAAGAAAAAATATGATGTTGGCGTCTTTATGAATTATTTATTTGACAATTTCAATATTTTATATGAATGGTATAAAAACAAAAGATAAATTGGAACAAGTAAAGAATCTTTAGATAAGGCCATTTCCACTTTATTGGCATTAAAATTGAAATTGTCCGTAAAATTTCTAAGTCCAACTTTGAGTAAAAATTGCAAAAATGGGCCACATTCAAATCTGATCAATTTTGGGTCAAAAATGCAAAATGGATTCAGACAAATAAATGTGGAAAATCTCAGTTTGGCCCAACAATTGAAGTCCGACTTTGAGTAAAAATTGCAAAAATGGGCCCCATTCAAATTTGATCAATTTTGGGTCAAAAATGCAAAATGGATTCAGACAAATAAATGTGGAAAATCTCAGTTTGGCCCAACAATTGAAGTCCGACTTTGAGTAAAAATTGCAAAAATGGGCCCCATTCAAATCTGATCAATTTTGGGTCAAAAATGCAAAATGGATTCAGACAAATAAATGTGGAAAATCTCAGTTTGGCCCAACAATTGAAGTCCGACTTTGAGTAAAAATTGCAAAAATGGGCCCCATTCAAATTTGATTGATTTTGGGTCTAAAATGCAAAACAGATTCAGACAAATAAATGTTGAAAATCTCAGTTTGGCCCAACAATTACAAATTGTAGATTTTCCAAACAAAGTATAAATTACTAGTAATTTGATAAAATAACTGATTCGACAACTTTACTGTAACATATACACAAAATCTTATGAGATCCCTACACCTTTTCTAGATCATTTGAAACAGTGTAAATGTGTCGCAGACAAAAAGAAAATACGTAGATATACAGGTGCTTAAATCAAGTTACATTAACAAACTGCTCAACAATCAAATGCACCAACTGTCATGAGACAAATGCCGTAAATAGTCTTCAGCGATTGAGCTTATACTAAATGTGTTTTCTTTATTTAAATTCACAATTCAGATTACAGTGGATTACAATAAAGAATGTGTTTTAGATGTCTTGTTGCTTATTAAGTTGTTATTACTACCTGTATTTTGTATACATATGCAGATACTATACAACTTAAGATGTACCAACAATCGGATATAGCGATATTTTTCACAGTCCCTTCAACATCGTTGAAAGTGGACTTTACTGTATTTGTAACTCAGATGTCGGGCTGTTGAAGAGAAAATCAGACATTGAAATGTTTTAACTGCTCTTCGATTTAGTAATGAAAGGTGAACAATTCAGAACATAAAAAAACACATCTCAGATGAACATTTCGTTACCCTGAATTTTTGGTTCCAACTTCATGTTGCAGTGAACCAATGTACAGAGAATCAATGGGAACCAGTTTAATAGATCTTCTGTATGGTGAATTAAAGGGAAACAAGCCAATAGAGAATCTTAAAGGTAGACCACCTTCAAATTGCAGTAAGACGAAATGAGTTTTCAGACATGTTAAATTGTTCAAAACAACAAGAGAAGGACATAAGTGCAGCCTACCAATTAGTGACACCTGTCTATTAAGACATTCAGGAAAACTTGAATAGTGTCTCAGTAAACAAATGACTTGTTAAAAAGAAGTTTGTATGGACTAAGTATCTGAAACAAGATACTAACTACCACGCCAGGAATCAATGGGTGTGTCTATGAGGTTCATACAAAGTACAGCAAAATAAATTCAGTAGCAATCAACAAGCCTCTGTCCCTTTAAATCAAGCTAAGAATGCAACACAAACATATCACTAGTACATATATTTTCTGAGACTTTCTCTGATTTGATTTTTGTTTAAGTCATTACAAAAATTCTTGTACACATATCTAGTATGCTATCTGTTGTAACAATGTACTTTTGTAAAAAAATGATTATGACACTCACCTTTTAAACATTCTACTAAAAAAGAATGGTTCCAATTTGATGATAGCTCATTGCACTGCATTATCAATCAGGGAAACGATGATCCTAAAAAAAATAAAATAAAAAAATCAGAAAACGAAAATTATCAAAAAATATAACAGAAATAAAGTTAAAACAATTAATAAAAAAATTACAAAATAACCTACATCTGAAATGTACTATTCTTTACATAAGTTATTTTTGACAAAAATGTCGATTTTACTCCACATGAGGAGAAGTTGCCAGCTCCTTGTCGAAAGGTAAGTTAGTACTGGTTGGTATACAGTCCAGGAAAACTGGTTAGGTGAACTGGAGTTAAACCCCAGTGACAATATGTCACATAAAAGCAAACAAATTACATAAGTCATTCATTAACAACTGAAATAAATAAGAAATAATAAGAAATTATCCTATACAAAAAGGTAAGATATTAATTAAAAAAATATAACAAAATAACCTACACCCAAAATGTATTCTAATTTACTTAAGTGATAATAAACTGTAAAAAAAATATTGACCGATAAGATTAAAAAACATAACAAAAATTATCCTATCAAAAAAGTAAGATATCAATAAAAATATAACAAAATAACCTACACCTAAAATGTATTCTAATTTACTTAAGTGATAATTAAACTGTAAAAAATATGAACTGATAAGATTAAAAAATAATACTTAAAGACACAATATGTAGATACTGCACTATGACCAGCGGGCGCAACTGATCATCGTACAATTTCTACCTAAAATGTATTCTAATCTACTTAAGTGATAATTAACTGTAAAAATAATATTAACTGATAAGATTAAAAGACAATACCAAAAATTATCATATCAAAAAAGTAAGATATTAATCAAAAATATAACAAAATAACCTACACCTAAAATATATTCTAATTCACTTTAGTGATAATAAACTGTAAAAAAATATTGACTGATAAGATTAAAAAACAATACCAAAAATTATCCTACAAAAAAGTAAGATATTATTAAAAATATAACAAAATAGCCAACAACTTAAATGGATCATTATTTACATAAATTATTTTTGACAAAAATGTTGATTGATTTTCCTCTTTATGTGGAGAAGTTGCCATCTCTTTGTCGAAAGGTAAGTTAGTACTGGTTGGTATACAGTCCAGGAAAACTGGTTAGGTGAACTGGCGTTAAACCCCAGACACAATATGTCACATAAAAACAAACGAATTACATATGTCATTAACAACTGAAATAAATAAGAAATAATAAGAAATTATCCTATACAAAAAAGTAAGATATTAATAAAAAAATATAACAAAATAACCTACACCTAAAATGTATTCTAATTTACTTAAATGATAATAAACTGTAAAAAAGTATTGACTCATCAGATTAAAAAACAATAACAAAAATTATCCTATCAAAAAAGTAAGATATTGATAAAAAATATAACAAAATAACCTACACATAAAAAGTATTCTAATTTACTTAAGTGATAATTAAACTGTAAAAAATATGGACTGATAAGATTAAAAAATAATACATTAAGAAAAAATACGTAGATACTGCACTTTGACCAGCGGGCCCAACTGATCATTGTACAATTTCTACCTAAAATGTATTCTAATTTACTTAAGTGATAATTAACTGTGAAAAAAATAATGACTGATAAGATTAAGACAATAACAAAAATTATCTCATCAAAAAAGTAAGATCTTAATCAAAAATATAATAAAATAACCTACAGTAACATAAAGACAATACCAAAAATTAGCCTAACAAAAAGTGGATATTAATTAAAAAAAGCTCAGTGCCCCCCAACTCTCTCCAAGGCTCCCCCAACTCACATCCAGGCACCCCCAAACAACACGAAAGTTCCCATGACCCGCATTAGGGTTCCCACAACTCACACCAACGTTCCTGTATCTCACATTAAGTCCTCCAAAACAAACACTTAGATTCCACCAACTCGCATTCAGGATACACTTGCCCTCTTCCAGATTCTCCCAACTCACATTCAGGCTACCCTAACTCACAAAAGTGACCCTGCCACTCACACTAAAATCCCCACAACTCACACTTAAGTCACTCTCACTCACACTCAGATCCCCTCAAGTCACACTCAGGTACCCGTCACTCACATCAAGGCTCACACACCTCACACCAATGTAACCCAAAAACTCTTAGGCAAGAAATACACTGCAATCCGATCAGGGGCACTACTGATCGGCTCACAATGCTTTTGAGAATAGCATTGAGACACAATATGTAGATACTGCACTTTGACCAGCGGGCGCAACTGATCATCGTACAATTTCTACATAAGGTTTCAATGCCAAACTCAGATCCTCAATCCTCCAGTGTGTACACACTGGTAATTTCGAGGATTTTCGGACTGGATGCCATTCTGCCATTCGAGTTTCGGATAACATCAATATGAGATATGGGAACCTTAATGTAAGTTAGGGGTACCTGAATGCAATCTGAGAGAACCTAAGTGCAAGTGAAAGCAACCTAAGTGCAAGCTATGTGAACCTTGATGTAAGTATCAGGATCCTTCCTGCGAGTAAGGGCAACCAAAATGTGAATTAGGACAACCCAAAAGAAAGTTTGTGTACCCTGAATGCCAGTTAGGGGAACCTAAGCGTGAGCTTGGGAAGCCTCAGTGTAAAATACGAGAACATCAGTGTAAGCTACAGGAACCTCAATGTGAGCCATGTGAACAATCATGTGATCCAGGGGAACCCAGATATGAGCTGGAGAAACTTTGAGGAGAGTTAGAGGACACCGAATCTAAAGTTAGGAGAACCTTAGTTGGAGATGTGGGAACAAAAAATACAAACACCTACCATCCACCTGTTTCTGATAACCATCCATTAATATTGCTTTCCTGCAGTATGATCTTCAATGATCCACATTAATGTTGTAACCAACTTCATGGACAATAGTTGAAGCTGTCTGGTCTCAATATGGCTACCCTATAAATTACAAATTAAAATAGAAATGAATATTCATTCATAAACAAAATAAAAATAAATCAATGGAAGAAATTGATACCACATAGCTTTGTTTTACCAAATGGTCCAAATTTAGTAAGTGTTCCAGAATTATTTAATTCATCTTTAATAAAAGCACTCGGCTTCCTTCATTCAATATTCAACCTAAGAGATAAATCAACACACTGAGAGGCCTCTTGCCGGCTGGCTTTGCAGTATTGTGAGGCATTAAACTGTTTTTTTGATGAATTTTTTGTTTAAAAATGAACTTAACATTTTACAAAATAATTTGCGTGCAAAGTGTCATTAGATAAATTCTTTGATAAAAACGACCACTGCGTTGACTGTTTTCGCAGACGACATTTTATAAGTTCAGGGCAGAAATCTTCCAATGCACCGCTCTGCATCGGGAACTATGCAATGCAAGTGTCTGCACGTTGTTTACATTAATGAAATTGTTTTAGAAAGAGTCGCTGATCGTTTTTAATAATTTGATACACCTGTGATTAAAGGAAGTTAAATTTGGATGCACGCACGCATATTTGTATTTTCACATGATTACGCACGTTTTTTACGTGAATGGGAATGCTACTAGTTCATGACTGAAGATATGCATTTTCACATAAACAGTGTAGCTGAAATAGATTTATCAATTGGCTGTACATGATTGATCAATATATAATTGAAAATTATATAAATGAATTAAAGAAAAGTATCTGATCTTATCTTTCATTTGTATGCATAAAAATATAAATGTATGAAAATTATTTGTATAAAAATCAATTGTGAAACAGTGAATTTTGCATGAATATGTAAAGGCTAAAGATTGTAACAAGAAAATATTAGGAGGAAGTAAACAAGTGAGGTAGAAGTATGCTCAAATCAACACCAACAACCACTGTTTTTTTTCTAAGCATTTAGGAACATGACCTGACCTCCAGAATTGGGGATTTTTGCGACATTTTGGACAAAATTCGAAAATTGTATATAAACAACTTAAAATAATAAAACAAATATTAGATATGGTTTATTTTTATCTTTAGATAAACATGCTATGTGAATGACTTCAATGTAAGTGAACTTTTCTAACCTTAAATCCTTCCAAAGATTCAGTCATGATATGTACTTCTCAACTGACATCAGTTGTTTACACTTATGGCTTCTCCGTGCAGTGAATTTTGTTGGTAGGGTTTGTCTGAAGAAACAAAATTACACATTATATTAAATTAGGATAGAACAAATTCTGTCCTTAAAAATGCGCCAATAAATACTGAATTTGGTTCAGTAAATTCAAACTAGAGTATAAAATGCAATAAACTAAAGAAGAGATCCACAAACTTCAAAAACATAAAAATGGCGCAAGCAATAAAATTGAAAAAAAAAGAATTTTAAATTAGACTAATAGTTCCCTCCAACATGAATTCTTTAACTTCGCTAGTTCAAACGCTCGCAGAAAGTTAAAAAGTCACCTAAAATCCAACCAATACGAATAAAAATGAATTCAAAAATACCTGTTCACTCGGCGTCCATCTTGACTGAGCCAGTGATCCTTGCGCAATACAAATCACGTGATTCGGACGACCAATCAGTGAGCGTTTCGCACAATTTTTGAAATGTCACGTGCTAAGGTCATACTCCAGGTCATTTGGTACTCTGCGTAACATAGCGCATTGAATGTTGGGAAAGGAACTGTTTGACCCCCATGTTTATATCAAGTCACGTAGCCAAGATAATGAACTGTCATGATCTACTACACGCATAATTAATGGTCCCCCCAATAGTCAGTGCTTGTAGGGTGCTGAGACTGTATCCGGTCTATCATGAAATTGCTTAATGACTTGATAATCAACACTACATATTGTATTCATATTGTGTGCTAGGTAACATTATTTCTGAAGAACATGCGTGGTAAGCTGAAAGATCTGACACTTACTGCGGTGGGAATGGCTAGAAAATCTTTACTTGGCAATGTTAGTTTTATGTGCTCAATTTTTTCATGTTTAAACGTTGGTCAAATCCTAGAGTTGGGGCAGTATTTTCGATCAATGCTAAGCGGCACTCTTTCCTCCAACTTTTCGCAGCCCAAGTGTAAATAAGAATCCTAAATTGGATTGTAATGCATCTTTACCTTGGAGCAGAGAAAAGGCAACATCTGCATACGAAAGCCGTTTTTCATCACACAGGCCTGTAATCCACAGCAACATTAGGTCAATTATGTTACATGTTTTGATATTGAGATCTAAACGGAGTCTATGAAATACCAAAAATTTTCTTACTATAATAATAGCAAGATGTGTCAATTATATTTAACTGTATAATCTAGAATCTAACAGAACGTGAATGGGCCAGACAGAGTCAACGTGAATCAGTTTAAATCGAGTGCTAGAGAGCAAATACAGGGGAGATAATCCTTTGTGTCTTTTCGATTTAACTGGTTCCCGCTGAATCTCGTGCATTGCAAGATGGAACGGGGACCAGTTTATCTTTTCGATATATATCAGTCTTTCGCTCAAAATAATTATAAAGATGGATGCGTCCAGTGTAGGAATGGGAAGCAATGCTGAAATTATCGAGTCTAAAGAAGAAAGAAAGGAGAGAGAACATTTTTCTAGAAAAATCAATGCCTTCGTGTTATTCAGGTGAATTTTCTCGCTATGAATATCCGATCTAGTGTACAACAAAACATATTTTACATTCGTCATCAAAATGTTTCGTAATGTCAGCCGGCAACGGAATACCTACACAAATACAGCTCATATATATATCAAAACTAATTTTATTTTCGGGTTCAGCAACATCAAAAATGTATATATGATAAAAACAGTATTTAAAAGTCATTCATAAAGTGATTTTGAAACATACTTATGGATTAATGCGATTATAATAACACATAATACACGCCTCCCAGTTATAATCAGTATTGATTGATCGGGAGTATCATGTAGATGTAGAATAAAATAAAAAAAAAATAAAAAACAATAAAAGAATCTTTATAAATTAGCTTTATTCTTAAAAGAGGCATTTTCACCAAACAAATATCTCTCTTCCTAATTTTCACAGTTAAATTTATTTCCAACCACTGAATGTATTGTACAGATACATTTATTAATGATTTTGTGTTGTATTTGTATGTATGTTTTGATATTTCTGTCATGTTTGTACTGCTTTTGTTCTGTTTTGTGTACCATAGGCAAGTGTTTGCTAATTTGTAAATAAAAGTTTGAAGTAATAATTTATCTATACCACGGAATGCATAAGAGTTCTTATTTCCTTGATATCTTTACAAACATCAGTTACAGCATTGATCATCATAGATTATTCCACCGGGTGCTAATTACTAGGTGACAAATAGCAATACGGTTCGGTGATGTTAGTATGTTGTTAAGATAAGCATGACATACAGATTTTTGGCGTCTGACTCAGTTGGAAACTTCCTTCAGCTGGGACATGATTATACACAGGCCCTAGCTGCAAAAGTAACTGAAAGAAACTCAGATCTGTTACAGATATATTTATTCAGAATTATCACATTAACAATATAAATAAACAAATCATAATTACATGTAAATTATTGCATTTAATTATTCCATGAAATTAATAACAGGAAATGTCAATAGTCATGAAAAAGGTTGAACAATTGTGGTCCTAGAAAAAAAATAAACAAGTAGTAATAAACAAGGCACTTGACTATAAAAATACAAATCTGAATGCTGTTGATGATGTTGTTGTTGATAGTGTTGTTTATGATGATGGTGTTGTTGTTGATAGTGTTGTTTATGATGATGATCATGATGTCGTTTATGATGTCAATTCAAAGTCCTGTATAGAATTACCTTTTTTATTTTCATTTTGACTTTAAGCGTTCAGTGACAGAACTTTTTGAAAAACCGAAACACTCCGAATAACCCGGAAAGCACCCCAAAACACGTGATACCTGACTGTATATTATTTATCACCCATATGATGCATCGAAATGAGCATTTCATGTTAGAAAAAGAGTTATAACTGGATATTTTCATTCTGATATATTGCAGAAATAGATTGTTTAAGAATTGATTTGCTGATACCGAAAGGGGCCTAGTTGGACGATTGTTTTCTTGAACCGCATTGAAGCAACATTAAGATGAGAAAGATCATTAGAAAGTCACTTTATGTTACTATCTGACATGTTTAAGAAATAAGTATTGCAAAATTTAAATGATGAATGTCTTATAGTATAAATTATAATTTAGACAGATCACTGGTCCTGACTAGGATTGAACCCAGAACCCCTAACTCTATAAGCAGACACTTAACCACATGGCTAGAGTTAGCTCAACAGAGATGCTGTAGGAAGTGCCTAATATCCCTACAATCACAGTCATGTTTTCGACTTGGAAAAACAACCAATTAAATCAGCAATTAAACTGTCTTTAACACATGGCATTCTGTTTCCCGCCTTATTTATTAAAATAAATCAGCTGGGTATACCGGACAAAATGGCAGAAAAACTGAAGTATGTTCCTGGTGCTAAACCTGGAAAAAAGATCCCTGAAGTTGCCGGGCGTTCGGCCACGAAATGTAAATATGAAAATGTAACTCGTGATTGAAAATTTTTGCTTTCATGGTGTAATAACAGACCTTGGTTGCGATTTTCGAGCGAGACTGTCTCCATGTTTTGCGAATTTAATTCGGGCTAGTGAATTTTGATTTGGGCTAGTGAAAATTGCTTAGTTACTAGCCCGACTTGCTTGTAAATTTCAATCCTAATTTCTATGACTGCTTTAATCACTGAATCAGATTCATTATTTATTTTCAATGTTTCACATGTAGTTTGGGCTAGCACTTTAACACTAAATAGTTTGGACATATCTGCATTGCAATGTGCAGTTATTTAAATTGTGTATTTGTTAGTTTGTTTTTATGTGACTTATTGTCACTGGGGTTTAACGCCGTTTTTCAACAATTTTTCAGTTATATACGGCGACTGTTTCACCTAACCAGTTTTCCTGGACTGTATAATAAGTCAAACTTTAAACACATCTTAAATTATATCTATAAACAGACTAAAACTCTCCATACAATAATGATATAGACTATGTTACCATAGTAACAACAATTACAAAACTACAAAATATATACACAGTATACTGCATGGTGTAAGAAATTTTAAGTTGCAGATTTTAATTACAATAAGACCAAATAAGGTAACAATAAGGTAATATAAATACATAGTTAGCATTTACAAAGTATGTATCCATCATCTAGAATACAAAATTACTCAACATTTTATATAAAAAATACTAAGGAATACAATTAAAATCAAATTAATATATTATCAGAATAAAATAGCATATTAACATGTATGTTTTCCTGCTGTATGTTATAAAGCACACATTGAATAAAAGATAAATATCTTATAAATTTAAAGTCACTGTTCACTGACTTAAAGAATGATTGGAGGATATTTCTGCATCATGCTTGTACAGTAGACTCTAGCGTAGACAAAATTCAACTTAATACAAGCATAAAACTAAAAAACAAACACTATCTTAATGGTGCACACTGACAAAAATCAGAACATAATATGTCTCATAACATGATATATATCATATGAGAACACATTTTAAAACACATGATCAATACAACAGCACAAATTTTCTGAACATCAGTTTAAGCTACATGGGTACAATTTGATTTACACAGTAAATGCTTTGAATATTAATAAAGGCAGTTATTTTGATATGAACATTTTTTAATAAAAATGATTTTCGATGATAGATTATAAGAAGACATTAATGATCAAGTTATTTTTAAAAATAAATATACAGTGTTGATCTTCTGAGTTCATTTTTTTACACATATACTTGGCAATAAGCAACATGATCGCAGTCTTTTTTGTGTCACTATTGGAGTCTATTTTCAGAAATTTTAACAAGTCAAATGACCGTCTTCTGTCCCCAACATTTTTAACATATAACCTTATTTCTTTCATGTTTACACAACTTTCTTAGGAGACTTTAAACATATGTGAATACACATTTCCAATCTGGTTTCTCCATGCAGGGCATATCTCCAACGTCTAACAATAGTGCAATATTCGCATATTTTCTGAAATAAAATAGGCAACAATTTCAGTAAAATTTAAAATAAATCCTGGACAGCTCATCAATGTCTGAAAGTGTTCCGTGATTTTGCTTAGAGAAGACACAGATGTGCGGAAACTTTTGAATGAAAGTACAGTAAATCCAATATTATTCTCAGTGTTTTTAGTTTTGTTATTTTTATTATTACTGCAGAAGTAAGCCTAATCTCTCTTAGCTTAATATTGTCGGTAAAAATTTGTTTATCTGCATCTTTAATATACCTAGCTTCCTCTCTGCCTTCACTATTAAGTCCAGGATGTCATGGACTAACTGTATCATAATGTATGTAATATTTGTGGACAATTACCTGGCCTTGACAGCCACAAATTCACATCATTATCTCATTTTACATGAAATATTCAGAAATGTTGGGGAATGTTAAAGACAAATTCTTTAACAAAGAGAAAAAACTCCTGCAAACTCTAAATCAAGCAGAGTTATCGTTCTTGTACATTGAGTTTCTCCTCATTGAGGTCTATCTACCGATAAAGTTTCATATTGATACCTGCAATACTTTTTGAGTAATGCTCCTGACAAAAATTGTTTATGACACCAGACACCTGCCTGCCTGATTTTCACCAATCTGTATGTCACATATTTTCATTGAAAATCTAGCAAACCAGACCAGAAAGAAGGCAACTCTCATTTGTCAGATGTACCATCCCATATCTATATTATCCTGAAAAAGTTAATCCGTGATGATACTGCTACCACGCGAAGCACAGCGAAATATAGCATCCTTCAACTGGTTTCCTAGCAACGATAACAAAAATAGATCAATCTGGAGCATTACTAATAAAGCAAAATCATGTACATGACTCCAGAAAATGTTAATCATGTCAAAATCACATTTTTACAACTAAAAATCTGTAAAATGTATTTCAAAAATGTCCAGCAATCACAATCAACAATTTTGTACTTCAGCATTCTGAAAAGTTCCTTAACAGATGCAGATAAAATTGTTTGATTCATTTCTTTTACATCTTTAACTGGCAATATATGGATGTTAATACATTGTAATAACTATGTACCTTCTGTTTTGTCAGGAAATGGTTGAGCATTCTCAATAACTGTAAGACCCTTTCCTCTCTATGTGATTCTGTGAGGCAGGATATATCTGTAATAGAAAATTAACAGAAAATATAAAACAGGATAAACAGGACCATCCAACAACAACAACAACAACAATTTTTAGTCTGCATTTATGTGACAGACTCATTCAAAATTCACTTAAACAAAAAATAGTCGCCTATCATATTATATATAACCCTGGCTGTTGGTGTGTCATTAAGCACTAATGGAAAAAAAGAAAATTAAAGTAATATAGTTACAATTACATTCAAAGATTACATTCTACTTACTTTGCCATTTTGTCCTCTGATATACAAACGCCTGGCGGCTGTATTGTGTTTACTGTACAATCTTTACATGAGGCATAAATCTTGCCATTCTAACATAATAATGACTATGCTGAAATCATAAACACATATTTAATATTAAAACAATAGGGGCCTAACGAAAATCGATAAACATCAGAAAATGGCGTCAATATGGTCATGCTCTGATACTTCCACGGAGTAGTCACGGAAATTGATTGGCATACACTGGAAATGCTAAATTTAGTAACATATTGGTTTCCAAATTCATTGGCAGTACATTAATAAAACAAGGAGATATATGCACAACATTTCTCTCTCTTACTGTGCTGAAAATAACATATATCTTATGAAAGTTTACAAGAAGCATGATACATTAGTTCATTCACTATCATAAATTATTCATTAGTGATATGTTAATCATACTTAGACTAGAAAAGAAATAGTCATTATGGGTAAATGGAAACATGACTATTTTTTTCTGGCTTTAAGAGAAACATTTCTCTGGAAGACTGATATATGTTAACACTTTACATCAACAAATTATTTCAAACATTAGCACTGTTACCTTAGGCAGCAAGAATTCACCAGGAAGCTCAACTTCAGCAGTGTTGAGAGAAAAGTTACTCATAAATCTACATTTTTCTTCTACCAAAAATGTCCTGAAACGTCAATACAATCTTTTAGTACTGATGTTTAGAATACAATGACACCAAGCTATACAATATACAAGCTGGGATTCAAAATTAAACAAGTACTCCATAATTTTCTTCCTTCAATTTAGCTTCAATATCAATTAAACAGTGCAATAAAATTGTAATAACTGTATAAATATTTAAGCCAGTGAAAAAATGAGCGATTCAAATAAGAATAAAAATCATTCCTTTACAATGACATAGCCTACAAATTATTTACACACAAATACTACATATACTGCTCTAGTAGCCAGACTGACTGTTATGTTGAGTAATCAGAGGTAAAACAAATGCATGAATCAAAACTTCCTCTGTGACACAAAGAGGTCTGAATACAGAGGTGGTCTCATTTTGTAGTTGAAATATACAGGAAATATTGAAAACCAATCCTAAATTAGTGGTCATAATATTGAGGTGGTCACTAAGTGAGGTTTTACTGTAGTATTTTTTCTCACAGGGGTTTAATGTCATACCAACAGCCAGAGTCGTTTGGTGTCTTTTCCAGCTTTAACAGTGGATGACCAGCCCAGGTGTACCCCTGGATAGAACATCAACCTTCTGTAAGCTTTTTCACACATGAAATTTGTCTGGTTCTGGTTGGGATTCAAACACACAGTGGTGAAGAGCTAGTGATTACTAGTCAGATACCTTAACCTCCCAAGCATGGAGGCCCTGTCTTTACTGTATTAATGTTATACATTTGTTACTTACTTTGGGAGTAGTTTTGGCTTGGCTTCAAGTATTTTGATCCATTTTTTCAACTTACTGATAAGATTATGCAGTTTAGTAGATCCTGGAACGCTGAAATTCAGAACAAAGATAAGATTTAAATAAAATCCTAGATATTATAATGAAGACAAGCACTAATTTTGATATCATTTCAGTATTAAAAAGGATTCAAGCAGACTACCTACAGGATTGAAATGGGAACCTATGAATATTCTTGACTTCCTTCTTAAAATTTCTGTCTGCAAAACAACAGTAGAGTTATATTGAAATTAAGTAATTGTTAGGATTGTCTTTTAACTAATACACAAAAGCAAATATTGAAGATATATCCCATGAAATATAATCAAGGTCATTTAAGTTCAATGACTCAAACAAATGCGTGAATTTTTACCTAAAATCAAAGTCTGTTGTGAACTGACTTTTCATTTTCTGGAAGATAGGATCCTGGGCCGTGGCTTGCGCTTAATGTGCTAGGGACTCTGATGCTGCACTTGAGAAAGATGTTACCACATTGGTGACATTCTTGACACTCATACTGAATGTACTCATCAACTTTTTCACAAAGTTTAATGTGTGTGGTGTCATAGTAGCATCAGCAACTGTTAAAATAATAGAGAGACAAACTTGATATTTCATTCTAAATTGAGAGCTAGAGACAAATGTAATAGAAACAGGACCTGACCCTCTCGGGCAATGTACCCAATACCTGATTAACTTAGGGCAATCAATTCACACTTTCAAAGAAGTTCATTTAGGTAAAGACTGAAAAAAATCAGAATTCCAAGCAAATGATTACAACTAAATATGCAAAAACAGTACTAAGTTAAAAAGCAATGTACATGTATTATATCACACAGGACTGTGATTGGGAAATTAAACATAAGAACAACTAAAATTTACCAGAGGCTCTGTTCTCAAATGCTACAATGTAACATTTAGCAAGACCCTGTCATAATTCTTCCTAAATCAGATCATCTGATCTACGATACCTTCCAGTGAGGATAGAATCATGGGGTGTAACTCACTGCATGTGCATGATACGGCTACATCACCACATAGGAGCCGGGGCATGGATTGGCCCAGCATCAGATTGATCTGGTGCCCTGTTAGATAATGAACTGCTGCCACCACTGCTGGTGGTTGGGGTGGAACTCGAAGTAGGAGTAGTAACCTCTGTAAAACAAAAGGATTATTTTAATGACTTACAATAGTTTGTGTAAGGTAAACATATCAAATGTGATTTTATAATATACCTGGTGCTAATAATCAGTAATATTGCATTTAAGACAGTACTAAACAAACAGCCTTCATTTCAAATCTTAATCTCCAAAACATACAAAAAAATCACTACCTATAATAGATTCTGAAGTCTTTGTCAATAATATATGTACCTAACCATGATAATACTAAGTTTGTTACTTGAATCATTATAGATAAATGTAGCTATTTCCAGGAAGTTTGGGCATACATTGTACATATATTTCCAATAAATACCTGTAACTGAGAGAGTAGGTTCAGGAGTGGAGGGCGTGGCCAGTGTGGGTGTGGCCGGTGTGGGCGTTTTCGGAGACATTAGACTGGATGATACAGAGCTTGAACTTGTAGGTACAGTCTGTGAGTTAGCTCTTACCTGAATTTACAAGGAAAAATAATATATTCTTCAAATCATGTACTGCTAAAAGATAATGTTATAAATTAGTACTAATTCATACACTATTTTTTTGACAGAATACAAAAATCATCAAGCATGTCGAAATATAGCAAGATGGTCCTCATAAAAGCCGAGGGTGTGGTGCCCTGAAACACAAACATTTAAATTGACTGCCTAGCTATATTTAAATAAATTTAATGATTTGAAGCGGGGTGTCCACTAAGTCACACAAAGAATAAGTTACTGACATCATTTCATATTTAAAATTGGAGATTTACCTTTTTTAAGTCATTCTTAAATAGAACAATCCTCCCATGAAAATCCATTTTAACCTTGCATTTTAAAAGTCTAAATATTTTTCTTTCTTTTATCAAAAACACAATTGTCTGCTTTTATAGTAATTTATATAAAAGCATCAGACATTTAAGGGTATTGAATGTTTTCTCAATATTAAGGATACAAGATTCTATCTAACTCACATCTTTCTCTCTGTTCTATCTTGTGGGTAAGATACAAAGTTCCTATAAGGAAGTAGACAGCTTGTGGGTACATTCTTCCAACCTGACTCAATAGGTTCATTATTAGATGACCCTCATTTCTTACAAGACAAGTCAGTAATTGAGGAATCCTGAAAAAATAATGCAACACTCTGTCATTAACAAAATGTAAAATCATAAGAAAAGAAATGATGAAACCAGGTAACTCACAAAGGTCATCTGATACAAACTACTGCATTCTAATTACAATAAATTGAAACAAGAAATGTATCAATACACATTTCAATAACTCTACAAGATTTACATTCATACATATCAATTTGTTCAATATTTCAAAGAAAAATTATTGAAATAACAGCAATGTTCATCAGTATTCTTAAAAATAGCATTGAAACTAAATTCAATATTTAAACACTCTCAATATAAATATACAGAAATAATAAATACCATTTATATGAAAGCTCAAGCTTTGCTGGACCAAATCTCCAAAACATTAATATCTAATATATGTATATCCACATATTTACATCAAACATTAACTTGAATGCAAAAATAAGTGATTTTTTATATTAACTGTTTTTCTACTACCTATTGTAAATCAAAATTAAGATGATACACGAAATGGAAAAATCTGTTACCATGGCAACCAGGATACAGGTGGAACACCAACACTGTATTTGTCCACAGCTTCAGTGAGTGCAGACTTCTAATCATAGTAGGTAAGGAGCCATAAAACTTTAACCAGGTATTTCCTAGATTTACTCACATGATGACATGTGTTCAGAAAACAGGTGATAGCTGACACCCCATTACAATTTTGTCTGTAAAATAATGAGATTCTCTAATAATTTACTGGGTTCCCATTATTTTATCTAGAAGAATCATAGTAACAAATCTTAAAGACAACACACGATTTTACATGATACATTAAATCCAACTTTTTAAAGACCTGGTAACACAATGCAAAATTTCCATCTTGATCATTTATTTTCAGTTCAACTGTCAGCATTTTCAGTTTTGACAGTTTGTAGTGTTTTGCAACAGAAATTCCCCACCCCCTGCTTGAAGTAGTTGACAGTCAATGCAATCTCTAACATACGCAGATATGATTGATTGTATTCTGCAGAGCATCCAATCAGATTTAACCTTTATACCAATTAATTCATCAATATTCTGAAGGGGTAAACTAGACATTAAACAGGCCTGACATAGTGACAGGCCACAAATGGTCAATCAGATTTATGCCTGCGTGATACAATACAGACATAATGTTTTAACAATCAAGTAATGGTCAATCATTTACCAAAGAATCCCGCCTTTAACAAAAGCATATTATACAACCATAATGTCACAACAGACAACATGTGATATATCAGACTTAATATTGTTCGTAGGAGTCCCCGAGGTCAAGTGTTTATGAACTCTGATCAGTAATCATTCGCCTCTTGCCGCTGAGTTTGAATTTTATTACGAAAGGTCAGTGGTTCTGCCCAGGTGTATGTCTGGGGCTTTCTACCATCATTAAAACTAGGAGAGTCACCAAATAACTCTGGCTATTGGTGCAATGGTAAACCCCAGTGAAAAAAAGCTATTAAGTACATGACATTCTTACTTATCACGAGTGAAGACAGACTCAAGATAATCTCTTCACAAGGCTCAAGCTTTCACCAGCACATCATGCATTCGTACAGCTGCTGAGAACAATTTATTGGCATCGTCTGAGTGGCCTGTCTGAGCCAGGAACATGCCCTTCAATGCATAGAACTCCACTGTCATCACCTTGGTAAAATACTTCAAATTTGTAGACTCAATCACTTCAAGACCCTAAAATTAATGAATGTGACAATGCAATGATATTACTGAAACCAAAGGGCTGTGGTAGTCTTGCATCATTTGATTAACAAGAGAAAGTTTGATCAGAAGTTAGCGTGGAAAATATTTTCTTGTATGTGCCAATGTTAATGTAAGCTTAAAATGATCAGGATGTGACATTGTCATAATAACATGTAAACCTAACAACATACCATGTTATCATGGTAACACACACATAATGTATGGGTGAAAGTTGAAGAAAAAACTGACAAAAAAAAATGGAAAATTAAAGCTTGATGCTACAGAGACAATAAATACGCGCAAATGACCAGCAAAAAAAATGGAAATTGTGACATATGACAAAAACTTACACAAGCATGTTACACTGCCAAACGCTAACTCGACTTCAGGCCAACTAATTCTAGAACATTTTAGGTGGGTCATTATTAACAACTTTGCTATATAATGACCATGGATTAAGACTTGTACTTTTAAACCACCTGACACTGTGACCAGGGTAATGTAGCAGTGTCTCACATAAATGGCAGGCAAATCAGGTAAGCATTCCATATCTCCAACATGAATATTCCACATTCAACATGAAAACATAAACACTTGAGTACTACACCATACCTCTTTAATTCAGGTTTACCCATTGTACCAGCCATCTGTAGGTAACACTTCACCTGTTGTCTTATTTTCTGGAAGCAATCCACAATTGGTACACCGGGTATAGTATGTATCCTTTGAGAGAAAGAAGTCAATGAGAATGCTTGGATAAATTCAATGCAGCATTTTCAACAGTAACAGACAATAACAAGAACATGGAACCAAACCAATTTCACATGTGAGGAAGCTGTCAAGCTTGCTTATGTGAGGTTGGTGATTCTACCCTGGTGTACACATGAGGTCTTCCTTCACCATTAAAGCTGGAAAAGTTGATACGGCATTAAACCCCAAACAAACAAACAAAAAAAATATATTTGATCATGTTAAATAGTATTTTTACTGACAGAATTTGAAATCTCCCAAGCTACACATCTATAATAAATTGCAATCTTTCCTAACATGTTTGTCTGAGTCACTTGCAGACATATTTAAGCAGTATAACTACAGAAACATCCCAACTTACCTGCTGAGTGAGTCCAGGCATACACCAGATCAGTTATGTTTTCTAGCAATTTTACCAAAATGTATGATTGTGCCAATGCATGAACACTTAACATGGAATGATTGTTTTGCTGAAACAAACATAAAATAAATACATGTATTGTACTGTTGAGAGAAAAGTCTTAGATTATTAGAAATATTTCAGTAAAACATTTATGATGTTAATTTATATCTTTCTGCAGGAGAAAATACAATGTCATGTGACTCCAATATAAATGTGTACATGTCTAAAAAGAAGGATAAAATTTGAGACCTATTTTTTTATTTTGAAAAAAAAGTGGAAATTTGTAAAAACAAGTTTGATACAGCACGTTTCCACTGAATATATAATATACCTGATCCTGGGTAGCATGTGTGTCATAATGGTTGACTATAAACTGATTATGATGTTGTCTCCAGTGTGACAAATGGTCAGATATCATAGGTAACTAATTCCTGTAATAATACATACACACATCATATAGATAATATATACATATACGATGTACAGTGTAATTTCTAAATACCAAACATTCATGGAACCAGCAGAAAAATTTGGTGTTTGAAAGTTTTCCCATTTTTCTGAAGTCGTTAGTATATAAACTAGACAAGTGTTATAATTTCCTTTCAGGTCAAATGAACAGTTACTCATTTTACTGATGAAAAGTTTCTAAATAAAAACACAAAATCTTGTACCAGGCTTTACTTTATAAATGCCTTTCACTCAATCACTAGACTACTAATTTCCACTGAGGATTTTTATTGACCTGCAACAATTATCTTTCTTATCTCCATGTTTTCACAATAGCTTTCATATCATGTAAACTCATACTTCAGGTGATGTTTGCTGGTTGTAAACCTTGATTGATCTGCGCAGCTTCTGGTAATTCCATTATCTGCAGTGCTGCCTGTAACATATTCACACATTATGTGCTGCCTGTAACATATACATACATTATGTAAGTCCTGTAACATATACATACATTATGTAAGACCTATGACATAAACACACATTATGTAAGACCTCCCAGCAAACACAGGACATCAGATTGACGTCAGATAGTCGTCCAGTTTCGACGTCAGATGACCGTCGGGAAAATTGTTAGAAATGAAACGTTTTTAGATTTCAGTTTCCAACGTCGGGTTATGACCGAATTTCCAACCAACATCTGACCATAAATCTAACCATTTCTGACCAAAAGTCCAACCATTATCCCACAAAAATCCGACCGCTTCCCCGACCATATTTGACCATTTATCCGACTAAACCCGATCATTATCCAACCAAAATCCGACCATTTTGACCAACCAAATGGGACACTTTTTCAGACCAAAACACCGGCCATTTTACTTCTGCCACACCAGTTGTGTATATACATGAAATTAGGTCAGTTAGTTACAATCCAGACCAATGAGTGATCTGTCTACTAATTGCTACTGGAGCACTACAAATGAAAACAATTTAACAGTTTAACAATTTATTTGTACATCAACTCCGCCATTGGCCCATGTGGCACATGGTTTACACACAATACATGACGTATACAAAATGCATGAAATTCGTAATAAATGTGCAATGAGATAATATCAATATAATTATGACGTGAGCAAATCATAACAATGTAAATCTATCATGCATCTATATACTAAAACATCTATATTTGATTCAAGGCACAAACATAATAATAATTCCCCTTATTAATGAAGTCTTATTTCTAAACTTTATAGCAAATAAATTAGCACTTGACATAACAATATAGTATTACATGTACCAGCATTAATTTTAGTTCACATGTAATTGAAAAGTAGATCCATATTTGCCACTCTTCCTTCAAAACGAGAACATAGTTGTAAGACACACAATTTCTTATCACAATGTACTGCTATCAGTAAAAATATGCTACTAAATGTATGGTTTAGCATTTCTATATACAAGATCACAAACTTTGAATTTGAGTGTCAACTTAGTTTTCAATTTTGATCAATTCAAAGTAGGTAAATGTGAAAAGCTTCAAATAGATTAGATGATGCATTAACAAAAGAAACTACACATTTCAACGGCAATTAGAAAAATTTAGATTGGCAAAAGACTGTATGTTAAAATGTTTAATGTAAAACAGAAAATAATTATGAAAGCATTATTTTCACGATAATTGGCAATTTGTTGAAGAATTTTAAATAAACCCAATTTAGAAGTTTAAAGTAGATTATTGCTTTACATACAGCTATAGTTTTAGTTTTATAGTTTCATCATTGTATGTGGATATATACAAACATTATACATAAAACATAAAAGTCACAATACAACATTACTGCAAGCAGTAATTAAGAGACTAGATACATCGATTAATACATTACAGAGCATCATTTCCATTCTTTATACAAAAACTTTTTATTGCTGCAAAAAATATAGATACCTTCATGTGTGTTTGTGTGAAAAGAGTGTGTGTACCGGTAAATGTTGGTGAGGGTAAGAGTGTGGATTTGTGTGTGTGCTCACTGCACGATTTATTACAGACCGTTTTCAAGGTGCTCGCTGAAAAATTAAATCCAACGGATTGTTCAATTCATTCATCTGCCCATTTGATCCTGTATTTTGATATTTTAACTACAATCCACAAGGATCTAATCAGACTAAGTAATAATGTTCACAGCTTTTGTAAACATACATCAATATGTAATTACTTACTTATACCAGAAACCATGTTTCAGTTTAAGAAATCATCATAATGCTTTTCATTTGTTGAATGATATAATAGTACCTATAATAACACTCATCAGCGATGTGTACCGGAAGGCCATCTTGTTCTTATTACCCTTCATGATGAACTGCACCATGATTTCATTTGTCATCAGCCTGGAAAATGGAATTAACATTATGTGAAAAGCTGCTGTTGTTTGAGTGTTGTTTTAAAACAGATATGTACTTTTTCCAACATTTTCTTAATCAAAGCATGATGGCCAAAAGAACATATTCAACTCCATCATTGACAAAAAAAGAACTGCTTTAATTTACTTTTTTGACACCCAATCTAATAGAGAAGAGCAGCTTTAAATCTTTAAAGTTATAAGAATAACATTTTCTGTTCATTGAAAGTAAATTTTAAAGAAAAAAAGCAGTTGGAGATATATGCAATAATTGTATCAGGAAAAATGTACCTTGCAGCCTTTGAGACCAGCGTAGGCCCAGACCAGTCTGCAGAAGAAAAGAGTGTTATGGTGTCTACGGTGTTCTGCCACTGCCCCAAGACTTTTATCTACAGCGAATAGCATTGACCTTCATCGGAGTGTATTGAAATTAATTATGTATATTTAAAATGATTCATAATATGCAGTTACTAAAGTAAAATTTAAAAATTCATATTGACTTACAATCCAACAGTTTTTCTTGACCAGTAGAACCAGGTTTGTTTGTCTTCTTCAGTTTGGAAGGCACCATCTCTAAAGGTATGGAACACAATGTTACAAAGAATACTGGAACGTGAGCACTGACCAGTGGCACTTAGAAAATGTGTTGCAGTAGTAAAATACTTGATAAAAATGCCAATTCTGTGCTCACATGGTTCATCTAAATGTTCCACTGAATGATCATCTAAATCTACTGATCTAAATGTGCAGGCTTTTATTGGTTAAAAACAATGTACCTGTGATGAAGTCATCAAACGCTTTTTTCTTCAGCATTCTTTATCCAGGTTCTTTGTCCCCTGAGCTATCTGCAGCCGTCTCGGCTGCAGGTGTGCAGCTGTACTTGTCAGCTTCTTCGTAATTTTCTAGTATATACATGTAGAAAAACAACTTAATTGCAGCAATTTTGAAATACAAGTACCACTTATTTATTATAACAGTTCTTATTATAATAATTATGAAGTTTGAGCAAGTGCATGTACATGTTTTTAGGGAACTTGTATGGACTATAATACAAATGTACATACTGAATGATTGACGTCAAAATAAAAATAAGTTTTGAAATAAAACAATCTGAACATCATTATAAGGTGAAAAAACATGCTTAAAATTTTAGAAATTGAATACAAATAAAAATAACCTTTCAATAATTATTTACCTGACTGGAACTTGACTTTAATCAATTGAAATGACTACCAGTTGCTGTTTTGTCTTCACTGCTGCTTATGGGCCTTGACTGCACTGGGTCCACGGGGCCAGAAGACCCTGTCCTCTGCCACCCAGCTACCTGGCACAACACCCTCCTCCTCTTGATCCCCTTCCAGCCACACTGCTCGAACCCACATCATTAAATGTAATTATAAAATCCTCCAAAACTATGCAATATTGTAATTAAATGCATTATATTATAAAGCAGATTTACTTCATGCAGACTCAGAGTGCTGAAAAATTTTCTGCAAATAGCATGCACAAACACTTGAGAGAAATCTAATTCAGTGTTATCACGGTATCTTACTGTTATGGCATGGACTTATCCATTGAATAAACAAATATAAAGCAGGAAATTGTGGGAAAACAGCATGTACATACTGAAAGATGCTGCTCTCTACAATCTTAAGCTATTCTCAGTCATTGATTTATTTGTAAATCTTATTAAACACTCAAATAACCTAGCCAACACCTGTCAATATAACAACCTAAATATATCAGCTCTTAGAAAGCTTAAAAACTTGCTCATCTTGATCATCACACTTGTATAGAAATAAATTATGTCAAATCTATTTCAAACTAACAAATAAATGATACTTCATGCAAATAGCAATCAAGCCATGCTATTAATTGTGTGATTGTACACAATTGTATTAAACACTTACATTTAATTTTCACAGCCTTTCCACTCCATGAAGCATGTCCATCTTCATATGGCAAGCACAAAACCTTTTTGTACAGTGACACTTAGCCAATTATCTTCCTTTTCATCCAGCATGTCCTCCAAAATACGATGTTGAGCAAGTTTGATGAACATAGGGAACTGAAGAAGCAATCAGTTTCTTCTTGCCTCACAATGTTGCACACATAATTTCCATCCTCATTTTGTTCTTTAATAAGTACAAAAGATTCATCTTTCAGTAAAAAGCATGAATTTCTTCGCTTTGTCGAGATATAATGATAATCAAGTTTTTCAGTAAAAAAATCACTTTTTACTTCACTTTCTTTCAATCTTTTTGTAACTAGACTTAATGGATTTCTAGCATTTCTCGCCAAACGCTTGACTGCTTTAAGATAGTTTTCAAAGAGAAAGCCAGAAATTTCATTTAAGCAACAGCCAAAATGTCCTGAGTCATTAGTGATATGTGTTAAATTATGGACATTGTATACAACAAAGGTTTCACTGTAATGTTCTTTACATGTGTCCATGAAGTAGCACAACAATTGTTCTGCATATTTTAGGTATCCATTTCGTTTCGCTGCGTCAGATTCAAGTAGGATTGAAACACCCACTGTCAAGGTAAGAATGTGGGCATACTTTTCTTTAGGAAGAATTTTCTTCAATACAATAGGACGAGTGTAAAGAAGGAACTGCCTAAATTCTGTTGCTTTCCATCTGTCCACAAGAGACAATGGTCTGGGTTGCCTTGCAAATTCTGATCGAAGTTTTCCAGATAAATGCATTAATTTTTCAGATATTTGATTAAACAAGTTATTGGACAATTTGCAGCAGTGTGGTCCTTGCTTTAAGAAATTAATTAGTCATTTTACAACACCAAGACATACCAAATGCATATAGTCTAAAGGAAATTCTTTGACACAAGAAACACCACAGTCAATCAAAGGAGTCTCCCCAGTTTGATGTACATTGTAATGATATTTAGCAAATTTGTCATCAAGTCTTTTTGGAAACTGACAATCCCAATGCATAATTATTCTATTTGCTTTCCAATATCCTTTTATTTTACATCGCTCACAGGAATGGTACCCTGTATGTGATTTAATGCTTTTAACAAAAGCTCTAGCAGGGGCATCACAAACAAAAGCTCTTATACTGACACTACAGAGAACTTCCCCAACCTGTATTCCACTGTTTTTCAATCCTATAACTTCATTTGAGAAATCTTCTAGGAATTCGTTGACATCTGATGGCTTTGAATTACCATAAAACAGTGCTACAATAAATGGCTTACAGTGTTCAAGGGAGCAGAGAATGGGCTAAAACTGGGTGTTTGATGACTTGAACTCAGGAACACCATCTATGTTCAATGTTAAGTTCAATTGAGAATCAAATTTCCCAGCATCAGTTAGTAGATTTTTTTCAAGATTTTCTTAAATTCCCAAATAAACATATTTTCCACCACATTTGTCTTGTACATGAACCTCTCTTGGTGTTTGTTTGAGTGTATGATTATCTCTGGGTAAGTTTTCATGGCCATTCCAGTGCAGTATTGAAAGTAATTTATCTAAACTAGCATTTTTTATTTCACTTTCCACCGCCCATTCTCTCAGCTCTTCTTGGAAGTCTTTTTCTTCAGCAGATTCATTTTCATTGTTTGATGAATAAGCAGTTGAATCTGTCATAACAGAGTCAGAAGACGAATTCAGAGAATCTGATATTTACTTTCAACCAGGCTTTCAACAATTTCATCATCATCTGAACTCACTTCGGATGTGTGAGTAGCCAGCACAGCGGAACGACATTACCTCCATCTCCTTAGTCTTAAGGATGCCATTTTGACCTGAATGCCCATTTGAGCAATCATAACTCCATGCATAAAATTGAATTATAAGAGGGTTGTAACTGTTATCTTTCAGTTTTAAATTTAATATCATTGATGGCAACATGTTTTGTATATTTCCTCTGGTTTGCAAAGAAGGGGTGTAAAAAATTACATGATTTCAGATTCCCAGGTAGCAAGCAGTCTGACATTAATTAAATTTTAGTAAATGTAATATCTGAGTAAGATCTATAAAAATGTATGTTTAGAATTCTGTTATGACGATACAATTGCTATGATACTATCAGTGTGTTGCTTTAACCACAAGTCTGGGAATACAACACACTGACTGAAAGAATGTTTGTTTCAAATAAAAAAGCTAAATAAAAGCACAATTTTAGAATCATCCATGCAAAACACAATCATGGTCATTATTTTTTACCAAATTTGTACTGCAGGGAAAATCAAAATTGCAAATTTTAGCCAAACTAATTTGTTGTGATCATCAGTAATATTGAGCATTTTTTGTTTCAATATACATTAATTACCAAATGAATTTCTTCCATTTACTACAAACAGCATTTCAAGTTCAAATTTCCGCCCAGGTTGCTAGAAAAACAGAAGTTGTAACAGTATTTTTAACTTGCTGGATTCTCGTTATTGTTTATCAAAATACTACATCAGCTAGATGTAATTCACCCCAGGTTACATCAAACTGGTCACGAGGTGCTGATTTGCATTTACACAGGAATTTGGGTACATGAATTATTTTTAACTTTTTTTTGACATACAAGTTTACCATGCTGCTACTGGTAGAACCGCACTCCTTCAGGTAACGATTGAAGTTGAACATTATTTTAGAGTAATGGAGGTCTGTCTATTGATTGGAGTCTATCTGCCTTAAGTCATGCACATATAGCTCAAATAATTAATGGAGGAAATAAAGGCTGTAGAATCATCTATGATTATCTTCTTCTAAAGTCATACTTATCTCATAAAACACAAAATAAATGGATAGAGGAACTTAGTTTGCCCCAAAATTTTAATTGGAATCTCATTTATAAAAATTCTTTTAAAATCACAAAAGACTCAAAGCTTCACTGGCTACAATATAGAATTAACCATAGAATATTGCCCAGGGCACAAACCAGCTCTTATTCATAATGGGTAAAACAGAACAATAACAGTGTTTTTGTCACCAAAGTCCAGAGACAATTTCTCATTTATTCCATGACTGTAGAGTTGTTAATCAATTTTGGAATCAACTTAAAACTTGGCTTTCTCGTATTGTTTTAGATATTCATACAGTATGGTCAAAATGTGTCAAGTGCTGTTTGGTGGTATAAATAAATGTATTTCATCAAATGTTATCATTCTAATAGCTAAGCATTATTTCTTTAAATGTAAATCAAAAAAAGTCATTACCAAATCTAGAAGTTTTTAAAGTATATTTAAAATCATATATTTTAAGTGAAAAATATTATGCTTTTCAAACTGTTAACATACCAGATCTTTTTCTAAAATTGTGGCATAATTTTTCCATCTTATGGACTTCACATCAACCAGACTCATAATTCCTTTTTATTTTTAAGTTCTTTTTTGCTGGCTTCCCAACCCGTTTGCACTATTTAACATCTCAGTGCTTTGATACAACAGGAAAAATATACATGACCACACTCATGATCATATATTTTTTCTAATTCTATGAACTGTTCTGTAATACTATGTTATTTGCCCACTCAGTTAAAGTTGTAACAGCAACAATGTATAATATTTGATTTTTTATCTAAATTGCAGAAATTTAGACAATTCAATAACATGCAATTGTATTTCTTACTATGTTAGCATAATATTAGTAGTTGCAGAAACAAAAAAAAAATACTATTGGTAAAACTATGTACATGTATCATGTAAGATGAAAGCTAGATTATATATAATTGTATTTATGTATAGTGCCAGTAATTTTTTCAGTTAGTTAATAAAGATAAAAAATATCAACATGGAAATGTATGAAATGGGAACTTGAAATACAATTTGTATCCCAGTACAACCAATTTTCAATCACCTAACAACTAAATCATTAATAATTGTCACAGAGCACCTCAGCCACATTTTTCAGCAACAACTTGACGAAAAGCATTATTTCATATGAATATTTGGGAAAAATCACCATCTTAGGTCAAATATGTTATTTTTTCAGCAGACAAAATCAAGGGGACCCTACTGTTTGGTCTAATCAATTTTTCCAACCTATTTTCGATCACCTTCATGCCTCCGCATGAATGACGATGCTAGAAATTACTCTGTTTTGCCTGTCAGAGCTAATTTAGTGAATTTAGAACAAACACGTACAAATTAATTTGAATTTATACCATTGCCAGTATTGGACTGATGTGATTTAATTTTCAACCAATCCAAAATAAAGGCAGGTGCAATACGAGAGTAAAACTGGTTGTAAAACTTTGAATTCCTATGGATTGTCTCAATGCGCCAAAATTTAATTTCAACGCCCTGGGCCTAGTGTGGGTGGGGAATGCATGCAAAATATTTTCATCCATGCATGCACAAAACAAGAGAGATAATACATGCTATCTGTCTTCATTTAAAGAAACTGAGCAACGATATATTGTTTGCATGCATACTAGTATATATAACCCAAAATACCTTTTTTGATGGAAAGATTTCTTGAACCAGAGAAGCTTGAAACTGCCTGTTTCGTTGAAAATGGAGCCGTTCAAAAAAACTGCACGAGACTGTGCGTGCGCGAACCATTGGTTATATTTTGGTTTAATCTTTTTATCTGACCTGCTAGGTTTATATACAACCAGAATTCGAAAATAAATGTCAAAAATATTTTAAAGCAGATTTTAACACATTTAAAGGGGTTCAATACAGATACCGCGAAATTCAAAATTGCGAGGTTTGGGTCAAATCTAATAACAGCACCGATAGGGGAAATAATGATCAAAACGGATTTAAGTACCTTTGCTACTTCAACAACCACAAACAAGATGCTTGCTGTTAGTTCTGAGCCGTATCGTAGTTTTCTCAAATTATAATGACAAAACATGTTCCCGACGTCATATTGACGACTTTTTCTGACATCTATCCAATGTCAAGGTGCGATGGCGGAAGAATGTCGGATTTTTGGTCACCGACTGTCATGACCAAAATCCGACGACAATCTGACGTCATGTGTTTGCTGGTCTATAACGTATACACACATTATATGATGCATGTGACATGTACACCCATTTAAGGTTATCTTTAAAAATAGCGGTTTATGGTTACCAGAACCAAACTTTAACCAGTGGGTAGACAAGCAAACATTTACTTTTCGTAAACATTATACACTGAAAACGAAAAGTTGGGATAAAGGACAAATTTTTTTGGGGGATCAGTCGTAATTTTTGAATGAGTCTCTCGCATAACAGCAAACCAGTTCTTTAAGGATGGTTGAATACACTTGTTTACTGTTCATTATACTGAGTTTTACTGTTATACTGGGTGTATGCGTGGAGTCTTCCTGAACCATTAAAGCTGGAAAAGTCAGCTGTTGTTGTGATATTAAGCCCCAGTGAACTAGTATCTATTTAATCATCATAAAGAAATGATTGTCCAACATAAATTACACAGAATTAAGATCATTATAAGTTAAAATAAACACAGACGTAAAGGAAGACATATACACACACGAAGTTGAAAGAATCATAAGAAGCATGTACTAGTATCTTGATTCCAAAATAAACAGAAAATTTGCCATTACCTAGTTCTGTTACATTTTATAAGATTAGTTTTGTTTGTTTATTGGTGTTTTATGGCAACAATAGTCATGTAGCCTGAACTTAAAAAAAGAAACTTAAAAAAACTTCTGAAAAAACTTAAATAAAGGGAAAGCAAATAGAATAAACCGTGTATAAGGATAATAAATTAATAAGAATGAAGGATGATTGATATGAATTGGTTAAAATTGATTTGTAGTAACAAAACATTTCATGAGATTTCAAATTGACCGAATGTCCGACACTTTTCCCACTTTCGCCAAGACTGTTATATTCCTACCTGGATACTGAGCACGAGGTGTACACATTGCTGTCTGGCCATCACGACAACATTTAGTTCTCTGTCACAATCATCATCCAGGGTTCACAGATTACGGTAATTATAGCAAGGATTTTACAGGCAGACATCACTAGGCAGTAATCTAGTTCTTCATCACCTAAATACATACAGGAAAGATCATATATATAGCTACAGCTATAACCAAAGCCATATGCCAGTTCATTGCAATTGATATGAGACCTTACAGTATTGTTCAAACCCAAGGGTCTCTTCATATGGTTAAAACTTTAGAACCAAAGTATGGTGTACCAACAAGAAATCATTTTAGAGATCTTTAAATGAAATTGAAATGGTTTGTAGGTTGCTTCCATCTGACAATACATATCACAATATGTATTGTATTGTACACACTGTACCGCGATATGTATCGTATCGTAAGGTGAGCGTATTGTGGCACCCTTACAGATTACAGTGATTGGTTCATTTTGGTAATTCCTGACCTAAAAATTCCCAATTTTGGCATCACACCGCGCATTTTCCCAGAAGAGCACAAAAAGCACTGAATTAATGCTCAAATTACCTTAATTTTATTGTCAATATCAAAGTTGTTCACTGGCAATCCTGAAGAATTGTTTAAGTATAGATGTCATCATGAATTAAACCCAACACCAGATGACCGTACTTGCGTAGGAGTGGTCGCTTTTGAGCCTTGATATCAACTGATGCGTTTTTTTCACACATCACTGTTTAAATAAAGCATCTAAGGCTTGTTTGGAAGCTGAACCCATAGGTAGGGTTCTCATTAAGTTCACACGTCCTTGTAAGATAGGTTTCAACACCACCTGTCTTGATAATTGGGATAATTTCAAGGGTGAATATCGACTCAGGGGTATCTGGAGACGAAGAACAGATGTAGGAGGTAGAACTTTTACTGCCTCTGCTTGACCCACTTCTAGATCCACTTCTGGATCTGCTTGCCCACTTCTGGGTCGAACAGCTGCTTGAACTGCTTCTGCTTGACCCACAGGTAAAACAACGGCTTGACTCACAAGAAATAATCAAACTGCTTCTTGACTCTGGAGTCCTGGGAGGAGTTCTCAATGGAGTTCTAAATGGAGTACTGGCTGCAGGGGGTGACCATCGTGTTGCCGTGTAGATAGGAGACCCACTGGGATACCCACAGGGAGAGTTAGATGAAGTCTGGGGTGACCCATGGGAGGTGAACCACTTAAAGAGGACCCATTTGGTGACGACCCAATGGGTGACCCAATGGGCTATCTTCTAGATGATCCTCTGGAATCGAAGGGTAATAAAACGTTCATCGATTGTTGGCGAGAGTGTAAATGCAGTTGTTTTCTTTGCTCTTTTTGCTGGGGCTCTCTTTTAGGAGCTCTCTTTGCTGCAGCTCTTTTTGCTGGAACTTTCTTTTTAGTAGAACGTTTCTCTGCTGGAGCTCTTTTTGCTGGAGCTTTCTTTGCTGGTTTTTGTATAGGAGTTCGTTTTGCTGGAGCTTTCTTCTTAGGAGTTCTTTTTGCAGGAGATTTCTTAGGGCCAAATTTACTAATGGTCTTTTGACCATTCCATCGAAGTAAACTTCGTATTATGACCCCTCCAAGAAATCCACTCCCTCCTGGTTTCAATATGAGTTGACGTTTGGTGTCCACATCCACTTGATCATCGCCTAATTGCTCTAGTTCATTCTGATGTTTTTGCGTAAAGGTTTGTGTTATAACTTCCATAAGAGAGACAACACTGCATCGTTTAATTATATCTTTAATACGGTTAACAACCCTTTAAGAGGAAGTTTTTTCATAGAGCTTCCAACAAAGGTGCTTGCGTCAAAGAAGGCGATCATAAATATAAAAAAATACCGATAATAAATGTTTCTTATGGCCTGTATTAAGGGTCATGAACCCGGTAGAAGCACATGCCGAACGTGTAGATAAAAATCTTAAAAGTAAAGTATGTGAATTAAATATGGAAGGTATAAAATATCCCGTTTTGTTGAAAGGTATATATATAAGTTTGAAAAACAGAATCCAGATATCGCTGTTTTTGTGTTTGGATATAATAGGGGTGTTTACCCTCTTAGAAAAACAGGAGGATGATAGTAGACCTTTTGTTGATTTCTGATGGAGAAAAGCAATATTACTGTATTATAACAGATTTAAGTAGATTATTAGCTTCACAGGCTTCGAAGAAAAAGGGGAAATGTTATTTTTGTCGCAACTGTTTAAATCCGTTCATTTCACAAGAATCATTGAACGAGCATAGAAAATATCGTGAGACAAATGAAAGTGTTAGGGTAGTTATGCCGAAAGAGAAAGAGGAGAAATCTTTAATAGCTCAATAGGGGTTCCTTTCATAGTGTACGCCGATTTGGCTTAAACCTATTGATACTTGTAAACCAAATCCGGATGAGAGTTACACTAATCAATATCAGAAACATGTACCGACGAGTTTTTGTTACTACATTAAATGTTTTGATGATAAAGTTTACATCAAAGACCCAGTCACATACACCGCGAAAACGGATGACGAAGATGTAGCGCAGAAATATTTAAAAATGTTGGGAAAAGACATAACAGAGATTTCTAATATTTACCCTAAAAAGATGATATTTGGCGAAAAGGAACGGAAGGATTTCGAAAAAGCTACAAAATGTTGAATCTGTCATAAGGAGCCTAACTGCATCGCCAAAACCGAAGAAGATTACATTAGTTTTACGAAAACGATTAATGTCGATTCCTACATCATGGAAGGCAAAGAAAAACCAATAACTCACCAAATTAGATTTATCGATAGTTTTAAATTCATGGCTTCTAGTTTAGATAAACTTTCGAGCAACTAAACTAAAGACCAAATCACGAAAGTATCCAAGTATTACCGCGGAACCCAACGAGATTTAGTGCTAAAGAATGGCGTGAACCCCGTACGAATATATGGATTCGCTAAAAAGTTTGGATGAAACGAAACTTCCGCCGAAAGAAGCGTTCTACTCGAAACTTAATGATGAAGGTATAAGCGACGAAAAATACGCGCATGCGCATAAAGTATGGAAAGAATTCAACATGAAAACGCTAAGAAACTATCACGATTTTTATGTCTTGTTATTGGCTGATGTCTTCGAAAACTTTAGAGAAGTTAGCCACAAAAATTACGGGTTTGACCCGGCTTGGTATTACACGGGGTTAGCTTGGGACGCCGCTTTTAAAATTACGAAAGTAAAACTGGAATTATTAACGGATCCCGACATGTTGCTTATGATAGAAAAAAGGTATCCAAGGAGGCGTATATATGATTTCGACTAGGTACGGGAAAGCTATTTTGCCTCGTGAGTTCGTCGCAGATAGAAACCAACTCATTTCTAACGCCCGTGTTGCCCGCCTTTTTACTCGCCATTAACAAGTCTAGTCTTTCGGGTAATGCGTTGGGGTCTAAGACGCTTCTTTCGCAAAGACGTTTGTTTTCCAAACTTGGTCTAACAATATTTTTCCATTTATCCCCCTTGCTGGCCTTTGGGCGTTTAGTTTCGGGATCATTATTTCGAAAAATGGCTTTCGTTTTAAACAACAGCTCGCCGTAATTACCACGATCCTCACCGGTGTATATATTTTTATCCGGATTCTTAGTCATGATGAGCTCCGATAACCCCGGCGTTCCCGGATAATTTTCACCGTCCACAATTATATTATCATCTTTAATGGTAACAGGTTTATCACCTAAATAAAAATTACTGCCTTTGGTGTACAGCCCAAACGTTTTTTCAGTCTCGGATTTACTAGTAAATTTTTTTTTAGATATTCGGACGAGATTAGGTCTATAACCTGCGTACCGGGCCATTCTAAAGCCCCCACGGTTCCGGGGCCCGCAATAGCGGGGATTGGCTGCAAACTCGCGAGATTTTATTTTTATTTCTTTGGCGGTGCTCTTCTGCACATCAGTAATCGGTTTAAAAAATTCCCGAGATTTTCTTGTAAATCTTGTTCACCCGTTTTTTCCTCGAGAAACCGGTCTTTAATTCTTTGTTTCGTCGCGAGATAATCTTTTTTCAATGATAAGATTTTTTATCTCAGTTTTAACGCGATTTTCAACACGGAACACAACATCAGTTTTCAATATATTTTTCCTCGTTGTTCGTCTTACTTCTTCTTTCATCGCGTGGTATTTTTCCAATTCCGAGATTATAAGTTGAAACTCCTCGTCGGTAACTTTGTTATCATTTAATGCTTTTGAGATATACGAAGAAATATACGAAGAAAAGTTTTGTTGATGCGAGCATCTTTATTTTTTCGTGTTTTTCGGTTTTGGCCGAAAACCTTATGCTGAGGTATTTTCCCACGGTGCTCAATGCTCCAAACCCAGCCGCGGCGCTTTCCATAACAACAACGACCGGCACCACCACTATCGTAGATAAAAGAACAACACCCCCGGCGGCAAGACCCATTGAAGCGAAATTAAGTGCCATGTCAACACCGTCAACTATCTTTCGCACTCGTTGATCTTTTTGCTTAGCTGCATCCGTTTTGTCTCCTCTTCCGTAAGAGACCTTTGAACCTCATTAATTTTTCGTAATGTTAACTCTTGCGATTTCATCCTTTTTAAATGTACGCGGATTGTTTTATCATAATAAAATTCCGAAGATCGGGATATTTTTAAACGGACTGTTTGGTCCTAGAAGCACCCCTTCCCCTTCATAAAATCCTCCTTTTTTAAGGTAAAACCGTCACCAACTGCCCCAAACCCGGAGCCGGATGTTGGTGTTAGATAAAGCCCCTCACCGTCGGTTTCTACTTGGTTTCCTCCCTTTTTAAGATACATCCCCGACCCGATAGCTTTTTGAGCGGCCGTGCTAGCTAAACACGATAATGCGCCCACACCGAGAGCCAGCAATATCTTGCCCGTTAACATAGGCAAAACTCTGGCAGCAAAGCCGGCCAACAAGCCGAGAAATCACCTTCAATTTTCATATTTTGTGCTAACTGCACCTTGCTCATTTTAATCGTTGCTCCTACACCATCATCGTACGCTCGTTTTATTTTATTCGCTTGCGTTTGGGTGATTGCGATGATGCCATCATCAGTAAGATCTTCCCGACTTAAACGTATACTCGTGGTAGTGCCACTTTGCACGGCTCGTTGTATTTTATCTTTCTGCCCTTCGGAAATATTAATTTTTACATTTATATAACTCATGTTTTTTTATATCAATATGAATTTTTAAATTTCTCTAATATGAAATCTAATCGTTAAATTTCCCCTCTCTGGTTAAGCGGTACGCCATTTTGATCCGTAAGTCTCGTTTCGAGACTATGAATTGTATCCAAAGTTATAGGTAGATAGACCAAATTGGTGGGGGTTCAACTATTTTATAACCCGGGCTCACGTTGGGGGAAAAAGCTGTAGATTGTGTTTTGCGAAGAGCCATTTATGTAACTACCTGAAATAATATCTATATCAATGAGTATGGTCTTGATACTGAAGATATCGACTACGTTTTCAGATTCATGAATCCCGGATGAATAAAATCCTAATACTTTACCTAGGGAATTTGGGTGCCTAGAATCGACAATGAAACTGTCTCTTATCTCCACTTTGGATTTGAGAGTATTGGGTTTTGCCGAAATAGTCACGTAGTAATCTTCATCAAAATGACTGCTTCATCCGTTCCTGTATAAATCTCTTGATATCGATTATGTCATCATTACGTCAACTTCTCTCGGGTATCGTAAATAACTCCCAGTTTTTGCCATTATCGTTAGAATACCTAAAATGATTGTTTTCGTCCGTAATATTTGGGAGAGAATAATACGTCTCCAGATTAACAAGCGCAATTTCGTACTTTTTCTCTCTATCGAGTTCAGGTCACGCGGGTCGTGCACATCTTCGGCGCATTCGTAAAAATCGCATTCCAAATCGCATCCCGCGTTGTCTTGTCTCGCGTCAAAGCGTCAATTAAGAGTCCCGGCAAATTATCCTTTTTGGTAATTTCTTCGCGCCAATCAAAGAGCCGAAGTATTTCGGCTTTCGTTAATTTATTTTTAAAAGCTTTATTTAAAATACGATACTCGGGCTGAAACAAACTCTTTCCGAAAATCCTGAGTTTATCGTAGTCTAACCATCCTGACTGAAGTAAGAGGTTGAGCAATAGGGTAGTTTTACCGCAACCAGATTTCCCGACGATTACCCCTCTAATACTTTTGGGTAAAAGGGGATGATTGTTTCGCTTGGTCGTTGTATTCCAAGATAAATCCTTGATTTCCATTTTTTATACTACTTATTTAAATATTAATAAGTACATATATAAAAAATGTTGTATTGCGTCAAATGTAAAAAACTTACTGAAACTCACAATATCGAAAATGTTGTTATAAAAAACAAAAGACCCATGAAACGGGGAAAGTGTGTAGTATGCGGGTCGACAAAAATTCAAAATGAAAGGCGGCTCAATATTAAATAAAGCCATAAATAACCTACCTTTCGAAATGCATCTACCGGATTATAATTTCACGGGTCCAGGTACTAAACTAAAAAAGAGACTAAACCCCGATCTCACTCCAAAAAGTTGGAGTAAACCTATAAACAGGATCGATAAAGCGGCGTATCATCACGATGTGTATTATCTGAAAAACAAGGACACCGCTACGAGGAATAAAGTATGAGATAAAAATATTCTAGAAGAGATGAATAATATTTATAATCCGACTATAAGGGGAAAAATAGACAGATCGATCGTTAATAAGATTATCGGAACAAAGATGAGATGGGAATAAAAAAAGATGAAATGGACGGACGATTTAGCCGAAGAATTGCACAAGCCCGTTGTTAAAAAAATTCCTAAAAGACGAGTGCGCGTAAATGGTATTGACGAAATATGGGCCGCAGATTTGGTAGATACGCAGGCGTTCTCGAAATTTAACCGCGGCGTTAAGTATCTGCTGGCCGTTATCGATATTTTTTCTACATACGGTTGGTTGATCCCATTAAAAGATCAGACCGGAAAATCGGTCGCAGCCACGTTTAAAAAGATATTTAAAAAATATGGAAAAGAATTTAATTATAAAAAGGTACAGGACTTAGTCGAGGTATATTCCACCGAAAATGAGGAAAAATCTAGCATAGTAGAGAGATGGAATAGAACTATGAAAGAAAAAATGTGGAATAATTCCACGCAGACGTATATCGATGTGTTGGACGAACTCGTTAATCGATACAATAATACGAGACATTCGTCAATAAAAATGACGCCCGTTGAAGCGAGTAGAAAGAAAAACGAAACTAAGGTTTGGCAAAATCTTTACCCTGAACATTACAAAATAAAGACTTAATTCACAATTTTCGACGGGATCGGCCGTACAAAAAACTACACCAATTACGTATAAGATAACGGAGTATAACGGGGAGGAAATACAGGGCACGTTTTACGAACAAGAACTACAAAAAAACTAGCCAAGAAATATTTAGAATCGAGAAAATAATACGCCGTAAAGGTAATAAATCGTTAGTGAAGTGGTACGGTAATCCAGCGTCATTCAATAGCTGGATCGATAACAACCAACTGCGAGAGCTATAAATAGAACGTGAACGGGAAAGACCCGCGGACTTGACTTCGTAAATCGATACGAAATATTTGTCCCATAGCTCTCATTTTACATCTACTGGCCACGGTTATGGCAAATGCGCACGGTGAATGTCTCAGAGTCCAAGCTGAATGCCTTCCATATGAGATGTCTCCGCACACTCAACATTTTATGGAAGGACAAACTCAACAAAGCCAAAACAGTAACCACCTTTACAATGCTCAGCGAACGAAGACTGCAATAGTTTGATCATGTGCACCGAATGAAGGTTGAACGGGTAGCTTGAATGTGGCACTCGACCAACGGGACGCCCAAGTCTTAGGTATAGAGACACATGCAAGCATGATCTTCGGTCCACCCATATTGATGTGGAAAACCGCAGCAAGAAATGCTGATCGCTGTGAAAAAAGACACGACAGAAAAGAAGAAAGACATTGGTCATCCAAGATGACACAGTCTTTATCTGCGTGGACCGCACGAAGGACTGTCACTCCAGGATTGGTCTGTACAGTCACCGCAGATGTTGCTCCAATATAACAACAGAGCGCAATCCATCGTCAACAGTGACGTACGGAGGCCAATGTGTGTCACTTGGGTTTAACGCCGTTTTTTTTAACAATTTTTCAGTGATATACGGCGACCGGTTCACCTAACCAGTTTTCCTGGACTGTATATTAACCAGCACTAACTTACCCTTCTACACCCATACATTAAGACAATTTCGCTATTAAGACCACTTCTTCAAAGAACCATAGATGGTCTTATTAGCGGGGTTCTACTGTTCGGTTTAGAGTCACTACTATAGTATTCTAGTGGTGCATGTTGTCTTAGAGGGAGCGGGTGTGTACGCGCAGCTTAATGTATATACATGCTCATGTTATGATTGTAAAAATGAATGTAGTTTTGTCACTTTGTAAATATTTGCCGCATGGGTCAATGATCTTCCTGTAATTGATGGAATAAACTTTGAAAAACATGCGATAAAGTGTAGACCTTGTTAAAATAGTGCCTTTCCCTTGCGCGGGTGGTTGTAAATGCAAGTTTGACTATTCTTTTGCGTTCAGTAAATGAATTCAATTTCGCGATATAATGTAATTACTACCAATTTCTATCCATTTCAACTTCCCGGTTTTTGCTTTATAATAAATATTTCATTGGGAAAAAATGTATAATACTTTATGTATGGGGATCAATATGTTAAAAGTGTGTTAAGAAATCTTATTTGACAACATTTGCTCAACGATCCGGAGTGTTAGTTTGTTTTAATGTGATTTTTTGTCACTTGGGTTTAACGTTGTTTTTCAACAATTTTTCAGTTATATACGGCGACCGGTTCACCTAACCATGTTTTCCTGGACTTAATACTAACCAGTACTAACTTACCCTTCCACAAGGAGCTGGCAAATTCTCCACATATGGAGGAAAATCGACATTTTTGTCAAATTTTCATGTAAGGGTTATGACCTGCCGCGACCGGGATTCGAACCCGATCCTCCGGGTTACAAGTCCAGCGCACAAACCACTGGACCACGGCCACGGCTGATCCGGAGTGATATCAAGATTTAAGGACAATTTCTACATAAAGCGGAACGTGCATACACGATGCACACATTTAGCATTTGTTAGTTGTTTTGAAAGCAGTGCAAACAAAACCATAATTAAATGATTACGTAAATAAAACCATATTATCATAGAAAATGAAATTTTCGCTGCAATGAAAACTCGAGTAGGATCTATTTTGTCTATTTATCGATAGACTGCCGTTTGAAGTCCGCTTTACAGTTCGCAATTTTTATCACCAAGTTCGATTCTCATACGAATTCTTATTTGTAAATTGATGTAAATTTCCAATAATTATTGCTGAAATAACAATTACAATAGAAGGTATGGTACAGTGCAACCTCTCAAGAGCGGCTCTCTCTTGAGCGACAACCTCCCTTCAACAACAGGATGTTTTTCCCCACTGTACGATTTGACTATTTATTTAACCTCTCTAGAGCGGCAACCTCTCAACAACGACATAATTTGTGTCTCCCAAAGGGTGTTGCATTGGAGAGGTTACGTTGTATACATATACATATACAGTGGATATTTTCGGATATTCATGGTCACAGATTAATACAGATCATTATACTAATAAAATATATCGCATACGTACAATATTTGAATTTTTTTATTTCCTTTTTTGTACGACTTACATCATTACAAGACCAATCTCAAGTTATATATATTCTATATTGGAGTGTTGAGACCAATCTCAAGTTATACATATTTGGGCCTTTGTCTGATTAACCAATAAACTTAAACAGAACAAAAACATGGACAAAAAATAGTTTAAGCAGAAAATAGAAACATCAATTTAGTAGCAACATGAAACATTAAAAATCTCCGAAAACATTAAATTATTGGATTATTTAAAAAACTTTTCATGAAATTACATTGTATTAGAATAATATTTGTAATACGGATAGGTTAAAATGACATAGGAGGTGCGTCCTCCTGACTTGACCACGGTTTCCTGTATCTACGTAATATTTATCACATGATACAAAGATTCAGTGAGCCAAGTACTGTGTTTAGAAAATCAAAAGAAAGGGGCGAGGCGTGTATCGGTTCTTTACACCGGGCATGATAAAGAACCATGAGGTATATTTGAAACGAGTAGGAATATATATTCCCGGTTCTCTGGAATCACTATAGCTCTTGCATGGACCGTTACACGACTGATGAACAATGCTTCAGTAAACTTTGAAATCTATCCATAAAATATAAAAAATAATGCACTAGTGACTGTCATCACAAATACAAGCTCCAACAATGTGTAACGTTCAGCGTTTTTTTTTCTCATGAGAAGTTTGACATCTTTGTTTACAATGAAAACAGTCATAATCCTGTATATGTATATTTAGATATTTGAAGCTTTTCAGGTCACTTAATCTTACCTCACTACCGATACACGCTCTATAAACGTCTAAGTCACAATTTGGTTGTCATGATTACAGACAAGCTTAAACTGAACTGTCAGGATTCTCTCCACATAAAACCTTGGAGCGGTGCAAAAATTACACTGGATTGTGATATATTGTAAAACTATTGTATAACGCCCGGTTCTCACACAGCTTATGTTGTTCCCGGTGTCGCCCAGGTTCAAATAGCCGGTATTCGGGGGTAAACCGTACTATTTTTTAAAAAGAAAATGGTTTGTTCTCATATTTCCGATAACGCCCAGGTAAAGCCCCGAAAACAAAGCCGGTTCTTCACGGCGACGCCCAGTTAGATCCCGGTTTCGAAATGGATATCCACAGTGTAGGCCCGTTGTCGATACGACTGACCCCGGTGTATGCCGGAGCTGCCAAGGTCGTAGCGGGTGGTACTCCGGTGTTAGCAGATATAGTCCTGGTCGTGATACGGCGTTTACCCGGTGACTATCGGGAGTATAAAAATCAGGAAGAAGTTTAATCGGCATCAGTTGCTTGAAGTCATTATGAGCCATGCCTAAGAAGAAGATTAATAAAAAAACTTCTCAAATGAATAAAAAACCTTTTCCAACGAAGACGCTAAATGTTTTCTGAATCCTTCTCCTTTGTCTATCGTTAAGTCTTGCTAGTTCTGTTACAAGCTGTCTGTTGATAACCTATTTGTAGCTGACAATCCAGTAGCTGGAGTCTGTTTTTTGTTCTGGTTTATGAAACAGTTTATTTTCATGTGTATTTTACAAACACTTGAACCACACCGATTTCAACCACGATTTTTACAGTGTTTTATAATGCAGCATGATAACAACTGTTTATTCCGTCTGTTACCGTAGCCGGTCCGCAGCCGCATCTTTTATCACCGTAGTGTTTCGGTAATCATCCGGCCTATACCCGGGCATACCCTGTCTATCCGTGATATTACCGGGTTCAACCGTGGCTCTGCCGGGATTTTCCGGGTATTAACGTGACTTTACCGGCGAACTTCCGTAACTCTACAAGCACAAACCGAAGGTATACTTCATCGTCACAACTCCGGCTTCGCATCGGCCTCTAGATGTTCATATCACTCCGGATCAATGCGGTATATCACGGTAGTAGACAGGTGGTGCCCCGTTGTTTCCCCGGAAGTACCCGGTGTTGCACCGGTGCTACACGGTTTCTGCCCTTTTGTGCAATCATTCCCGGTTTACCTCGGTTTCATTAAACATTTTAAGACAACCGGGGTCATCTCCCGGGTTCAACACGGTTCATCACGGATCATCCCTGACCTTCAAGGTATCGTCACGGTGATAACAAGATTTATCCCGGTTTGTCACGGAGCACTAAACCGGGGCAAACCGTGGTGAAAATCCGTGAATGTGAGAATGGGCCTTAAGAGAATCTCATGTTCCCAGGAGCAGTTTATCATATCAAATTCTTTGCACATAACTTAGTAGTCTCGAAATAGGTAAAATAAGACAACACGCGTATGTTCGAGATATGAAGTGAGTGCATTTATAATAAATACACATGGACGACAACACTGTACCTGATATTTGAAATTAACAAGCCTATTAAGAAAGTAATTACAAGTATTCAGTTCATTGTGTAGAGTAACTGTTATTTTTAAGGCAATTGTTGTTAATATCTGACAATACAAGTATATCTTTAATACTGTCCATACAGGACTGGTATATACTACCTGTGACAAAATATCACTATTGTCTGTATTATAACAGTCGTTACCAACAAAATGCTAACAGATTCTGGACATCTCGACTACCTTCCTGTATGTTTCTTTCAGTCTTGTTACTTATTCTGGTCATTTTTGGTCACCACATGCATCTTCATTATGCGTATCATAATTAGAAGTTTTTGTCAACATACAGAATGTACAGTTGTGTTTTGCTATTGCATATTATTAATACCTACATGATATCATATGTTTAGATACAGACTACCAATAAGCAGATTACACATTTACATGTGTATAACATAATTATAATAAATCATACCTAACAATTACAGCATTATATAAGACATTGACCAGTTAGCTATTGGACTGTAATTGCTGTAACCATCTAGAACAACTATAATTGTCTTAGCTACTGTATGCATGTACTACATATCACATTAACTTAAATCTTCCGCTATCATCAAATATGCTATTAAAAATTCTCTCGACAATACAACTCAATAATCAACATCAAACATATTCACGAAAAAAAAACAACAAAAGGACAATGAATAGTATTAAACAATCCTCATATTATATGTAGCAATTAATCGCTCGATATTTTCAAAACAGTTGGTATATGTGTAACATTCCTTCACGTACAAACACGCATGCAAATTAGTATTTTGTGAGAACTCCTTACCTTTGTCAAACCAGTCTAATTTATCCACGAACGTAGCTCCAACAACTAGAATAAAAAATCTAAACACAAAAACTCATGTAACCAAGACAGCAAAATGTGTCCGAAAATGGTGCACGTGTATTATGAGAACCACGTGCTTTAACAATTTAAAAAGGACGAGGGACGAACATCTAGTGAACAGTCAAGCGGAAAACACGTTTATGTATAGGCGCCACTATGAAAGACCAAAACGGGGAAAACAGCGCTTTAGTAGCTGATACATCAGCCACATTAACTAGGTTTGTTTTTCCAATGACTCAGTATTTACTGATAATGCTTAATTAAATAACCGAATTTTAGAGGTAGAAAAGAAATATTGCATTGTCTATATTGTTTATATTATTCTAAACTGATCATAATGATCTAAATTATTGCCAACATTTGACACGTATTAATTATATGTCATACACAGACTTTTTATACATAAATATGTCCGTCTTCAGCAATATGACCATGCCAAATTGATTCTATGTTTGTCGTCCGGATGATTTCCAAACACCTACCTACCAGGCAGAAAAACAAAAATTACAGCACGACAAAACTATTCTAAAATAAAGTTTATCGAACTTTAAAACCTAAAAAAGCAACAGTTTTTGCATAACCAATTAATTGTATGGACCACTGTTAATAGGACTAACATGTGAGCACAAAAACACAGTAAAACATATTTTAAATGACTAGAAAAATAAAAAGTCCACCCTGCCTCAATTGCCGCATCGTCCTCTGCTAAGGAGACCACACATTGGGTGCAGGAATAGACCTGTAAGTTAATTGAACGTTTAAATTTGGCCACAGGCGTACCATTGTGACAGGCTTCAATGTTTTTTTTTCAAATAGAGAAGCAAATGTTTCGTCGCCTACTTGAATGGCATACCAATCAACAACTGTTGTAGGGGTCCTTCTTTAACACGCCACAATGGCATGCCATTCTTAACTCTAGCCATATTCGCTAATGAATACAACATCCCCATCCCCCTATCAAGTAAAATAAGTAATAACGGCGAATAAAGTTCACAAAACACACGAATGTTGAAGATTTACCAAAAAATAGTTAGCATTAATATTTTTTCAGCGTGGTACCATTCGACAAATGCTGAATAAGAGCTTAATAAGCGTCTGTGGTATAGTAAAAATACGGGCGAAAAGTACTGCTGAATGCCATGCCTGTTTTTTGGGGGTCAAAATCCTTGAAAATTTACCCGCCCGATGACGCTAAACAAATAATCGATTTGACATGGCCTAAAGGATTTAGCAAATTAAGTCGAAGATTTTAAATACATAGTTCTTTCATATTTTCATATTAATGAGATAAATGACTGAAAATAAAACATGAATCCAAATTTTGTCGCTGTATAAAACTGTGTGATATTACATTTGTAAATTCATAATTTTTCCTGAATATTCTTTGAAGTTCCATTTTCTTAGTTTTGAACTATTGTAAGCACAAGTTTATTTTAACATATATTGTATTGACTGTCCAATTGTATAAAAGAATGCTGAACAATGAAATTATCAATGAATGTTATATATCGTAACAACGGAATTTAGAGATGTTAGCTGATCTCAAACAGAACTGTCAGTAGATCTGTGTTTGTACAGCTCTCATTTTCAATCATCATTTATAGTCATAATTGTGTTTTGTACTTTTTGATGAATATCTGTTGATTACCAAAACATTAAAAGTAGATTTCTTAGTTAATTTCTGCTTTTGTCATTTATTTTTTATTCCAATTTGTAAATAAGTATCATAATCTCACGGGTAACGGTTTGCCTAAGTAATTGTAGTCGTGTCATCCTGACAATCATACTACTCAAAATTTGCTAAGGATCACCTTTTTGACATTGCATATTTCAGTCCTATTATCATCATATTAAAATCATATTTCCGCTAGCGATACACATGTACGGGGACCTCATAATTGTGGACTTAAGTTATCGATTTGTCATGTACACCCTGCAAGATATGCACATTGAAAAGCATACCCATGGAAATTTGGTGTTTTATGGCCGTGTGCTTTCACTTAAACGTGTACAAGCAGCAAGACTTCTCTCGTTTTATTGTAAAACTGTGTTCGAAATTACCGAACTATGGCAAATCGACAGTTTAGTCTTAGTGAAGATGAGATGAACAGGGGTATTGGAATGTTGGAGGCTGGCCGTTCACAAAGGCACGTTGCCAATGTCCTTGGGATATCCCAGACCATTGTCGGATGTGGAACCGATTCCAAACGACTGGAAATGTCTTGCAGGACCATGCCGGAGGTCGGGAACGTTAAACGACTCCAGCCCAGGACCGATTTATTGTCCTTCAGACCAGGCGCCAACGATTCTCGAACGCTACGACCTTACGTAACGACTTCCAGAATGCAACTGGTGTGCGTGTAAGCACACAAACAGTTAGAAACAGGTTGCATGATGCTGGGATGAGGTTACGGAGGCCAGCAATTCGCATTCCATTGACACAACGCCATATTCAAGAGCGTTTGCAATGGGCGCAGACTCGTGTCACATGGACAGTTAATAATTGGACCCCGGTCCTCCTCACTGATGAGTCAAGGTTTTGTGTGGACTTCACGGACAGACGGGCTAGGGTTTGGAGAAGTCCAAATGAATGCTTAGCTCCAGCATTCTTTGCAGAACACGACCGTTTTGGTGGGGGTTCAGTCATGGTGTGGACAGGAATAAGCGCTCAGGGAAAACGGACCTACATATCATTGAAAACGGTACACTGACGGCAGTAAGGTACGTCAATGAAATCTTAGACGTCCATGTACGCAAGTAGGCTGGCGCAGTCGGCCCAGATTTCATTCTTATGGATGATAACGTCCGTGCACACAGAGCCCACATCACAAACCGATATCTTGAAGAGGCAACTGTAGTCCGCATGGATTGGCCAGCGAGGTCCCCGGATTTAAATCCAATTGAGCATGCTTGGGATATGCTGCAGAAAGCCATTTCTTCACGCCACGTCCAACCAACAACAGTTCAGGAGCTAAGAAATGCACTCGTAGAGGAATGAGCCCAGATTCCTCATCATAAGGTCCGTAAGCTCATCAGCAGCATGCGGCGGCGATACCAGGCCGTAATTAAAGCCCGCGGACACTATACTCGGTATTAAACACCCTACACCAACCATTTCCTGATTTGCAAGATTTTTTTAATTTCACTATGTGATCTCCAAAATGTTGATTTTCATCCACCGCACTCTTTCCGCAACAGGCACACGTCAAGGAACACTTCCATTGTCATTATTTTCATAAAAATCAATTCCGAACTAATTATATTTAATTCTTTTAATCAATTTTCATATGTATTACAAATGCACAAAAGTAACGCACTGTAGAAAAAGTGGTCCTTAGTTAATTTTGAGTAGTATATATTAACACATAACACAGATCACAACTGATCAGCAGTTTCAATTAGTAAGTTTAAAAGAACCCAGCATACCATGTGCTGTCAAGATGCGGGAACACAACACAAAACTTCAATTATCATATACAACTGTATCTATTTACTCATTTGTCTTGTTATTAATTTGATACTACCTTGTGTGGTATATAATCAGTCAAATCTGAGTCAGCAGTCATCCATATTAAAGTATTCCAATGTTAGATCACTTAATATGAGACTAAACAAACCTCTAAACAAGGTCAAATGTGCATTATGACCCTTTTTATACCCCTATGGTCACTGTTTTATGTTTTTAATATTTGTATTGACAAACACAAGATTGAGACCAGTTATAACTTCACCTCCATACAATATTAAATGAAATGCTATCATAGGGTGGATATTTTTGTCATGTTAAGTAAAATTATAAACTATTTGTCTTCAAGAGATACCTTTCAAAAATATACATTTTAAGACAAAAGGCAAAAGAGTCATTCAGCTTAATATGTAGAGGTTATCTGGTTAGTGTGAATCACAATTGTTTGTTTTTATTGTTTAATACTTTGTAACATAAAATGATGTACCTGATGATGATGTTGAGATTACTGCTTAATAGAGAAGACCATATTCATGGCTAACACTGTTCTAGTTGAAGTCAAACTGTCCACTTTTAATGACTGCACATCATCACAAATAGAAAAATAACAAAACAACAGTAACAAACATTTATAAGCAGATATATTTTAAGTTGTCTCTCACAGAATTTATATTAAATTATAACACAATAATCATTTCATTCCAATTTAGCTATGAACTACTCTGGGATACAATACAACATACAACTGACACTCTATGGATTCTTGGCAAATTAATCTGTCTCATAGTGAATCATTTAGATTTTGCACCAAACTCGCAATATTCAACAATATCTGAGTGCAGCATTACTTCCCCTGTCATTTCATATAAATGGAACACTTTGTGCTTGCATCTATTCTAATAATACAAGTAAAACAATTGTGATGTTTCATCAAAGGCATGGTTAATCAGTATACATATCATAGTAACCATATGATTGACAGAGCTAAATAACAGAATAAAGTTGGTACTAGTAAAACATGTCTTCAACTTCACTGACTACAAAACAACATTCAGTTTTTGTAATGATCAATGACTTTCAAGTTTAATTGGAGATATTGAGCAACAAAATTATTTATCAGACTTCAGCTACATTTTTATTCATACATACACCAAAATCATTCACAACCTACTAAACAAATGGGTGCAAATAGAAAATTTCTAATAACCTAAAAATATTGCCATAACGTGAGAATGCTTTGCAGTATGACTCAAAAAGAGTTGTTTCCCTTTCATTCTAGTCTCCTCAAAACATAGATAACTTGTCATCGACACTTTACCGTTTACATGCAATGGGAATGCAAACCCCACCAATTTCTCACGGATTTAGACGATTTGGAAAAATGATCCTCGGAGCCCTTCAAAAACTGGAAATCTGGTATACACCAGGAAAACATGCACTTCTGTAAATAATCTTAGCATATGAGAAATCTAAAACAAAACCGACTAGTAACACACCATACCCAGGTGAGACAGTATAAGTTAAATACCAGAGATAAAAAATCTGCATGCTATGAAAGATTATCAAGAAAACTGCAACTATTCACCTAGGTATACATTACAAACAAATATGTCAAATCTAAAATTGTGCTAAATGAAATGTTATCCTCTAATTAAACAATTTTTTAAGTTGAATTTTAAACCATTAGTTGATACAATTTACACAAACAAATAATTTAAACATACTGCTTCACTACTGCCTATTACATTTTACTCAAAACACGACCGATTGTCTCAACAATACACAAATACTCATTGTATTTATGAACAATGATGACCAATGTTCTGCATCTATATTGAAAAACTTAAAATTCTTCTATCTTCTAATAAGGCCTAATCAAAAAAATGTTTGTTTCTGGTTACATGCCCCAAAAAATATGGATCGTTAGGTAGGGATTTTTTTCTTTTCTGTTTTTTTTTTTACATATATCAGCAACACTGTATTGGAATATGTGCACCATAATATTAATGAGTTGTGAAAATTATGAAACTTATGAGTCCGTAGGTAAAAGACTGAGTCAGTGGAGTAACTGGAAACAAACCTTTTTTTAGGCCTAAGTAACTGGCAATCAGCAATGCTGATAATATGAATACACTCACAGTTTTCTATAAATAGAGAATGTTTACGATGTAAATGAAGCAAAATAAAAACGTGGGTGAAAGTTGAAAATTTTCGAAAGACTGGAAATCTTAACCTCGGTGATGTGGAAACAATAAAAACCAGTTGGGTCCTGAACTGGGAAACTCCTGGAAAACTTTTAATCATGTCAATAACAGTTAGAAGCATGCCCTGTAATAAACAGGTAGAAGAACACCTTTAATACTGAACTATAATCTGATTATTGTAGCGGTCAATAACTGAAGTGTTACAGTACATATTGCATGTATACATTTATTACATAAAAACAACAATACATGCCAAGTATTAAACTCATGGAATTCACTTGATTGATATTTCATGTTCATGTTGGTTAATAATAAGTAGATTTTTCAAGTATTTAACTTGTTTGAAAAGTTCAAAGAAAACAAAATTTAGACTCCTTGTCCATATTCTAAATGCTTTCAATATTCTCAATGTTTTCTACTATGTTGGACAATCATCCATTTTTTTTCTATTAAACATTTTTCAATACATTACAACAGTGATTCCAGCACTAGAAAGGGCATCAAGTATCACAAGTTTTCACATGTATAAATTCTTTTAGTTCCTTCCTTCAAAATAAATGTGGTTCTGTTCCAGACCTGCTGTAAAAAAACATATATGATGAAACTGGCTTAAAATATAAACAAAGTAATTCATTCACAATGTGTTATATACTAAATATATGGCTTATAATATAAACGAAGTAAGTAATTCATTTACAATGTGTTATATACTAAATACATGGCTTATAATATAAACGAAGTAAGTAATTCATTTACAATGTGTTATATACTAAATATATGGCTTATAATATAAACAAAGTAAGTAATTCATTTACAATGTGTTATATACTAAATATATGGCTTATAACATAAACGAAGTAAGTAATTCATTTACAATGTGTTATATACTAAATATATGGCTTATAACATAAACGAAGTAAGTAATTCATTTACAATGTGTTATAAACTAAATCAAGAACATCAAGCTTTGGAACTTAATTCTGTTAAAGCTTGATAATTACTACTTGCTCATAATAATGAGGTTTTTATTTGTTGGTTGCAAAGTTATTATATGTTCAATGGATATATAATTTATACTTACTATTTGGCCATCTATTCCTGTAAATTCATGTACTCTGTTTGTATGTTTTCTTCTATAGATATCCAAGCATTTTCCCACCCTGAAATGTAAAAATCATCAAACTGAGTTTTAACAGATGACCTTCATTAAGGTTACCTAACTTATGTGATTGTTCAAAGATCTTCTTTCCTTTAATGCCCAGCAGATAATTACAGTAAAAGATTCAGAATGTTCATCACGATATAATCAAGCAATTGATCAGAATGTTGTTTTCAATAAACATGCAGCAATATCGTCCAATCAATAGACTACATACCTTGAGAATGTTATTTAGAAGAGTTTGGAGACAATTCAAGCTATAAAATGTTGGAGGACTATTAGCAAAATTTAACACAATGACCCAGCAAACATGCCTATATCGGACCGATATCAGCTGTATGATGGAATAACGGAGTTGGCTTTTTGACATTGGACTGATATCTGACCGACAGTGATCCTTAGAACTACTTTATCTCTAAATTCTATGTGTCTGGTCTAATGCCTGTAGTGCGTTCAGTAACAAGTAACGTTCGGCAGCATTTGCCAACGTTTGGTAACAGTCGTTGTTAAACGAACTGTTGGCGCAAAAACGTAATCGACCAATGGTGAACAGTTTAAATAGGTAGTTTGCGAACAAAACAAAGATGGAGAACAGGTAAACATTGATAACGATTTTTTGTCAAATAAATTAAATTTCATCGTATAAGTGCAGATTTTATTTCAATTGTGATAGAAAATGACTTTAGGTCCAATTTTATAAAAAGGTTTTTCATTGTACTGAAATACTTTTTAAATCGTGCATAAATGCTGTACAGAAAAAAGAAAACAACAACAATTTCATATGCACAAGAAAATAAAAATGTAAAATCGATAAATAAAGTCAGCCTTTCATTTTCATAGTCTAATTAAGGTAATTTCATTACTCAAGTTAATTCTTCTTATATACTACTTGTATATTCATTTGATATAATTTCTTAAGTTAAAATCTGCTTATTGTTCTTTCGTTAGAATTTAGCGTGGAACAACCTATTTTCGAACCATTATCATTTCAGATGACTTTACAACTTAATAAGCTAATAAGTATTTAGGAAAAAAAAAACAAGAGATTTACCAGTGAATGATTAATAACGTTTTATTCAAAACGTATTTCAATTTTTTCTGAAACAAAATCATGATTGAAATGAAATATTGGACTTTGTGTTTATGGTGTATATCTAATTGTTTCAGTATATTTCTTTTGAACTTGACATTTAATGGGGAAGTAGCAGTTAGTGTAACCCCTGACATTGTAGAAGCATTTAATTCCAATGGTATTTTTTGTATATGAATTTAGTTTGTCTGTATCATGGACAAATGATGCATGGTGCAAATGACTAATTACAAAACATATTGGATTAGCCCATTAACTTTTTCATACCACATTCGGGCTGACATTACTCTTTTGACCACTGTTTTGGTAATTAGTGACTATGTTTCATAAAATTATCATCTGCTTATTTGTGCGTGCATACATATTTTAGTGAAAAGGTCTAGATGAAGAAGTTGAGATTTTCTACCTTCAATCTAAGAATAACTCACTATATCGGATTATAGACAGTAGATTTTATTATATTGGATTATTTTATTTTGTTTTGTTTATATACTACAATTATTTTCTATTGAGTGGATATCCTGTATGTAATTTATCAGTCCTCCAAGAAATATATGAATGATAATGTCTGTTTAATAAGTGAGGAACTTTGTTTCCTACACATAATGTATTATACGGGATAATTTTTATTTAAGTGCTTCCCTTACATTAGATATATCATTCATCTTGTAATATAATCTAAATCAGCTGTTTGTTTGGTTGTTTCTGTACTTATACAGACAGATTTTGACCACAAAAATTAAAGACAATGCTAAAAACAACTGGCAAATCATAAAATCAGTAAATGGGTTAAATATTCACAACCACACTTACAATCACATATCAGTGTGATTAATTGATGCTGTTAATTATCCAGTATCAACAAACACGTATGTTTATATATGAACCATTGGTGTTAACATCAATATTTATATCGTTATCATCACTATGTACTCAGCCTCCTTCGATAAGTCAAATTGACACTGAATTAAGTCTGTCGTTGTAACCATATACATTTTAATCTTAAGTGCATAAGTTGACAGTTTCTATTGCAAAACTTTTTTGTTTTCTTTTTGTTATACTAAGACTAAGCTTTTAGTTTACAGAGTTTATCTTTAAAATATCTCAGATGAAACAATGGTTGCAATTTTGTTCCAGTTTACATACACTTACACATACACATAAAGCAACCAAAAGATTTATAATTTCGTGTCTGTGAAGTTACACCACAGAAAACTATGTTCAGTTGGTCAGCATTAATTAAAAGGGAGATCACCATACTTACTTTGAAGGTACCGTCAATGTACCAACGCTTCGCCCGCTGTAGGAGAGCCAGTTAAAAGTCAGACACGAAGACAAAGCGTCACTGGCTGTCATCAATGAAGTCACCAACCAGGAACTCATCTCATTTGAAGAAGTCAGTGTTCACCTGAAACAGCATGAAATGCAACAATAACATAGCATGTATACACAAACGGTTGTTAAAACTCTGAGCACAAGTCACATTTTTCTGAATGTATACACAAACGAAGATTGGCTAAAATGCAGCTATCAGTATTAAGCTCAATAAAAGTATGATTTAGGCAATAAAAATCTGTTTTTGTAACCCGACCAACAGACTTAAGATTTTCTCCGCAACTTAGATCAAACAGGGAGCCCTTCAAATTTTGATCCATTTCTTTATGCATAGCCATTTTTACTTTCACTGCTTGGGTCCAGTAAAAAGATCCTTCCTAATAAAAAATACATTTTTCCCAATTCCCAACCTAAAATTTTCCAATTTTGGGATCACACTGCACATTTTTTCCCAATTTTACCAGATCCGAACCCTTTCCCAAAATTGTAAAAAATATTACTGATGCACAATTTATGGCATAATGAATTTTTTTTTTTGAATTTCAAAACTACAAAAATATAGCACGATAAATCAGAAAAAAGTGGAAAATTTTTAAAAAAAATCATTTATTTATATTTAGGAGAAAATATTACTTTTTTGGGCTTGGGGAAACAGCCCATATTTGGCTGTAAAATATACGAAATCACTAACCCTGACCCTAGGTGTCAACCAATTTGTTAACGAGTTCCCTTATGAAATTGCTGTTGGTGTTCGCAGATGGAGAAATGGATGCTGATGTTGTTTTATGCTGTTTTGTAATAATGCAGACCATAATTGTATTATTTGTCTGTTTATATTTTCAGGATTAATTGTTTAAAGTCTTCATGGATCCAGCTTTTAAGAACATCATGAGAGACCAGCATAATTTCTGGATATGGTGTATAGAGGTGTGTATTGTATTGTAAGATAAATCCTGGACAAGACTTGTACCAAAGCCCAAAGTTATAAAACTTAAAAGATCAGTCTCCCAGCTCAAATCTCATATCTTGTTTTTCAATTTTTCAAAATTTAGTGATATATCATTGAGTTGAATCATATCATATTCCCTTCATTATTGGCTTGCTTCTATGTAGAATACTCAGAATGGTATTTAATGCATATTTGTGAGGTGTATAATTGGATACCTTTCATATTGTTGCATGCTTGACTGCATGATATTTGTACAACAATAAAGTCATACTTGCATATTTATCTTTGGAGTTTTATTGTTCATTGTCCCTGGGGTTTAATGCTGTTTTTCAACAATTTTTCAGTTGTACTTTCGTTGTTATATTATTTTGACACTGCATAAAGTGTGCATTACAAAATTGTTAGGTCGTTATTTTCGTATCACAAACATCCCAGTTTTGTTGTGGGAATGTTGCAGGTCTCAGGTCGTCAAAATGGTGCTTGATTATGTTCAGGATTTCAAGGGGTGTGATAATGAAATATTTATAATCATTTTATCACTATTTCAATATGAAATTGATGCGCACTGAGTCCTGATTTAAATAAAATGTGTCTCAATTTCTCCTAGCAACAGATTTTTTTTAATATTGTATGTCAGTTTGTTTCCACTTACTGTACTGTCTAAATATAGACTGGTATGCTGATACTGGTTTTAAAGGAGACATTTCAGAGTTTACATATTTATAGAATATTTTTAGGTGAACACTTTGAAAATTCAGCGCACAAAGTAAACATGATGATCATATTTTACACGTATATACAGACAAATACCTCGAAGTTTTAGGCTCCTCAGGACGTAGGGCTGCCAGAACTCTGTAGATGGTTCTCTTGAGGAGGGTTCTCTTTCCACGCCATGTTCTGTGGCCGGTGCTGGTCAACGTCCACTTCCTCTGCCATGGCCATCACCGGCTTGAACACTTCTGAACGAGTTGAGTGACGTACCTGTAATTAAACAGAATTCTGCATACATGTGAGCATAAAGTAAGTCAATTGCATATAAGTGAAACACCATTTTTAAATACATTGATGTACACCAACTCATTCAAGGACTGACTTTCATATCATTCAGATTCTGCTCATCATTCCATATTAATATTATTATATATCAATGTTCGTCATATAACATTCATTGGGCCTTTCTGATACCCTTTTAAAGTGAGTCTTTTTGGTATGGGCTGCTCTGACCCTTTACCGTTGATTTTGCACAAGGATACGATTCACCTGGACACCGTACACAATTTGGGTGCCGGTCAATTCAACAAGAGATTTTCTAAGAAATTTATTTTTGTTCATTTTAGATACTTTTTAGCACAGACTATTATTATTAATAAAAGTGCATGAATGCTGTTGATTTTATGTTTAGATTTCGAAATTCATTGCAATAGCAGTTTTGAACTCTTTTATAGCATAATTTAGCGATCACGAAAATTTGTTTTGAATTGGTCAGAACTTCATAAAACTATTATAAGTCAACTTGACGAAATCATTCAATGTTAATAACTGATACGTAAATAGGTAAATATTTTTTGATATTTCAGGAATTTTAAAGCCAAGATTGTCAACGTTTGTCGTTCAGATTGTGAAGTTAATAATTATACTGTTGAAATTTATGGGATGCCTAAAGCAAAGACCAGAGATAAGACTTATCATAGGACACATAGGTATGTCCGTTTGTTAGGAGGTTTCTAACAACAACTTAATTCTGACTTAAAAGGTCGTGTATCAGTTATCTAATATACAACAAGTAACAATACGGACAAATATACAAACATTCACTAAGGCAGCTTATTACTGTGGTGAACGGTCAAGATTTCTGGTTAACAAGTTATACTGCCAAAAATAGAGAATTTCGCCACATGGGAATATCCTGGAAGTGAGGGCTATCATGCTGAATATTCAAAGGGATAGAATATTCTGATTTAATGGACAAAAATAGCTATGCTATCTCACCAATGGTATTGTTGGGTATAAAAGAAGTTTGTTGGGAAACTAGTAGACAAAAGGTGCTGATGCCTCGAGAAAGGTCTGGACTCAGAGTATGAATAGTCTGTCCAACTTTGTGTTTGGGAACAGTGACCTAACTAGGTTGTATGGAAAACATTTTGTCGGACAGTTTGGACCCACTAAGTAAGACCTTGTCCTCCGAAAATACAAATGTAAGGGTTAGCATAATTGAATTAGATACTCAGATGCATTAATTTAAGTTTATCACTTTATATGCTTCCAACACTTGAAAAGAGCAAATCTTTAAAAATGATAAAATATACAATAATACATTATATGCATGTACACTCATTTACATTCATTGGGGTAAAAAAGACACACATCCGGCTAAGTGTTATATATCGTTTTATTTGCATGCAAGAGAATATGCTAAAATTTGCTCATAGAAAAAAAAACCATTGATTTACATTAATAAATGAATATGTTTATCTTCACGATTTATCTTGATGGCTGTTAATTGTCACAAATTTGCAAATTCAGCACACTGTCTCTTAATTTTATCTTAGCAAAATCTGCAGGTTTAATATCAGTAAGTTGTCAAATCATAGTCTGGGTGAAACGATCCTTACTGATAGAAATTAATTGAACTGGAAAAACAGTATGCAGTCATATATATTTATACCACCCATTGTTTTATGGATCTAAATTGTTTTTACAGCTGTAGGGGGGGGGGGGTCAAACATGTTCCACATTTAATCAGTCCTGGCATGTGACAACCACTAACTATCATTCTCACAAGGTTTATTAAATGTTAGTTAATATTTGTTGATTACTTAGTATAACAATTCAAATGAGAGTAGAGAGTAGAATTAATTTAACTTCAATCAACAATCATTATCAGCATTTAATATCGTTTTAAATTGTTGATTAATGTGTTCATCAACTATTTTCAATTAATGCCTTCCTTGATATCTCAACAATGGTCAATTTTGATACCAGTTTTGTTCGTCTCAATAAGCCATTATCAAAAATACTACCCTGTGTCTGAAGGATCTGAATGGGACAGATTTTTTTCAGGGGAGATAACCTACTTTCTGAAAAGACCTATAATATTGTGCAGTTGATGGTCAGAACTTAAATAAAAGAACAATATGGAGAAAATGTTAGATGGAAACAATACTGATAATATTTTGTGTAACCTACTAGTTTTTTTTGTCATTGTAGAACTGTGTGCAAAAAAGAATTGATTCAAATTTTTAGGGGACCTGTACAGCCAGTATAGGGTCATGATCAAGACATAAATATTCATTTGCAGTTGACTAACACTATCGTATTACATTCTTTGTCTCCTGTTTGAAATAGATAAACTAAATACACACAATTATTTTCAAATGCGTCTATTATTTGGCAGTAGCCTTTTGCTGGTAGATATTTTCATAACCCTAACCCTACCTTTCCACAGCTACAATTCAATCAATATTACATTTTGCCTATTTTAGCCCATGATAACCAGCTATTCACACTCATAGAAAAGATGTCCAGGCAGCAATCAGAAATATTAGATGCAGTTAACCAAGTCCTACGGATTGTCACAAAAGGGACTAGTTAAGGTGGCGCTGGACCATTGGAAAGCCTGATGAGTTGAAGCTTTCTGTTTCAGGAGCCTGTCTGCTTCAGTGGCTTGGTTAGTTTTTTGCTTAACAAGCAGATTTTATAGATTCACTGAAACTGGGCTTTTGTGAGCAATGCTTTGTTTTTTTCTTCATTTGTTTGGTTGGTGTTTAGCACCACCGACAACAATTTGTAGTCATATTCAGGGCGGGCAGTTATTCTTAACCAGATTACCTGGATGTTCATTTCGAAGAGTAACCAGTAGTAACCACATTCTTTATATCTGTAAGCCTCTGCCTAGCTACTCCACTGAATATATATATATATATATATATATATATGTATATTCATAAGATGGAGGACAATTTTTGTCACAGAAAGTGTGCCCTTAGCCCCTACTAAGGTTCTAACCTGAGGCCTCTTAATCCATAGACAGATGCTCTACCAACTGAGCAGTCTGGGCAGGTTTTGTCAGCAATGTAACTTAGTGGGTACTGCTGCACAGTTCATATTATTTATCTTCATCAGTTGATTTCCTATTCTTACTTTGTCATTACTTGTGGCTTTACGAGAGGATATAAGTATTAATTTAGTAAACTTTCTTATTTCTATGTCGATAAACAAGTTTGAATGCTTGAGTTTTTTATTCTAAATGCTATGAAACTAATTATGGTGACATTATGTACAGTGACTTTATAACAATCTCATATGGCAGGTCTCATGCTTATTACTTGAAGGTGGGCTATGCAGAACTGATATGGTGAAACGTGTACTGAAGCAGTTTAACTGGTTTAGTAAAAAGGGAAAGATGGCCTTTGGAAAACTGAACCTGGCTCATGCTGTGCTAAGTAAGGACATTTGGTAGTTTATTTAGAAATATTTAAAAGCTGAACATACTGTACAAAATAAGCGCTTATTTATTAAAAGAAAATATTTTATAGGCTTTATTTCGTCTGATAGTTTTAGTGCATGAAAATATTGTCATGTGCTCATAGGGCCGTATTATGTAATGGCACTGCTTGTATACCTGGCATTTTGTGCTTTTGTAGTTTTTTACTTGACCAAATTTAACTGTCGGCTATGATCAAAGGGTATCGTACTGTATAATATTGTAAACATTTTCATTCTTTCGTTTAGAAGCAATCATGAAGTGCAAAAAATCTACAGCTACAGAAGTAGAGATTGACAGTAGAGAGTGGTTCAGGCTAGCCAGTGACCGGGAAGGTGGCCGCAAGAAACGCCAGAAATCAAGAGTGAAAGAAGAGGAAATGAATTCTGACAATCTTTAAGCAAATATCAGTGTAATTTTTCTGTGTTAAGAACATCATACTGCTTAATACATTCAATAGGGCTTTTTTTCAAGGGTAATGGAAGGGGACTTTCTTAAATTTGGGGAAAAATAACGAAGTATTACAGTAAAATTTCGTTATTACAAGCATCGATATCATGAGCTCTAGGCTTATCTCGAGGAGATCTTGAAGTCCCATTATTTTTTGTTCTTAGTTGTATATAAATTTCCATGTTTATTACGAGCATTGTTATCTCGTTATCTCGAGCACAAATCATGGTCCCTTGACTTATTTTTAAGCGTTAATTACCTCGATTACCTCGAGGGGTGTCATTTTGGATATCGTTTGCACCTGCGCGCCGGCGATCACCGTGTTTTCTACACATCGTTAAAGTTACGCAACAAAAGAGCAAATTTTAATCGAGTACTTTGTTTTTCACACATCGTTAAAGCTACACAATAAAAGAACGAATCTTAATTGAATACTTTGTACTTCACATGTTGTGATATAAAATGACAATGAAACATGTACATGTATTTGTTTGTTGTAAGGTTGCAGTAAAATTTTTAAGATCAAAGACTAATGTTATAAAAGTTAATAATTATTGAGAATTTAATCACGAGACCTTAATTATGAGAACTTAATGACAAGTTTGAGAAGCAGATACTAATAAAAACATATACATGTACAAGTATTGGTGAATTATTTTTACGATGATTGCTGTTATCATGTATGCTATCATGCAAATAATAAAGTGTGTGTGTCATTCATTGCTCTTCTTTTTTGCTACAGACGTACATAACATGTGTATCTTTCACGATATGTCACTATGACGTTTCACTGCATGTCAGTGACACGATATTCGGACATGACATTGTACAATTGAAAACATGAAAAAATCGTGGATAAAGTACTTAGAAAAAAAGATCAATATATATTTCAGCAATCAACTATCATGTTTATTCACCTTAGACATCATAGAGAACAATTTACGTAAGCATTTCGTATTATTATTGTAAACACGTCCATTTATGCGCATGATGCACAGTTTATTTTCAGTCAACAAACAAAAACCTCGTTATTACGAGCACTCGGTTTATCTCGAGCATTTCGTCTGTTCCGATGACTCCTCGAGATAAAGAAGCTTTACTGTATTGCAAAAGGGGAAGAAAAACCTTGATGCAAACTAAATTTTAGGAAAATCTGCAAGAATTTAAGGATTTTTCCTAAGGGGCCTGATGGCCCTTGCTACAGAAGGAAAAAAGCCCTGAATATTTTTCAATTTTGTTCAATGTTCATTTTCTGCTGGTGATCTAATTTATTGAGGGCAGGAATGCTTATTGAAGATAGTAACTTACTTTTACGTATATTATTACATTGTTAATAAAATCAAAATTAATAGTTTTTTATCAATGAAATTTTTACATATATAGTTTGTATGAACACAGATCTTGATGTGAAAAAAGTTTGGGCCTCTGGGTCAATTTCAATGTCTAGGTCATCGTTTTTAAAATTAAAATAAATAGTTTTTTATCAATAATTTTTATTTGAATGAATGTTTTTCAACATATTTTGTTACATAGATAGCTCAGTGTTTTCTGACAAAGGCTTGATAGTCAGACATGCTGTCTTCTGACAGCTGGTGTTTATTTTGTTTAAAAACTACTTTAAATCAGTTTCAGTTAGTTTATAGAGTGAAGGGTTTATGCACGCGTGTATAAATTGATAAATTTTGGCTAAATTCTTAATTGAAACCCTTTTTTAAATATCATTGTTTGGATTATTTCAGCGATTTTAGTATATTTGTTGTTAATGGTATCAATTGTGGCAATACGCAGAAAGTTATAAAAATTATTTGGCACTTCCCCATCTGTTAGTTTAAGTTTTCTTTTACAATTAAGAGCTGTACTCATCTTTCTTTACCAATAATGCTCTTGTATTTTCCTGAATTCTTTAGTTGAGCAAAACCTGAATTTGAGTTTCTTGAGGACAGTTTTCTATTTACATAATTACCACTGTTTAATCTAGAAAAAAAATTGTCAAATTCCTTACAAATTAAACATTTTATTGTGAATCTGCTGGATTTCAAGTTTTATTTGCAAATGAAAGGAAGTGGAAGAATAAAGACTTTGACAATAATGATCAATTTTTGCTTCAGTAATGACAAATGCCAAGGTGTATAACATATTTGTATCTGATACTTTCAAATTAGCATAATGAAATACCGAAATGTTCCAAGAACAAATGCCATTCTACAAAATACCAATATCGACTGAAGATATAATGCACTTTCTACCTTAATGTAGGGGCCCATATGGCTCTTTTTAAGCAGGTAAATGCAGGTTAATGGAAGCAAAAGCTGATTAACAAATGTCAGTGTAACATCGGCTCAAGATCTAATAACAGATATTTAGCCAAAATTGGACAAATATGTAGCCTGATGTTGGAACCCCATATCAGACCGACATTGCACATGATATTGGGCGGATATTGGACCGATATGAAATGTTTGCTGGGAATTTATAGTAACAAAATGATCTGATTTGAGAAGATGACCATTTTGAAAAGTTTTCCAATTTTCACAATTCAGAATGTTGGTCATCCAAGGGAATAAAATTCTGAAAGTTTAATGCGCTTGGTAAAAAATGGCAATCTTGGGCTCATCTGGGCTATTCACACAGATAGAAACAAAGAAAAAGGATAAAAGGTAAATTTATAAATACATACCTCTTCAAATGGCAAACGATCATGAATCCTAGATCACCATATTTTCATGCTTTCCCATCTATGCAACAGAAGTTCTAAGGTTTCTAGGAGTCCACAAGTACAGTATATATGCAAAATAAATATAATTACTTAAGTAATGAAAGAAATAACGTAAATGAATATAAATATAATAATAATATAATATTAATAATATAATAATATATTTAAAAAGAACATACATTTCATTAAGTACACATACCACTAAAACAGGTAGTAAGTATACAAATAGCAATCATTTAATATGGTAAATAATGTTTATAAATATATATGTATCAGTATACACAGTTATACATGTGTACATATTTATCAGTAACAAAAATAGAAATCCACTCTGCATAAGCATGTCAGTCCTACTCTGCTGCAATACTGTCAAAAGATATCAAACTATGCATTGTTCCAAAAGCTACCTACACTTAATATATCAAACACACTCGAAAATATTTTTGGAAAAAATCATTATGCAGATTCAGCAAATTTTGTTCTTCTTTTTCTGCACAATCAGACTATGAATTGCTTACAGTTTAGCGCAGGAAAACGTTGCTAAGGCAGCCCCCTAACAGATGTAAATGTAATAATATAAAAGTTTGATGCAAAAATGGAAGACTTAGTGCTGAATCACCTCCCCAGAAGGTCGGACCTTCTGTCGCCCAGGAGGCTTTGACACTTGGGTCTCCAGTACTTATGATGTCAGGCTGCTCATAACAAAATCAACCCACTTGCACGAGTGATAGCCAAAAAGAGAACAAATGAAAAAAGCTCTTAAATGTGACACATTGTTGATTATTCAAAACATCATCAGTCTTTCCATCATTCTACCAGTCCTGGGTCTCCAACTAGAATAAATACAATCTGCTTGTGCCTATCAAAATACATAATAAATATAAATATAATATAAATAAATATACATAAATGTATCAGTAATATATTTAAATATCAGATAGTAGCAGGTTACCAAGTATGTACCAAGTATATGATGGTGGTGAACAACCTTTCTAACAGATATTACATTCAGAGTTGCAAACGCTCTAATGAACAGTAAATCAACCAGTCCTGGGTTTCCAACCAGAATAATACTTGAAAACAGTAGCCATTTTGGGGGTTACTTGAGAAAATTAGCCATGTTTGGGGGTAAATAACTATGTTTTGAAAAAATTAGCCATGTTCGGGGTTTATTAACAACGGCTTGAAAAAATTAGCCATGTTTGGGGACTATTAACTATGGCTTGAAAAAATTAGCCATGTTTGGGACTATTAACAACGGCTTGAAAAAATTAGCCATGTTGGGGACTATTAACAACGGCTTGAAAAAATTAGCCATGTTTGGGGACTATTAACAACGGCTTGAAAAAATTAGCCATGTTGGGGCTTTATTAATTAAGGCTTGAGAAATGGCCTTAATTCCGATTACTTGAATAAAGCTTGAGAAAGTAAGCGTGTTTGAGGTTACTTAACTATGGCTGGAAGATTAGCCATGTTTGGGGTTTATTAACTATGGCTTGAAGAGTAACCATGTTTGAGGTTTCTTAACTGAGGCTAGAGAAGTGGCCTTGTTTCAGATTACTTGAATAAAGGTTGAGAAAGTAAGCATGTTTGGGGTTACTTAACTAAGGCTTGAAAATGTAGCCTTGTTTTAGGCCACTTGAATAAGGCTTGAGAAAGAAGGCATTTTGTGGTTACCAAAATAACTAACTGGGAAAATAGCTAGGTGGATAGAGATATTGTCACATAATTATTTTTCTGCAGAGTATAGGCCAGGGCACAAGAATGGGCAAGAGGATACAAAACTGCCAATCACAAATATACAAAGTAATAACAAAGGGAATGCAAAAAACGATACTTCCAAAGAATATATATGTAAGCTGGAGCAAGTGATCGTAATTTCCTGCCTTGTAAGTCTTGATCATCTTGGCTTATATTTCTGGTTCAGTAGGTTCCCAAAGACAAACATCTGTTTATTGATTATTTTGCTGACATAATAGTGCTGCATTGGTCAACTGAAAACAAAGAGGTATTCACATAAAGACGATGCAAGATGCATGAAAATTTATTCAACATCAGATATATATGAACAATATAACAATAACATTAGCTGTATGATTTATTTTCCAATAGTACACATAATTAACAAAAGCTGTAAAAGAAGGAATATGGTTATGAAATCTGAGATGAAAACAAAAAGAGATGACTAAAAAGCTGACAAATCTTTTAAATATTAATACCTACTAATAAATAAAAGGAACCACAGGCATTATTATTATTATTGGTAATACTTGATATGGGCAATAAGAACCACAGACAACTTGTCTTTTTAAGTAAATTGTCATATCAAATGTTTTAACCCACTACGCCTTAGAGATGAATCTATATCTCCTATCAGTAACCATTGCAGTTTATTGGGAAAATTTGTAAATCTGATCAAGGCCTTTTTTCCTTCTATAAAAGAGGCCCATAATCAGTGACTTCCCAATTGCAATAAGCCTCTTTTTTCCAATTCGGGGAAGTGCCGGGTCAGTCACAGTTTATTGATGTATCTTGAAAATCAGTCTACCTTTTCCAAAAATGATGTTCTTCTTATTATGTATCAGTTAATGTCATTGTAAAGCACCTATGAAAATGAACTCGTATGAAGAGGGTGCTATGTAAGTTTGGTAAATAATAATATTAATGTAAAACATAACTTCTTCATTGACATACTGCATTAATTAATTAATTCATCAATTATTATTTTGTTATATTTTAAGGAAAAAGAAGAGTTGTAGGCAAAGAAATCAGCAGAAGCAGAAAAAAGGAAACTAAAAAATGAAAGAAAGAAGGTAATGAAATTGAAAGAGGTGGAGGAGAGACAAGTGAGAAGACAGAAGAAGGCACAGGAATTTAAACTCAGAAAGGAAGTGAAGAAGCTAGAAAGAGAAGAAAAGGCTAAGATTACAGAAGAAAGCAGCTAGCAACACGTCCAACTTGTCTGCAGTACTAGTTGCAAGTTTGTATGTTTGTGGTGTGTGTGTGTGGAGATCATGGTACTGTGGATGATGAGAGAATGGGAATCAATTGGTTTGGATGTGATGAGGAGTTGTGTGGAAGATGGTTCCATGACCATTGTTTGAGTGAGGGAGAAAGGGAGTATATCAGGGAGAGTTTGAAAGGAGACGGGGGAGATTGGTTTTGTAAGCTGTGTAAGCCCTGGTTGTATGAGGAAGAGTGAATGTCATTAGTGAAGATGTGGTTATATGTTTATATGTTATTGTTTATATGTTAAGCCACTGAGTTGTTAAATATACAAAACTGTTAGTGATTTTCTTTTTTGTTCCATCTGAAGCCATATTTATAATTGTTTTCATTGATCAACTTACAATACATATTACAAATTTTAGTTTCTATTAAATGTTTCTATTTGTTTATTTTTATTCATTTGTTTCAACAAGAATTAAATAATTTTAAAATGCATTTAGACTATTCTTGTGTATTAGTGTCCTCCATATTCAGTTATTGATTGTGACAGATTTAATAACAGTTTGTGGAATTTGATGTTCTCAGTGATTTCCAAAGTTGTTTTATCAAATACAGATCTCTAGATGGATTACTATCTTGATTCTCAAGGCATAAGTAGGTGAACCCTAACAGAAATTGGGTCAATAAGTTACCTGTTTGGGATCTTCATTGATAAATATGGAGCAGCTAGTATTGAATAACATGTTACAAATAGTAATTTACAACTGATAAGTTAACATGTGAGCTTAAAACTAATAAGTTAATACTTTCATATCACGTGAGCTTACAGTGCTTTGATAATTTGCCTGCTCTTGAATATTCCCCATGGGTAGCCTCATAGCATCTCATGAATAAATAAGGTTTTCCCAGAGTGAGAGCAACCAAATTAGTATCAAAGTTGAAATTGCTCTTAGAAGGTTAGTGACGTTGGATATGATTACATCATCCACTCACTATGTATGAATGGTGTGTTTTGAATTTGTAAACTAGAGTAAGAAAAAAAGGTAGGATTTTCATTATTCCTACTTTAATTGTCCTTGGAAATTATTGAAAACTGCATAACAATGCATTTTTATTGAAACTTGTCATTAACAACACTTACATCATCATTCAAACTTTTGTCTGGCTACTTGTCGTTGCTGAACAATTTATTGCCATTTTGCAGGGTATTTTGAGCCCCATTTAATAGGAATTCACACGTTTTCATTCTCTTATGACTGTCATACTGTATGACCAAAGAGCTCAAGATTATTCATGGGAAATGTTATCTCCTGTCATCAACATTTAAAAAAATTTGACTCTCATATAAAGGTACCAATAGGTAAGCTAAATATTTGTGTGTAAAGTGTTTACCACATATGTTTCCCATTTGACTTGAAGAATAACATAAATCCTGTTGATATGTAGTTTTTCCTGGTGTTCCTTCACTGACTTTTTATGATTTCACCATAGTATACAACCAGCAAGTTTCCTTTTGTTCTTTCCTGTCAGTTACAACACCCCGTCCTAAAAATAATAACTGCTGATAATTATTTACATAAACAACAAGCTAGGTACATTATCTTCATACCTGTTATTAACAAGAATGGATTACTTGATACTGTTTTACCTTATGGTGAAAAATACTTAAAATATACTGTGATGAATATCATTAGAATGAACACATTTTTTCATACAATCAAATTTCAAGTGTGAGCTGAAAATTGGGCTTAACTCATTCAACACATGTGACAAGTATAATCATCATCTGTATTGACAACCATGTACAGTGCGCCGAGTTACGGTGTCATGTAAACTTTATTGGCTATCCCGCGTGACGGGACTAGGCGTCGAGATTTAACTATATTTGAATACCGTGTGACAAGTTGTGTCGGTGCATTTCATTGGTTGTTTATAAGCGTTATTTTGGGATCCCAAGTATTTTGACCAATAAGAAAACATTTTATGTACATAGTATAAAGGTTTACCTGTACGGATGAGAAAATTTGATCGAGATATCTCAATTAGTTAAAAAATTACATAGTGTTTGAGAAATGGATAGTGACATTACTTTTGATGGTAAAAGTGAGGTAGAATCAGACAGTGATTCTCCCAGTGTTGACCAGACACGGTGGAGGCTAAATGACAGGCCAGACTTGCCAAAGGGAACATTCACAGGCCCGAACCTGGACCTACAACAGACCTCGATCCAGACTCAACAGAATTTGACTTTTTTGAGCTGTTTTTTTTGTATTTTTGATTGAGTTTCTCTGCAGACAGACTAATCTGTATGCAAAACAGAAACAGCACTAAACCAGATTCTAATTGGGAACCAGTAGTAGAATGGGAGATGAGAGCTTGGCTAGGTGTTCGAGATTTCATGAGCATACTAGAGGTGTGTTCATCAAAATTATTGTTACAGATTAAATACAATAAATTAATGTAACATAATAATGCATAAAAGAAACAAGTACTAGTAACCATGACAACTGAATAAATTCATAGCGAATAATATTCTTACACAAACTTTTATATATGAATAACCATTATATCATTGATATCTTGAATGACTATTTTACACATTGTCTTTGAATTTTGTGACAGCTATACACAATTCAATTCAGCCTGTTGTATAACTTATTTAATTGATGTTTTGTAAAATATGCTAATTTTTGTTTGGATATTCATGATCTTTTTGTCTATTTGCAGTTACGGCAATGTATTGGTGTACTGATTCACTTTTTGGCAATTTGAATGTAAGGCATGTCATGACACCAGAATGTTTCAACAAAATTTCTCATTACGTGCATGCGAATGATTCTACAACAAATGCTCAAAGAGGCCAAGTAGGTCATGACAATCTTCATCATGTGCTTCTCATATTAGACGAGATCCTACAAAGATGCAAAGTAAATTACAATCCCCACCAATACATAAGTGTTGATGAGGCAATGGTAAAATATCGTGGACGACTCAGTTTTAAGCAATACCTCCCAGCTAAGCCAACCAAATATGGTATCAAAGTTTGGATGAGAGCTGATCCTACTAATGGTTATTGTAATGAATTTCAGGTTTATACTGGAAAAGAAATTGGGAACTCAGAAATTGGATTAGGTGCTAGGGTAGTGTGTGACATGACTAAAGATATTTGGGGGGAAAATCAAATTGTGAACATAGATAACTTTTTTACTAGTCCTGATCTTCTGGAAACCCTCTTAGAGAACAATAAATATGCAAAGTAACAGAAGAGGGTTTCCAACATATCTACTAAAACCTAAGGATGTGAAAGAACAGGGCCAATTCATTACTGCACAAGTAATGGGAAGTAATGGCATGTCTTTGGAAAGACAAGAAACATATTTTTACAATGTCTACTGCTGACATTTCAGCTTCAGTGGGAACTTCTGTGTTCCCAGGAACACAGGAAAGCGAGACATGGACAAATCAAAAAAGTGCCTGCTCCATCTATCATTCCAAATTACAATAATTACATGAATGGAGTAGATCATTCGTATCAAATGAGGACTGCGTATAGTTCATACAGAATCTCAAGAAAAATGGTGGCAATATTTATTTTGGTTTCTGTTTGACATTTGCGTAACAAATAGTTTGGTCCTCATGAAAGAGTCACCAAACCATCAACGATTCACTAAGAAAGGGAACTGTAAAAAAGTGACCATGTTAGAATTTCGGATGGCCTTAGCGAAACAACTCATTGGTGACTATGCAGAAAACGAAAGGGCTGCACTGGCGACAGTCAGCAATGGACACTTTCCAAAGAAAGGGGACAAAAAGGGCCAATGTAGACAATGCAGTAAGAATAAAATAAGGAAGGAATCATTGAATATGTGTCCAGTGTCAAGTCCATTTGTGCCTGAACTGCTTTCAGCCATGGCATAGGGACATGCTAAAAAATAAAAATGATGCAGAATAATTACTTTCAGATAAAACTGAATATGAATGTATTGTTGTTGTTCAATATGAACTCAGTATTACTTGTAAATATTTTTTATCTGACTTAACACAATGTAATTGTTTAAATTTCCTTAACTGTGTAAGTATAATTACATGATTTATCTGAATTCATATTTTTGGATATAGAAATGAAATATCTTTTCTTCATGAGTTATTTCCACTTTTTTCAGTGTAATTAAAGTTACTTTCTGTCATATTTAATCCAGGATATTCCTTTAAAAGAAGAATAAGTAAGAACATAGAAATTAATATTTATTTTGAAAGTAAATTCTTCTTACTGTATATATACACCTGCACCATAATTGTTATATTTTAGCTTGTTTCTTTTTTTTGGGCTCCACAGTATAATACCAATACATGGTCTTTGTAATACTTATTTATTCTCATAAAACTTTAAGTTTCACATTTTGTATTAAATTATGAATCTCTTTATATATTATTCTAATTATTATATTATGGAGCAGAATGTTATGCTGTATTTTATGCATTAAATCATTTTTAAAAAATAAATCGATTTATGCTGTAAATTCTTTTTTCTTTTGTGATCATAAATCAGTCCAGCATGTTGCCATAGTGATGAATTTTACACCAGTGAAGGTACTTTTATGGCCTACAGTTGTGTGAAATTTCAGCTTAATATGATTAATTAGGACATAGCCAGACGCAAACTACATAATACACCCCTAATATTTTATGACCTGTCAATAAAACAGTACTATATCTCTCTGGGAATCAGGGTAGATAAGGTCAAATAGGTACTTAGGAGTTGGCTTATCAGATATCAGTAGGGTTTAAGTGATATACAGGGTTGAATGAGTTAAAATTATGGCCTTTGGACATTATGCCTCTACACAACAAAGATGCTATTAAGTCTTATGTTAAGTAATACTTATTTGTGAACATTTTTAAAGATTTGTAGGTAACTGTAGACATAAATATTATCAAGTTAAACATGGTTTCATTAACACTTTGGCACTTTTTGTTGAAATGGTTGTGCTGCTTTTTTCCATGTTGCAAGTGCTGTTGCTGATGGTAATAGTTAATGTGACTTTTTCTGGCTCAATATTATAAGACAACATGACATGACTAGACAACATGTCAGGAATAATCTCCATACTATCTATTCAGATACCAAATTCCATCAACTTGATGTATATGATCTTTTATGTTATCGCATGATCCAGACAGCCAGACAAACAAGACAGACAGAAGACAAACCTATAGTCCCCTCCAGTGTAAACAACAGTGGGGGACTAAGTTTCATAAAAAGAACATAAGAGTATGACAATGGATGAGCATACTCTTTAGCACAACATGTTTTATTTTTATGAAACTTATTGTCACTGGAGTTTAACGCCATTTTTCAATAATTTTTCAGTTATACATGGCGACCAGTTCAACTAACCAGTTTTCCCGGACTATATACTGACCCGTACTAATTTGCCCTTCCACGAGGAGCTGGCAACCTCTCCTAATGTGGAGGAAAATCAGCATTATTGTCATGTATTAGTATTTCTTTCTTTCAACATTTCTATCCTAAACCCTAGGGGATCATTGTGTTTCTTGATGTATTCTTCCGCTGTTGCTTCAGGGGTTTCTGTTCTTTTGTTACCAACTGAAAAACAAAAGTAAACCTAACATTTTTGTCTTGATACACATTGAGAAAACTGATCTTCTAAGTTCATCAAGACATGGAAGGTGGATAAATTTCCTGCCCACCTTGTAAAAAGTTCAGGGGGGGGCTTTAGTCCACCTTGTAGACACCTGATTTTTTGCCAAAAATATATGGAATTCATAAAAACAATGAATGTATACAATGTATTCTTTTAAATTTCATTATTTTTTAATCAAATACAGTCGAATCTCATTATCTAGACTCCTCATATGTCGATTTTCCGTTATCTCGACAAGATTTGTAAGGTCCCAAAATTATTCCTTCTTTATCTATAATAAAAATGGATGTTTATGTTGATCTTTTTATCACGGCAATTCCGGTATGTCAACTTGAAAATCTAAGTCCCAAACTTCTAATTTGCTATATGATTTCACAGTTTATCTCGACTCGAGAAATAATCAGTGGCTACCGCAGGAGGTGTGAATAACACCACGCGCCGATAATCACTCTCTACTAATTGGTGACGCAAACTGACACCATTAACGAGTGTCGTTAATTACTCAACGTTTGTTTCTTTACATACACAAGCTGAATAAACAAAAGTGTTTATGCAATTAAAATGTCATTTAATTCGTGTCAAAAATTGAGCAATTTTACCAAATGTATAAATAGAGTTCTGATTTTCATTCTTTGATATTAAATTGTCACTGTCTGTGTGTTTATCTATAAAATGTTGTAATATTGTACTTGTTTTACGTTTCAAAATGTATATTGAAATAAAAATATCAAATTGACTAAGTGTCATGTTTTCAGTTTTAGTTGTTTTTAACCATTTGCAGTTCTCACAAAGTGTAAATTTTCTGGTGTTCAAGCACTGCAGAGTAACCCCCCTTTACATTAAGTGTGCTATATAAAAGCCTATCCCGGAACAATAAGGTATTTACGACAAAAAAATAATGAATACAACTCACATGGAGCAAAATACCGAAATATATTTACACCATGTTCAATGTTAGGTGTTTTTAATCAACCAGCGAGGATATTAGCTACAAGAGAAACAAAGGAATAATCCTATTGCTGAATTTTATGAAAACAATAAAAATACCCCAACTACCCCAATTACTGATAACTCGACAAACTGATATCTCGACTTAATTCTGACGGTCCCGACGATATCGAGATAATGAGAGTCGACTGTACTTTACAAGCAAAGAAACTAAGGCAGCTAATTGCATTGGTTCTCTCATATTCCCAATATATTTGTAAAAGACTAACCACATGATCCCATTAACTGTTTTCTTGATGGATTAATATATACCATGTAAACACATTATTAAGGTCTTCAAAAACTTCTGAAAATTTGTAATATGTGTTATAATGAATATGAAAAATCAGAAGCAAAAATTAGAGTTCAAAAGACTATTTTTCATCAAAAAGTTTAAAAACACTATCAGAGAGAAAGAAAATTAATTTACATAGACTATAATTATGGAACTGAAAATAGAAGTGTGTTAGATAATGAAATAGCAATGAGTATTTGTAAATTGTTCATTTAACTTTGGTATGAAATTAATTACTTACTAATGAAGGAAGTACAATAATACAGTTTAATCATATTAAAGCGCTTCTGAGTACAAATTTCTAGATTTTTTGTATACTGCACGCTTCTGTTCGGCACAATAGTATATTGAGGAATTTTGGGCTCCCACTTATATATTTTCTTAAAAGAAGAATGTGGAAGATAGCAAAAAAGAAGGCAAAGATGCAGTCTCAATCTAAGACAATAAACCTAAAACCTGACCTAAAAAAAAGCAATTAGTAAGCCTAAAAAATTTAATAACAGATGCGAAAATTCAATATTTATCTTGAGTATGATGTCTTGGAAAATCCTGAGTTGGGGATAAAAATTGCAAGATGTGCAAAATATGCAACATCTAATATTAGTTATATGTCTTTGAATGTAAGTTATTTTCTATTACTGATGTCATGTTGAATTCTGTCCTGATTATACAGCTGTGGTATGAATATAATTTTGAAATATTTTCTGTTTCACTTGATATTTACAAGTAATTTTCGAGTAGAGCTAGTTAGAAATCGGTGTAAATACAACAGGCATCCATGTTCTATCACTGCATTAGTTTTACTAGACATAAATTAGATGGTGTTTTTCAGTACAAATTCAAATGAAGTTGGAACAAAGGTATCTGATTTTTCACTAAGCAAGTAAGAAACGATACTACATGCTAAAAAAAGCAAGTACAAAATCTAGAAAAATTCGACCCCTGAGCATGTACCATTTTCAGAATCAGTTATTTTTTTATTACACTGTTTACACAGTGCAGACTTAGAACTATTCAGAAAGCTTTTACTGTTTTCAGATTCATATTTTATATCCGGAATTTGAATTTTCATTTTGTTCTTGATCATTTTTCACACAGTTGTGTTCAATTTCATGCGTGTTTCCTTTTGGAGCAGGTTGACCTTGGTATTGTCTTATATATCTACAGGTATTTATCAAAAAAACAGTTATAGTCCAAATTGCATAATTTACCACAGAATGAAGAGTCATATTCCATGTGGAGCATAATAATATAAATATATAATTAAAATGATTAAGAATCTTCTACAGCACAAATCAGGTGATATCAAATCTATTATGTACTCAATCATACTACAAGAATCAACAGTAATAATCTGCATACCTTTTATACCTGTCCATCATCAGTTCTCTGTGCAAATGCTGTGCATTGGAGCCTTCTTCCATACGTAATGCCATCACGTGCAATCCTTGTGTAACACTTACAGCTCACACAACCTGAAGCAAAACTACTTTACCTAATACTGGTCAGTATTTGCTATTCTAATTTGTTATCATATTAATACAGACAATGCCGTATTATTATTTCATTTTAAGAGTAACATCAAATAGTAAAAACATCTAAAGATTCAAGATATACAAGACATAATGATATTTTTTCAAAGCATCAAATATTAAACAGCATCAAGTTTCTTTTATCTATTTTTCTTAAAAATTAAATTAATACATACGTCAACTAGTGGTTTGATTTCAGTATTATGACAAAACTTAGAATATGAGTTTTTTAATTAATCTTACATCATAATAAACCATAAAAAAACTCTAAGGTGGGTAGGTGGAGGGCATAAGAAAAACAAAACTAAGGAAAATAAAACAATGATTTACCTGTGAATCTGGATGCTGAGAGCTATGGAAGACCTGTCACAGTTCACTGTTATAGTCTTCAAAGAAGAAACAACTTTGGCACCAAAGTGGTCCATTCTTTTTCACAGCATGCGACAATGTAACAGAAAGTGCAGTCAGAAAGTCATTGAACTGCTACCTGGAAAATATTAAAATTTAAAATACATGTTTTTGTTTGTTTTTATTGTTTGTTTTTATGTGACTTATTGTCAGTGGAGTTTAACGCTGTTTTTCAACAATTTTTCAGTTATATATGGCGACCGGTTCACCTAAACAGTTTTCCTGGACTGTATACTAACCAGTACTAACTTACCCTTCCACAAGGAGCTAACAAGTCCAGTGCACTAACCACTGGACCATGACCTTGGCCTAAAATACATCTTTTACTGTGTGTCATTATCATTTAAAAAAATATAAAAAAATAATTAAAAATTATTAATTATTAAAGTTTTAGGAAGACAAAGCAATTGTTCACCCACTTAGAATAGCACAAAGATGATCTGTATGACAAAGACTAAGGGAACCTCCAGAATAAACAAATAATATACAACTACCCTCTAATTCAGAGGTCAATAATTAATATACTCAACCAAAGACTATGGAATAACATTTTGTAACATCACAATTTGTGTAAAAAATAAAGATGTCTTAAACTGGACAAATGGCCTTATTAAAAAAAACTGTCAAATGAGACCAAGTCAAGGTCAATAGTTGTCTGATGAGAATCAATATTCATTTTCCAAGGCTGAATAGTTTTAATCCATTGACCTTGTATGTAATAGTTAGTTGTTATTAGAAGTTTGCATGTAGCAGGTGTGCATTACTAAAGCAGCCACACAAAGGTCAATAGACCTTTCTTCTAGAAAAACAGAGTCAAAAGCTCATTTTAGTTCTAACCTGTTCACTTATCAATCAATCAGATTAAACCATTCATAGTGGTATGTAATAAAATCTTTTTTCTTCAGATCAAAAACAAGCAACACTAAGAACCACTAAAGACAAGTCATCCACCTTCATTTTTGAAAATAAATAATATATCAAGAAGTCCATTTACAACATAACAGTTAAGCAAAAAATAAGTCGAACCCAGGACAAAATGGTACAGAAATGAAATTTGACCACATGAAAGATCAGACTATTTCTAACATGTGTACAAAAATTGGATCATCACAATTTTCACTAGCTAAGTTTTTTACAGGACTCTTTCATGAAAGTGAAACCCTAATGAAATTGTACATTTGGGAATTATTTGCTAGATATACACTTAGTGGCACATATCATACAGATATCATTAAGAACAATAGCATAAACATTTATTAACATTTAAAAGCAAGTTTGATGGGGTTATTTAAGAATTTATGTCTTATAACAGTCAAATTTCGATGTAGACTTACCCACCCACTCAGAAAAACACAAACACTTAAAATTTGATTTTTGCAGTTGGTAACAAATAAAAGCAAATACCATGTTGATACTGATGAATAGTTGGTGACACTAATGAGTTTTATCTATCAATGTATATTATTCAGAATCCATTATAATTATACTATATAATTATAATGTATACGTGTATGCAGACACGTAATCAGATCATTTAGTACGTGTACACTGAACAAATACAGACGAAGCCTTTCAGTTGTTACATCTAATTAATGATGATTTTTCTGGTTGTGTTTATATAATAAATTGTTGATCATGTTCTGTTGATACAGTGTTGATTAATAAGTTCTGTTAATGAAATGTAAAATGCGTAAATCTGTGGAGTTTTGGTAGAGGTGATTATCAGGTTGGGTGAAATGTCGTGTATGTGGCATTCCGCGGTGTTTTTTCATTTTGTTTATTACATGTATCAATTATGTATGTACATGTATTGAGTATAAAATATACAGAGAGAAGTCATAACACAACCAAGAATTGCATTTATGGATAGAATATGTTCACATATGCTACGGCCAAGTTTCTGTTTAGTTTCTTGAATATTCCAAGACCGTTTTGTCGTACTTTTCTTGTGGTTTGATTTGTCAATTACTCCAGTACTGTCTGATTTGACATGGTGACACAGTAAAAACCAATAGATCAGTCTCCGATTACAATGGTTGGGAAGTATTGCGACATGGCTATGGCGATTTGAATTATAAATGAATCGGCGTCTTCATTGTAGCAGTTCACGGATGGCGACATATACAATTAACCAGATTTGACCTTTCTTCCCTTACCCCTTCTGCTCTAAGCCAAACAGAAAGGAGAATGATAAAAACATGGCGGACAAAACGGGTCTCCTACGGGGCACATCATCCGCCATGTTTTTGTCGGGTTATCTGTTTGTATAATTGACATGCCTTTTTTAATGTATGAAGCTTGAAACCAGTTTGTACGCTCCTGCAGAGTAAACAATATTTCGACTATTTCACTCAAAAACATTAGCTTTTATTGTTCAGAAACGAGTGTATTTCTACAAAGAGGAGGATTTTATTTGATGAATATTAAGATATGAATGCTAGTTTTATTCATCGTGAAATCCTTTGTTTCCTCTGAATGCGATACTTCGTTATTATAGTTATGTGTTTTACATATGCTCTTTTGGGGCACTTCATATCATCGTTAACTGGTCCCCATTCCATGTTGCAGTGCACCAAATAAACGTTGTCTCTGTACAACCAAACAACAGGAACCAGTTTAATATCATTGAAAATATCGAATGTGTTGCAAAGTCTGAATAAGAAATGAAACCAGAAATGAAATCTCTAGAAAATCTTTCTTCTATTCTTAGCTCTTATACTTGGCTGAATGGCAATTCCAAGCATTTGTGGAAATGCTAATACTTGTTAGCATGTATAGTATCAATCTCACATTCTTGAAGATACAGAAAAATCCCTACTTATGATCACCCCGAAAATTACGACCACCCCATCATTACAAAAGATTTTTAAAAGAACGGAATATTTTGTTCTAAAGTTCAATGGTCGTTTGTCTGGAAATACAACCATCCCGCTATTCCACTAATATGACCACCTGTTTTGCACCCCAGGTGTTGATTTTTACGACATGTACAGTGTCGATTTGCAGTAACAGTCTAATTGTTGGCTGCACTTTATGAAAACAAAGTGTATTAAAATGTGTTTTTGATTGCCTTTGATTGTTATTATTGTTGAGGTTAATTGATCGGATTAACGAAGGTGCTGATCAAGTGTTTGTCACACATTTCTCCTTGTAGTGTACCGACTATTCAATCAGAAACTTGAAACAATCAAAATGTTAGTTTTTGTTTAGTTTTTCCGAAGTTTGATTGTTATAAATTTATACGGTATTCACCATAATTTGCTGATATTGAATGAAACAAGGAGTTTTAATTTGAGTAATCTTGAATACATGAACACACAGAAAACATAATATGCCTGTAGGTCATATATGACTGACAAAATACTTAAACTCAGACACCTTGTTCCACTAATAAGACCATCCCGCTATTAAGACCACTTTGCTAAAGAACGAAAGGTGGTCGTAATAACGGGATTTTACTGTATTTGCTAAGCATTAAAATAAACCATTGTTTATTGTGTTTATTAGCCAAAAAACAACTCCTTCATACTGAGTCATCGTTTCATCAAATTTAACTGTTCTTTCGACATGACCTACTCTTCATCGTAAATGAGCAGCATCTTTTGTTGACGGTCCATCAGGGTAACTGTCAAATACAACCACAACATTTGTCCCAAATGATGATAAATTCTCTTACTGTTAGCATATCTCAATGTATCTAACACCCCGTACCAAAGACATTGTTTGTAGCAATGCACCACCATCCATTACAAACTTATACATTTCATCAGCATCGCTACCAGCAGTTTTAAATATCACATCAGCAGATTGCAACTTAGTTGCTGTCTTCTGGTGTGCAAACTTCAGTATCACATGTACATGGACTTGGAAGAGAAAACTCACAACTCAGAACAATACTTTTCAGCACTACAGGGTTGTTCATGTTGCTGTACAAGCACCACTTTCCACCACAATGGCTGAGTAAACGTAAGTACTGGAGTACAATTGTACTTAGCTGCTTATTGGCTCACAAATGTCATCGTTGAATGGACACAATTGTCGTCACCTGGGTTCAAGTCGATCATAGACATGAACAGAATGGATAATTTACCGGGATGACTGCCTTTCTGTACCATTTGCATAAAGCCATTCCACAATGGGATAGATGGTTGCAGTAACCAAGATACATTCCAAAGTAAATCGGCAATGCAGGAGTCATGAACTTGAAGGTTGTGCAGTTGCATGATTTCTAACGGGATATTAAAGCTTTCTCTTGGTTTGAAATAGGTTATATTTACTCAACTTATTGATGTAATTGTCCTCAGAAGTCACGCTTATTCTTGGAACCTGTGAACATGTTAAATTACCTAGAGTAATGGTTGCTATTATGCCCATACCGTAGAACATATTGTTCCCATATTGAACAGATGGACTTCTTTGGTAGTTTTGTATTTCCTCGCAGGAAGCCAAGAAGCCAAGTGCATTTAGAGTATCAATTAGAACATGTGAAGCAAATTGTTTATGTAACTGAATGCCCAAGCCAACATGTGATGGGGGCAATATCTTGGTCTCACACATTGCATTACAGACTGTCCTATGGAAGCTACTTTATGGCTCGTAAACAAAGCACTGGGGAAGCGTTTTAATGTTTCTGGTAAATATTGGAGATAGTAGTTTAAGTCTCATAATTCTCTTGGTATCGGGTAAGTATTTCTCTCAATGTTTAATGATTTTGTATCAGATTTTATCAATTTTGCTGCAGTTTCAATGATTCTCTTTTTTTCTCTCTCAGAATCAGATTGTTTTGGTGAACTATAAAACTTGTACAACAACATGGAAGCAGTTTCCCTTAACGTTACTATATTATTTCTCCCATCATACATGAAATGACGATACTATCACCAAAATGGCCTAATAACCGATTTTCATGTGCTTAAGGCTATATGGTTCATCGTCCTCAAAGAAGAATTTCATTTTGTCACGGAAGTCATTTGTGGACATTTGGCTTTCCTCTTTGCCAATAAGATACTTAACTACCTTTGATGCAAAATTATGTTTTGACTCGGTTGGTCTGCCTTCAAGCTGTTTGTTAGGGAAACTATAGTGACTCTCCGATGCAAACGAACTGGGTAACAATTTACCAAGTCTAAAACCATCACTACATTCTTGGTGGTACACTGCATCAGCAGCATGCAAGTCACCTGTGTATTCGATACGACCCTGGACAGCATTTGACCAGTCATCCTTCCTTTGTTTACATATACCAAGTATGAACTTTTGAAAGTCAAAAGTTGGAACTAGGTAGAATGTATTATCTTCATTTACAGAAAGGCTACAGAAAGGCTGTCACTTTTAAAAGAAAAAGATTTTTCAGAACAAAAATTCCTGAGTTTTAATGTTTCTGAGGAACAACTAGACTTTGAAAGCTTTCATTTGTAAATCAATTTCCCTAGCATTATAATGATTGCATTTGCACTCAGTATGTACAGACTGACCCAGTTCAACTTTCACATCACATATCCATTTAATGCTAGCTCTACGAATGCTTTGACAGCCCTTAGATCCGAGGCAAACAGTTGAACTACTATTTCCCAAAGGATTACAACATATCGGACATGTTTCAAAATCTGATTTATCCATATACATGTATATCTAAGTATGAAAATCAAGTTCTCTTTTGTTCACGAGCTTCAAGGAAAAGTCACACGAAAGTTATATGAATATGTATGGATCAGGATGTTTTGTACAATAAGGTGTAGTTATTGGAAATAACTCCTACGTTATATAGTTGACAGTACACTTACAAACCGACAACAGAAGTAATATTTATTTAGTGTCGCACCAGTCTGTCATCTTACGACGTAAATCTTGCGAATGACATAAGACATCTAAACTGCAGCAGTATTCGGATAGGTAAACATCCGAAAATGAAATGTTTATATATTTTTGTTAAAAGAGCTCAGATTGTGCCTGATTTTCACTATGCAGTATGTCATTACATGTTTAAACATTTTAGATCATAAAAAATCTGTACCATTTAGTCCGACCTTTTTTCTTCTTTTGACTGGACTATAAGTGATAAAGCAAAATACATCAATTAATTCTAACATTCTTGGCCCATACCATTCTTAAATTCTGTGTTATTTTTTTGGTAAGTCTATATCAAGTTTGTCATTCATGGTTCATTTATAGGTTTGAGTGACAACCTAGTTTATAATGCTTTAAATGCTCCAAAATTCATACAAGTATGCAAAAACTGTGTTATGTACCTGCATGCATATAATCCAAGCACATTCCATCAATGATATCAAAGTGTGGCATCGAAAATGCCCAGCACACACCCTTGACACCTTTCCCTGCAAACTGGGATATTATAAGAATCAATTAATATATGCTACATTATTTAACACCTTATACTGAACAAAACCAATAATCTTCAGTTTTAATGTTGGGCATATACTGTTTCATGTTATGTCATTTATCTTCGTTTTCAAATACTAAATACATTTGTAACTGAAAATGATCATCAAGTGTCTAGACAAACTAGAAAACTTAAAATTTCTCCCTTGTTTTCATAAAAGTCATAATTTTGTTGCTTCTTGGCCATGTGTAACTATTTTTTGAACATTTTGCTGAAGAAGTTTGACTTGAGGAAAACATGTGATTATATCTGAGGATGCAGATTGAAGTCATTACATGCTTAGTCAACTCAATGAATTCTATGATATACAGTACAACTATGTCCACATTCAACAAGCCATTTTTATAAACTCAAACAGAATGATTATCATGTTTAACAACAATATCGTTTTAAAATCTTATGACAAAACAGATGCATAAATTGTGATATTAAGCAAACCTTTTTTTTCCCCGCCTTCCAAATTTTTCCTTGCTTGTCGAGCTAGAATCACTGTTCCTTCATGTGTACACATTTCATCAAAACCATTTTCAGTCTCATTTCTAGAAGCAACGAATCCATGTTTCGTCATTAACACAAGGTTTTTCAAAACATAACCCTAATTCACATTGGTTAACTGAAACTGACTAAGGCAGTCCAAAAGAACATTTCCTGACTAAATAGATCAAGAAACTGACTTCGGTGATTTTTCATCATAGTTGCAGTAAATAATTATCAATTTAAATCTTTGTACATGTAATTACTAAAACAACTGCAAACTGGAATAATACACTTATTTAGCTTCCAGAATACAATTTAACATTCATATTTGCATTTGGGTTAATACATAACATTTGCAATGTAAGGATAAATATTGTACTCTAAAAGAAGATTTGCACACACCTTGTGTTACATAAAATAGAACTAATCTATGAATTGTTCCCTATAAAAAATGTATTATTCAATTAAAAAAACCCACCAAACTTAGGGACTAAAGCAAGAAAGACCAAAACAGTTAAAAACCCTGAAGAAAGTAATTCTTCAGAGCAAAGAACTAAATACAATTTTTCATATTCTGCTTGAATAACACACATAACACAGCCATTCTTCAATATAATATGATGTATCATATATTAATGTTTGCATAAGTTGACAAAATTACCTTCACACTGAAAACTTATAAAGCAGTCACAAATATTCCCACAATTTCTGAAATATAAGTTTCTTAGATATTTGGTTTAATCAAAACACATTTTACCTATATGGATATATATGGTGATGTCCTTTCTTGTCATACTCTCCAGGGCTGAGACAATATGGGCAGCTATAGTAAGCATTTAACTGCATAAAATCCTGAAGCAAGCCATCTGTAAAAGTAGAGCTTTATATGTTCTGTTTTCTTCCTTAACTCTCACAGTAAACCTTTAAATGAAGAAATATGAAAAATGTCATTAAATTAATATCTTGAATGTTCAAAAATTTGGTCAAAATTAATTAAATTCCATGTAAAAATAGGATAGCAATGATTTTAGTTTTCATCAAAATCACAGTTTAAATAAGATCAATATAGCAAGATAGGCATTGTTTGAGTTGGTGTGAAACATGGTCGACAACAATTTTGAAGTCATATTCAGGACAGGAGACTCACTGAACTATGACCAACTTCAGACATATTTTTATATTAGATAACGATAATATGACCTTGTGTCTTTCATTTAACCTTTTTAAGTTGAGTTAACTATAAGTCAGTAAGTTGCAATAAATTTATCATTCATTACTCAGATCTTCCATATGTATCCATAAGAACTGACTAATGATCCTCAAGTTCTTCACATGGACAAATAAAATAATGCACACAGACCACATAAATACAGCAAATAACTTTCACAATAAAAACAATAAAATGGCTCCTGGTAATCAGTTTTATCAGGCAATGTGATATGAGCCGCTCCATGACAAAACGTCCCTTATTGCATGATGTTCATAATGTGGAAAATGACGTTTAAAGTTTCCAAATGTTGCAAGATGAATGCGGATGTAAACACATTGAATAGTGCCGTCAATTTTTATTAATATTTGAATGAAAAATGTATTGAATAGTTGTTTTTGAGTGTTGTAAACATGGACGAATTTGAGATAAGTTTAACTTAAAGTTTTAATAATTTATCAGCCTATTATTACATGAAATTATGAAATTTGACATAAGCCGTCTGCATTATCCCGCAAGTTGTCATATTCATTTAGTTTCCAGTGAGTTAATGTTCTTATTACTTTTACTTACATATATGATCAAAAACATCGATAAAATGTTGTTTTTTTCATCTTTATGTAACAGCAGCATGTTTCAGTTATGAATATAATGAGCCCAAAGTATTAAATATTATCAATGCATAAATCTATTTATAGAAGTCATAATTGCAATCGCTTGTGTGTTTCCGTTGCAGTATTGGTCAATAAAGATACTAAATACACACACGATACTTCATCATCTGCCATAGTGTAATTGGTAATGTGTGAGCGCATAAAGCTGGAGATCCTACATCGATGCCAGTTACACCCACTTTTTTTTTTTTAAACCGATTCTGATGCATACACTTTAAGTATTAATTTTTGCATGAAAAATAATTATTTTGATCAGTTCTAGCAGATATCATTAATAAAGAGAACATTGAATCCATAAAAAAACTAATGAACGTCATTAGTCAAGTGATTAAAATAAAGAGATGATCTTATATTTCAGGAACTAAACCAGTATTACGATAGTTTTTACTGCTTGAGATCGGTATTTAGATAAACTGATGTTCAGGAGACCATTGCAGTCGTTAATTTAGATATGCCTGTGGAAGATGGCAGTGATGAGGAGCAGCAGACAGACCTTCCACTGTTACCATCACAAGGAACAATTGTAGTAAGTTCACTGTCATCTGAAGATGATGAAGAGGCTAGTGACTTGCATCAAAAAATCTCCTCAGGTTGTATGTGCCAACAAAACTGTTTTGGTAATATTGAATGTGATGTAATCAAGAACAACATCTACAACCTGAGAGAGATGGACAAGGAGTAAAAAGAGATGTATGTTATGAGTGCTTTGAACAAAGTGAGTGCTGACTCTAAAAGAAGTAGATATGGTGAAAGAAAATGCTCTCATAATGAGTATAAATTTGAAGCCAACATCATTTGTAGAACAGCTTTCTTGATTATTTATGACATTGGTGAAAGAACACTAAAAAACTTGATATGCCATGTCAATACTAAGGGTAATGTTCCATGTGTACACAGACATAAGGGAAAGAAGCCATCCCATGCCCTTTCCTTTGAAGGCATTGAAAGGGCAGTGAGATTTATTGTACAATTTGTGCAAGAAAATGGTCTTCCCCAATCAGTAGCCCCCAGAGGATGGGATGACACTGCTCCTGTGTTCCTGCCAGCTTATTTCTTGAAGACTGTCTTACATAAAAAGTATGTAGAGTCATGTGAAAGGGCAAATGTTAGAGTGATAAAAATATCAGCTTTTTTTGGGAATATGGTCTCAATGTTGTTCACATGTAAAGGTACGTTTCCCAAAAATATTCGAACATGATAGTTATTGCTGTTTTTATGTTAAGTTTTGATTTGCTAATTCAGAGACATGAATGTTAAGTAATACACTTTATATCATGAAAAACATTGATGGTCATTTGTCAAGCTACAATTTTAAACTTAGTCATTGACTATATATACAGATTGCAACTCATGAAGATGTGCTAAGTGTGAAACACTTCGGAAGAATGTACATGATGTGCGAACAGACGACAACAAGCTGCAAGCATTGACAGACCTCCAAGAACATATATTAGCAGCTAAAATTGAGCATCAGGTTAACTACATATATATTTTACATAATATTACATACCTTCTTAAACAATTTACATGTATAATGTATAACTCTTTGAAATGTGAACATGGGCTACTGTAGAAAAATAATTGGAATCAGCTTTTAAGGTAATCCTGTGACAAATTATACCTGTCACATTCGTGCAACATTATTTATGTATTATTTTTCAGGTATACAAGAAATGTGTGTCAAATAGTCGGGATGAGTTTAGAGATTTTCCACTGTCAGTCACTCATATTGAACCATGCTCACATGACCACCAGTATGTGCATTACACATTTGATTTGATCAGAATTTGGCAGTACCACATCATGCACAACAGATGTACTTTGTAACTCCAAGGAAGGTAAAGATAAGATTATTTCTGATATAGTTTTAAATATGCAGGTAATTTTGATGGTTTGTCAGCATGCTTGCTCATTATAAAAATAATTTTCCTATGCTAAAGTTTAAACATATAATCTCGCTTTAGGTACATCTGGTTGGGTTCTGTGATGATGGTATACTGCACCAATACAATTACTTAATTGTTGAGAGTCAAACAATGGCAGCAGATGGGAAAGGCATCCATGGACCTGACACCATTATCTCCATGGTTGATCATGGTATGACAGTGTATTCACATGGCGAAAAGAGGTCTGCACATTACACTGTTATTTCGTCATAAGTAATGCAAAGTGCTTTTATAAATGTACATTACTTATTGCTTTTATTCATAGCAAAAGTAATAATGACAATAAAATATTAACGGAGATGTCTCCACGAGAAATATTTCATGAGAAAACGCATTTTCATTCTTCATAAGCCTAACTAGTATTAAAATAATACTTAATAAAATTAATAATCAGTAATATTTTTAGGCCAAAACAAAAACAGATATGTACTGTCCTATTTCTGCTGGAGAACAATGGTTGGCTTGAATAAAGAAATCAGGTACCTCATGCAACTTCCAGGACATGCACAATGCCTCATTGATGCTGGATTTGCGCACATCAAAAAGTTGTACAGAAGAAGTGACTGTGAAACATTGGCAGATATTGGTATAGACATTTGTCAGATTGTTTACTTTTAAGTGTACCATGCTTTTTAAAAAAAAAAAAAGTCTTCACATTTATGTTTCACTTTGGAAGTATTTGAGTTATAAATCAATGAAGAACTGATTCACATACTGTGATACAAATTTTCATTCATGAATGTCAAGAACTATTATGCTGTTTTAGAGCATGTTGTCAATAGATCATCATATTCAAATGTGGCTGTGATGTATGACCTGGGGGATAATGAAACAACATGGGAATGGCAATCATGGAAGCCATTCTTAAGTCAGCGCTAGAAGGCTCTGACAGGAATTAGATCCTATCAACAGTTTCGTTTTTCTGCTGATCAACCTAGTTGTGTCTTTGCATAGAAATCCAATAACGACGAAGAGATGAGTCATTCTGAGGAAGGGAGTTAATGTTCCTCATGAGTGACCAAACATTGTACTAGCAGCAGGTCTGACAGGCGAACGATCATGTTACCTTGTCACTCATGTTAGGCCTTACCTTAGGAGTGTAAACAAAGACATAACATGCCCATTAGTTTCTATGTGTAGAGTTATTCGTGTTTACATTGGTAGTAAATTTTATGAATGCCAATACAAAGGATATATATATATATATATTGAAAAAAAGAATGTTTTGTAGATTTGTATCGCCATGGTAACAACACCATGATGTAACAGGTACATGTGTTTTTATGTTAGTATGTAAGTAATATTCATATATCATGGTTTTGCACTTTGTTTCCAAATTAATTATTGTAAAATGAGTTTCTTACATAAAGATTACTGTATTATATCTTGTTGCTAAGTAGCAACTGAAAATTGACACTTCCATATTACTTGTTCTACATCTCAATTCCTAATGTGCTTCTGTAACTTTATAAAGAAACAACTTTTTTTTCAGTGTATCATCCACAGTTATACATGTAGTTTACTTTATACGAGAAAGTTTCTGATTGATTTTCACGTTGAATTGTGTTTATATTCGTTTTTAGCTAATGTTGCTATAGAAGCATAATTCATTGTCAAATCTATGTACCTCATTAATATTTTATTCCAAGAAAACAAGTATAGTGTGATAAATTGTTTGTTTTATGAATAGTATGTTATAAAAGGTATTGACAGAAAAGTACGGAGAGATCGACAAGTGTTTTGTTATTTATGACCTGTCTGCATTACCGGTATGTAAAATAAGTCAGTTACAAAATTGCCCATTTGACCAACTTAAAGTCTTTGACCGAAATTATTTTACAAATGTATTTGGTAGGCAGCCCGATATCAGAATCAGGTAGAAACTCATTTTTCATAAAAATTGTTATAAGGGCCCTTTTCTCATGGGACGGCTCATATAACAACTGTCTAATATTTAAGAGGTCAACAGATAGCAATGATTAGGCCTAAGAAAAATACTTAAAAAAAATGGTCTATAGTTATATTGTTCAGCTTAATAATATTTACCAGTACAGTTTTTCTCCAGACAAAATGACATTGATGACTCAATTGTGAAAATGTTTTACCTTCAGTGCACAATGTCCACAGCTGTTCAGTAAATGGTTCGAAGAAGGTTGAAAACTTCGGCTTTGACTTCCCAAACCACAAACTACACAAGATTTTGTTTTCTCTTCTGAATCTAAATAGAACTGTTGACGATTAATAATATTTTGATGAAACCAGAGAAATCAAAGAAAATGCTTGCAGAAAGTCATAAAGTTTCAATAGATTCTAAGCAGGTACATTCAAATTATTGAGGAAGACAAGACTATAATTGCAATAATTAACAGTTTATGGCCTATTGCACAGTATTCGTGCCATTTTAAAAAAAAATGATGCAAAAATTCACTATATTAAATCCACCAAATCAATTTGCAAAAAAAATGAAAACATGCAAACGCATACATAGGTGTCTAAGCGTTCCCAAAAAATTTTGAAAAAATCTTGAGTAGAAAAAGTCAGGCAGGTTTTAAGACCCTAAAAATGGCCATTTTTGGGTGTAATGCATAAGCATCTGTTTTTTTCAATGTTATCTACTTTCCATTTTAAAAACATTGCTTATTTTAGAATATCTGATGTTACATATTTTATAGTAGAATTCAATGCTGTTTAATTTGGTATAATGTTGTGGAACATATACTTTTTATTTTAGACTAAAATAACCAAAATTTTTACCAATGTAATGGTCCCAATTTCTGGACTACCCCATATTAATTTTTTTATTCATAAAAATTAAAATATATCTGAAGCTAAATACTTATCTTTTTTTAATGTTTATATGTCAAGTTAATGTTAAGCCATCCTTGTTTTATCTGAATGTGTTTATCTGAATGTTTTTATCTGAATGAAGTACTTTGTCTTTTTAACAAAATTGAAGAATTTTACTCTGTGGCAAAAATAGTGTAATGTCCGTCCCATGGGTGTATTAACACAAAATATAGTAGAAAATAATATTAAAATGCATTACACCATGTATCTGATCGGTCTTATTCCCAAACACCTCACTTTTACTAATTTTTTCTATATATTTTTAAATAATTTTGAAAAATAAAAATGTTATGTGTAAAGTCTGTCCCGTAATGTCTGTCACACTTTCTTATACATCTGATAGTCCATATTTTTTTTCAAACAAAACGTTTTGTTTATTCAGTTTTCACATCTGTATCAAAAATATAAATCCTGTTTAAGGGTCAAAATCTTCTTTTGTTGAAAAAAGATGACTTAGTAGAAAAATAGAAAATTTCATCAAAAGTTTTTTTCTTTTTTTCCCCCAAAAAGTAATGTATTAGTTAACCCAATCTATGAGCATGTTTTTTCATAAGTAAACACAGTAATTCTTTGTATTCAAACATGTTGCAATAAAAAATTTGTTAAAAATGGTAATTACTGAATGTGTAATGTCCATCATGTAATGTCCATCCCGCTTCACTTATAAATCTTCGATAACCTATTACTCAAAATATTCTAATGAAAATGATTTCTAAATGGATTATAGCTTTTGAATCTGTATGTATCTAAGATTGAATAATTGAAATAAACTATCTCCCATGATAACAACTTTTTACCAAGAGTATTTAAGTGTCGCCTAATATCATTTTCATTATTTATTGTTTTCTTTCAATTTGTTTTTATAAATTTATTGCTTAAAATAAGGAAATAAATAACATTGATCAATGATTTTTTTGTACTACAAGAATATTTTTGTAAACACAATATTTTGTTCAAATTTTATAACTAACTTTTAGTTGCTAGAAAAATAAAATTAATTCCACTATCATAATTTCACTCTAAGGTGTCCATCTCTGCAGTTTTAACTTATTGAGCAGTTAAAGTACTTTTTGCTTTCTCCAGTAATTAAAAGTCAGTTATAAAATTTGAATATGACAGGTAGGTTATTGAGTTTGTTTATCCTCGCCTCTGGGATATTTCCATATGGGTGAGCATTCACTATCTTTAATAATGAACTATAGTATAATGTGTAGCCTATTTTTATAAAAACAATTCTTTAAAACAATATAGTATGGGTAGGCTATTTTAGTGAACGTTTGTATGTGTGTCTATTCTTTGACTTATTATATAATAACTATTATACTATACTGTTATATTTTATTACTTTATCACTGAAAAAAGAGGGATCTATGTTGTTGTATGACTAATTTTATTTCAATAATTTGTTGTGATAGCATTAACTTATTTTTGTAAAACTATTCTGTTTCACTGTTTTATTGACACAACTTGTAATTAACTATTGTATTTTATCCTAGATTGATAAAAAAAATAAAAAAAAGGATGGGGGATCCGTATTATTTTTTAACTAATTTAATTTCTGGGATTGGGGTTTATAATTATTTTATATAACTTAGCTATATTTTGGATTTTATTAAGAAGTGACTTCTTTTTTTGGTTTTTCTCTTTTTTTTGCTATTATTGATGCTATTAGATATAGACTACCATCCTGATATTCATGTAACTTTGATATATTGTAGTTAAAAGGATACAAAGTTTTTGCCCAATTGGATACCATAGTAAATTAGTACTTTCCGATATGTGGTTTGCATTCTCTTTTACAACATATATAAGAGGATGCAAACTCTTGAGTGATTCTGATATAGCGTGTGCTTCATCTAGGGATCAGAATCACTTGTTTTTTGCGGCCAGCCGCATTTATATAAGTTTGATGAAGTCTTTGATACATACAGGAAAGTATGATAGTTTCAAAAATAACCCCCAGAACCTAAATTATAATTATTTAATTAAATGTAAAATAAAATTATGAATAATTCAGGACTGGTAGTCATTAAAAAATAGTAAGTGATAAAAAATAATGCATTCTGGGTAGGCAAGCAAAAAACGGCTAACTTTTTAGGGCCATAAAAATAACTAAGTAAAAGGGGACAAAAACTGTTAATATTATATTATATATGCATATTTACAACTAAAATTCTTTCTACACAGAGGGATGAGACTGTATTTAAAATAGGAGTAATATAATACTAAGACCAGTTTTTTGATCAGTGATGTTGGTGGATCAGGTAAAGGCAACTTATAACAAATGCGCCCCAGTTTTCATACGGATTCAATGGAAAATTCTGTGTTGATAGTGCATGCCATGATTCCAAAGACTGTGAGAGTTATAGTCTACACAGTACTTTGGTGGCATGCACTATTTGTATAGTGATATATTATTGGTATTTACTGGGTTTGAAGTTTTTATAGGGGTATTAAAATGTACTGATGGTCTGATAGTGACCTTAGCACTTTGATCAGTCCGATAAGTATTTTGGGATTTTAATAAAAAGGGCCTGCCATTGAATATTGGGATCCAGAGTGTGGCCTAGAAGCTCAATCTGGGCTCAGTCATGTTTATTGTCCAATGACTGTTAATTGAGCTATCTGGTCACACCCAGACCCAAATAACAACTGTTATTAACTGGTAGGGTTTTTACTGGGGCTATTTGTTTTACATTTCAGTACTCCTGTAATGGGTGGGCCAGAATTCTCTCCCTTTCCCAGTCCAGACATAAGGGTGCTAGATTTTTGGAAAAAAAGTATTCATTTTCTTTTATTGTAATTTGAAGTTATTATCATTAAATTCATTCTTTTATATTGTATATGTTTACAAAAGAAGAGTGAAAGATAGGAAAGAAAGAAAAATTAGACTTTATTCCATAAATGTCTACACCTTTATATATATTAAATAATATAAGACTAAATATAGATATTAACTACTGAGAGGTATAATTTTACCTCTGCATTAAACATGTTTATTTTTATTTAAAAATAATATGTATTTATAGTACAAGATTTGTATCTATATTTATTATTGCCTGTGAGGTAATGTTTGAAATAATTTAAATTTATTATTAAGAGAGTTGTTTTGCTGCCCAACTGATTGTGCAGTATATGATTAATTAGTAGGATATGTACTTCATGACTTCATGTAACAATAAGGTTATCATGGTATTAAAAAAGGATTATTTATTTAATTATAAATGTATTTTTTCTTACTAATACAAGTGATACCATGTTTTATAGACAATCTATATTGTAATGAAGGTATCATGAAGTTAAAAGAGAAAAATTCCTTAAAATATTTTATGTTTATATTAAAATAAATGGGATCATGATTAGGATAATTCATGTGTCAATAAAAGTCACATGAAATTTAAAAAGAATATTTTAATAAAATATTTTATTTTTAATGCAAGAATCACAACAGTTGGGCTATTTGTGCACACATGTCTGGACCTGGGGCCTTAGATTTTATTCGTCATCTGACAAGATTTTATGTATTTTTCTAAGGCTAAAGATTAAAAACCAAGCCTAAGTTTACAAGGGCAGCTTTTAGCTCTAGTCTGGGAGTGAAGTGAACCCCACAGTGTAGCAGATAGTGACTGGTTGTGTTCAATACTCTACACTGGGCGCAAATAGGGTCCAGTCCCAGGATATGTTTTCCATGGGCCCCAGACAACAGATTTGCCCCCAGTCTCAGGCGGGTGATGCACTTGTCTATCCTTTGATCTGAGGAATAGACATCAGGCCATCTGAGCCCCACTGAGTATTGGACAGAATCACAGCCATCCTGTTTCACGCTGGAATAGTAACTCCTCCAGCGCTTAATGGACTGTGACTGGACCAATGAACCTACCTCAGTGGGTGAGAGATTGTCTTTAGTATCTACACATGATCCAGGCCAGATTTGGCAGCTCTGTCTGCCGCCTCATTTCCTTCCACACCTATATGAGCTGGGCACAAAACTAGAGTAATATCCAGACCAACTTGTCGGATGGAATACTTTAGGATGATAATTTGTTCTAAAAGGTCTGGTCTGGATTTACTGTGATAATTTTGAATTGATTGCAGCGCCGAAAGTGAGTCCGAGTAAATAACTGATTTTTTGGGTTTATGATGAAAAACCCAACTCATTGAATTTATTAGGGCTATCATTTCTGCTGAATAGATTGAAAGATTATCAGAGAGTCTATCAACAGAGGCAAAGTTTTTTGAAGGTATATAAAAAGCTGCTGCAACTTTGCCAGAATTTGGGCATTTAGAGCCATCCGTATAAAAACTTAGATAATTATTGTAAAATTGATCAATATGTAAGCTGACATGAATTTTACTTAGGCGTGGAAGGTCTGTTTTTAAGTTTTTTAAAGAGAGTGATAAATCTATATGAGGTGGGGACATTAACCATGGATGTTCAATTACTGGCCTGAAATCTGCTACCTGTATGTCTCGGAGACTGAATCCCTCCACCAAGAGTTGAGTAAGGGCCCCAATTGGGGGGGCATTTTTTTGTGTTTGCTCTTTGTGAAGTGACCGGTCCCAAAGATGGAGTTCACGGGGTTAATTCCCCTTGATTGTGCTCTGGCCCAGTATTTGACCAGTATGGGCCATGCGCCTGATTGCTAGGGGAAGTACACCGGCTTCTGCTTCCAGTTTGTGTGTAGGGGTGGAGCTCAGGGCCCCCAGGGCTATCCCAAGGGCTTTATATTGAATTTGATCTAGTTTTTTGAGTTGGAATGGGGCAGCGCCTGAATAAATTTCTGCACAGTAATCAATTTTGGATCTAATAAGTGATTTATATAGAAGCAGTAAGCTTTTTTTATCTGCTCCAATGTCAGTACTTTTGAGTATATTTTAATCAGTCATCTGTCATGAATACATTTTTTAAGTTCTAGTAGTGAAAAAGGTTTGTTTAGAGTAGTATCTTTTAGCCCCGGCTCATTTACTTTATAGCTATGCTGTGAATTGTTTTTGATATGCCAAAGTTTCAGGAGGTAGATTTGAATCACTTGATATTTCTTTATAGTGTTTTACTAAAAATTGAGCCTTTTCAAAGGGTGTTTTTGCCATTTCATTTTTATATTTTAATAACGGTACAGGGTTAATAATTTTGCGCGTTAATTTTTTTATTTTGTTCCAAAATAGTTTAGAATTGGCCTGAGGAAAAGTAATGGATTCACAAAATGTTTGCCAATTCTTTTGTTTTGCTTCTATAATTACTTGTTTTGCATGTTTTTCTGCGTCTTTTAATTTTATGATATTATCAGGGCAAGGATTTCTTTTTGCCCTATTCAAAGCTTTTTTTCTGCCCTGTACCGCTTCATGACAGTCATCATTCCACCACTGGACTTGAATTTGGGGTTTTCTTTTAGGTACTGAAGCCAGTGTACTTTCCTTCACCATGTGTAGAATTGAATTTGTTAGATTTTGTAGATGTTGATTGATATCATCAGAGTAGACTTGTTTTTCATGTATTGTATTACAAAGAATTTTGAATATCTCCCAATCTGTCTTATTTAAATTATTTTCAGAATTTTGGTTGGTAGAGTTTTGACAATTGATCAAAATTAAGATTGGGAAATGATCTGACCCCAGGGTATCATCATGAACTCCCCAAGCTAAAACTGAGGCAATTTTGGATGTGCCAAAGGTTAAATCTATGTTTGTTAATTTCCCAGTTGATTGATCTATTCTTGTTGGAGTGCCGTCATTGAATAGAATCAAATCATGATTTTCAGCCCATTCCAAAATATTCTTCCCATGACGGTCTATAAATAATGAGCCCACTCAACATGGTGAGCATTAAAATCCCCTGTTAAAATACTGTTAATTGCCTCATTTTGAGTTGGAAAGCCTGGGGTTGTCTACCCTGATGTATTCATAATTGAGTGAGTTTTTGATATAAATTGCCAAACCACCACATATAATTTTTTTTTCCAAAAAAGGTTTGTATTACAAATTGTATCCAGGAATATTTTTTGATATCCTACTATTAAACTTAGCCTCCTGGATACATAAAACATCTACATGTAGATTTTTATTTAAAAGAAGTTTTAATTCAGAGAGTTTTTGGAGCGGTTAATGTTTGAGCATTAAATGATATTATATTTAAGTTTCTACACATGGTTTTGCCTTGTTTTGGCTGTTTTATTTTGGGCCACTCTATACTGTTGCCTACTAGGAGACTGTGGTGGGATTCCACTCAGCAGTCTCTTACCCATTTTCAATTTGCCAGGAGTACTGGTTGCCCTTATCCTGACCCTTGCCTTCATGCTAGGCATCGGTGGTCGAGAACACCCCTTTGGCACCCCCGAATTCATGGAATTTTGTGTGTACGAAGTTAATGTTTTGTTTAGTTTTTTGTTGTTTGTTATTTTTGTTTCTGCATTTGTAAATAATTGTTTGTCTAGGGAATTTTGTATAAAAGTCTGTAAATTTTTCCTTGTGGGTCTTGATTTGTCTAATATTATTTTTTCTATTATTTGGGTGAGTTTAGTTGTATAAATTTCGGCTGTTTGTTGTTTATTGTTTTTACTTCTATGTTCTGATCTTTATAATTGTTTTCCTGTATGTGAATTTTTTGTTGTGTATTAATACTGGGGGTGCTTTTCGTCGGTGTCTCTGGAATCAGGACCACTCCAGATATGGAAAGTTTGAGGTAGGATTTGAAAAAACTGGAGTGGACAGAGATCACCAAATCGTCCTCAGTAATGTTGAATTTACTATTGTCGCTGACCACAGAGGAGATCTCAGAGACCTGGGTCATTGAGTCTCCACCATGGTCAGATTTCATTGGAGAGGACTCAGGGGTCTCCCTAGGCGTTGAAGTGCCCTGTAAGGTGGGGACATCTGCATTCCCGGTTGGTATTATTTGTGGTAGAGTGAGTGCGGCCATCAACCCAGACCTGGTCCCCTCCTCCTCCACACTACTAATAGCTGGGGGTGGGGTGGACACAAGGCCTGGGGAGACGGCCAAACACTCACCTGTTTTGGGGGACTCCGGGCTTGCAGTGTCCTTCCCTAGCGGATGTTTATACTCATTTTCCGCTTTTTCTATGATTGCTACCGCCCTGGACCACGGGATGCCCTCTTTTTTCATAAGCATGGTTACACATTGAGGTTTCATACATTGAGGACATCCCGGGTACCTGGCCGGATGGTTTCCACTGCAGTTCGGACATAGAAAGTTTGGGTTGCTGCATTGGTCGGGCTTATGGGTTCGGAACACCTAGCACAGGTTTGGGGGATTTTACATGTATTGGCTCTGTGCCCGAACCTCTGGCATCTGGAACATCTCATGGGGCCATATATGTATGGTTCAGTTTTGAAGACGATTTTTGTTTCCCTAATTTTGATGTACAAAGGTACAGCCCCCCTGAAAGATAATTTTACTGCCCCGGTTCCCTTCCCCGTTTTTTTGATAATTCTATTTATATGTATGAGCTCCACACCATTGGCCGGTTTGAAAATAAATCGGGGCGGAGCTCGTTTAAGTCAATATCTATGGGCATCCAATGGATGATCATGTCTGTGACTCGGTCCTGTTGGGGTAGCGTTGCCACTATCCCAAAGTTCCCGAGCCACAGGTTGTGGTCATTTATTACCTTTGCCAGAGGTTCTACCCCCGGGAATTCCAACATCACTGATCCTGAGGACAGGGGGGGTCACCCGCTGAACTAAAGGCATTTTAGTATTGATGATTTTTCCCAGTTTTATAACATTCACCTGGGACAGTAGGCTCTCCGGACCCCTGGATTTCAATATACAGATATATTTGTTAGGGACCTTCACTCGGTGTTGGTCACTGGGGTCCAGAGTAGATCCCACCAGCCTGCTTATGTCCAGCGGGAGCTTGTCTGGGTTTAGAGTCCTCCGTTTATTCTGATATTCCCTGCCAGCCATGGTAGATATATATATTGTATATCATTATACTTGAAAAATGTAAAGAAAATTGTAAGGAAAAAAGGCTCAGCAAGGAGGATAATATATTAAATTAATGGAGTTGATTTAAATATAGTTACTTTTTTATTACTAGGATAAAAAGAAAAAGGACAAGACGAGTAGGCAAAAAAGAAGGACTATTGGACTCTGCAGAGGACTACTGTAGCAAATTACATCGACAATAAAGGAGTTACTCCGTTTGTAAATGTTTGTACTTCGAGTACTTTGATTGATGTGAAGTTTAAAATTTATTATACGTCGTACTAGAATGAAACAGAAAGGAGAAATGTATATTATGTGTTTGTTATGATTTTTGAAAGATGGTCGACACACATACAAAGGTATCGAAGGCTCCTTTGATAACAGTACATCACTGTGAGATATACTGGGGACCCACTGTGAACACACAGTGGGGGACTAGTATATCTCCAATCAACCATACCATCATGTTGCACAGTGCCAGGATGTATCCCAGACATGACCCTTAATGTGTGAAATTATATAATCTCATTATTGAATAAGCATTATTAACCATGAATGCTGATGCAATGAAACATGCTATTTAAAGGAGAAAGAAAAAGAAAACAGTGAAAAAAGTTTAAACATCAATAATAACATTAATTTAAACATTGTTGAACTATGATAATTGTGATCTCATTTATCTATCTTTAACCTCTAATTTGATATTTGATTGTAAATAAAAACAACAATAATTCTGCCATTAAATTTATAAAAATTTTTACAATCTTACCAGATAATCATTGATTTTTAATCATTATCAATAAATCTAATTTTAGAATTTGAAAATTAGTTCAACTGTTAATATCCAAATTGACATTTTTTTCTATTTAAGAATCTTTAATTCAATTTAAGTTAATCAGTAAGTGTCTATCAGTAAACAAAGTCAATGTGTAACTTTATTTTTCCCCAAATTAATTCAAGAAATATAATGTAGATATTTCACTTTTCACCTGGATCATGTGTAAAACTAGAATTTTCAATTAATTGACAAAGAAATAGACTTTTAAAAAATGTTCAAATTGCAGTGACCTGTGTTTGTTTTTACTTGAGAAACATCAGTATGAAAAACATTGTGAAGTGCTTACATTATTATGGAAGTTAATTATTTAGTATAATGAATAGTGAACTGGATGTACATATTAGCATCATTTGACATAATTTATATTATTTCAGACATATTTCATTGTTTTGATGGAGTTTAATATTAATACAGATAATGGTGATTCATGACAACCAAAAGTGATAGCTTTCCATGTCACTGAGTGTCACATTACTTTTTGTAATGTCCGTCCCAGCATTGTGTAATGCCCGTCCCGCTGTAAATAAGCTACTATTATATTGTCATGGATAATTTATCACTCTGAAAATGAGTTAATATGTTTATTCTATCACATAAGAACACTATTTAACAGTTTCATTGGCAATTGCATGCACAGATTTTTTTTAGGGAATGTATTGAAGGGGGAATATTTTTGCTAAATTTTGAAGTTTTCAATAGTTTCCAGAATTTGATATAATTTTGTATTTATTGATAAAATACCAAGATGTAATCACTGTCAATGAACTGATATATGTATTACTTCAAAACAATAGCAAATAAATAGTTTTAATGGTTATATTTATGTCAAGTTCATCCTTATTAGATGTTGTAATGGTTCAACCTGTAATGTCTGTCCCACCTGATACCTACCACGTTAAACACTAAATTTTCACAAAATCAGTGAGAAACTTATCCTTATATTTATCAAACATGACTTTAAAGATGTCGCACTCAACAAATATGAAAAAAGAAATCAAATTAGACAATTTCCTTTTTTTGCTCTAGATGCTAACAAAAATGACACATTTACTGTGCAATAGGCCTTATACAAATACAAATTTATTTAGCTTGGTTGTGAAATATTAATATTACAACTTATATTTATCAAGCCCCAGTCTGATTCCTGGACAACACAGCAATATTAATTTTTCTAAAAGATTGTATTGTGAAAGCCATGATCAGAACCCGGCGGAACAGGGGCTTGAACTTACGGCCTAGTTAATCATTTGTGTATGAATGCCAGCTCACTCACCTGTACTTGGGAGGTAGTGCATTAATTACAGCATACACTGACCCTACCACAAATGAAGAAGACCTGAAATAACATGTTTTGCATCATATATCATCTAATTACCACACATAACAAATGTTGATCTTTGGTTTGTTACTGAATCAAATTATGCCATAATTCCCAATATAAATACTGTTGGTTTTAATTAAATTTGATCTTTTAATTGGAACAAGCCAAATCTGAGACAACTGAGTTTCATCAGTGCATCTAGCATGCATCACCATTTACCAAAATATTTGTTTAAACAGTTTAGAGACATCACATTTTAACAAGTCCATAATAGTGCACACCAGCCACTTACTTGAAGATGGCACCTCCACCTGTATTTCCCAGAAGGCTGATGTTGTTTCCATCTTCCAAAAAACCACCTGGACCTTTACATTTAAATTAAATAAGTATTAAATACATACCATATCTAGCTCCTTCATGGTATTCATTCATGTCACATTTCAGGAAACCCTTTTTGTCAAACGTTGACTATCATTCATAAATAATGTAATTTATAATTAGTCAGTAATTATATTCTAATTAGTTTTCTGGTATCTCCGATAATCAATGTAACTGACAATGTAAAAGGCTGTATACATTTAAAGAAGTTTTGCCATGGTCCAGTGGTTAGTGTGCTGGACTTGGAACTGGGAGTTCTTGATTCAAATCCTGGCCATGGCAGGTCATACCCTTCCATGAAAATTTGACAAAAAATGTCGATTTTCCTCCACATGTGGAGAAGTTGCCGACTCCTTGTGGAAGGGTAAGTCAGAACTGGTTGGTATATAGTCTACGAAAACAGGTTAGGTGAACCGGTCACTGTATACTGAAACTGAAAACTTGTTGAAAAATGGCGTTAAACCCCAGTGATAATAATAATTAAGGAAGTTTTAATATCAAATTCTCAGTGTTGTACAGATTGATTGCTATCAATTTGAGGGATTATTATGCATTAAGAGCATCTTACCAAAATGTTCTTGGTACATTTCTCAATCATAACCATCTTGAATTGCATCATTTGATCTGTTTCTTTTAAATCGATGATCTAAAAGGTGCCTTAATCCTGAAAAGTAAAGCATGTAGCAGCATGTAAGCATGTAGAAGGTTCATAAATTAAAAAAAACAGACTCAAATTGTTTTTTACTTCAATCCTGATCTGAACCGTCATATTTATGCTGATTATGTTGATTTCAATCAATTTTTTTCTTAGAGGCTATTAGTCACATGACAACATAGTGCCACCATCCATGGTGGTATTTTTATCAACCAATGACAAACTTCCAATTTACACAGCTGATTTAAATTTCATATGTGAAGCACACATCTAATGCAGCGGTGGTAGGAAGTGGAAAATTTTAAATGCAACGATGTTAAAACATATAATTTGTTTTTTTGGTACGATATGGCCGCTTGTACACTGCATGTTACAAAAAAGTTTAAGTCAAATATAATATGTTATATTATAATATTATAACAGTGCAAGTTTCCTACCACTTGTCATCTATATGTCTCTGCTACGACTAAGAAAACTGAATTGCATGCCAGATGGTGAGGATGTCAGAAAAGAAGGGAGTATCTTCAAAGACTTATTGAGAAATTTGTTTGCAGCGGAAGCCACTGAAGATATTGAAAGGCTCATAATGGAATATGGTAAGCCAAATTTACTTATACAAAGACATAGATTATTCATATTATTTTGACAGCATGAATATTTGAACTGGGTTCCCAAGGTCAGGGAAAAGATAGGGAAAAATTACTTTTTTAAGGTCAGGTAAAGTCATGGAATTTTGAAGTTGGTCAGGGAATTTTGTAAGAGAAGAATTTGAATTTTCAACACAAAACAGCCAATAACCTAAATGTTGTTGTAGACCATTTCAATAATAATCGATTATCATTCTTGCACATGGACAGACAATGCAAAGATTTCAAATGGAGTAAAATGGGTGTGATAGCAAATGGCATTGTTCACTACAAGTAATGTTACTATACATTTGACTGAATTACAACTGTAGAAGGGAGGCATCTAGATTTGCACTTGTCCATCTGTCAGTCCTATCACAAAATTGTGTTACCTATATTTAAAACAGTACAACTAACTGCTGTCGTGTGTCATGCATTCTGAATCAAGTCAGAATTTTATTTCAGCATGTCAGAGAATATTCATACATTTAATTGAAGCAACATGCTGAAATATGTCTGAGTTGACATGTCTGAACAAACTCTGAATTGTGTCTGAAATGTCTGAATAAAAATGCTGAAACTTGTCTGAGATATTTGTCTGAAAAAAATGCTGAATTTTGTCTGAGATATTTGTCTGAACAAAAAGCTGAATATTGTCTGAGACATCTGAATAACGCCTGAATTGTCCCAATTTAAGGTATGTTTCAGCCTGTCAGACAATATTCAGACAATATGACTCGACTTTTCTGAACATGTTTAGTCAGATTATATTCAGAATATTTTTGAAAGCTGAAACTGCTCTGAATTTGAGTCAGGTATGTTTCAGTCTTTTGCATTCAGATATAATTCAGATTCAATTCAGCTTCAATTCAGACAAATTCAATTTCATTTCAGACAAAATTCAGACTGTCCTTTTTCATGAGGGATAAAAACAATGAACAAGGATTAAAGGTAAATTTGATAAATACATACCTCCTTAAATGACAAACAATCATGAATCCAAGATAGCCATATTTTCATGCTTTCCCATCTATGCAACAGAAATTCCTATGTTTCTAGGAGTCCACAAAGACAGTATACATGAAAAATAAATATAATTACTTATGTAATGAAAGAAGTAGCATAAATGATAATAAATATGATATAAATATAATAATACATTTTAAAAAAGTACATACATTTCATTAAGTGCATATTTATTTAGTGTTGTTTTATGGGGCATCGACAACTAATGGCCAAGTAGCACGCATCAAAATGATAATGATAATAATGTTAAGAAACTTAATAAGATAACGTAAAAATAAGATAATGGAAAAATGAGAATGAAGGAGATATGAATTAGTTAAGAATTGGACTGTAGCAACAAAAAGGGTGTATAAAGGTTTGCAAAGTTAAAAAAGAGTGTATAAAAAGTTATCACAGTTCATTTTAAAGCCCTATTTCCATTAGTAAAAGTTTGATGTAAAAATGGAAGACTTATTGCTAAATCACCTCCCAAGAAGGTCAGACCTTCAGTCACCCAGGTGGCTTTGATACTTGGGTCCCCAGTACTTACAATGTCAGGCTGCTCTTAACAAAATCAACCCAATTGCACGAGTGATAGCCAAAAAGAGAATAAATGAAAAAGTTCTTAAATGCAGCACATTGTCGAGTATCCAAAACATCAGGAGCCTTTCAGTCATTCTATCAGTCCTGGGTTTCCAACCAGAATAGATACAATTTGCTTATGCCCACTAAAATACATAATAAATAGAAAAATAATATATATAAATATAAATAAATGTATTAGTGATATATTTAAATATCACATAGTGGCAGGTTGCAAAGTATGTAGATGGTAGTGAACGACCTTTTTAACAGATATTACATTCAGATTTGCAACACTCGAATGAATGGTAAATCCACCAGTCCTGGGTATCCAACAAGAATAATACTTGAGAAAAGAAGCCAGTTAGGGGTCACTTGAATAAGGCTTGAAAAGAGTAGCCATATTTGGGGTTAATTGAGAAAAGAAGTAATATTGGGGGTTATGTAACTAAGGTTGAAGAAAGGTAACCAGATTCATGGTTTCTTGAATAAGAGTTGAAAAGAGGGACCATATTTGCTGTTACCAGAGAAAAAAGCCATATTTGGGGTTACTTCACTAAGGTTTGAGAAAGGTAGACAAGTTTGTGGTTACTTTATTAAGGCTTGAAAAGAGTAGCCAATTTTGGGGTTACTTGAGAAAAGAGTAGCCATATTTGGGGTCACATGAAAAAGGAATCCATATTTGGGGTAACTTCACCGAGGATTCAGAAAGGTATCCAGGTTTGAGGTTACTTGAATCAGGCTTGAAAAGAGTAACCATATTCGGGGTTACTCAAGAAAAGAAGTTATATTTGGGGTTACTTAACAAAGGCCAGAGAAAGGTACCCAAGTTTGGAGTTACTTGAATAAGGCTTGAAAAGAGTAGCCATACTTGGGATTGAGAAAAAACCTATTTGGGGTTACCTCACTAAAGCTTCAGAAAGGTAGCCAGGTTTGGGTTACTTCAATGAGGCTTGAAAAGAGTAGCTATATTTGGGGTTAATTCAGAAAAGAAAACATATTTGTGGTTACTTTACTAAGGCTTCAGAAAGGTACCCAGGTTTGGGGTTACTTGAATAAGGCCTGAAGAGAAGCCATGTTCGGGGTTAATTGAGAAAAAAAAGCCATCTTTGGGGTTACTTAACTAAGGCTTGAGAAAGGTTGCCTGGGTCAGGGTTACTTGAATATGGCTTGAAAAGAGAAGCCATATTTGGGGTTACTTGAGAAAAGAAAATATACTTGGGGTTACTTCACTAAGGCTTTAGAAAGGTACCCAGGTATGGGGTTATATGAATAAGGATTGACAAGAGTAGCCAAATTTGGAGTTACTTGAGAAACAATATTTGAGGTTACTAATATAAAGCATGGTAAAGGTACCCATGTTTGGGGTTACTTTAATAAGGCTTGAAAAGAGTAGCCATAGTTTGGGTTAATTCAGAAAAGAAGCCATATCTGGGGTTTCTTAACTATGGCTTGAGAAAGGTTGCCTGGGTCAGGTTACTTGAATAAGGGTTGAAATGAGTAGCCATATTTGGGATTACTAGAGAAAAGAAAACATATTTGGGGTTACTTAATGAAGGCTTGAGAAAGTTAGCCAAGTTTGGGGTTACTTAAATGATGCTTGAAAAGAGAAGCCATATTTGGGGTTACTTGAGAAAAGAAACCATATTTGGGGTTACTTTACTAAGGCTTCAGAAAGGTTGCCTGGGTCAGGGTTACTTGAACAAGGCTTGAAAAGAGTAGCCAAGTGTGGGGTTACTCAAGAAAAGAAGAAACATTTGGGGTTACTTAACAAAGGCTAGAGAAAGGTACCCAAGTTCGGAGTTACTTAAATAAGGCTTGAAAGAGTAGCCATACTTGGGATTGAGAAAAAACCTATTTGGGGTTACTTCACTAAAGCTTCAGAAAGGTAGCCAGGTTTGGGTTACTTCAATAAGGCTTGAAATGAGTAGCCATATTTGGGGTTAATTCAGAAAAGAAACCATATTTGTGGTTACAGTACTAAGGCTTCAGAAAGGTACCCAGGTTTGAGGTTACTTGAATAAGGCCTGAAGAGTAGCCGTATTTGGGGTTAAGTCAGAAAAGAAACCATATTTGTGGTTACTTTACTAAGGCTTCAGAAAGGTACCCAGGTTTGGGGTTACTTGAATAAGGCTTGAAGAGAAGCCATATTTGGGGTTAATTGAGAAAAAAGCCATCTTTGGGGTTACTTAACTAAGGCTTGAGAAAGGTTGCCTGGGTCAGGGTTACTTGAATATGGCTTGAAAAGAGAAGCCATATTTGGGGTTACTTGAGAAAAGAAAACATACTTGGGGTTACTTCACTAAGGCTTTAGAAAGGTACCCAGGTATGGGGTTATATGAATAAGGATTGACAAGAGTAGCCAAATTTGGAGTTACTTGAGAAACAATATTTGAGGTTACTAATATAAAGCATGATAAAGGTACCCATGTTTGGGGTTACTTTAATAAGGCTTGAAAAGAGTAGCCATAGTTTGGGTTAATTCAGAAAAGAAGCCATATCTGGGGTTTCTTAACTAAGGCTTGAGAAAGGTTGCCTGGGTCAGGTTACTTGAATAAGGGTTGAAATGAGTAGCCATATTTGGGATTACTAGAGAAAAGAAAACATATTTGGGGTTACTTAATGAAGGCTTGAGAAAGTTAGCCAAGTTTGGGGTTACTTAAATGATGCTTGAAAAGAGAAGCCATATTTGGGGTTACTTGAGAAAAGAAACCATATTTGGGGTTACTTTACTAAGGCTTCAGAAAGGTTGCCTGGGTCAGGGTTACTTGAACAAGGCTTGAAAAGAGTAGCCAAGTGTGGGGTTACTCAAGAAAAGAAGAAACATTTGGGGTTACTTAACAAAGGCTAGAGAAAGGTACCCAAGTTCGGAGTTACTTAAATAAGGCTTGAAATGAGTAGCCATACTTGGGATTGAGAAAAAACCTATTTGGGGTTACTTCACTAAAGCTTCAGAAAGGTAGCCAGGTTTGGGTTACTTCAATAAGGCTTGAAATGAGTAGCCATATTTGGGGTTAATTCAGAAAAGAAACCATATTTGTGGTTACAGTACTAAGGCTTCAGAAAGGTACCCAGGTTTGAGGTTACTTGAATAAGGCCTGAAGAGTAGCCGTATTTGGGGTTAATTCAGAAAAGAAACCATATTTGTGGTTACTTTACAAAGGCTTGAGAAAGGTTGCCTGGGTCAGGGTTACTTGAATATGGCTTGAAAAGAGAAGCCATATTTGGGGTTACTTGAGAAAAGAAAACATACTTGGGGTTACTTCATTAAGGCTTTAGAAAGGTACCCAGATATGGGGTTATATGAATAATTATTGAAAAGTGTGAGAAAACATATTTGGGGTTACTGATATAAAACATGATAAAGATACCTATGTTTGGGGTTACCTGAATAAGGCTGTGAAAGAGTAGCCATATTTGGGGTCACTTGAGAAAAGGAGCCATACTTGAGGTTACTTAACCAAGGCTGAGAAAGGTACCCAGTATTTGGGTTACTTGAACAAGGGTTGAAAAGAGTAGCTAAATGCAGGGTTACCTGAGGAAAGAAGAAACTTTTGGGGTTACTTAACAAAGGCTAGAGAAAGGTACCCAAGTTTGGAAAGAGTAGCTTTGAAAGAGTAGCTATACTAGTGGTTGAGAAAAAACCTACTTGGGGTTACTTCACTAAGGCTCCAGAAAGGTAGCCAAGTTTGGGTCACTTCAATAAGACTTGAAAAGAGTAGCAATATTTAGGGTTACTTGAGAAAAGAAGTAATATTTGAGGTTTCTTAACAATGGCTTGAAAAAAGTAGCAATGTTTGAAGTTTATTAACTATGGCTTGAAAAATTAGCCATGTTTGGGGTTACTTATCTATGGCTTGAAAAAATTAGCCATGTTTGGGGTTTATTAACAATGGCTTGAAAAAATAGCCATGTTTAGGGACTATTAACTATGGCTTGAAAAAATCAGCCATGTTTGGGGTTACTTAACTATGGCTTGAAAAAATTGCCATGTTTAGGGAATATTAACTATGGCTTGAAAAAATTAGCCATGTTTGAGGACTATTAACTATGGCTTGAAAAAATTAGCCATGTTCGGGGTTTATTAACAATGGCTTAAAAAAATTAGCCATGTTTGGGGACTATTAACTATGGCTTGAAAAAATAGCCATGTTTGGGGACTATTAACTATGGCTTGAAAAAATTAGCCATTTTGGGGACTATTAATTATGGCTTGAAAAAATAGCCATGTTTGGGGTTTATTAACAATGGCTTAAAAAAATTAGCCATGTTTGGGGACTATTAACTATGGCTTGAAAAAATTAGCCATGTTCGGGGTTTATTAACTATGGTTTGAAAAAATAGCCATGTTTAGGGTTTATTAACTATGGTTTGAAAAAAAAGCCATGTTTGGGGTTACTTAACTATGGCTTGAAAAATGTAGCCATGTTCAGGTTTATTAACTATGTGCTGCCATATGATAAACCTGGATTCCTCTCATAGAGACTGGTATCGAATGTACCAAGAACAGTATGCTTATGCATACATATAAAGAATTTAAGCCACAAATTTGGAAGATTGAGAGCCCTGTCAATATACTGATGATCATTATAATCATTTATTGCACATCATAGCTTAAAATAATGGTCCAATACTTGGGCTCTGTACATTGCCAGTGCCCAAATACTTGGATTTATAACTTAAGCCTAGCACTTTTTTGATATATTGTCATCAGGATATATGTCAACAGGTAAACAAACACTCACTGGTGTTAAAATGACATTTATACAGGCCTCTCGCACTTTTGGGGGACTGGGGCTGGGGCATCATGTTCAGTTCAAGGAGGAATTTCAAAAGCAGTGGGGAATGGGAAAAAATAACAAGACTATGTGTGTTTTTTACAGTTTTTTTGTCTCACTAGGTGGACTCCAGGTTTATCTAGCCATTTGTTTAACGGAAAAAATAACAAGACTATGTATGTTTTTCACAGTTTTTTTTAAAAATATAGCCATGTTTGGGGTTTATTAACTACGGCTTGAAAAAGGTAGCCATATTTGGGGTTACTTAACTATGGCTTGAAAAAAATAGCCATGTTTGGGATTCTTTGAAGGCTTGAAAAAAGTAGCCATGTTTGGGGTTTCTTAAGTATGGCTTGAAAAAATTAGCCATGTTTGTAGTTACTTAACTAAGGCTCAAAAAAGTAGCCATGTTTAGGGTTAATTAACTATGGCTTGAAAAAATAGCCATGTTTGAGGTTTATTAATTATGGCTAGAAAAAATTAGCCATATTTGGGGTTACCTAAGTATGGCTTGGAAAAATAGCCATGCCTGGGGTTATTTCAACCATGGCTTGAAAAAAGTAGCCATGTTTGGGGACTATTAACTATGGCTTGAAAAAATTAGCTATTTTTGGGGTTTATTAACAATGGCGTAAAAAAATTAGCCATGTTAGGGGACTAGTAACTATGGCTAGAAAAAATTAGCCATGTTTGGGCTTTATTAACCGTGGCCTGAAAAAATAGCCATGTGTGGGATTCTTTGAATAAGGCTTGAAAAAGCCGATGGGTTCAGGGTTCTTTGAGGACCATGTTGGAGGTTACTTAATTATGGCTTGAACAAGCCGGTGGCATCGGGATTCTCGGAGAGCCTGAAAAACAGCCATGATTTTTGGGGATACTTAAGTATGGCTTGAAAAAATTAGCCATGTTTGGGGTTTATTAACAATGGCTTGAAAAAATTAGCCATGTTTGGGACTATTAACTATGGCTTGAAAAAATTAGCCATGTTTGGGGACTATTAACTATGGCTTGAAAAAAATAGCCATGTTTGGGGTTTATTAACAATGGCTTGAAAAAATAGCCATGTTTAGGGACTATTAACTATGGCTTGAAAAAATTAGCCATGTTTGGGGACTATTAACTATGGCTTGAAAAAATTAGCCATGTTTGGGGTTTATTAACAATGGCTTGAAAAAATTAGCCATGTTTGGGGACTATTAACTATGGCTTGAAAAAATTAGCTATGTTCGGGGTTTATTAACAATGGCTTAAAAAAATTAGCCATGTTTGGGGACTATTAACTATGGCTTGAAAAAAATAGCCATGTTTGGTGACTATCAACTATGGCTTGAAAAAATTAGCCATGTTTGGGGACTATTAACTATGGCTTGAAAAAATTAGCCATGTTTGGGGTTTATTAACAATGGCTTAAAAAAATTAGCCATGTTTGGGGACTATTAACTATGGCTTGAAAAAATTAGCCATGTTTGGGCTTTACTAACAATGGCGTAAAAAAATTAGCCATGTTTCGGGACTAGTAACTATGGCTTGAAAAAATTAGCCATGTTTGGGCTTTATTAACCGTGGCCTGAAAAAATAGCCATGTGTGGGATTATTTGAATAAGGCTTGAAAAAGCCGATGGGTTCAGGGTTCTTTGAGGACGATGTTCGAGGTTACTTAATTATGGCTTGAACAAGCCGGTGGCATTGGGATTCTCGGAGAGCCTGAAAAACAGCCATGATTTTTGGGGATACTTAACTAGGGCTTGAAAAAATTAGCCATGTTTGGGGTTTATTAACAATGGCTTAAAACAATTAGCCATGTTTGGGGACTATTAACTATGGCTTGAAAAAATTAGCCATGTTTGGGGACTATTAACTATGGCTTGAAAAAATTAGCCATGTATGGGGTTTATTAACAATGGCTTGAAAAAATTAGCCATGTTTGGGGACTATTAACTATGGCTTGAAAAAATTAGCCATGTATGGGGTTTATTAACAATGGCTTGAAAAAATAGCCATGTTTAGGGACTATTAACTATGGCTTGAAAAAATTAGCCATGTTTGGGGACTATTAACTATGGCTTGAAAAAATTAGCCATGTTTGGGGTTTATTAACAATGGCTTAAAACAATTAGCCATGTTTGGGGACTATTAACTATGGCTTGAAAAAATAGCCATGTTTAGGGACTATTAACAATGGCTTGAAAAAATTAGTCATGTTTGGGATTGGATTTATTAACAATGACTTGAAAAAAATAGCCATGTTTAGGGACTATTAACTATGGCTTGAAAAAATTAGCCATGTTTCGGGACTATTAACTATGGCTTGAAAAATTAGCCATGATTGGGCTTTATTAACCGTGGCCTGAAAAAATAGCCATGTGTGGGATTATTTGAATAAGGCTTGAAAAAGCCGATGGGTTCAGGGTTCTTTGAGGACCATGTTTGAGGTTACTTAATTATGGCTTGAACAAGCCGGTGGCATCGGGATTCTCGGAGAGCCTGAAAAACAGCCATGATTTTTGGGGATACTTAACTATGGCTTGAAAAAATTAGCCATGTTTGGGGACTATTAATTATGGCTTGAAAAAATAGCCATGTTTGGGGTTTATTAACAATGGCTTAAAAAAATTAGCCATGTTTGGGGACTATTAACTATGGCTTGAAAAAATTAGCCATGTTCGGGGTTTATTAACTATGGTTTGAAAAAAAGCCATGTTTAGGGGGTTACCATGTTTGGGGTTACTTAACTATGGCTTGAAAAATGTAGCCATGTTCAGGTTTATTAACTATGTGCTGCCATATGATAAACCTGGATTCCTCTCATAGAGACTGGTATCGAATGTACCAAGAACAGTATGCTTATGCATACATATAAAGAATTTAAGCCACAAATTTGGAAGATTGAGAGCCCTGTCAATATACTGATGATCATTATAATCATTTATTGCACATCATAGCTTAAAATAATGGTCCAATACTTGGGCTCTGTACATTGCCAGTGCCCAAATACTTGGATTTATAACTTAAGCCTAGCACTTTTTTGATATATTGTCATCAGGATATATGTCAACAGGTAAACAAACACTCACTGGTGTTAAAATGACATTTATACAGGCCTCTCGCACTTTTGGGGGACTGGGGCTGGGGCATCATGTTCAGTTCAAGGAGGAATTTCAAAAGCAGTGGGGAATGGGAAAAAATAACAAGACTATGTGTGTTTTTTACAGTTTTTTTTTTTCTCACTAGGTGGACTCCAGGTTTATCTAGCCATTTGTTTAACGGAAAAAATAACAAGACTATGTATGTTTTTCACAGTTTTTTTTTAAAATATAGCCATGTTTGGGGTTTATTAACTACGGCTTGAAAAAGGTAGCCATATTTGGGGTTACTTAACTATGGCATGAAAAAAATAGCCATGTTTGGGATTCTTTGAAGGCTTGAAAAAAGTAGCCATGTTTGGGGTTTCTTAAGTATGACTTGAAAAAATTAGCCATGTTTGTAGTTACTTAACTAAGGCTCAAAAAAGTAGCCATGTTTAGGGTTAATTAACTAAGGCTTGAAAAAATAGCCATGTTTGAGGTTTATTAATTATGGCTAGAAAAAATTAGCCATATTTGGGGTTACCTAAGTATGGCTTAGAAAAATAGCCATGCCTGGGGTTATTTCAACTATGGCTTGAAAAAAGTAGCCATGTTTGAGGCTTCTAATTTATTTATTGGTGTTTACATCAAATGTTAAGGATAACATTGATAAGTCGTTTAATAAGATAATGTAAGCTTAAGATGTAAATGTAAAAATGAGAATGAAGTTATGAATTGTTTAAAAATTGGACTGTTGCAACAATAAAAGTGTGCAATAGTTTGCAATGTTAAAAGGAGATATGATGCCATGATTTTATCCTCATCACTGATGCTCCCCACCCACCCAACACAGAGTCCTACAAGGGGACATGATCTGGGGAAACCAAGCAAGGACCATGACGAGGATACATCAGCAATGTGAAAGGATTAGATTGGGCAAGAGTTGTTCCGCAGAACGTCTTTTCAAAGCATAGACTACTCTTGAGTGATTACAAATTCCAATCAAAGAACAAGACTTTCCCCTGATTGACCCATGAGCCACTACCTTCTGGGGCACTGATATTGAGGACAATGACTTTATAGAAAAAGCATTTGATATTTAAAAAAAACAAAGTGCGTATAGATGTGTAGGATTTGTGTAGACTGGAATGAGTACACAATCAGTGACCCAGGGCTTGGCATGACCAGCCGATTGATCAGGACAGGTCTTCCTGACCTACAGTTTATCCCAAATTAAGGCCAAAATGGCGTGTTGCAGGGGCAGAGTTTAAGCAGCGATACCCAGGCCCTACTCAACAACTCCTGTCATCAGGCAACACAGATTGCAGCCCATGGCAAACTGGCAGGCACAGTACAGGAGTAGGTTTCTGAACTATGGCTTGAAGAGTAACCACATTTGAGGTTTCTGAACTATGGCTTGATGAGTAACCACATTTGAGGTTTCTGAACTAAGGCTTGAAGAGTGACCACATTTGAGGTTTGAGGTTTCTGAACTATGGCTGGAAGAGTAGCCACATTTCATGTTTCTTAACTATGGCTTGAAAAAAGTAGCCATGTTGGAGGTTTCTTAACTAAGGCTTGAAGAGTAGCCACATTTGGGATTTCAACTATGGCATGATAAAAGTAGCTATGTTTGAGGTTTCTTTACTAAGGCTTGAAGAGTAGCCACATCTGGGGTTTCTGAACTATGGCTTGAAAATAGTAGCCATGTTATATGGCTTTAGAAAGAAGGCATTTTGGGGGTTACCAAAATAACCAACTGGGAAAATAGCTAGGTGGATAGAGATATTGTCACATTATTATATGTCTGTATAGTATAGACCAGGGTACAATAATGGGCATACAGAGGATACAGAACTACCAATTACAAATTTACTAAGTCATAACAAAGAGATAATTAGGGCGACAGAATGCACAGAACAACTAAGTACTTCAAAAAGACTACACATGTAAGCTGGAAGAAGTGAGCTTAATTTCCTGCCTTGTAAATCTTGATCATCTTGGCTTATGCTTCTAGTTCTGTAGGTTCCCAAAGACAAACATCCTTTTGTTGAGTATTTTTCTGACATAATGGTGCTTTGGTCAACTGAAAATAAAGAGGAAGTCACATAAAGATGATACAAGATACATGAAAATTAATTTAACATCCGATATATATGAACAATATAACAATAGTACCTGCATGAACTACTTTCCAACAGTACTCATAATTAACAAAAGCTGTCAAAAAAGGAACTTGGTTACAAAATCTGCGACAGTGACATTTTACCTATTTCTCCTCCAAAAATGTTTTCCCCTTTTTTTAAAAAAATTCCCCTCCAGAGTTCTGTCTTCAAAATGAGCATACAAAATGATAGATTAATATTTTACGACATTAATCTAAACAGAAGTGATCGATCGAGCGTGCCCTATAGGATGCTTTACAGCAGGGCATTGAAAAAAGGAAAATTTGCCTGTGCAGACTGATTTTCAAGTTCAGTAGTGAAAACTGATTAAAAAATTGGTGCATAAACGTTCTACAAATTTCGGTCCAAAATCGCTTAGTATGAGCAAAATGACACAAAACTTATATGTTGATCACACGATTCTCAATAATCCAATAACTATGTCAAGATAATCAATAGACATGAGCGATCATCAGCTAATCTGATCAATTGATTCAATAGGCTGTTGCTTGTAATTAGTCCAAACACGTGGTGGAAAACAGAAAACAAGTAATGCAATGATAAATTGTGTAAAGTGTCAAGTTATTGTGTTTGCTGCATGTACCAATATTTGAGTTAAAAACTTCAAATGCCATTCTGTACTTGAATTAAATACTGTCATTACTCTTACAGTCTTCGATTATTTTTTTTACTACAGTCCTCAGGACTACACTTTGTGACAAAAGTTATAGTCCTCATAGATTTTTTATAGTCCGAGCTTGTTTGAATGGTGTCATAGAATATTTGTTAAATTACTTTGGGACATCTATCCTACTTAAATCATTACCCTGGTATTTGTCTTGAATGTCTAGAATATGCTATTTACTATCATTTTTAACAATTAGCCATTTAACTTGATTTTTTTTCAGCATTAGACCAAAATTCTACTGTCTAAGCTTTTATGGCCACATTCAATTAAACTATATATAAGTAATGGTAAACATGGCAATAAGATTGTTTCAGAGAATGGAACAAATTCAATAAATCTGTTGTATTGCCATGTTTTCTATCAATAGGCAATCTTCGGATTAAGCATTTTGAATTTACTCACCAGCAGGGCCAGTTACTTTGTAAAAGTTACTCGCCCAAAACTAAAATTACTCACCCACATACAAAACCCAAAACTGATATAGATCTATTTTCTTCAAATTAATGTTAACAGATTTACCCGGCTTCATGCCTTAGACATACCATAGTAAATTCATAATATCCGATAAATATTTACTGATTCCGTTCTATAATTGGTGGTTGCTTCAAGCTCAAAGTCGGACAGCTTTATGTAGCATGTAACCCATTGGGCTACTTTTCTTTTCTGGTAGCCCAGTGGCTATCAGTTCTTTTCTGGTAGCCCAGACATTATATAAAAGGATTCATCATAACTTACATTACCAAGAAAACAAGCCTGGTTCATAAAAGCACAGTTCACAAAATCAAACTCATAAGTAATATCAAAATTTTACACATGTCATTATTATATTAACAGAATTATATATTTATGAGAATATGTCTGATAACATATCTAATCTATGTGTCTTGTACACAATGCATATCCAAATTCATTTCATGTCCAAAATAAGTACAACTAGAGAGTCAATAAACCGTACACAGATCGATTTTGCAAAAGCTTTAACAAGAAAACATTTTCATAAAACTTAAGTCTGCAAATTGAACCAATAGTCCAAGCCTGAGGCAATTAAAAGGCCTGGACTATAAAAACTCCTTTACATATAGACCAATCTATTAATTCTGGGAAACCAAGTAACTGTACTAAAAATAAATTATTTGCAGAGGCATGTGAGAATATAGTAGTCATGTGACTGAGAAACACGTCATTAATTCCTTGCGTTACGTCATCAGCGATTAATTTGATTTCAAAAAGTTACACTCAGCTGAATAACATGCGGGAATGACGTCACAACTTGTGGAATGTGTCAATATCATGCTTAGCTAACACTAATAAGTGAGTAGCATGAGGCCTGGGTCTATACATTGCACTGATTCATGAAATACAAAAACAGAACTAAAACAATTGGTACCCACTTAATATATCACTTTCGAAGAAAGCCGAGAAACAGTACTCGTGTGACATCAGCTGTTAGAACTTTTATTCATTTATTTTGTGGCTACATAAAAGCAAAAGAGCTTTTTGAAAAAGTGCTCAGTTAATTCTTCATCACCGTCATTTAAGTCAAACTCTGGGGCGTAATCGAACTACACTCACAATGGAAGTTTATAGTCCGGGCCAGATTTTTATAGCCTCGGGCTCGGACTATACGCATTTTTCGTTGACCTGGTGACCTAGTATTTAACCCTAGTGGACCCATGGTCAAACCTGTTCATGATATCATAAATACAAATACTCTGATCCCTAGAGCATAAACAAGGTTTTTCTATGGATGATTCATGGGCGAAAATGCACAAAATTTGAGGAAAACAAACATTTTAACACAGTTTCATAAAAACCCAATCAAAACTGGCCACTAGAGGTTTAATCAAGGTTTTTCAATAATTTGACCTGGTGGCCTAGTTTTTGGCCCCAGATAACCCATGTTCGACCCTAACTAAGATATCATTAAGACAAACATTTTGACAAGGTTTCATGACGATCCAATCAAAACTGTGACCTCTAGATGGTTAACAAAGTTATTCAACGATTTGACCTAATGACCTAGTTTTTTTTATCCCAGATGACTCATGTTCTAACCTAACCAAGATATTAAGACGGCACTTTGACAACGTTTGGGGAAGATCCAATCAAAACTGTGACCTCTAGAGGTTAACAAGGTTTTCCCAAAGATTTGACCTGGTGACCTAGTTTTTTTACCCTAGATGACCCACGTTCTTACCTTTTCAAGATATCATTAAGACAAACATTCTGACAAGGTTTCATGAAGATTCAATGAAAACTGTGACCTCTAGTGGGTTATTGGTATTATAAACCGTGCAACTTTATTACCACATTTTAAAATTTTTGCGACATAAAAGTACTGTAAAACATGCCTTAAAACTGAATATAATACACCATGACATGTGCAGGCGGTCACAATTTAAAATTCAAGTTGTTGATGTGCATGCTACTGGAAGTAAAAATTTGATTTTTCATATACATTCCAAATGGCATGAATTACAAATGCACGTAAAATGTAAGTTTGAATTTTCAGTGGTTGCGTCATTAAAGTCGAACAGTCTGCAAACCATTGATCAATTATTAACACCATTGATCCAAGATAGATTGTTGGTTCATATTAAGATAAACATTCAAAAAATGCAATGTAGACTTCATATGATTATTAATTATTATTATATGATTATGCTGAAGTACCATCCAAAGATTTGGTACTTTACTTCTCTTGACAAAAACATAAACATAGTCTACATTCCGTATAGATGTGCATTTGATAAAAAACAATGTGTCCACGACAGAAATATGCATCTGGGATGCGGAATGCACAGATAAAATGATCCCTGCATTCATAAAAAAATACCAAAAATAAAATCCCTACTACCAACACATCTTTTACAGGAAACAAACCTATTGTTTAGGCATGACTGTACATGAAAGCAGTATCATTTGGGCAGAAATAAATGACCCTGAAGCAAGTGAGATAAGGCACATGACAAAAATTGCTCTCAATAATTTCACAAAAACATCGTCTTTCAATCCTACTCTATTGACTTTTGGGGCCATAAACTGCTAAGTGCAGTATCCCACCCACATCAAACAAAATACTGAGCAGAAATCTGAATGTTTTTTCCTGATTACAGTCGCTAACGAAACCTGAAATCAAACCAACCAATGGATAATTGTTTAGATCTTATCGCACATTGCTTTAGAAAATCAAAATTCACAGCACTCTAAGCCAAATAGAACTGCACATAAAATCTCTAAGTTCGTCATATTGTGATTTTTTTCGTGGCTGAAACACCACACACATTACCCAACATCATACACATTGGCCTAGAAATATCGTGTAGACATACGTTCCGAACAAAAAAGGCTAAAAATAAAACTCACCTGCGAAAAACATGGCGTCTTTTCTCCTTCACACATTTTTAAAGCGAAACACCATTGGTCACATGTTGTACTCGTGCATTTCTATTGGTGTAGAGGTTTCGGGTCAAAACGGCCTAATTCGGCTAAGTGAACTCCCCGGCCCAATTACAAAGCGGACCGGATCAAAACGGCTCGATCAAAATCGGCCCACTTATTTCAATTAAATGTAACTTGTGAAAGATATTAACTTTTTTGGTGAAATTGTTATAATCTTTGCAACTCGTACATAGATAGAATTTCGAGTAATACGAGTGCAATATGAAGGATAACTATAGTAATAGGTGCTATCATAGTGCTATATAGTTGTATGTCGGAATAACGGTTAATACAGTTATGACCAATAATGTATTTATTAATTCAATTATGATAATACACAAATAAAAATTTATCTTGTAACTGACTGCAAACTTAAGTAACGTTTTGTTTTGTGTTTTAATGTGACTTATTTTCACTGGGGTGTAACGCCGTTTTTCAGCAATTTTTCAGTTATATACGGCGACCTATTCACCTAACCAGTTTTCCTAGGCTGTATACTAACCAGTTCTTACTTATCCTTCCAAAAGGAGCCGGCAACTTCTCCACATATGGAGGAAAATCGACATTTTTGTAAAATTTTCATGGAAGGGTATGACCTGCCACCACCTGGATTCTATGTATGCTAATTTTTGTTGAATCAAATGAATGTTGTATTTAATTATTGTTGAATCTATGTTGTTGTTCTGTGTCATTTTGATGAATGTGGAGTTTGTCCTGTAAATCTTGATACTCACTGACGAGTCTATAGTTCAGTACTGCTGACCATGAGCTTTGATTTATCAAGGATTGTGTTGGATTGTCATTGGACAAAGTGCTGCATCGGAAGGTTCTGGTAATACTAATTGTTGTTGAATTGGGTGTTGTTCTGTCTCACTGTGGAGTCCATCCCTTCAGTCATGATTTCACTGGTAAATTTGGAGTTCATGTCTGCAGCCCACGTTCTTGCTGATGAATCTAGGGTACTTAAGCGCAGTCCACAAACTGATTGATAATTTGGGAGTTCATATCTGCATTTCATGTCTTACTGGTATATCTGGATTTCATTCTTGCAGTCCAATGTTCTCACTTCATAAGGGGTACATTCCTGTAACACATGATTATCACGGCTATGTCTTTGTGGTGTGTCTTGTGGTGTTGTTCTTTTTGATGAATGTGGAGTTTGTCCTGTAAATCTTGATACTCACTGACTAGTCTATAGTTCAGTACTGCTGGCTATGAGCTTTGATTTATCAAGGATTCTGTCTGATTGTCATTGGACAAAGTGGTGTAACGGAAGGTTCTGGTAATACTTGTTTTATTTCTTTTTATGTGATATTCAGTTAAGTATGGTTCAGTTAAGTCAAATTTTCATTGAAGGGTGTGACCTGCCACCACCTGGATTTTGTTTATGCTAATTGTTGTTGAATTGAATGAATGTTGAATTGATTGTTGTTGAATCTATGTTGTTGTTATTTTTTTTTGTTTTTTTTTTCCTTGTCCTGTATATCTTTCACTAATACCCTCTTTTGGTGAAGAATTGCTTCCTGTCTGATTATCCTCGATGGTTCCCAAGTATGGAGGATCTGAGTTTGGTATTAATTGCTTATTTAGCCGTTGTATTTTGATTAATATTCGCCCGCTAATCAAAATACAGTATCTGAATTTTGCATGTTAATGTCCATCTCAATAGCACCAGTCTCTAACATGTCATTATTATTATTATTAATTTTATTATTGTTTTTTATTGTATTGTTTATTTTTTATTATTATTTAATTATTATTAATGTTATCATTATTTTTATTGTATTGTTTATTTTTTTATTTAATTATTATTATTATTGTTATCATTATTATTAATTTTATTATTGTTTTTATTGTATTGTTTATTTTTATTATTATTATTTTGTTATTTTTATTAATGTATTTTTTTACTTTTTTTATTTCAGTGATACGATCTTCGTTTCTCTGATTGGTAATACTGTGGAATGAGCTGACATCAAAGTACAACCCATTTTATTTGAGCACCATATCTAAAGGTGAGTATCATAATCATGGTATACACAAGTACATTGTTATGATAAATAATATATAATAGATAGATTATGTTCAAGTGAACTCTTAAAAGTGTCATTTAATATACATTATTAAACTGCATGTCAGAATCAATGTACATGACTGTTACTGAGTGGACTAATTCACACAATGTGGTGAAATGTCAAAATAGTTCAACATATTTAGGTCGTTTGTCATGTGCTAAGATAAAGGATGCAATGATAAACATGAATGGACTGTACTTGCTACTTTAGTCCACAATATGGTTTTTGTATTGACATACACACAGGTATATGCATTCTAAACGTGAAAAACCATCCATGAAATGTATCATTCAAGAAATTAATTTGAACATGGATTTATTGCAGAGGCATTGCTGTATTCACTGATATATCATCCTTTTTTCAGTCATGGTCATCATAACTGGAGAGCCTCAGCAAAGGAGGCACAGCAACAGCATTGAGGCTCTACAGTGATTTTCCTCATTTGTTGAGGACCACAATAGACAGGTAGAGGCGTTGTTACCAACCTCCAACAGGATCACTGCTGCTGTGAAAGAAACAACACCTTAAGTCGTCTAGTAGATGCAATAGTTCAGAAGAATAATTTGTAATTCATTCCATGTGCTTTTTTGTTAGAAATAAATGTGTTTTCATGTAGAAATAGTTTTTTATTACTAATGTGTAAAATGTTAGTCTTAATTAAATCTACCAGTTTAGATTCATCAAAATACCCAGCACGTAGTGGGTCAATGTCATTGCACATCATGAAAGTGGGACAAAACTTTTTTACATACAATGCAAATTTGGAAAACTAATAAACAAGGCTGCTCAGTAAACATGTATGATGTTTCTAACAAACTTTGCCACAGACCAAATATCACAGGCAAATATTCATGAGTCTGATAATTCCAGATTAAGTTCAATGCCTTTAACAAGCATCTTGGTTGGATTTCATTTTTCATCATTTAAGAAGAATTCAAACCATTTTAATATAAAACAAGTAGGAAAAACAACATATATTGACATTTATTAGAGGTCAGACATATGAATTAATTAAAGTTCTTACATGATTAGCAAATATATCATATTTTATATAAGTAAAATCACACATACATAACACAGACTGAACATTAATTTCACACATGTTAAAATCATAGTTGTATAATGACAAAGCTATTGACATTCTTAGGTAAAGCAAGATTCAGATGTCATTGACCTAGTCATGTGGACCTTGTGATATCAGTGCATTCTCAGTCTCGCAATTGAACAGTTGAACTACTAAAAACTGGCATTGGTACATCAAGTATACATGGTACTTCTTAATTACATGTGTGTGTGAAACTATATATTAATAAATGTAGTTGCAAATAAAAAAACATAACATAAAAGTAGAAATGTGTTAGATAGAAATTTATTGAACCAAGGCCCTGAGATTTAAACTTGAGAACAGTCGCCGAGCTCAAATCTCAATTTTATTCTCAAAGTATTATGGTTGAGAAGATAGAGATGAGTAATGTATAAATACATATTCCAGGTCAATTATGCTTTCAGAATAATGTATCACTGATATCATTTCTGTACAATCATAACTAACTTAAAAACATTAAAAGACAAGATGTGAGCTCAGAGACTGATCTCAGGTTTCATAACCTCTAACTCAGGGCTGATGGGATCCTGTATCCTCCAGTGCCAGTATCCCCTTACGTACTACAGCATTGATTTTCATACACTAGCCGGTATCAGTTATTGATGAATTATATCAGCGGGTATTGATGACTGTAAATGAAATCAGTATTTAGTGTGTAGTAAAAAGATAAAAGAAGCAAAGTATGATGTTTAATTAGTTTCTTCTTATTGAAAATTTTATTAAGTATATTCTTAAATTGACAATTAAAAATTGTGTATATATATATCAGTAATGGGCGACTGCCATCAACTTAAGGTTTTATATATTGGACTATGGAATACCAGTCTTTTCATCTATCATCATCATAATTATCATCAACCTGAGGCCATGAAAGTGTCAATAAAGGCCTCATTTGTCTTTCCCAAAGAAGGATAGCCTTTGTCCACAGGTTTTGCTGTACTTCAGGCAATAAATTGGAAATTAATATTTCTTATATTTACCTGAAATTCTTATTTATTATCACTTTGTTCATTAAGAAGGTGTTTCTTGCCTTGTATGAATACTTGACTGTGTATATGACTAACTGCTGCTTTGTGTTAGACTGCTATCACGTTCATGTTTCTTGGCATTTCTCATCTCAATTCCTGAGCATTTAGTTACACATCCTTCAATGTCCTATATAGTGAATATATATACATATATTTCTGTCTTATAATCTTATCTCGATAGGAAGTCGTTCTTATACACCCTTGTTACTGATAGCTGTACGGATGAAGGGAGACCAATCATGTACGACGAAAATCACAATAGTCCCCCTTGTTAAGTAATATTCTGACTGTTCAATTACAGCACTTTTAAAATGACATTTCAACTTGCATTCTTAAACATATCTGAGACTTATTATTTAAAGTCGTTGCCAACAAAGTGTACATATTAACGTTTAAATGGTTGTTTACGATGCTAATCATGAAGAATGCGCGTTGACATTTTCCAAAACATGATTTTAAGCGTGACGGATTTGTTCTTTTGTGATTTTTGACGTTCATTTGAGCCACGATGGCTGCCAGTCAGTAATCTTTGAGTAATTGCAGAACAAAACAGCTCAAAACAGCTGATAGATGTTTGAAAGTGCGGCGGTTGTTTTGTAAGAAATTTTCAACGTTAACTAAGTACCTGTATTTTATATTATGTCCGAAAGTATCACCGTAGATAATTATGCAACCTTGCTATAGTGTCTGTTAATCTGGACAACGTCTTATAAATAATTTTAACTTGCAAGTATAGTGCACATGACAATATCACTCATACATTTGTTTTAACACCGGAAACAAACAGAAGATGACACAAAATCATCAATATATCATATCTGTCCTTATGATACTCATATTACACATTATTATTCATGAATTATAATAAATGTTATGAAATATGTGGGGCGAATAGTGATTCCAATGAGGCAAACGATTATAAAAAGGGGCGAGTCGTGTTGGGGCGAATTGAAAAAGGGGCGAATCGTTATATTACCATTCAGAATCGTCTATATGACACAGATTGAATCAGAAACGTGATTTTCTATTTTTTCATAGAGTACGAACGATTGTACGTTTACGGAGTATACGAACGACGTTATTGAAACCCGCTTGGTATGCATGATATCACAATATACTGGTTGTTCGTATCTCCTCTACAGAATAGCCTTAATAGGCTACGTATCCTTAGTACAGAATTTCGGACATAAATTTTCGGATATTATATTCCATTATTCCCGTATGATAAACTTATTGATTGATCTTGACTCTACGCATTGCTTTTGTATTTGTTATTAAGCGAAAATGTCATTTAATTGGTCATTTTAAGGGTCGTCCATTACTATTTATGTGTTTAAGACATATTATTCTGGATAGAGAATGAACATGCTGGTACTTAGTTTAGTTTATACGAATTTATTTTAGCTCAGCAATTTTGCTTATATTAATCATACTCAAGTACACTTCCTGGACACTACATCAGTACTGCATCCGAAAAATGGGATTGTGAAGTTCATGAACGAAGTTTATCAAAGCCTGGATTCGAACTTGGGACCTTCGGATTAGTGGTCAGATCACCTCTAGACCACGATGTTATCAGTATAATTTGTTAAGATATGGTTAGTTTGTTAATTCGTATTGTTATAATGATGACTGAAGATCATTAAAACAAAGTCAGTAAAATGCTAAAGTTGTTTGATATTTTTTCAGATTAAAAGAACCATACCAAGATGCCAAAGGCTCCAAAATCAACAGCTAGCAAGGCAAACAAAGTAATTCATCCAAACAGTAGACATGCTACATACCTTCAACGACAAGCAAACAGGGATCAGAGGGTGATGAAAACCAAGGTTGATACTGCTATTAAACAGGAACAATTACAACAAAAGCTCCTGTGGTACCAGACTAATCTTGATCCTCAAAAATCAGCATACACGAAGCATGAATTGGCCAAGTTGACAGAAGAATACCTGGACAGATTTACTGAAGAGTTAGAACAGATAAGCATTGTAAATAATGTTGGAAATAGACAATCGAAACAACACCAGGCAAGAGAAAGTGCCATTAAAATCACACAGGAAAAAGAAAAGCATGAATTTGAAACTGTTGGTATTGAGGTTCCTGATCTAATTAATGGAAAAAGTTTTGAATATTTCAAGAGCTGGACTGGGGAAATTAAATTATTTCCAAACATTAAATTTAGGAGGTCTAAAAACACTGACCTTAAAACAGAGGAAACGATAGCTGATTCTGAAGTCAGTGCTGATATTATCAATTCTTCTGATGAAATTCCAGATTTTGAAGATAACTAATGAGTTATCAATAATTTGCAGCTTCTTAAAGATGATATTGTTTTTATGCAGAAATTTCTACAAGAATATGCATGATAAATTGAAATTTAAAAAATCAGAAAACTGTCTAGATACTTCTGAACATTTCCTCAAATATTCTAATCAACCATAATTATTATTTTGTAGATTGTTTTGCAAATATTAAACATGTACTTGAAGATTTGAATGATTCAATGAATCATTTTTTAAACTGTATCACAATCTGTATCAAAAATAAGATATAACATTGATTTATTGACATCTATTGTTGGGTAAAAAGATAACAATTCTTTTATGTGTAAACCTGACAACATTGGAATATTTTGTATACCTGAAACTGAAGGACTAGTTTGGTCAGTAAACTACAAGTACACTTTATGGCAATTTGTTTTATTTGATGATATCATTTCATTAACAAATATTCAGAATAATAACAATAATTAACAATATCAACATACATTAACAAACCAATTTATGCGGAAAAAAGCTACAAAATGCAACGTTATCTTCACTCAGTCATTCAAGCAGTATAACATTCTTAAATTGCTTTTCCCAAGCTACACAATAAAATATAACATACAATGGCATATATTACTCCAGGACACTACTTTTTCAATTTGATTCATACTACATTGTACAACAAAAAACAACAATATGCAACTAATGAAATTATACACCAGATCAATACACATGAGCAACTGATAACACAAAACAAATTTTGGTGTCGACTATGATGGTTGAATAAAACCATCTTCAAACTAAAAATTCCAGTGTAATGTTTCCTGAAAGTTTTTAGACATGCTAAAGACATTACTAAGCTGTAGACTTTTTATTTTTTCTGATGGCTTTCATTATGGTCCCAAACCATCTAAAAGAATAAAATTTCTCTAAATGTCAATCAGAATGTTTTTTGCTTAAGATTACAGAAAATGAATTTTTAACATTTTATGAATATTATGGTGTAAGAAGTTTTGCAGCTTTACACATACTGCACTTCTATTTTAGCAGTTTTATACACATGTAATATGAGCAATCAAGTATGTAAAAAGTGTTGCAGATATACATCATTAATGAAAACGTCAAGACCTGGCATTTTCCATCATGCATGCATTTCTTCCATAATACATTGTGTAATATATAAATGTTTAACAGGAAATTAAATAGCATTATCAGACACCAAGTTGGTACTTCCATTCTTTTGATTGTCACTTCACAGCATACCCATTACTGTATTATGAGCACCAGCATGATTTACATTGAAGTAAAAGTTGTGATATAGAAAGGAGCACCTAATATATAACAGACTTCAAGGTAACCAAATTGCTTACAGAGGGAATTTAAAAGGATTCTTGCAAGCATAATTTATAGCTAAAAACTACTTCATGCTGATTTCGTTGTGCAAATTGAGAGTGTGTTATAATCACAGAAGTTCGAAATTAGTGTAATTCAACAAGCTATTATTATAATATATACTAATATAGTATTTGATTATCATTGTTTTTATTATATCTGTACATGTAGTTTGTGTCTCATGCTCCATAATAACTGATTTACTCTTGGCCTTGGTGGAGATAATTTGTCCATTTTTACTCCATTTTCCCGAAGTTTTGATAATGTCATCTCTGTAACTTGGTGACATTCTCTGATTTGTAACATTTTCAAGTTTTTTCCATACTCTGCCAAGAATCTGTTATTGTAAAAAAAAACTTATTGAAATATATATCATTGTTAAATCTTATGGTTTGAATATCATAGGTCATTATTTTGGCATGCCTCATCTAACTACATAATCACATTTAACAACTAAATAAAGTTAATGGAAATGAATGGATATGCAGAACAAGATTAACACTTAATTTTTCATATTAGAGTTAATATCTTGAGATTATATGAAATGTATTAAATTTATTTATCTTGAATAGTTAAGTCATACGATACTTCTATTTTCTGCTGAGGACAAATTAATTGCATTCATCCATTTCATGCTTATTGCTTCATTGAATTTTATTGTTAAAGTGTTGTAGTAACAGAATGAAAAATTCTAATCACGTCCATGGACAAGCTAGAGTATTCCAACTTAAATATTGTACTGAAAATATAAATAATCACACTGTTAAACAATTTACCTTATACTATCATCAGTAATTCGCCAGCACCCTTGGATATTGAGATGATACAACTGACTACTGTGTTTAGCGAGCACTGTCATTGAATTATCAGTTAAACCGTATATCTTTGCTAGTTGTATTGATTTTAGTCTGAAATAAACAACAGACAAAAAAATGAATACACAAAACAACTGACATCTTAACAAGCTCTGAGAATTATTTCGACGGTAGAAATGAATAAAAGAAATAATTGCAGAAATTTCATGGACTAATGACTCTAAAACAACCATATTACTATGTTTACATTGGACAGCATGTTAATATGCATGCTTGAATTGATACAAAGCAAAACTCAAATGATAAATGTTTAATCATACAAATTAAATTACAAGGTCTTTGGGCCAGGAAGTTTGCTATCAGCATACTGGTCAAGGTAATAATCAAAAGATAGTATCTTAAAAGCACATGTAAAAGACAAAGACTTTCAGGTATATGCAAGTTTGAAACAGATATTGCATCTAAAGCTTAAGTGCATAATAGTGCATTATGTCTGACAAAGTTAATTTATAAACATGTAATTTTGATTACAATTACAATATTTTAAGTAATTACCAGAATGCCACAATGTCTGGTCACTATCTTCTTGTACAGACTTCATTGCTAAGAATTTGGTAATTCTACTCTAGTTTTTCTCAAGTAAAATGTATTGAACAAATTAACTAATTCTCAAACACAGGCAATAAAAACCTACACATATTCTAATTAACTAATACAGCAATACAAAATAAACTTGGCACAAAAGGAATATCAGTAATGAGAACAAAAACTTACTTTGGACATCCAGACACCAATATTGTCAATGATTCATCATTAACATTCCAGCATCCAGAGAAATCAATAGTATCTAAGTTCTTACAATACAATCCTAATACAGTAACACCCTCAGGACTCAACCATACACAGTCTCGTAAAATCAGTTTTTGTAGCTCCAGACAATTTGATGACAGACACTGTAGAACAGCATTTGTGACACTTGTACAGTTAGTTAAATCTAACATTTTAAGTTTTGGATTGCACTTAATCACTGGGATCAATAATTCATCAGAAAGCCAATCTTTAGAATTGCGTAAATTCAATCGAACTAGATTTTCATTGTCACATGTTAGTATATGGAATGCTTGAGGTGTCACCTTGCCAGCAATTCGGGCAATATTGATCTCTTTGGTATGACTGAAGTATTCTTTGATCATTTCCAGAGATGTAATGCAGACTCGGCGTAGATGAAACAATGTCTGTACTGGCAGAAGAGGTAAGATGTATTGAAATAACACATCATCCCAGGGTAAATCAAACAATGTTATAGATGGTACCATTGTATCCCCACTAAAACATGAAAATGCGAAAAGTAAATATATTGCAATAATTTCAATTGTGTATTGTTTTGGTACGCAAATGATAAAATTAATACAACTTCACAAAGTAGCTGACTAAAGCAGCTTTTATCCAACATTGTCATTGGAACATTATTCATATGACAAGACAATGACTTAAATTGGCCAGGATATTTATACTGCAGATTTACATACAGAACCTATTAATACTAGGAAGTACCTTTAGCATTATCTTGGTGCAAAAGCCTGATCACTAAAATATCATCAATTAACTCCAAGTCTTCAAATTTACTTTTCAGGATGTAGTTTTAATAACAGTAAGCAGAGTGGGTTGTATTGTTCACTAACTGAAATTTTTTCATGTTTCACTTTCTTTAAAGTTCCTGGATGAGTTGGAGTAACAGATATAGTTATTGTGAGCTATTAAAATGAGATACACAGACAAAAGCAAGTAAAAATAAACAAATCCAGCATACATCGTAATTTGTGTTTCCAGAAATTCGGCGATTCGTCCCTAAACATATTCGTACGTGTACGATCTCGCACCAGATCAAAATGTGTTGCGTGATTTCCCATTTTATAGCGGGATTTACGCAACATTTTACGTGAATAGGAACACTGATTCTGAATTTTTATGCAAAAATATAAAATTGAATACAGTGATTTGAGAATTTATAAATTCAAAATTATCTCAATATTTTAATGTTGTTTGAGCAAAATTGCATTAATGTAACCTTTCAGAGGGTTCTATGTGAGTTGCTTCCACAGTTCCATAACTGTTGATTGATACTCCAGTATCACCAGCACTTCCATCATTGATGACTGCCACACTACTGTCAGTTCTGTGTACAGTGTTTACTGTATCCATAAGAAATGTTTGACACAAAAGGTTGAGATGAATGTCAGAAACTTGGAGCAACTTTCTTCAACATGTCAATTATTAGATCTCCGGTAATGAAATGGCTGGGATGTTAGTAGAGGCAATTATAAACTGAAATAAAATATTAATAAAAATTATTACTATTTGTAGGACTACTATGTAGTTGATTCTAATTGTACAGGTCTATCATTTACAAGTAAATTTTATTCAAATATATTTATATACATATTTATATAGACACATGCATATTGTACAACTTTCTACAAAACAAAAAATGCAGCAAGACAGGTAAGATAACATTACACCTAACTAGTACGTGAATAATGCTGTAGTAGGAGGCATAAAATAAAGTTCCCGATGTGGGGCTCGAACCTATGACCTTTTTTTGCAGGTCAGCTGCTCTACCAACTGAGCTTATCCGGCTGACGGGCATACAAACTATAAATTATATATATATAATACATACAGCACTGTTACACTGCATTTATGAGTGCAGATGCACTCAAGATGCAGAAAACAGATATTCACTGATTTATCATATAAACAGGCAACATGTATGACATGTAAATTGCAATGATAGTGTCTGACATTTATAAGTGGCAATTAGCACTTCCAGTGCTTATAGTCAAGTAAAGCCTAATAGCTGACCTACCCATAAATTGCAATTTGATTAGAACCCACCTCAGATTCTTTTATTTGGAATAGTATTGCACACTTGGATAACATAAATTATATCATAACTTTGGACGAGTTAAAATCTGGGACCAATATACACTGTGTATATTGGTCCCAGTTAAAATTAAGCTAAATCTGCGTAAAATCATCAAAACACTAGAACTAACACGTTAATAGGTATGGGAAAATGTGCAAAATTACACCATACCATCAATGGCAATCATACCATATCAATATAAAGATAGAAAGTTTGCTTACCGTATTGGTAAACCAGAATCCTTTGATTGTATTTAAAGGTAAAACGACAATTTTTTTTTACAAATTGACAAGTAACCGGAGTCTGTCAGTTGTTGTTGCTGAAATTGGTGCTGATTCTCTGTTTTATTGTTTTTGATTCGTCAATAGTCAAAACTACAATCCAATGAAAACGTACGAAACAGATCATTTAACAAATTGTTTCCCGTTGGCAATGTCTGGCGCTACAATATGGAACGGGGACCAGTTTATTAATTGCCAATCTGAATCAAATGGAAGCAATCCATTAACAAGCGTCTACTAGATTCATGAAAAGTTGCATTGTGATTGCATTTGCATAAACATTTGTGTAAGTCTTGTAAACTTTTTGCATTTTCTGCTCTTCTTCTACTTCCATGGACAGTTTACTTTGCTATTAAGATAAGTAATAAAAGATAATGTGTATATCGATTTTTAGGTGAAGAAAATACAATTTGTCATGTAATTCCGCGATGTCGAATTTGTTGCTACTCTATACTGATCGGGAAACCACCGGTGTTGTGACATACTTTTTAATTCAGGAAAATGCCACATCAAAATTCAAATTCATTCTTTAGGATTTGGTCTTAGTTAACTAATAAAATTTCTCTGATGATTTCACTTACAAGATGACATCCCTGAAAGATTGGTTACATGTTTAGAATAATTTGTTCAAATCATATTATCTGTCTCACCAACTGCAGTGCATGTCAACAGATAGAAAACAGGAGAAAATGTAGAATGAATGATACAAATGTGTTGTTTAGTATTTGCAACATTTAAGCAGAGTTTACATACATAATTGAACAGATTCTGAAGACCCATGAAGGTGTAACTGTTTGACTTCAAGTATTCACATGATAAATTTATCAAGCAGTCAAGTTCTTCATATTTTTTACATTTTAATTTAGCGTGATTATATGTTCATTTGTGTAGGAATTAAATTTCAAGGGCTATAGCTTAAATGGCCTTGATCATCTTCATTCTAACATGCTTATATCATTTTTTTTTCCATATTTTCATTGCAGTTAATCAAGTGTCATTTTAGAGAGTCTGAGATGGCATCTGGCAATGATCCACCTCAGTTGCCCAGGGGGTTGATTGGAAGAACTGGAGCCCCCAGTGGGAAAGGGGCCAGGTAAGTTTTAGTGAATTTGTGACATAGTTTATAATTTTTACTTCAATGATAACTTCTGTTAGTTAAACCGTTAATTCAAAATTGGTTGACATTATGTAAAAATGCCAGTATGATGTATTTCAAATTCATTTGGACTTCTGCGAATGATTTTTTTTCTATTTTATTTTTTTTAAGTCCAATTTATACTCAGATTTTGAAATTAAATGATAATTTGTTTAGATATGATACTTTGTAATTTGGGTATGGTCTTAATGTAATATGTTTCTTTGTTCACTAAATTTCAGATTACCTTCTATTAGAGGACCTCGGGATCTCACTTTAGGTGGAGTGCAGAAAAAAGTTTTTACACCCAATATTCCTGCAAGAAGGACCAAACAAAATGACAAGTAAGTTGTTGTTATTGTGTGATGTGCACACACTTTCATTGAAACCTAAGTAAATTGTCTGTATTGTTTGTTGAGTTAAAGGAGTTAAACACCACTAATGAAGAGGACATCTATTGGAATCCACTTCCCAGTCACTTTATAGTTTATATGCAATCTGGAACCACCAGAATTTGACATTCTAGTAAATTTCTGATCTATAACAAAGGTAACTTTATGATCACCTGTGACAAGCAAGAGTTATTATTACTGTGCATGAATGAATGAATAAAGGAATTCTAGTCCATAAAATGTTTGCATTCTAATTTTAACGTTTTATGAAAGTTCAATATATAACCAGTTTTCGCTATCATGCATTCTGGATTAATGACTTTCTTGACTGACTATCTTCAGGCAATTCTTACAAAAACCTCGTTTTCTTACATTAGATCAATTTAATACTCTCAGTTGTTGCATTACTTATATCACTGTCAAATTCATGAATGTCAATGAGGACCATACCAGCCTATTATATGATGTTGGCCCTTGCATTGATGTATTACTGCTCACATAGAGATTCCAATATACATTGTAAGTATGTTTCATCCTGTGGTCAAGAGTAATATTACTCAAATCTTAGTTAGATATTCATTTAACCATATACTTAATATATTCTAGTAAAAGTGGTGATACACCTTCATCATCTACTAAGCCTAATGAGAATCAATCAAAGAAACCAGGTGGGCGTGGTCGAGATTCTGGTGACAGAGGGCGTGGTGGTAGAGGTAGAGGTAGAGGAAGGATGTCATCAAATGTGATCCAAACACATTCTTTGTTTGAACAAGGTCCTACTGAAAAACTACACAAGCCAACTGGAGGTAATATTTATTTACTCTAGCATTCACTTGTGAACTTTTAGTTTTAAAACATGGACATTCATGTTAATAATAGGTCTCATTTTGTATAGAAGTGTGGTTAATAAAAATCTTGAATTCTTGTGGAATCAAATGAACAAAATACTCTTTGATATTTGATTTACTTGCAATCGGTAAATAGATTTGACTAAAATAATTGTACGTTTGATATGACTTGGTAACATTTAAAACTGACACAAAGTTAATAGCTATTTTCTAATCATAATGAAAGTCTCACACAATATACTTATGCAGGTTCTGAATACTCCTTTTCTGGTGGTGGTGGAAGAGGTGGAAGTTCAAGTCCTAAAAAGTTTATCAAAAAAGAGAAAACTGATGAGGAAACAAAAGAAGTGTTAGACAGTCTATTGAGGGATGATGTTAGTACTTATATAAGTCATATTTACTTCACTGATGCCCTGTTGCTTTCATATTGTTGTAGGACCATCGTTTACTATTTAGTTGCCTGAATTACTCTCATTAGCTTGAGTTGTTGGCATGCAATTTGATTATTTTTTCCATCCAATGTCATACTATTCATTAACTTTTTGTAAAAATATGCCATAAACTTAAGGCAATATGTAATCAGCCTTCATTTAATGTTTTGGGTATTTTTCATTTTTACTGCAAGAGTTTACAATCCATGTTTGATTTTAAATTTATTAACTTGTATACATTTTTTGTATTTTTGGTGCTATGTTAGTATTTATTTCCCTTGTTATGTGAATTTGTCTTCAATTTATTTGTACCATTTATTTAAGTTTATTGCTGGTGGTGACATTGAAGATGAAGATGTTACATTGATGCCAGTAAAGCTACCTCTGGAGTTCAAAGCTGAACCAGAAGTTAAATCTGAAGATTACACTAAAGTTAAAATCAAAAGTGAACCAATGGAGACAGATGATATTACAGATAGTGTTAAATATGAAACTGAAAAAAAAGATGACATTTTAAAAAACAAACCAGCAGAGAGACTTATATCTTGTAGCGAGCTGTTTACCAATCCAGTAAAATCAGGTACATTGCTAAATGATTATTTGATGAAATTTTTCTATAAACATAATTTGATTTCAGTCGAATTTGATGAAAACTGTAGGAAATAATATTAAACAGGATTCTTCAAAAATTAACTTTTTAACATTTATTTAGCAAATGATGTTGCCTACCTAGATGAGTCATCTTTGTCATTTTCTGAGAATTTATGTAACAATGAGACGCTTAATTTTCAGAAGAAGGTCAGCTTTTATATTTCCAGCTACCTGACATGTTACCAGGGTTACCTGCAACAACAGATGACGATTTTAAAAAGAAAAAAGCACCAGATAAGACTACTGATGACAGTGCTGTAAGCATGTTTCTAAATGCATAGTCTGACAATTTATGTGCTGATTTATTTTTGCTTCTTTTTATAGATATTACATGATTGATATGAAAATTCACCTACTTTCACAAATATGGAGATTCAAGAATTAGTAGATTAAATTCAATGGAAAGCTTAATTAACAAATCCCAAATCTATTTTTGAAATGTTAATTTCGTTTTTCTGAGCGGAATTGACACTAAAACTCTCAGCCATGATTTATTATATTGTTTTATTTCAGGAAAGAGAATTAAACAAAAAACTAAGTGGATGCAATTTAGACAATTTTTCTGATGGTCAAATCGGGAAGTTGATTGTACGTAAATCTGGTCGTGTTCAACTTTTGCTTGGCAATACCTACCTTGATGTAAATATGGGAACACCTTGTGGATTTTTGCAGGTAAAAAAGTGGACTTAATTAATATATTATATGTAATAGGTTTATATTAAATAGTTGTTTATGATCATTTTCACTGTTATATATACTGTACAGTAACAAATTGGTATTTTAGTATTATCGAAATAGAAATAGATGAAAAAATTCAAGTCACTGTCATTACTGATTTCTGATGGTTAAATATTTCAGGATGTTGTATCAGTGAGATGTGATGATGCACAGGGGGACATTTCTATATTGGGACATGTTGATCATAAACTTGTGTGTACACCAGATTTTGAAATGCTGTTAGACAGTTCTTGATGACACAGCTTACTTGAGTGACCAAAGAATTTACTGTGGCTTTGTGCAACATCATTTATTTAATGACTGATAGGAAATCTGGTCATACAACAGGTTGATATTCAGACTAAGTTTGCAGATGTTATGGAAAGTACCATTATTGGTCATTAGCATGTACGATGCTATCTGAGATTTCTGTTTTGCTGGTCATTATAGATGTGTATTGTGAAACAGTTTAATAGGTTGGCTCGTGAAGTCTACTTTTTATTGAAGAAGTTTTTACGATTGACTTTGATCTAGTGCAAACACTAATGTATAAGATGCATGTTTTTTCATCTAAAACCAGGTAAAAAAATCGAATGTGTCTTATACATCAGTTTAGAACTCAATCCAATTTGTTTCATGTCTAAAAATAAACAAAATTGGGACAAATTGAATTTATTTGTTTTCTGGATAGGTATTTATTTGTTTACTGATATCTGTCAAATGGCATATTGAAACCACTAAGGGAAATGAATCTTTAATAATGTTTATCTAAGAACAGTTACTGTTCCATTCTTTTCCCAGAATTTGTAGTGTTTTGTCATCTATGCAAGTTTGAAATTCTATGTTTACTGATTGTGCCACTAATTATGAGAACCCTCAAGAAGTTGAGAAGTTCAAGTATGTGTTGGCAGATTGAGAAATTAAGTGGCTTTCAACTACTAAAGTCATCATGTTTTCAAAACGAAAAACACATTTTCGTAATTTACTAACACAAAAACAACAAAATAGCACAATGTTTTCCATTTTCCCTCTGCTTTGGGAATTTTCTTTGCTAAAAAAATTACTTGCATTTTACACAGGAATATGTTTTTACCAGGATTTCCACAGATTTTTAACTTGCATCTTACACACTGGTGCAACCTATATAAATGAGTGTTTGCAGTGCTTTGGCTACAAATAACTATCATTTGAGCATATTGTTTTGATTGGTATGGTTTTAAACTTCATTCCTTTCTGAAGCTAGCACTTAACTGATAATTGTCACCCCACTAAAATTGGTTGCTGTCTTTGTCAAAGTCGGAATGAATTGACTGGTGGAAGTACTATTATTGTTTTGGAGGGTGTGTGAAAAATATGTAATTGCAAAATGTTGATTATCATTAATAATGTTTGCATTGAAAATTCTCAAAGAATGCATTATTTCAGAAGCAAGCTGACAATATTTTGATTTAGAGTGTAGCTGAATATTTATTGAATTATTTTTTCATGTTGTTAATAATTTGTTACGAAGATAAAAATACATGACATATGAATATGAAATTTAGTTTTTATTGTCATTTAACGTCATATTGCTCCTTTGCAAAGTTGGAAATGAACACCTGCTGCTGGTTTCATTTTCACTGTGTATGTTGGTTGATTTTGGATGCTTTAGGAATTAGGTTAAATTGAAAGAAATGTTAACCATTTATTTTACTAGCATGACTGTATTCCTGATGCGATCATTTTGTAGAAAATTTAACACAAATTCTGACCTTGTATTTACATCTTTTAGATGTAATAATTTAATGAGCATAATACAATAATACTCAAATACATAAACTAACTTACAAACATTCATACAAATTAACAGCATAATTTCAGTTTTGAATGGTAAACATTTTGGTTAAAGTTGACAATCAACTGCAATACTAGTATTCATTGAAAGTCTTCATCTTGACAAACTAAGAGGAACAAGTTTTACATGTACAGTGCATGAAAGTATAACACATATTACAGTTCATCATGAGCTATCTTTGATTCACATCTTTGCTCAAAGTTACAGTTATCAATATCTTTAGCATAAGCTTCTCTAACTTTCTTATATGGGCAAATGTAGTCATCACATGCTGGTATTTTCACTGCCTGTTCATTAACATATAACTTTAGAACAAAGTCATTTACACTTGGCTGTGGTTCTTCTTCATAATCACATTTGTATAACACCCATGCTAGATTGGCAGAAAATGGCAGGATTTTACTGGATTTAAATACTCGAAGTTTCATTTCCTGAAAGTTTGTATCTTTTAGAGGAGTAGAATCATTGAAAAGTCCATATGCAGCATATAGAGGTGCCAGTGTCTCTGTATGTCCAAAATAAACTGTTGCAACATTTCCTCTGAAGAGAACAGAAAACATATTCCATGATAGTGTGTTTCAATTTTATCAGTCCTAAAATTTGAGCATAAAATAATAGTGTATAGTTCATTCAGTTATTCAAAAAAGGTTTCAACTTGTACAAAATGTATACTCACATCAGTTGACAAAATAATGTCGATTTTTATCACAGATATTCTAGCAAATCAAGACATAAATTCTGTTATGCTTTATTACATTTTTTATACTAATAATATATTTTAGATGAAAAAATAAGCAGAATTCATTTTTATGGTTCAAGGGAACAGTTATTGGATCCTTTTCATAGGGGAAATTTGAGTCGTGAACACTAAAATGGGGAATTAAAAAAGACTTACATTCATTAAAGAACTAAAGCACAAAGTTATGTCTAAACTATTCTTTTTATAACAGAGCACTTAATACAACATTTTACATGATTAATTCCATGGAAAAAATAGTTATATATATATGATGATTGAATATTTTTCATTTTGTTTTAATTATGGGGAATTTTTTCCCTTTCAATGGGGAAAAATATATACTGTTTTACCTGGGGAACGGGACTGAATACCTGACCCAAAAAAGGCATAAAAAAGGTCTGCAATAGTTTTAACTTCATATTCTTTACCTTGTACTTGCACCATTTAGTTGTTTCTGGATTGTTTTGTCTAAAACTCTGAACATTGCTCTCACCAGTGGACATGCCATTTCAGCAATCACTGGATGTCCATAAGCTTTCTTCCAATATTGCTGAAATATTAAGTCAATCTAACCTACTATATAACACTGGATTTCGGCGCACAATAAAACTTCAAAGTAGATTTAAATTTATATTCAGTACTGAATCTACCATGTAAGATATATTAAAAATGTAATTTCATTCATTTTATGATCATTATTTTTTTTAATAATTACATCTGATCTTTGGATTTATCAGTCCTAGTATGCTATCAACTGTCTACTAAGAGGAATATTTTCAAATTATTAGTTTTAGGAATAATAAAGTTTATAATTAACTTCTGCTGTCAATCTAACAGATATGGCTTTCAACATATAAATGTTACATTTCTGACATCAATTGTACCTTTAGATCATTATGATATTCAATGATTTCTTTTTCTTCATCGGTTAGAAGACTACACCAATGATCTTGATTCAATATGATCATCTCAAATGTGCACCAGAAATAGATCAATTTTAGTTCACCTGAAAACAGGCATAGAAACAGTACCTGAGAAATATTACGAAAGAAAATGCAGATATTCTCTGATTAAACTGAAGCAAATCAAAATGACTCACTATTACTGAATTGAATTTTTTGGTTGATCATAGTGTGATCAATTGTTTACAATTTTTACCCCTATTTTCTTTAAAATAAAACATTGACCATCACAGGAAGTCAGCCAAAAGCTTTGTAAAAAATGATAAAAGTACAAGTGAACTGACAGTATGGGCAAGCCAATCGTCTAAGTTATGTGTCCATTGACAAATAAATTTTCTGAGATTTTGCCGGCCCTGAATTATGATCATCACTTGATGCAACAACCATTGTATTAAATTAAAACATTATAAATGCAGTTTACCGGCATCAAGTTCTGCATGCTCTAAACCCAATCTTTTCTGAACATTCTGTGCCACTGTTTTCATCTCAGACCGCACTTTGAATTCCTTATGAAACTTCATGTGTACACGGTTGTTCTCCACCTCATTGTAGTACTTGCCACATTTCGTATGAAATCTAAGAATATCATCATTAATTTTTGGTTCAAGATCATCAAATGCTTCATGTAAAACAATTTCAGACATTCCTTCATAGAATTCTAGAGCACTGTCTAAACATCTTTCCTTACTTGAAGAAATGAATTCCACATTATCTAAAGTCTCCCCAAATAAATTAAATAAACGCTTCCCAAATCTTTGACCTAATTCAAACTGCTCTTCTGCACCTTCATCAACCAATTGTTTCTCCTCAGTTTCAGGGAAGTCATTCTCCCATGATTGTAAGAAATCAAATTCTGAGGATTTCACAGCAAGTTTCAACTTCTTATGTAGGTTTGTCATTTTCCTTATGTCTTTGTAGCCAGGATACCGAGCGCCGTGTCTGAGAAATATTTGCGAGTTCACAGCAACGCAATGTTTATTGTCGAATTTCGTGGACATGAGTTCATTTATCTTGACATTTTCATCAACATCGTAAATCCAAGAGTATGCTGTTTTGGTAGAAAAAATATCTTTTCTTGAACACTTTGCTATTGTAAGAAATTCTACGAAAAATAGCAGAATTTGTACAAAATTCAACAAATTCATGGGCGCAGCCATCTTTAATTGGTGTGCAAAATTGTAAATGACACAATTATAAAATACAAAAAGGCAACTCGGATTTATAAATATAATATCAAATGAACAAAAAAGATTTGTTTTAAGTTCTATGATATTTTTTTTTCATTATCGATATGTAAAGAAAAAAAAGAAATATAATGTGCATTCTGTAGCCGGCGGTGTCGCTGCTAAAATCACCTGGGCCGATTTGACAGCATGAGGCAATTATTTGAAACATAGTCACATTAACCAGTGTTTCAGACGTGTCATTCATTAAAACTTTTGCACAGATTCCTGCATAGGTGAGTTTTACTTCTGGTGCATTTTCTTTATCGAATTATGTCTGAGATATTGAGCTAATAGTGTGGATGAGTATCTTTTTTAGATCTATAGTATGCACTGCTTAGTTCTTATTTTGTGATTATTTATATGTCAAATATCTATAACTTGTAAGTTCCAGGATACTTGAAGTATTGTAAAAATGTTTTATTTTGTATGCTCCCTGATTAATTCTAATTCTGTATTGCGATTTGTATAATTGTACATGACCACTGGCCCATGCACAAGTAGAACAGTATCACAAAACATATTTAAACAAGTAAATGGTGGTCTTAAGTTGACGTAAGTGGGTATTTAGTGATATCAAGTTTCTCCAATTTATAGTTCTAAAAAGTTAACCATAGTTGTATACATAAATAAACCTGTTATACAAAGTCAGATTTTTGATAACTTTCTCCATTTATTAGATATTTGACTTAAAAGAAATTCTGTAGCCTGACAGTTATTTAATACACCATACGTTAAAAATGAAAACAAATATCAAATTTTTGAGGCAAATTTCCTTAGATAAGCATTTCTGCTACAAAATACCGAAAACCTTTTGGAAATTCATCTTCAAATAAGGTGGCAATCTTTATTAAAAAATAACACCTATTGCATTTTTTCTAAGCATGTCTCAGAATTTTAAAAAATGATTAAAACATTTTATCATGGGCCTGCAACACTAAGGTTGGTATAATTTATTTCATTCCGAAATTCATTTAACAATGAGACATATGTGAAGTTAGAGTGAATTAAATTACTCTATAATTCTTGTGGCAAATGCCAATGTTGTATTTCAGTGAAGCTTCATGTACAAGTTTTACTAAAATAATTGAAAATTCTCTATACATAACAGGTTTTTTTCTCAGCATTTTGGGAACATGACCCGACCACCAGAATTGGAAATTTTCGCATCATTTTGGACAAAATTGGGAAAATATCACATTGTATACAAAAACTTAAAATAATGAAATAAAACGAAAAATAGCAAATATGCTTATATTTGTTTTTAGGTATCGATAACTTTGTTATTTAAATGATTTAGAAATTCAATGAACATTTGAACTGCTGTAATTTTTCGTTGTTTTTTTTTCTTATTTTAATTGAGTATTTTTGCCATGCAATTGGGAATAAACATACTTTTTGCCATTGGGAATCGACCGAATATCAGTCATCAAAACAGCCCAAAATAAATCCTGCATAATTAGATTGGATTTATTTGTTGATTTTTTTTTGTATTTTCAGAACAACCATAGATATCAAGTTGACTAAGAACACTGAAGAAAGCCAATCAAAATTTCTGAATCATGTTTGTGCTTGTTGAAATGAAAGATACAGTGCGTATACAACCATGGTTGTTTAACATGGATGTAAATGATGCAATTGTTAATGTGCTGAATAAAAAATTTGCCAACAAGGTATGAAACTTTCAAACTTGACAGGCAGCTATGTTTGTTCAAGTATAATTTTATTTATGAACACTGATTATCTATGTATTAGGTTCATTGTAAAGTCAAACCTGTGAACTTTGGGCTTTTTGTACGGTTCATGTATATTTGGAGCAATATATAGCCAACCATTACACCAATAAGTGCATATTATATAGTGGCCATTGTTCATTCTTTATTCACTTTTTTCATGGGGGTTCAATGTCAGGGTCTGATGGCAACTTCTCCAGCTATAATGGTGAAGGAAGACCCCGGGCATATACCTGGTTAGAACCGTCAATCCTCTGTAAGCCAGCTGGGCAGCTTCCTCACATGTGAAATATGTCTAGTCCTGAGTTGGATTCAATCTCATTGTGGTGAGGACTACCGGTAGTGAATAATAGTCAGAGACCACTCAACCTTTGTGGCTCCCAACAACAGAGGCCCCTTCTTTACTCACTGGTGGCCATAAAATCATTTTGGACCGTAATTAAAATATACTAAGCACATAATGTGGTCAGTTTAATTATCAGTTTCAGTCTTAATACCCTTATGTTGAGGCAGTCAAAAGCTTGTTTAAAGTCAGAAGCTTAAAAAATCGACAATCAGTTCAGTTTTGCTGGGTCTTTATGTTCATGTTTTTAGTGATAATTTGCACATTTCCACCTTAGTCAGATTCCCATTGTAAATGAATCATTTATTTCGTAGGTTGTACATAATGTTGGTTTATGTATTGTACTGTGGGATATACAGAAGCTGGAAGACAGTTACATATTCCCTGGTGATGGTTCTCATCACACTATAGGTTTGTGTCCATGGTTATAACTTTATACTTCAAATTGATGAATTATTATTATTGTACACTCTAGGGTTTCTGGTTTTGAAGGGCTCCGAGGATAGTTTTTTCCAAATCAAGAATTCTTGTGTGAAGGCCCTCAGCAATATTTTCTGGTTTTAGAAATTTTGTACTTGAACCCCTGGATTCAGTTTTATTGATGATCACAGTACAAAGTGTTCAGCTTTGTGTTTTAGAAAGTAATATGATTTTAAAGATTATTATATATGTAAACATTTGTCTTTATTACTATTCGAGATATAAACTGTGTGTCCTTTTTGCATGTTGAATTATTACTGAGGGTCAAATCTTTCATGATTCTGTTTGTATATATGTACATGTGGTGATTTGATCCAAATCCATGAATCAGGTATTGAGGTATTGTTGTATTCAGAATATCTATTCATGATTGACTCATAAGAAAGTGTGTAAATCATTCAGTGACAATATATTTTCAGTACACTTCAGATACGTTGTGTTCAGGCCCTTTGTTGATGAGATTTTGTTGGGGAAAATTAAATCATGTAGCAAAGAAGGAGTTCATGGTAAATTAATATTAGTATTGTCTGTGTATACTGAATATTGAATGGGGTTACCAGTGTGATCAATGCTACACTGTTTCTTTAATGACAAAGTCAATCCACTCTATAGTTTTGTTGATGCTAAAATTATGGAGCCAATGATAAGGGCTAAATTATTCATTACTATCTTAAGATTCAACATACCAGTATGATAAACAGTTATGCTATGATTACAGTAGAAATTATTTGTTATGTCAGCTGATACTTAAAAGTTATAATCTCATTTTATGACCATATATGTCCAATAAGAGCAAAGAATACAGTGAAGGATAGACCATAAATCTGTAGTGTTATGATAACTTGTGTACTATTAATGTTGTTTATTGGTGCCTTGATTGTTGATACCAGACTGATCTGGTTTAAATGTGTCTTTTCAGTGTCTATGGGATTTTTTGATGACATTGTAATTCCCCCTGATGCCATGCAGGATCCTACAAGGTTGTATCCTTAAATGTTAACATAAACCTTATCATGTCTAGAATTAACTGCTGTTTGTATGGAAATGAGGCTCTAGTCATAATGTAATGATGCTAAATATTATCAACTACATACCTTGACAAACATTACGCTGTATATTTTTTTTGTTAAAATGACCTTGACATATGTATCAGTGATGAAAACGAGCAACTTTGGGCCTGGGAATATCAAATGGAAGATGGTAAACACGACTTATTCATGGATATTGGGGAAGAAATCAGGTATAATGATTTATGTATGACATTTCACACAAGTAGTGACAAAATATATTTTCTTAATGGTTTTGAATTTGTGAAAATATCTTTTCATATGAAAGTCTATGCTCTGTAGTTTATATTAGTCAATATCTATATCTGTGTCATTATTATGCTGGAAGGAGTCCTCTGTTGGGGCGTAAATATGAATGACCACATACTGTTCAATGATAAGATTTGCATACCTACATCAACTTACTTCTCAGATTGCATGATAAATTAGTGCTTTATTATTTCAGATTCAGGGTTGGAGATAATACCTTTGTTGACACTACGCCTACAGGACCAGAACATGCTGGGAAAGATTCAGATGTGACAGAACCTGAGATTAAAAAATCACCTTATACAATTACTGTAAGCTTTTGTTCACGTCTCTTATTCTTATTTACTTTTTATTTATGCTCATTTATTTCATAGGACTTGTATGTGAATTCAGATGTAAGCAAAATGTTAAGAAAAGTTTGAACAGCTTGTACTTGTATTTAACAAGATGGTGTCTAAGTGGTAGTTATGTAGTCATATTGTTGTGTGAAGGGAGGTAACTATGAAACATCTTGAAAACAGATTAAGATATAATGTTCTCTATATTCCCTTGGACAGATGGAGTTACTGATTGATGAATGCCACATTAAGATAAAAGTACATCTAGTATGATATGGAAGCCATTTTTATTCTATGATTTTGAATTAGGAAGCCGAGCCAACTATGAGTAATGTCTCAGACTTGATTTAATTTATATTAATTTATTTTAGTTCAATTGTGAAACAAGAAATTCTGCTTATATTAATCACGCTCGAGTCCGTTTCCTGGACACTACGCCAGTACTACATTTGAAAAATACCTCTAGACCATGATGCTTTATTCGAAAGTTTATAATGAGTTAATAATAAAATCCTACCTTGGTGAGATTGAGACAAATGAACCTAATTTCAAAATGAGATGCCATTAGTACTGATTTGATTGAAGTAATTTCTGCTGATCTGTCTCACAAATTTTATCAGTTTATTTATTTTCTTAGAAAATATGGGATTTATTATATTAGTAGATATTAAGTTAATTTCCACAATAAATAAATACTAGTATAACTTTCAAATAACCATCAAACAAATGCTATTTTAATCAAGGCTTTGGTATCCTTGGAAACAGTCGTCAAGATTGATTTTTAGAAGTAAAAATTTGTTTCGCAGTAAGTATGGGAAAGAAACAAATGCTATTACCTAGTACCCACATAATTCTTTGTATGATAAGATTTCTGAATAATGTAGAATAATTGATCTTGTTTTCAATATTTTATTAGTCACAAGATGTGATATATCTATATCTGGTTATCTAAGAGATGATATCTTGTTTGTTTTAGGCCTCTATCAGTGAACCTGGACTTGGTTTGTTATCATGGTGGAATTCATGACAATTCTGGTTATGTAAATCAAGATTCTACTCATCTGTGATACTGTGATACAAAGGTTTTATTGATATGTCATTGTGACATTTCTTCGATTGCGTAATGGGTATGTAACCTAGTACCAGACAGTAAATATTTCTTCGGTGAAGTTGCCTGACATTAAATATTCCACTTGTGAAGTATACCAGACAGTCAATATTTCATTGGTGAAGTGTACCAGGGAGCAAATGTTTTGTTAGTGAAGTACACTGGAGCAACTATTTCACTCTTCGTTCCTGAAGAATGACTTGATATGTCAAAGGAATAGACAGTTTTATTTACAGTTATTTATTTATCAGTGTCTCTTCAATGCTCTTCGACTATAACGAAAAATGCACATGGTATGAGCATTATTTTATTTTCATGTACCTAGACAACCACTAGCTTCCAAAACTAGCAGATTAAGCTCCACCTTTAGCTGTGACTTGATATTTTTATACAAACTTGATTTTCAGTTTTTAAGTAGGGCAATGAAAATATTTCCAGAAATGCCTGTCTAAGTAATATTCATAACATATACGAGAAGCGTGGGCACAGTATGTATGTGGAATTATGATTTTTACATTTATCTTGATTCATTCTAAGTATATAACTATTAGCAATTTAACCGAACTGACAGAATATATTCTTCTAATTATCTGCTGAACTTATTTGATGCCAGACAGTTACTCAGCTACTGGAGTATAACATAGGTTTTCGAATAAACATTACATTTCTTGGACAAACATTTAAATTTTCACTAATAGTTTATAAAGCAATCCTTTGCAGCATATATATTTCAGGACAGCCACATTTTTGATTGGATGGACTTTCATTATATAATTGAAATGATTGAATTGTATTGTTTCTCATTGAAACATGGTTGGTTAGCCTTAGATAACATTTTGAAAGGTTTTCAAGTTAAGAAACACCAAATTGTAGATCTGTTTATAAAAAACACAATAAACTCCTTAAAAAATTGAATTTAATGTGTTTTTGAATGGAATGGTTATTTGTTTGTCCTATTTTTGTGTAAAACTTGATTTTGTATGATGTTTTTATTTTCACAGTTAAATATGATCAAATTGGTGTAGAATTTATTATCATACTTATGCATAATTTCTGTTATAATTTTTAAATGGTCAATCTCTTCATACTGTTCCATTCGCTAGTTTAGAAATTGGTTGAATATGTGAATTTTAATGTACAAGGCATTTAAGAACCACTAGGTCACTGTATCGGTTTGGTTATAATGCTGCTAAAAGATATTTCACACTATTGTCTGGTTTTTGGTTGGTTGTTGTACTGGTTGTATTCTCGTTCTATTTATGTACTTTATGTAGGGTAACCAGTCTTTTTGTGATGTAACAATAACATTATGTACACTATTAGTTCAAACTCTCATGTCACAACTTGTCAATCAAACATTAAGGAGTTAGCACAAATCTTCCTGTGCTGTGTGAATACATCAGACACTATTAATGTATTCTTTTAAAAGATCTCTCCCCTGAGACTGAAGTAATGTTGATGTAATGAAATTAGGAAACAAGTCAATTTAACCATTAGATTTGTGTTCAGTCTGTGATTCACATTTAGATTGCTTTCCTGTACAGAACATATTTGAGTTTGTCCGGCATATTATCGTATGTTCAGAAACATCAATGTTTTTGGTTGTTTACTTATTGACAAACTCTGGAGAAGTGCTTTCTCTGCCTAATCACAGTTAATACTGTCATTTTCTGAGTCCTCTGAATTGTGTGTGGCATTAACCATCCACACAGTATTTCTCTATGGTGACTATCACGGAGATTTTCATTACATAATTCTTGTATCTTTTAATTAACAAGTGAATACCTTGTTATGTTTCTGGTCTTGATGTATGGCACTCACAGATATCACATCTCTTGAGAGAAATATAATTATGCTAATTACGAAGATAAGGAAGTCTTTCACTGGTCTATGTTTGGATGTTGTTTATCTGATGATATGCAAATGCTAGTCTGCAGGGTAAACATATTTGCAGAGTGGACAAAATATGTGATGGTTTACTTTGATGAATACAAGCTTTGGCAAATGTTTGACTGACTTGTTATGGCTGGAGGCATATACGCTCTTTATCATGAAAATTGAGACAGAATTTTGGCTTGCCAAGTATGTCTTATAAAATTTTCTTCTGTCTGGTAAATAACCAGGATATGTTTCTATAGGCTTTGAAAAATTCTTATTATTTTTTGTTGTATTGAGACTGTTAAACAATGCTGGGACTTGTGCATATAACATTTCTGAAATTTCATCTGTTTTGAAGAGAATGTTTGTAATACATCATGACAAATTTCATACAAGTCACTGCCATTCATCTACTTTATTTAAAGCCCATGTTTCTAAACTCTGCTTGCACACATATCTTTGCTGATATAGAAATCCAAGACTGCATTTACCGTAATTTCATGTATTTCTTGAAGTTCAGCAAAACAAACGAGAGAGTACAGCAATCATTGTTGTGTTTGTAATGAAAGGAAGTCTGCTGAAAATTTTGTCAGTTTATTGAATTGCTGTTATATTAGATTCGAAAATAGCTTTAAGCCATACTCTGTGTATGAAAATTTTTATATGAAATTTGAGGAGGAATGCATTTGCCAATGGGCAAAATTATACTTCTTGTCTTAATATTGTGTTAAGATGATAAAAACTGAAGGTCACATTTTCTCTGCATTCCTCTGTATTTTCTATGTATTTGTTGTTGTTGTTGTTTTTGTATGGCACAAGTCTGCATCTTTGCTAGATATTTAATAAATATATCGGAATGTTCCAGAAATTTGCCCCCAAGTGATACGCTTCCATTTACTGAATGGATATTTTTGTTCCATCTTACATTGATATTGACAAGAATAAGACTACTTGTATATAATACGTTTTTGTATATATATCCATCTGGCATGTTTTTGTTAAGTCTGGAAAGAAAAGCCAAATAGATGAAATTAGGTCTATTGGAGTTTATACTAACAGTTTTCATTGATGTTACCATGTACACTTTACGCAACTGTTACATCTCTTTTCGTTATTTTGTCTGGGAACTTTTTATACAGAATAACAGTTTAAAGTACTTTGGTAGTTTTAAAATATTCATGTTAGGATGCATTCATTTACAGTGTTATACAACTATTGTTAATGATGTATAAGGCCTAGAAAAAATATAGGTTTGTTTCCGATTACCCGACCAACCCATCTTTTACCTGCCGACTCAAAAGTTTTACGGCATCCAAATCGTAGTACTATATTGTAATGTTCAGAACAGTGTTGCCGATATATGTAAAAAAAAACACAAACGAAAAAAATCCCTACCTACCGACCCTTATTTTTTTGGGTATGTAACTGGAAAAAAACAAACCTTTTTTGTTTAGGCCTAACTGAAGGCAGATATAGCCTGAATATTACCTTATAAGGAAATAGAATTAAATTCTTTGATGATTGTTTGCTTGTTTTGATTGTAATTTGTTCTTCGAGTATACTGCCATAACCTTATCTAATCTGGTGATGTACGTCAGTTTATTTCTACTTAGTCATGAAAATCAATGTAATAATATGTGTGATAGCTTCATTAAAACAACCTGGTACACATGAAGATCAGAAATATAATATGATTTCAGTTATACGCAGATGATCCTCAATCATTTGTCTGTAAATCAACTTGCCTAACTTTAATCAGCGAACAATAGGTTATAAATTTTAATAAGACATAATTTATGTAAAAGTACATTACATTCTGTATCAACAAGTGATCATGCTATACAACAAAAGTGCATACAGAATGGCTGCGAAAATCTGGTTTGAATTAACCTTGAGTGTTTTCCATTTGATTTAAGTGCATTAATGAAAATCTTTTCAAGAAATCTGCAGCAAAACATGTCTGATTGCTCACTGCATTGAATCAAAATGTGCTCTACAATGCATGTTTTTATTATCTGGAAATTCAAAATTTAAATGATAAAATCAAGCATTAGTGTGTTGATTCACGGAGCTGTGGAGAAAATCAGTTGTTTTTAATTTTATGACTGTGTTAATTTGATGAGTTTGTGGCATTAAACAGATTTATTTGTGCATTAAACTTTCTTGTTATCTGTATGACACACAGTGATTGTGTCCTCTATAGAAATATGTCCTCAAGCGCCTTTGATGCAAGCTTTCATATATGATAGGTTCATTAATGGTTAAATAACATGTCAATACATGGGTATTATTCTGATATTAATAACACAAACTGTCTATTGCAAACATATACTGGTCGTCATAAGAAAGTAACAAGTAAGTTGGTATAAAATAGACAAAGGGCAAGTAAACGAGATGAATTTATTTCTGGAAATAGCTGAAAGATTTCATGATATGGTTTATTGTTATTCATTATTGACCATTAAATTGCTGTATACCATTAGAATTAAAGGGTCAGTATAGTTGGCCAAAACAGAAGAATTTCTATGATGGTTACTTTCTTATGATGACCAGTATATATGTGAAGGATACACAAAGATTAGATTGTAATTGAAAAATTGATTTCTTTATTTGATATATAACAAAACAACAACTTTCCTAACACATTTACAAATTGTTCATCATGGTTTACATACAATATATGCGTACAAAATTAAATACCCAGGAAATAAGTGTGTACAAAGAAAGACAACAATCACTATACATATACCATGTTCTGTTGTTGATCACAATTTCTTTCATAAACAACATCACCAAGCATGTATTGAAATAATTGAATTGAATAGAGCAACTTCAAAAATAGTACACTGCTTATCTGAAGTGAATTATATGTCTATGTAAGAAGGCTTACCATTATTTGTAAAAACTAATGGACTCACCTTGGCAACTAGTGAAACAAAATTATCTCTTTAATACGTATGTCTCATATTTTGATGGAAATGGTTGCTATATGAATGTACAATGTAGGTGGTTATTTCGTTTCTGTAAATGTAGGATTCATTTTTTGATGATAAATTATACATCTCTCACTCAACAAAAACGTTTATATATGTTATGTTTCTTGATTTTTATTTTTAAACTTATGTTTTCTTCTATATCAAAGTGTGTAGACAATTTGTATATACACTTGGAGACAATAAATTGTAGTGTACTATATATTTCAGAAACAATCTTGACAAATTAAACAGTAACACATACACAGCAAATTAATATACAAACAACAGATGTAGCAATTAAAAAGTAATAAATAGAATATTTGAAAATATATATAAATAAATATAATTAATTCTACAAAAATTCAAACAATAATCACAAATCATCATTAAAGGTAGACAGACACAAGTAAGAGAAGATATTGTTACAAATTACAAAACATTGTGACAAATTACTTATCAAGTTAAAAACCAATAAAAAATCATTAAATGCCTTTGAGATCAATGAATAGGGAATCGTCACATACTGGTCATGTGTTCTGTCCTACATTTACCAAATGTTCCCAGTTAAATGCTCCCTCCCCCTGCTAATGCCCCCAAATTTTTTTAGAAAATTATTGAACATCGTTGGAATAATCCTTCATATTATATCCAATGAGTGTATATCCAATGAGTGCAAAGATCATTCTAACAATAACTTGTAAAATTGTAAAAAAAAATGGAGAATTTAATGTTGATGGAACATTTATTTGGGATTATTTGGTATGAAATAACTTCTATTGAATTATACCATGCTTGGAACTCACAGGTACTATTGGAATGCTGAATAAAATGTACAAAGTACAAGAAATAATGAAAAATTGCAAAAAAATCATATGAGTCAATTGAAAAAAAATTGTTTCGTATGTATATGCATGGAATATAAGACTTTGTTGTATTAAATTGTTTTTGTAGGCCATGATTTATAAATTGCAAACGTCCATTCACCCTGAATGCAATAGTTTATCTTCTAAAACACCTTTTTTGAAAGGTAGATAATGTGAAGATATGATAAACTAACATTTATTCCGTAGACCACATTACTGACAGACAAATTTTATCATCATTGATGCAGGAAAGAGCAATTGTTTGTAAGACACATCAAATATACAATGGTTCTTGCGTCACATGTGTTTTCAGTATATAACATAGACTTTTCCAAATTACATTCACTCTGAGTTAGTAACAAATTATATCAATACTGGTTTTCACATATAGATAAACTAATATCAGCATTTTTATGCATACTTGTATACAGTTATATAAAACTGCTGTTAAAGTGTGTACCTTAAATTCTTATGTACATCTCATCTTCAACAGGCCAGAAAAAAAATAGTTGCATTTCTGGTTACCTGACCAAACCCTTTTTTGCGCCAAACTTAAACCTTTATAGCAAATCCAAAGAATGAAATATTTTGGGACAAATATTACATCCAAAGAAAGAAAGGTATACATCAAAAAAAAAATTAGAAAAGGTTTGCAACCTACCTACCCTATTAGTTTTATTAAGTAACTGTTAACAAGACTTCTAGCCTTGACAATAGTGTAGTGTCATCTACATGATATGCTACTCTTCTTGAAAAACTACACTAATTCATTGTTGTATACTTGACATTACATTAACATACAATCTTATAAATGATACACACTGGAATGTTTGCTTAATGACAAAGTCATATAAAACAGATCTCCATTCATTATCTAATTAGAGTCACATGACCACTCAACAAACAAGGACAGATTGACTATCTATGACAATCACTTATTATAATATTCACCATTTCTTTATTAAAACAACAAAACACAAAGATCACAAAATATGTTTTATGTTAAAAAAGCATGACATACAATTATCCCTCAACACATCAGTATATATGAAGAAGATAATAAAATTGAGCGAGCATGAGTTGTGTTGAAATTACTATGTTATCACAATGTCAAATCAAAACTTTGCCCTGAAAAGCACATTCACATTATCTTTTCTTTATGATGTATATGCCAACTTACGGCATTAAATACCCTGTTAATGTACTCATATTTGTTTATAATAGCACTGAACAAAAAACAATGCTCCACTAAGATTGTTAGTTATTTCTACGGGAGGTAAACTGATACTTTATTTATAGCCTTGACATTAAAGTGAGAAATTAATCATGATATATTTACAGAGGAAATCTGAGAATCAATTTATGGGTAATAAATCACTCCTGAAAAAACTTGAAGAATGATTTCTTCATAACAATTAATGAGAAAATTCTTGAACAAATGTGAAATACGTCGGCTCCAGTTTCAATATTAGAGACATAAGCATATTAGGTAATACTTGATTATGTTATATATACGTTATCCAGATAATGACATTTGATCACAATTTACAGAAATGTCTTTCCAAGAAAACTCCTCCAGTGTATTGTTTCAGGTCATATATTTCAAACATTTAATGGTTTTCTTCGTTGTGAACTAAAAGCAACAATTAAACATATACACACACACATTGTAGCCCTAATCAAGTAATGATCAGTTCTTATTTATCCGTATATTAAACATGTATGAATCATATACCTAAGCATTAGAATACAACAAATTCTAACATAATCGGCAACATTTTCAATGTAAGCCTACAGGAAATCAATCCATGTTTTATTCTGTAATAAAACATGGTTGGCTGTTCCATTTACCGATCCAATGACAACCTCAGAATTATACAGACTGAAACATCACCAAAAGCTTGTTTGAATAAAGAAATATTGGGGTTATACCAGTTTTCAACAGTATATCAGTTATATATGCCGGCAGTTAACCTTATAAGTCTTCCTTAACTTTGTACTAGCATCGTCCTCCGCAATTAACAGCCAAATTTGAGATACGACTGATTAACATTGGATGATAAATTGCCTCAGGTATAATGTCTTCAATAAAATCGTCACAGAAAGCATGTACTGAGTTCAATGTTGAATCGGGAGTCCATAGACCTGACTCTCCATGAACTGAGTCATGTGGGTGGCTTTTGATACAGGAGAATAAAATCTAATATCGTGTCGTTCTTTCGGTCAATAAGGTGTGTAAGTACCAGCTGCTAGTTTGGTTCATTAGATTCCAAATCAAAATATTTATTACAATTTTTTTTAAATAATTGATAATTTAAGATAGAGGGAGAATGATCTTCTTTGATTCAATTTCATGTTGACCTCTATTACTTAATAAACCAAATTATTATACTTGTGAAGCCTTCATATCTGTCAATTTCATTTTCTCTTTGTCAATAATCATCCATTGAATGACTGAATACATTTTTTTCAGCCAATCATAAATCATCGTCATACAATACAAATGAAGTAAATGATCGAAGCACAATGTTTAGTAGGAAAATAACTGGATAAAAAATCCTAAGAAATAACAAGGAATTTCATCAGGATAAAGATCTTTTAAGAGGAAGAATTTCTGCTTGTCTGCAGTATTATAAATACCGATTGTGATGGGGATTTAGTCTCCTACTGTATTCACATGGAAGCACTTTTTCTACCATACGTTATAAACACAATTTTCCAAGCTTTTAGATGCTTCCCACACATTTTCTTAAAGATGTCTGAATGTTAAATGCTCGTTGTCACATTGCCCTGTGTATGACTATCCCATTATCTCCTATAACTCACTGGAGGCTGGGCCAAGGATGATAAACATTATACTCGCAGCAAGCGTTTGACAATAACAAAACACAATAATAGTTTTCTCAGAGTTAATTCGGGAAGTTTAGTCAAATTATAGGACAGGCCGCTCGATTCAATCCTTTTCACAATATTCGCTTCCAAATCGGGCCTGATAATTACCACTTTGATGAGTCAATGACGTCATAGCATTGTCGAATATTGATGTTAATGTAGCCCAGAGAGAAACACCAGTTTTAGAATCTTGGAGTAATCATTCTTTTTGGGGAGGTAGTTGGGCCGAAATAACAGTCTTTAATATTCGGCTTCCTTAGAGAAAATATTACATTGTTATATATATTAAATAAACTAAAAACTTCGAAATTCTTTAATTTTAGGATAAATAATATTACAGTGTAAAAAACAAGTGGAAAATAATATGATTTCTAAGTAATGTATTTCAAATCATTAATATTAAATTAAAAGAAAACAAAATGACTGGACATATTTTTTATTGTAATTAATATTTCCTAGTAAGATTTTAATTGTCTGCAAAAATAAACAAAGAATGATAGATTGTATTAATAGAGATTAATTACATCAACTGTATTGATTAATGACCAGGCATATGTTGAACAATTATTCAAAACGTCAGTTGTAACAAGGCAACCATATGGTGCCTGTCATTACGATTACACATTGATTAAAAAAGTTCATTATTCAGTCCACTTAAGTTGAAAAGAAACCCCTTGGTTACTGGACGAGGACAACACATAAAACAAAATATTGTACTAGTGAAATCTAGACAAGTTAGGCTATTAGGCTCGGGGAATTGACAGCAAGTTGAACAATGATAAACAAACACAGCACGCATGAAGCAGACTGGTTGAATTAAACGTATGCTAGATGTTTAAAATCTAACTGTCTGAGCTTAATCTAATTATAATTGGCTACTCATTGGTGAACTCTGAGCAATTGTGATGAGAATAGCTCAGCATGAGGCTAAGTATATGCTTTATCCGGCCGTCCGATTTTATCGAAACTCTTTAATTTAATTACACCACCTTGACTTCATCAACCACCATTACATTGCAGACACTTAGACACATAGGATGACAAAAATCTTAGCTATGAAATGCTGTTGAACTCTTTGTATTTCATGTAGATACGAAATTCCTATCTGCGGAACAATAATTTCACATAAGAATTACACTAATTAATGAATTTATAGTTGAATCTGAACAGCGCTTAAGGTGTATTTTGGGTCTATGTTTTAATACAAATACTAATTTACGAAAATGGAAACATCTATCATAGTACACATCGCGACTGTTGGTCCTACCAGAAATTCATGTTCACCACACAACTAGTCTGTTCAAAGTAGACACGAGCTTTCACTTGGCAACACAGACTTCTGTTCCTATATCATTTTAAAATAATTACTTTTCATGTAAATGTCAAACTTGCCGACAAAACAATGGCAGATCGACATAAATCTTACAAATGTACGTAAGTACTCCCAATCAGAGAATTTGTTGTTTGCAAATGATGAAAGGAGGAATACACGGGTTTATTGATTTTATAGCAGTCCTTGCCGTGATGTTTTATTTAATGGTATTACATCACTTTAATACACATTTTAGAGCTGCGCTTTTGTTAAATTTATTCAACATGTTGAATGGAATGAAGTTCTACATATTTACGTAAGGTTGAATTCAAGAGAATTGATTTAGAAATAACCACCAACAGACAAGACACCTTTCAAGGATTATTGCAGATGGCAATCTGATGGCAAAAGGATAACACTATTTAAAGACTTTAATACTGCAAGTTATTGACCAATTCATCACAGTGTAGAATGACCTCCACAATCCAGACATTACTGAAACATATAGAGGCAAGTGATACAGAAGCACATACCAGCGTTCCACGATTCGGACTTCATTTTTATGCAAGCTTTCTACTAATAGAAATATTTATGGGAAAAGAATTCATATAAAATCGTACAGCAAAAAAGAAATGGACTATGAATAACTTTCAGAAGTAATCACTTGACAGATTCGATAAGTGCACAATTTCTTACATTTTGTTTAAAACATTGTACCAGCCAATGGGTATTAAAAATCGGTCGAGCATACATGTGCGTGTGTTCAATGAAACCATTACGATCCATGTTTCGACGGAACCTAAATCTCATTCACCATAAATAAACAAAGTTGATATCTTTTTAAAGGCAACAACATAATTGTATCAGTCAAGAAAGATTTTTGACATGCATGTACATAAATACAAACAGTTACATGTACAAAGACTAGGTACCCGTTGAACTACAGGAACGTGTTGTAAAATATTTAGAAATTTCTTGGTCACGTTACAGTTAACATCAGTTGTTAGGTAAAAAGGTCCATTACATGTATTAACGCCTACTTTCATCAAAGATGCCTTGTGTACATCCAAAATGCTTTATGACACGCAGTGGAATGTATTATTATCAAAAACCACAGCAACCACAAATTTCAGTAAAGCTGTAGAATTCTTGTCAAGAACCTTCGTAAATGATTTGTGTTGTTGTTTTGACACTTGTTTGAATATAATCAATACATACCAATGTTTGATAGGGTATTGACATTCGGATACTACTACGCAGAGTGCATACAAGTACTGTGCAACATACACATTGGTAGGATCTAGCCAATAGCCATGTACTATGTGAACATGAACTTAAGCACAATAATGTATGTGCTCGATTAACAAAGAAAATAAATCCATCTAAATACCGTGACATGATACTGTAGCATTTTGCCTCTCGGAATATATCGGTTGTTTCCGCCATATGCCGGATAAACGAACTTTGTGCCTACCGAACATATTGATCATTTGTGCACTTCCGGTGACATAATGAACGTCAGCCACACTATTTCTCCACAAATATATCGAACGACTGGCCATCTGAATTATAATTCCACAATTTAATCTAGTATCATACAACGAGGCATATTTTCTTTCAAATACAGACACACTTCTTTTGTTGCACTAGGACAGTTAGTAAGTTCTAGCTCATCAAGATGACGTAATTGTGTCAAGCCACACAAGCCTTGTCCAGATATAAGCGAACAACCTGAAAATAACAAATAAAAACTGACCGCATTTAAATGAAAACTGCGAAATCACAAACCTAATGAATAGTATACACACTATACACAAATGTTTTAATGATATGAACAACCAAAAGGTACATTAAGTTTTGTATGGGCAAAAAGATTCGGGCTCTCATCTGATAAACATATTACCATCATCACAAAGAAGGCATGAATATGTATGTGTATAAAAATAATCGCATTTGCAATTAATCATTAACAAATTTATTATTAATCAATTATGATTAATATATTGAAATTACCATCTCATCAGCTGTTTTGTAGTATTAAAATGATATTGTTTCTTATTTGTTCTGTGGTAATGACAGCGTTCCTGGCGTAACGCTGTTATACAAAAAATGTATCCATGACAATTAATACACTGTTTCACCCGCAGATTAAACTGAACATAGTTCGTACTTTTGAAGTGCACGTTCATACTCCATGTCGATCTAAGTGCTGGTCATAAAAGTGTAAAATATCTGCTGTTGCAATGAGGAATCATAAATGATATTGCGATATTGCAAAGTGCGGAAATGGAAGACCTGAAGTGCGCACAATAGAAAGGTAAGTGGTTGGTTGCAATAATGTTACAATCGTTATCTGATTACAGATTAAAAATGCTTTTCAAAGTGATGATCGTTGGCAAAAGTCTTGCATGACAATAATCCTTTCCTTAGGTTTTGCGCTAAACTACAGTACAACCTCTCTAGAGCTGCCCTCTCTTGAGCAACAACCTTCCTCTAAGAACAGCATGGATTTTCCCACTGTGCGATTTAACAATAAATTTAACCTCACTAGCGCAACAACATCTCAACAACAACATAATTTTGCTTCTCCCAAAGGGTGTTGCTATGGAGAAGTTGCATTGTATCAAACATACGTCGTACGGAAACACTAAGATCAATCGATTCAGACACATACGATCGTAAAATAAATTTGGCGACAATGAACTCTGAAATTACTTCATGAACTACGTCAATAAACGTCTGTTTTTCATCTATTTTGCTAAATTAAATGTGAGTGGAAGTTGGTGAAGTGTGTAGATTGCATTAGCAAATTATAAAAGTAAGAAATCGATTTTGAACAAGTGTAATGGGTAATTTGAAACAAGGGTGCATGTCACTAATGCAATAATGTAATAAACTTGAACTACAGCAAGAATAAGCGTACAATAATGACAGAGAAGTTCCAAACACGCATACATATTATATAGATACATGTAGATATTCCACAGAATGTATTTGTTGATCGTGTGAATAAAAGCATCAAAAGAAAAATGCATATGGCTTAGTCAAATAAGTTCATGTACATGTATATGTTATAAAATATATATTCTATATTTGAATTAAGTTTTATCTCATTGGCATTTTTGTAACTTCAAATTCAAACACTTGCGCATCAATGTATTCATAGTTTTGAAGTTTCGGAATACCTTGGACATGATAAAATGAGCTTATTTTATTCAGCTTCTTGTTACCGTGTTTATTATCCGTTTGTTGTGATTGTTTTCAACATGACATTACACATGATTTCACCCTTCTGTGTTTTAGTTTGAAGATTTTTTTAAGTACCAGCAGTTCGAGATTAATGAATGTCTGAATTTTATGGCATAAAATTAAAGTTTCTCTGAACAGAATGTTCGTAATCTAATAATCACGCCAATAGTTGATTCATAATAAGACAGAAATCGTCACAGACGACATGTTACATGCACATCAAATCATTACAAATGCAAATTAAACGTCATATTGTATTTATCAAGAAACAAACAATAACCTTTGCATAAATTTGTTGATTAGCGCCGGAGAATATTAAACTTTTCGCAGAATTTGTTGTCACAATAAAACATGATTTTGCACTAAAAACCCCGAATTCTGTATAACGCATAGGCCTACCACATAATCCAGTTCTCACTAAAACATGTTTAATATCATTTATCTGCATTTCCTCACGAATACATCTAAGAGTTTATTTATATACCATGTTTTCAGACATTCAGTGTGCATGAAAAAATATCCCTAGGAAGAACTCTGGACATTATCAGGGTGCATCGGGTGCACATATAAAAGTACGAGGTACACTTACCAGCTAGGGACAAGACACGCAAATTTCGCATAGAATACATGTGTTGTAGACCGAAGTCACGTATTTGTGTGCACCATCTTAGGAATAACTTTAATAATGACGTCATCGTGGACAAATATCCAACCCCGATATCAGTCACATGTGAGCACCTGTAAAGAACAACATAAAATTTAAGGAATAGCATATAAACTTTAAACAACAACAGCGAATGTAAAGATGTGCACGACTAAAATAATTCGGTACCAATGTCCGAACAAAACGTTAAATTCAAACCTATGTTCGGTACATAACGTTAAATTCAAACCTATGTTCGGTACATAACGTTAAATTCAAACCTATGTTCGGTACATAACGTTAAATTCAAACCTATGTTCGATACATAACGTTGAATTCAAACCGATATTCGGTACATAACGTTGAATTCAAACCAAATCGTCCCTTTATACATGTGAAGCAACCAGGTAATATTTAATGCTTAGCTGTTTGTTGTTCAAACACAAACGTCGAAACGAAGCTTACCACTATTTTCAATGTAAGTTTACAATGTTTGTATACTTAGGCATTGCTTGCATTTTCGTTGATTCTGGTTTAAAGCAGGTTTGGTTAGTAAATTTGTAGAAATCAGACTAATGTAAGGATTTTGGTTTTATTTATATTCATTTCTTATTTCGTGTACTTCAGGGTTTTAAAAGAATCCATGTCATTCATTTCTGGTTTACGCGTATCCGAGCATCTTGTTCAAATATTTAATATAATTCATATCATCTTATAAAATAAGATGGCGTGGAAAATGGTGTTTCAAATCAAATTCATAAATTAGAACATACATTGTTACCACCCTGTTACAGCGTATCATTAATATATCATATTTCTTTACAGAATTGTTCATGTCAAAATATCCACGCGGCAAATCACCTAAGGACGCAAAATTCACTTCTTGAAAAGCAAAGTCTCCAATGATGTCTTAATTACGTATGAAGCCGCTCTCCAACACTCGATGCTAAATCTTCCTGGATATATTTATTAATTATTTATCTTTTTCCCATTCATCACAAGCCCTTCATGTCAGTGAGCCAATGGCATCATTCAGTTCACCACTCCGTGTCTGGTCGTACTCTCTGATGTCTATTTATAGAACAGAACTGTCGGAAACAGACATGGTAGTTTGTTTATAATGGCGGAAAGATTGTTAGGAAAATCGAACCACCGATAAATTCAAGAGGTAATACATCAAACTAATTTCATTGATTCTCGCTAAATAAAGGCGTAACATTTAAGCAAGTTACAGAAATAAGCAACCACAACATGAAAATGAACCAGATTTAGACGTCAACAAAACTAAAATCGTGACGAGTGGGCATGTAATGAACATTTAATAAAGCAAAGCATACACATGGGATATGAGATTGGTAATGCTATTCGATAGAGTTATGGAATCAAAAGACAACGCAGAACAGATATAACCAAAAAACATGGCCTCCCACACTCACCACTTGAATATCAAAAAGGCCCCGAAGAATGCAATAGAGGCACACACAAACACATTAAGAGTAATCAGAAAAACCAAACACTAAATAGGTTAAAGGCTATAAGAAAAAAGGGAACAAGGTGGGCAATAAATCAAATATGGGGGAGATTGAATGCTTAAAGCGGGGAACAATAAACATATATGACTTCGATGCAAATTCAATGACTAGCTTCGATAACGCAGTGTAGATATTTGTGTTGAAAAGGCTTCAGACCATTATTGGAAACAATCGATGTGTCGAACCAGCCAACACGCCATACATCAAATAGAAACAGCCACTTAACTATACATGTATTTAGCGTTGTTCGTTCATCGAATTACATTTAATCTAGAGGTTGAATGTATTTGTCGGAAACAGGGTTGAATACGAACAATGCAAAAGAAACAAATAATACAATACTGCGCTATTTATTGTTGTCATGAGTAAGGTCTCCTTCGACGTTAGTGAATCACTTGCCTAGCACGCAGCAATCAGATTAAGTGCTGCTTTCGTATATGACATGCCCTTTAAATTTGTTTGATTAAGTTTAGAACAGTTCTTAGGTATTAAGCTTGTCGAGAATATTCTCCATAAGGGATTCTGGTTTAATAGTATAGATATATCTGCGAGATTTACTAAATATTAATGAGCACTGAATTCTAACAGGATATTGTTATATTGTTTATTGTTTTATCTATTAAAACAATTATACGATGTTCTATGTTTTATGTATATTGCATACACAATAGCTGGTTGTAAACAATAATGTTTCAAAGGTATCATCAATACAATATTGCAAATACATGTATTATCAAAATCATTATACAGTTCCTGTACTTGTTTCCCGCATATGACACCATAAAAAGACTAGTAATATAATGTTGTTGTAAAGGCACCAAATCAATCGACAGCTCCCTCATGTGCAATAGCAATAATGTTTATCTGTTGTTATGTATGTCCCTAAAATTGGACATTCATTAATTCTGTAAATAGTATTCCCTCATGGATGTATGTAACCAGTAATCTATTAGTACGATCAGCATGAACATTTTTCTCGTTGTCATGGACAAACCTATAAAACGAAGAGTATAATTCATGTATCTATATTTAATATCTTTATGGGCAGTTTTGCAAAGCTGGCGGTAATAGAATTGCGATGTTGCAAAACATATTACTGTCCATATTGTTAATTTATTTAATTTAGAAAGTTAAAATCTTTAGAGGAACGTACATTGAGTAAAATGAGAGATACAGTATATATTTGTAAAATATGAAATGTCATTTTCAACATCGGCGATCATCAGCAAGCACTTGTCATGGGATTTAATAGATTTTAACCTTCAATATTTTCAGGGTTGATGGTAATGTAACGTGCCAGCAGCAAACTGAGTGAAAAAAAACGAGCAACATGTACTGGCAAATAATCAAATCCATTTAAAAGTTTTATTCAAGCGCTGTATTGGTGATGTTAAATCTTAATGACAATATGTATACATGCGTTTAGAAAATATCACAATGTCATTAATTGATATTCTATCCCCTATATTTCTAGGTAACTATGGCAACCTTTCATGAGCAATATATACTGATATAACAGTTTGATATGTATTTCTAGGTCTAAGAATTAATGGGAAATCTTGGTATAATAACTGATCCACATGTGTGGGTCACGTTTCACGTTATTAGATAAAGATTTCAAACCATCTGCAGTTGTGTAAAATCATATAAAATACGTACGATATATTTGTGTGATGTTACGTTCGGTAAAGTTTACAAGAATGAAGTAGATTCACTAACCACTTGATCAATATCGGGTTCTATTTCTAAGGAATTGCTGACAAATTTAGAGCAATTTTTGCGTAATATCTTGGGAAATATACTACATTCCTGGAGCACATTCGTTCTTTCTAGACATAATATTTTAAAGGAAATATCAGGTCACTTTTTATGCAGACCGACATTCTGAGTCAAAGCGCCGTGTATACAAATACGTATATACTTGTAAAAGCACAAAACTATGATGATAAGTTGAAATTTTCTTGAACCGATTTTTATCTAAAACATTAACCCTGTCAGTAGACAGGATTGTTTGTTTTAGTATAGCGTCGTTTCTCCCAATAGATTGTTACATGTTTTTAGTATAACCAAATCCCAGTTTATGACTCACTATATAATGAATAGCATTTTTTAAAAACACATGCATAATTTAATAATCACGATAATACACATGTATTTCATATCGAACTAATTGGCTGAGTCGATAGAGACAGTTGCTCGGAAATCGCGGATTCGAAACCTGGACGAGTCACATGAAATTCCATGAAACGCTGACTGAAGACATTAAATACCAGATCACCTGACTTCTATCTTTGATTAACTCATCCAGGAGAAAATGGACAGTCTTTGAAGTAGTGGGTAGAGTACGGTTCATAAAGCAGGAACACCGGAAGTTTAATTGTCTGGGGATAAGAGTGAGGCTGGGCCCTCAAAGCTTGTTTAGATCCCCTGCAGCTGTAATTTCTACTGACCGTTCCAAGGCGGTACCTTCCGGGAGACAGTGATATATCTGCAGTGTTTTATATGTTTCTGTATGTTGGGTAGGTTTTGGGGAATGTATTATTTTGGGGAAGATGGGAAATTTTGAGAAGTTCTTTTGTTCTTCAGTCGTCGATAGGCAATGTTAGTACGCGTCTATCAGTATTACATCCAAATCATAAACAGAATCATAAATATGTATAGAATCCTGTGTTTTAAGGCGTTTGGACGTTAATTTTCTCGTGTGACACCTTATTATGTTTTGACGTGGTTTTGTTTATAAATCTAATGCTTTAGAAATTAGAAGTCTGTGTCTCGCTGCATTGGTGTTCGTCAATGTTGTGTCGTCTGCTTTATAATTGAATTATGATACAATATACGAACCATTGTAGTAAACAATTATATATCGTCTGGCTGCTGGAGGAATGAAATAATTATTGAGCAGTCTGCTTGAAATATAAATTTTCTCTGTAGTAGGCCATGGATTTCATTGTGAAAGTCATAGATACTATTAACATTTAATGGTCATAAATTATTCACGAAATCAGCAGCCATCCATCTTGTATCTGTAGGTTAATTATAAAAAAACAATGAACTCCTGAAGCGGTGATTTCTGAAATACATTGATCGAACTTTCGAGAAATTGTTGACTTACGTAAGCCGGAAACTCCGAAAATACATGAAGCCAAAATACAATTTCACGGCCAGTGACAAATTTGTCCATAATTTTGATTGTTCTTTTAAAATTGAAAGGCCCCATGGATCAATTCCAAATATGATAATAATGAAATTAATTGTACATGGACGTTTTTATTTATCTGAAAATTATTCTAATTAAATAATCGATAGAGAGATGTATTCATTAGAATGAGTTGTAAGCAGAATGTTAACGCAATGAGTATAATCTTTGGTGATACTTCCGTAGGGGGTTAATATTCATGTATAAGAGTCTAGAAGGATATCTTTTACAACTGATACATATCGTCTGCATCATATTTCTTCTCAGAGCGATGGTGATGTAAAACTTGTGAGGAGACGATTGTCAACAAACATATTCTATAGACAACTGCATTAATCTTTAAGACCCACAACACATATAACAGTGTTCTCAACAAACTCTGAACGACTATACTTAAACAATTTGGACTATTCAATCTCATCTAAAGCTTAAAATCAATCGTTTTGATGCACCAGAGACAATTTGAAGCGCATTATCTTTTGAAAGGACACTGACGAGTGTTCTGAGATTTACGATAAAAGATGAAAACTCACAAGCAAAACCAGAGTGCAGACATGATTATTTCATCTTGAAGACTTTTATTCAGATGTTATTTTGCGATGACGGTCACTATAAAGTTACAATAGACAACATTCATGTGCGTTCCTTTGGCAGGTTGTTAGCGGTCCCTCCATTCGACAATCGTTCTATAAATACAAACATTAATCACATTCACAATAAACGCTGTTACACGGACAATCCCTGTTGTAATCAATACAGTTCGTATAAAAATGTATATGTCTAACCAATATATTTAACGGTGTCTGCCAAAAAACATTAACAAGGTTTACATTTCAGTGAAACTACATTAATCATTGACCAGTCTATCCACCCACATTGACTTCCCCACATTGACTGCCCCCCATAAACTTCTGGAGAGAAAATACAGTTCGTTTGAAAACATACCAGGACAATAAAAATAATTTTAAGTGAAAACGCATGTAAAAGAGCTTTCCTGGAAATACCAAATCATTTTATTGCAAACATTTCTTTTCAAGAAGAATCCAAGAAGGGCATCAATCAATGCTGACACCATGATTATCTTTTAATGATTTACAAAATACGGAGGATTTCATGCATATAATAAACACAACTTTCATTCCAAGCCGGTGTACGCCCCTCTAAAATTTGGCAAGCATAAGTAAAAAAAAAAAAGTCAGTTATGTGCTGATTGTGTCCATATTCTACATATACATCTAGACTTTACCCCCCCCCCCAATTAACCAAAAATCCTGTATCCGCCCAAGCAGATAACAAATCACTACAAAATCCCGTCTGTACGATAAAATTAGAACCCACGCGATGTGAAGAACAAGAGCGTTTTAAAGCCGTGATAAAGACCAAAAAAAAAAATAAAGCTCACACTTCCACTTCCTCTTCCGTAAAACAGTTGGAGGATATTCAATTTCAATTTCTGGTGCTAACAACGATGGATCTTTTCTAGTTCGCCCCGCTGAATAATGTTTTCTATTTCCGTGACTTTAATTACTCAGTTCATTAATCATTATAACAATACAAAATGGTTGTGGGAGGAAAATGTGTATTGATTTTGTCGCTGTAAATGGATCCCTTCGTCGCCGAGGGGAGAAATCCTGAAATTCAACCATAACTTGCAATAATGAAAAATGTTTTTGAGACATTCGATTACAATTTGGACTTCCGTAACAATTTATGCTTTGATTCATCGGATACTGATGAACAAAGCATACAGACTGTGTGTGGCACATAAATCATTCATTAACCAATGAATTCATCAATAATTGAATTATTCAACAATCACACTAATATAGTACACATGTATCTAAGTATGCACTAGAAACTAATCAGTCAAAGACAGAAATATTTTTTTCTGTCCATCAGCGACTTCAACTGATTACAGAATGGTCCATTAGCACATTTTACCAGTACACCGATGTATACATTCGCATAGTTTACAGTCAATATCCAGAGTCTTGGAAATGAAACACTCACATTGATAAATAAGCTATAATTACCTAAAGATGATGTCTATACCTAGCCCGAAAGGCATTGGAGGGAAATCCTGTCCGGTAATTATTTCTATATTCTTCTTAATAAAGACATCACCAATACACTACAGAGATCGGGAGAGCCATGTTTAGTCACTGGGTTTTTAACGCAGTTTTTGACAATTTTTCAGTTATATACGGCGACCCATTCCCCTGACCAGTTTTAAGGACTGTATACTAACTATTACTATTATTTATTTACTTTATACAACTAAAAAATTCGACAAAATATACTCATATGCCATTTTATAAAACCTCTAATTATTAAGAAAATATTGCGACCTTTATACTACACTTAAGTTCTGATGGTAGTGATAGCAGTATACGAATGTATAATTAAATATTGATTGACACATACATATATGGACGAAGAACAAATTAATTATATGTATCTGAAATGTTCCCAGGGATTAAAGCCATTATACAGGAAAGATATAATATTGAAGTGATGATACACAGAAAGATCAGATGATACGATATATTCATTTCATTCCAATGTTTATATACCTATAAATGAAAATACCAGAAGTTGAACGAGAGTAAAACATTACGGGTGTCGCAATGATAAAAGACACGTCTATGGATAATAAAAAAGGCAATATTTTTTATCTCAAATCAAGCGACCACTCAATCTAAGTCCTTGGATAATCATGACGATTTAGCAATCCTCACGAAACTATTCACGAATTGACTGTTGACTTGTGTTGTTTGAGCTGTTTAATGGGTACTAAGTTAAAATGCGGTGATTTACATCGAGAAGTCCGCGTATTTGATTCTAAGGTTTCCTTTAAATACAGCGTGCTTGCATGATTGCTATTCACAATCCAAATAACCTACATTGTGCACTGTTTTCTAATACAGTGCAACGGTCAATTCCAGATCACTGCTGTCCATACATGTAATGTCTTACAGATTATATAGGAGACAACTACTCGGTAAAAAAGGAAATTAAAATAGAATTCAATTAACTTCATCTAGTTGAAATATTGAGATATTTGAGGTTTCAGAAAAATTACATTACGCCAGTTAAACAAATTTTGTGCGTAGGCGCCAGTGAATGCCACAACGATGAAGCTAAACAAGCTGGTAAAAATTTGCCATATTAAGCGCTTTTTATAAACTGTTTTTTTTTTTCGAACTATAATCCATGTAATAGGATTTGGTAGAAGGAACGAGTATTGGTAAAATATTTTAAAAGCAATATCATGTATGTAGGCGTGCGTGAATAAATCAATTTCATTTTTAAGTTGTTTGTTTTGTTTGATTCTGTATCTGTTAGGCTCATATCGTTTAAGGCAAGACATATTTGCCACAGAACACTTCCAATCGTAGTTAGAATGGCAACTTGTGAGTTTGCCCACAACGTTAAAACGTAGCACAACTCTTCTGCGTACGTCTGATATTTAGTGCTCTGTGAATGTTCCATAATACTCGTATATCAAATACTAGGTCCCCGGGCACTCGTACTTGGTGCAAATATGTTTCAAAATTGAGCAAATTTATCGATCTCTTGAAATATTAATTGATTTATTAAACGCTTGATTTGTTTTGATAGTTCTGCGATGATCAAAGAAATGTGACCATAATGTACCTAGAAATTATCAATCCTATAATTGCTTTCATCCACTGTTTCCGGATATTTTGTATACCGGAACGAGACAACATTAATATGGCATAACCGTATCACTTGGGATTTATACAGGCGGTACAATTTTATTAATAAAGTGCGCAATTTAGAATATCACAACAGAATGAAGATTGTATCAGTAAATACACTTGATAATTCACACTGTTAAAGCAGACATATTTTATGTTTTAACATAGTATATTTCGTCTTGTTAAGTTGACACTACTGTATTGTAATCTCAACGCAGACGACAAAATTGTTCCATGGGGAAGTCATCACGACAAATATGAAGGAAACATTGCGCCAAAATACTTTCTTGCCTTTGAATGGCGAATTCGTATTCTTCACAATTGCTTATAAGCAAAGCGGGCATTAGTGATTATTGGAAACATCGCGCCAAAATACTTTCTTGCCTTTGAATGGCGAATTCTTCACATGCAATTGCTTATAAGCAAAGCGGGCATTAGTGATTATTGCAGATAGTACAGAAGTATGTTTGGTTACAGGTCTCTCTAGTGTCTGTGCACGAATGGATTTCATGACAAGGCCATGACAGATAATCGTCATCAAAGTCATATGATTTATGGGCGGCAGACGAAAGCCTTTCAGAACAACTGCACTATTCCTCCCATAAGATGGCGTAATTTTGTTCTTAATATTCAAGAATTGAAGAACGCGATAACACGAAGTTAAAATGAAAATAAAAGAACTTACAAACAATATCGAACCCAAACACGTCAAACACGCTCTGAAATTGACACTAAGGTCGAGAAAATTGCCTTTCCATATATGAGACTCTACATTCACTTATTCACGGTTGGGTACACTTTACGATGGAAGAATTAGGCAGTCGTGGATAAGAATGGCTTTGTCCAATACCAAAATCAGTTATAATTCAATTATAAACTTTTAAATGTGCTGAAACAGTATGCAACTTTAAATGATATAAAAGGTGTAAATATCTTCCGAAATTAATTCTACATACGTTGTATCAACTTGGTTGTTTTGCTGACAATGGGCATTTACAGCCGATGAAGTCAGTCAAAACACTGTCTATATACTTCTCTCAATTGTTGTCGAGAAAACAGACATAAAATATTTATGTGACTTCTATAATTTGTTAGCAGACAAATGGAAATGACAATCGTTTTCTTCAATAATACCAAGCCCGGGAACAGCTATTCTATTGAGAAGAAATCTAACATTTTGTTACCATGGTATCCTAGATTTTTACATCAATAACATCAAATAAAATATGGGAAATATACATTAATGGCCAGTAACCTTGTTAATTGTAATTGATTTTCATACTTTAAGTGCACAACGCCCTTAGGGAGGGGTGAGGGATTGCCAAACGCCATTCTGCATATAACTACCATTCACATCAGCTTCGTCGCTTTGCATTTGTATTCTTTTGCCCTATAATTCTTTGTTAACGTAAGTAGAAAGTTGTGGAAGCATCCCAGTGGATAATGAAAATGAACTTCCCTCGGTTCAAGAATTCAATATAAACAATGCCTTGTTTATGTCGGCTACAAGTTAGACAGGATATGCGTATCACATTGTTTATCAGAAGTAAAATTTATAAAGACTTATTGACATTAATTAAAATGGGAGGTAGACTTCCGAGTATAAATAATTTATGTCATCTTTAGAAGTTAGTTCGACATTTCAAATCGTTTTTATTGTATTCGTCACCAATAAATTTAGTATTCTTAAACTTATGTGACAAGACATAAACATGTCGTCTTAAACGAATGACAGTGAAAACCATTGCTGTGCTGAATACAATATTTAAGCAAAAGTTTTAAGGTCCTTACGCGTTTCTCAATAGCTCTATGCCCAGTGACCTCTTCATTACCATATGTTTATGTTTCTTAAGAAACAAAACACAATAATGAAACCGTTACTGAAGAGAGGTGTCCGTTTGTTCAGATACGAATACAACAGACGCCAGACAACTAAAAAAAACTCCATCCTATGACATGGAATTTCAAGAGCAGCGTTCGTTTTACTTTAGGAATCATTATGTATAAACCCTGGCTCTTGAATTATTAGAAGTTAAACCCATGTTAACATTTTATGTTTATATTTTTGGAAGCAAATTTGGGTGGCTAATGCAGATGGTAAGGTATTGATACGCAAGTGTTTATAAAAACAATGAACAATTTTATAACGTAGTACATGTAATACAGCCATACACCACACTTAACAGAACAAAGAATAAAATGTTCCAGAAAATGTCACTTCAAGTAAACCGTATCCTCCCAAGAGACCCACAAGTCACTGAAAACACAAACAACAATAGCATCAGATGACGTGTGAGACACTTCTTTTTGTGCGCCACCTTTGGCAAGACAATAGTTCACATATACAACCACAAGCAACGCAGCTTTAACTAAAACAACGCAAAATTACATAACAATTCAAATGCTAACATTAAATTATCAAAATTATCAAATAAGGTAAGATAAGCCCCTGTCTTTATTACTAAACGAAAAGAACTTCTTTCAGTAGTGGATTCAAGCATGATCATATTAGCATGCAAACACATTATCTCAATAAATTCATTACATAATACTTCCTTAATTAATTAACTCGTAAATCTTTGATATCGTAATTTATTATTGTAGAGACATTCATATGGAAATACAAAGTCAATTTGTATTCCCTTATCTAATAAATGTCAGCAGAGAGTTGGTTCACATTCTTCTAGACGACATGGTAGGATCCCCAGAGGAAATGGGTTCTCTATAATGGTGTAGTATGAATAAAGGAGACATTATTTGAATGTAAAAGCATTATGAGGACGGCACTTTCAGATGTCTACAGTAAGACATTGTCTTTGATGCAGTTAATATGTCTAATAAATGACCATAACATCACAAAAAATGACCGACCGAGATTATACTTTCATAAATACAGTGACACGCCTAAGCCATATTTCTCACACTATTGTAATAAAGAATACAGCAATGTATTTAGCGAGTTTGTAAGCAAACCCATGTATATAGGAGAATAAAAGCAAACATACTAACGAACCTTTGAAGTTTACTATTACATAAATGACGAAATACAAGATGCACGCGCTATTAGTGATATCTATGAACATGCACTGTGTAACCCGGCTACCAGACAGATGATTGAAATTATTTCAACAAATCTGAATCACATTGATGTTGTACGCGCACTCGCAATAATTACTATGCAAACAAATTTTAATGGCTCCGATTACAACAATTCATTGAAATGGAGAACATCACTTGGCAAATAATCAGCCTCCTATCAATTAAACACTAGAAAAACGCAGGTAACTAATCAGCGTAAGACATTAAAAGGATTAAAACTCAGTTTTAAATCTAACTCAAACAATACTTAAAATGAATATGCTTTGGTGAGGATCTATGGATTTTATTACTGGCTAAATGTATTCAAATACAAACAAAAGGAATGAATATGATTGAGCTGGATCTGCCTCCTTAGCCATATCTCTAACATATTCTTTGATATTGTAATCATACAAAGTATTATTCAATAAGTGGACTGTTCAGATAACTAAAGACCGATTCTCACATTCACCGTTTTTCACCCCGGTTTACACCGGAATACCGATTATTTGAACCTGGGCGACACCGGGAACAATACCGGCTATGTGAGAACTTGGCTTAATTGACACACAAAAATTCGGATATGACCTTGGGTAAGCACATATATTATTGACATTCTGTCTTCGATATCGTGGACTAGATTAGGCCAGATCCATTATTCATCACCGTTATCCTTCCAGCGATCTTATTCTATTCTAGAACTTCTGTACAAAAAGATCAGAAAACTTTCCACGAGTTTAACAAGTCTAGAAATGTGTCATTTTCTTTTCAACTTAACTTAGTAGAGCAAAGAAAATTGAACGCAGGTGCGATGCTTATACTGAGTTCATGTTCAATGTTCTGAAATAAAAGTTGAATAAACCAAGCGAATAGGTGTTCTGAAACTTTGTACATGAAATGTAAAGTATGATAATTATTATTATTAAACTTGAAACACTACAGAAAAAAAGATGAATTCATAACAATCCGCATATTAGAATGCTACCACAAGAAGTTCACACCACCTTTTAGAGAAACACAAATATATTCAAGTCGGCTTGTTTAACCATTAAATGACAATTGCTTATGTAAGCAGACCATTAATATATGTAAAACATTTACAAAGGCTTTATTGATTTTATTGATTTAGACATGGTTTTGAATGGATGAAGAAATATGTCTTTAAAGTTGTAGAGTAAATCACAATACAAATGGTCCATTTCTTGGCACATGGAAGGCAAGTGAAGTGTCCAAATCACCAAGTCAATTTTTTTATATATATTCCCTACGACATCGACTACAGATAGTTCAAATACTAGTACATGTACATATTTTGTAAGAATGCCAAACTATATATTTGTTTTATGACTGTCAAAACGATTAGAACTGCAAGTATTAATTGTGAGTATCATTCCGCTACGAAGACAAGTGAAACAAAATGTCACAAAATTCTTGAAATTACTTCCACTGGTGCATTAATTTCGGATAATGAAATTCGGACTCTACGTTGTACAACATGTTAATGTTGACTAGTGTATGAATTTGGTAGCGAACGAGAACACAAAGAATGTTTTATTGCCATCTTCACACACAGAAGATGTGAGAGCATAGAATTAATCAATAATTGAGGCTACCATAATCTGCTGCAGACTTCGGCACTGGGTTTGGGGTTTAATTAAAATATCAGCATTAAACAAAAGACAGTTGTATGCAAGTTAGGACCATCGAGGGATATAAAATGTTATCAGAACATTATACAAGTCATCTGAATTTGAATAGTTTAATAGTGGATGTTTTTGTTGGAACAAATTTTGCAAGCTATGTTTGTGTTATCTACTAATGTAAAAAAATCATAAAATGCCAAGCATTTCCACATAAAGTCAAATCAGGATATAAAAATCAAAAGTATAATGTTGTTTATTTGATGCACCAACACCGTCCACCTTTTGAACTCTATTTCAGTAAGGACATTTGTTCCATTTACAAATATGAACCCAAAAATTAGCATCAGTGACATCATTGCTATAGCGTAGATAGCATCAAACAGACAGCCATACAAACATTACTGTATAGATAATAATTGTTTATAACTTCATACGAACTTCGGAATCAATTTAGATGTATTTGTATCCTGATTTTTAGAACAGATCAATGGATATCTAGCAGCTTTTAAAAGCCAGTTAGATAATCGGTTCGACTGGTTCGTAAAATAGGTTGATTCTGAGTCTGAAGAGATTATTCATGCCAGTTTACAGACCCAAAATATGACACGTGCAGATTCGTTGAACGTTGCCAACCCATGGAGTAAGTTAATTTTTGTAGGAGTTAGGGTGAAATAATTTGTACAGGAATGAAATTTCTCTGTTACATTCCTTTGTTTTGTTTTTCACTTTTACACCCACAGGCGGTCAGCTCAAATTTCATTATGTCCAATAAATTAGCTGCTATTCTAAGAGTAGTTTCAGCCACACCTTAAGTCCGTGGGCGAACCAGGCTAGTGTAATATACATAAGAATATATATCACTATACGGGCAATCTATTATTAATTAATAATTAATGCAAAGGTACGTATTTCTTGTTGGAATACATAAAAACCACAGTCACACTATACGTGAAACGCTGTTAGTGGTATATGATAAATGTTAACCTGGACGAATCAAGTGATAAAGATAAGCCTAATAGTTTATAAGTCATTGTACCATTTAATATGATTCATTCTAATAGTTTCAGCTCTGGTTTACTGACACATGCTCTTTGATTTCCTCTCTATGTGGTCACGACAATTTTAATCAATATTTCACCATTATGTTGCTTTTTGCTTTGTTTATAAACATATTCATGTAAATGTCAGTAAACTATTTTCAGTTAACACTTTTCAATGGCTAAGCTTGACCAAAAGTATGTAGATACGTCTTGTAGGACGTAAAATTCTTTGCCACCAATATACAACCTGAGAATTTTCATGGTATACAATCGTGTTGTGTATGATTTCATAGTGATGTCAGACTGATATCAATAGTTTATTTTCATATGAGATGGGTCCATCACTCACCGGCCTTATTAACGATTTTTTACAAAAAAAATGTGAGTGGACACGTGTCTGAAGTGTTTACATGACACTACACCATTTCTTTTTTAATGACATAAGAACTAAACTTCCTTTAACAGCCAAGTACACGAATATCTATATAATAGAAGATCAGTTTTATCGTCAATTTTGAGTCACCAAGTTAATCAACTCGGTGCATGCTTCAAGACTACCTTAGATTCTTTGAAGCAAATCAGACCTTATATTTTAACAGAAACTATCGATCCAAACTAGACATTTGTAAGCGCAACCAAAAACCAGTGTAATTAATAATGCATTAGTTGGGTTGTTTTCCTGACAATATAATCAAGATGTAGTTCCTAATTCCAGTACAAACATTCGAGAACAATTATGCATAACACTAGGAAACATTCGGACAATTTCATAAAGTTAAACACGTGATCAGCCTTGTATGACGCCAATAAGAGTCGTGTTTGATTCCTATTATTAATTTGAAGTCAGTGATGCCAATACTGAACTTGATCAATAACCACTACACCGTTTATATGATCAAACATGAGGGAGTACAGTGGATGAGTCTACGGTTACTATATTGGAATATCGTGATTATACGGCGCTGATCGATAAACTCTGAGTCATTCCGAATGTGGAACACTGTAACATAAAACGGGAGGATTGTGACTCGATCTCTCTAATTTTCTCGCTTTCGCTCTTCTGTAACACAAATGAAATTATTTCTGTACAATTCTTTGATCTACCGATTCATCAAATACAGAATTTATGCGAAAATTTATCCAAAAAGTCATATATGAAAACGAGTTCTATAATAGTCCGATAAAACAGACCTAAAGCCTTAACTAAGCTGAAATAACTAAATAACACATTATTGTGACTAAGTATCAATGCATATTTCGATCGATGCATTTGTCATGGTCAAGGCTGTATACCAAGAACATTATAAATCCGAATTTAACACAGACAATTTTATCTCTAAGTCATCTTAGAAACACGGAATATCAAAGAGAGAGAGATTAAAGAGAAATCCATGCACGGTAATGCGACAAATGGAATCATAAAATATTTCTATTAATTTTGATAAAGATACAGCAGTGACAGATTTAAACTTAGAAACCAGAGAAATCGAAGTTTTCCTGTCGTCTGAGAACTTATTACAAAGAATTAATAATATTCACCGAGATCGTGATTGTAATCTTATTTCGCGTGACTGAGTAGAGATCTAGACTCCGTTCTAAAATTACACCAATTCATTTAGATTTGTGAAAATAATAAGAAGATTATTCGCCCACAAACACGACATGAACAGCTGATAATCAGAGAGGTCGTTTCCAAATATTTTTATCAAGTGCAAACTTATTTAGAAGCAGGAACTATGTTTTATCAACATTCTAGTTTCATAAAAGCAGTAGGTACCGTCAGGTGTAAATATTCTTACAATTATGTATCCACTACCCAAATGCACCAACCCAGATTATAACACGAGCACATTAATCACACAGGATTGTCGGTGGTTTATTAATTAAAAACATCACTCAGCGAACCTCTGAAAATTGAGCTTCAAAACAGCTTATATCAAGTTCTGCTGTAAAATGAAATATACCAGGTGCCCGGTCTGGCGTTAATTATCTGCTAAGTAAATGATCCGCGCGAACTTCAGAATTTACTGTTGTTTATGTGGACCGTTAAGCTCTGTTCAAGTTATAGTTTCAAAAATATCTTAACGAGTTCTGGTAAAAACATACCATATTTTTATGTCCATTTTATACATTAATGTTCCTAACTCATCACTTGACCTGAGAGATAATTGTATATTAAATATTTACGAGAGGTAGTAAATACCCAGAATGCCAAAATCTCAGACACAGTGTGAGAAAACTTATTCTAAATAATCTAAAATACACTGGCAATCTCTTTTCTTTCATGTAATGAAATATTCATACGGGTTTGCATTGAATGTGTAAGTGATATGTAATCGATGGAAAACATTCCAAATACGTGGAACATTATCACTATCTACAGCTTTGTGTTAATATTTCTTCCTAACAGTGAGAGATTATTTTTAAGGATCATTGATTTCGGTGTGTATGTTTAACCACTGCTCCCGTTCGGGATCTTCACTAACCAATATAAATATATACACACGCATGATCGGACCACGATATCAACAACAAAATTACCCACCTGTCCAAAACGAGTTCTTCCAATTGATTAAGATCACAAGCGATATATTCCAGTGCAGCGTCTGTGACACGCGGACACCATGAGAGGTCAAGAACTCTAAGTTTGCGGAGATTTTCGGCAATGAGTTCAACACCATCGTCTGTGATTTTACTACAACCAGACAAACTCAATATAGTCAAATTTGGCAAAGAATGAACGATATTCACGACGCCATGATTCGTTATTTCCCAGCAAGATTGTAATCTGAGAATACACAACGTATAACTTTGTTTAGCACTAAAAAACGCGAGGGCAGCGTCTGTCACGTGGTATGCTTGGAGATTAAACTCATACAGTGATGGTAATAGCTGCGAAACAGCACCTATTGTGTCGTCTGCTACATTAATACAATCACTTACACTTAGAGATACAATTTTAGGATTCAAACACGACCAGAGCCCAGTTTCAGTCAATTCGTTACAACCAGATATTTCCAAACGATAAATTCCAGAAAGTCTCTTAAACAGAACTTCTAACCCTGAATCAGTCACGTTTGAACACCTGAGACAAACAGAACGTATCTGCTTCTTGCAGTTAGAGAAATGATTCACAAAATCTGCAATGTCTTCGTCTGTGGCTCCAAACAAACAAACTGCATCAAAACTTCGTTGTTGCAAGCTTTCATAAAACAAACGTCTTGTATCATCACGTTTGCTCAATTCCCTACAAGCAATCACTGGTATCACATTCATCCAAAATTTCGGTTGGTACAAAATATTTTTCCAGGCTTTGCATACTTGTGACAGTTTGCCTCTTTCTTCTGCCGAGAAAAACATGAAAAACTTAGACAAAAACCTTTCGTCCAGAAATAAATCTCTCACTACTGTCGGCTGCGTTCGGCCAAACAGGCTCCGAATTTTTCGCGCTATAAGTGGTTTTGGTGAACGCACCATTCTCTGACCTTGTGCTGACGATATTGTCGATCCGTTAGTTGTCGTCTGCTTGTTTACAATCTCTTTCGAAGGAGTCGTCTGTGGCTGTTGGGGCTGTTCTCTGTGTAACCTCAATCCTCGAATGCCATTTGATATTTCCATATACGCCTTTCTAATGGTCGACATGTTCAAATTATCCAATACTTCAATTCCCAGACCAATATTGAACTAATTTTAGGAACAATCAACTCACGGCAATTCCATTATGTCCAAGAGCCCATTGTGACTTTGCTCAGATGAATTGATACACAACAGTATAACGATCCATTAGTTAGTTTGCTCCGTGGAAATTTACGCTCTTTTCCTAATTAAGAATCAAGTCATGTTCATTCATAAACCCTACGAGTTTACAATTTTCCTCTGTTTTGTCTTTATATTTTATAGAAACAGTAGCTGTATCACTGGCGAATTATCAATACCAATAGCTTGGTTTTACAAGTACAGCCTCAGATAGGGAACGTGCTTCAATATTCTGGCGTTTCTGCTGTTAGAAAATCCATATCGGAAAGTTTTCTTGTAGAACAGAGCAGCGTTTTCAGCGTACTGGAAACTGACGGAATGAAACACGTTATAGAATATTAACGTAGATGGTCGATGAATTGATTCCAGTACTAACCTCTTAAATAAGATCATACGAGTCTTAAACAACAAACATATCTACATGTATGGACTTCGTTAAGAGATTTGAACGATGATGAAAAACATTTAGTTCATATGGTTTGTTTTTGGTTAAAAGAAAACAAGGAATATACACGTTCAGATAATGAAGGGAGACAACTCGATAGAGAATTGTTAAAATATTCGGTAATTCGTTTAGGGTTTATTTGCCCATTGAATGAAACTTTGTACTCCGTGGTGTACACACACATATTACTGCGAATAATTTTCCGTTTTCAACATTGTCCTATATAAGTTTGTGATCGAGTAAACAAGTACTTTGGCATCTCAGGTTGACTGCGTATTATAAATAGATAAAAATGAAGATACGTGAATATAATTAAATATCTATATATTTATTGAAAGACACGTGACATTAATTATCACCGTGACCAGTAAAGTTTTTCCAAAAGGTGCATCGTTGACTTCATTAACACCTTTCTTCAATACACATTATAAGGGAGTGTTAAACACTGTTCAATATTTTCTTACAAATAACAGGTATTTTGATTATCTTTGATCTCAATATGAATTGGTTCCCGGCGATTCAGTCACTAAATATCGGATTATTTTTATTAGGGTACCAGTAAATCATTAGACAACTCTGTCCTACTTGGGGCGTTTTTCCCTCTTTGTATTTGTAATTTAAATATGAGACGTAAAAAGGTTTCTAGCTTCCAGTAACCCAGTCGACCCTTTTTTGCCCCGACCCTAGACTTTTTTATTTCGGTCAATTTTATTTTCTTGCCGATATTTTCATTTTCTGGTGAACTATATGTCCGAACTTTAAAAGATATTTGAAAAACAGAAATTCTACCGACCCAATATTTTGAGATTTTAGTGGAAACATGGCTTTCTGCCTGAACAGCGGATATCGTAAATAAGGATATAAAGATAGATATATATATATATATATATATATATATAGACGGACAATAATGACATTATTTCAAGAAATCTTTCAAATAATTGAAATGTTCAGAACTCAGATGGCGTATGATTAATTGATTCAAGGATCATGTTGTCTAGCTCGTGATCTGAAACGTAAAATACGACCGTGAAGACCTTATAAGTAATTCTAATGGAATCTTTTTAGACGATAATGATTTCTGAGAAGTAATGTATCTCGGAAAATTCAATAGACGTCTACTAATTTCAGTCGCCCCCGCAATGTACCTAAACATAAGACCATGGACATTCAACGTGACCTGTTAATTTAAGTTTGTGTTTTAATAATTACTTAGAATTATGCAATCTCACTGGCTAAGCAAAGTCCTCTATGTCTAAAAATATAAATTAATAGTATCAGTAAATATACACAATATTATTTCAAACATTCAAACTTTGATAAACTTCTGATATCGATATAAAACCCCAGGCAAATAAATGTTAACCACACTTGCGTACTGAATGAGTCTTGTGATGTTTTTATGTACACTCCTCGTAAAATTTGGAATACTGCGTTAGTTGGACCGCAATAAAACAGATGTTTCAGAAAAGTTTCTTTTCTTTTACCGATCAGTTCTATTGAGTAGATTACCTTTTTCCGTTTTCAAAGAAAAGACAGTTATTGCATCGAACTGATCACTAAAATGTGTCGAATTTCGAGGATCTTACATTTTACACACATGATATGGATAATACCACATACTAAGACAGTCTGACATATGTTAGGCTTGAAAATTGATTTTCTTCCCAGATGAAAACATTAAACAATGTTTGTAGATTAATTTTCCCCAAGGAGAGGTTGTCGTGGCCTCCACGTGAAGGAACTAAATGAATTATGTGTGTTGTTTTGGATGTAGTAAGCTTTTTGAGTTTTAACTACTTCACGTACAGGATGTCTTTCGTGAGTTTCATCTACTTCACGTATCGGTTGTCTTTCGTGAGTTTTATCTACTTCACGTACAGGTTGTCTTTCGTGAGTTTTATCTACTTCACGTACAGGTTGTCTTTCGTGAGTTTCATCTACTTCACGTACAGATTGTCTTTCGTGAGTTCTATCTACTTCACGTACAGGTTGTCTTTCGTGAGTTTTATCTACTTCACGAATCGGTTGTCTTTCGTGAGTTTTGTCAACTTCACGTACAGGTTGTCTTTCTTGAGTTTTATCTACTTCGTTGATAGGTTGTCTTTCATAAGTTTTATCTACTTCACGTACAGGTTGTCTTTCTTGAGTTTTATCTACTTCACGTACAGATTGTCTTTCGTGAGTTCTATCTACTTCACGTGCAGGTTGTCTTTCGTGAGTTTTATCTACTTCACGAATCGGTTGTCTTTCGTGAGTTTTGTCAACTTCACGTACAGGTTGTCTTTCTTGAGTTTTATCTACTTCGTTGATAGGTTGTCTTCCGTACGTTTTATCTACTTCATGTATCGGCTGTCTTTCGTGAGTTTTATTTACTTCACGCATAGGTTGTCTTTCGTGAGCTATATCTCCTTCGCCAATCGGTTGTCTTTCGTCGGGAAATCTTCAAATTATCCACACGGGAAAGGCAAGTGAATGAAAAACGGTTTAATTAAAACATGCAGAACATAAATGACGACAATAGCTGTCGAGGGAATCGATGATCAGAAAAAAGATGTAGAACGTATAGTCCATAAATCTAACAAATAATTCATCTCTCATAATTGCGATATAAATTGTGAATTACGGAAATTTGAATGAACTTGGAGTATCTTGGAGTAACCAGTTTCTACCCGCAGAGGTATTTTATATTTTTCCGATAATATTTTTAAATGTATGGGGTTACATGTATTGATTTTTTAGGAGATGACGAAACTACCATTGGACACAAACTGGATATACCGATAACACTGGAATGCCTGTGACTTACAAGATCTGTCAGTTTCTTCTGTTAAATTACATCTGTACACCGACAAAAGGTCTAAGGCAAGTTAATGAACTAATATTGATCACAGTAACACAATTTCAATATAATGATCTTAAATAACCATATAATCCCTTGTTATGTCGGAAATAATACATTACAACAATGAATACTTGTTTGTGTTGAGTAGCGTCCATCTGTTACAAAAGTTCATGTTTAAGCTTGTCTTGGCAAGGTTTTGTATCACCAATAAACCAGTCTTGTACATAGAGACGGGGGGATTAAAGACGTTAGATATTTTTGTTCTACAGAAACGATCTTTGTTTGTTCACATCTCTTGCTCTTCGATTTAGTATCATATTAATAATTATGTGTTTAGCAAATCTATATTCCTACAAAAACTCCTGCCTACAGTAGACAATTATGAATAATTGATAAACTTCCAAACGAGTTCATATTTATTATCTGGATACTAGACCTAAGACGCGGGTACGTTACATGTACTATAAATTCCTCCGCATTGTCAGATAAATTTTCTTTATTCAAACCACCTGCCTCTTCCATTCTACGTACACTTTGTTTTCGCTTTATGTGCGTGTGTTTATATGTGTATACGTACATTTCTGTGTAAGATATCAGTCGACAAGCAGAAAGACGCTTATTTGTCTTTAAAGAAAACCAGAATATATGATATGTTAACAAAAGATTCAAATTATTTTTTTTTTTCATAGAATATTGTATACGAGTATTATGACTGAACAAAATGTTACAAGAAGCTCCTAAATATGGGAACTTTGTTAATGGTTTATTAGCGATTCGTTTGGTTTTCAGAAGAGATAATTATTTCCGAGACTGTTTTAATTAATTTCGCTGATATTTTTTGTGGTCACTGACATTTGATATTTACGCCCATTTACGTGTGCAATACAACGACGACAACATGCCAAACCGATATAATGTGAAATAGCTATTGAATTACTATTTGAAGCTGTACATAAAAATTACATTTGAAAATAGATCAAATGTAAAATTGTCTTAAAGTTAAAAAGTTTCATGGAAAATATTATCATGCCATAAGCAAAAATATACGTATATAAATATATGTTTCTCGGCAAGCAGCAGACAAAAGGGAAAGTAACTCTGCGTCAGGGATAGGACGATATCGGACGTCATGACGTCATTGATGTTAGCAACGGCTTTACGTCGTTAAAGACACACGCAGAAATCATTGAAATTTTTTAAGTTTTGTGAAAATAAAGAAAGAAGAATATAGTTCTAGTCTATCTGAAAGCAATCGTGTTTTCGACGCACTGGCATGCGCCCCAGATGATTGTTTTACAGTCACGTGGTGGTTGCTGCCATCGTGTAAGTATAAATCATGTTTTGCCGTTATAAGATCGGGTAATCCTGAATGCAGGCTTGATTAACGTTAACACCCACAGTTCCTACACGAAAATAACATTAAATAAGTAATCGCCATTCGATAATAAGATTTTCCAATAATTTGTGCTATTTATTGCGTATGATTCATACCTCAAATAAATTTTAAAAATATCCTTCTTGTAGCAAAAAGCTCAATTTCAACTCCTTATGTAGTGAACTGTACAGATGCCGTCAACAAGACTACAACGAAGTCAGTGTGGAGTACAGTCTAGAAATAATGACATCACACCTAATGGAAATGGTCAACACAGTAGAAAACAGCAAGGAGAGAAGAAGAAAAAGGTCCATTAATTTATTGCAATGTTAATCTGGTTGCTGATAATATGTTCACTTGTGTCGTTCGTAACTTTCAGTGATCGTACAATTGTTGGGGCATAAACGGGAAAGTTTATTTACAACAAGCAAGGGCTTAACTCACTAATACTCAGACAGACGGACAAAAATTGCCCCTAATCTCGCACAAGTGTCCAAAATAGTAATAAATATTGTCTCATCACACAATACATAGCGCAACTTTCACGACCAGCTTTCAAAACACAATCTAATAAATTTCTTCTAGATAATTTAACAGACACGAACCAGTCGACCTTTACTGACGTCATATAAGAAAACTTCATGTTTGTGTTATCGCCTCTTATTAGCTGGTTTTCGAGAAGACATTGGACTCTTCATCTGCTGAGATCATATTCAATTTATTCATGTAAATATTATTACTTCACCGGTGACATTACTTAACGAATCTGGCAAGCCACGCAATAAATCTTTCAAACTTCCGATAAAAATTCACGTCCTTTGTCTAAAAATAGACACCCTCTTAAATGTATCATTCATATGTTTCTACGACATTCAGACGCTGATGATAGATTGCCCCAAGAGGTCAAGAACCAGAAGTGGTTGTGAGTATGGCACTCTTCCCGAGAATGAAGGAGATAAAAAATTTAACCGGAAAAGTAATTCCTGCTCTTCACCCCAATCCTCGCGCCAGTGTAAAGAATACGACCGGAAGACTCAACTCAAAGTAAGTAATAAACTACCCGAACATTTTACAGAGATCGTTTGCTCAAAGTCAACCATTATTAGAACTCATTAAGGGTTAAGGGCCTGAACTCAAAATCTATGTTTTTCTATGAAATTTAGAAACTCCTGATAGTTACTACAGAAATAAGTGAAGCCAAGGTGAATGAGGGATTGAAATACTGTGTTTATTTCTTTTCATATCAATAGAATATCAACAAAATTAACATTTATGAATTTCACTAAACCCTTGATATAACCAAGTTTCCAATATTGTTATTTTTAGTTTAATTAAGCGTAAAGTTCCTTAAAATGTACATAGTTTTATTGTACGTGAGTTTTCAACAACCTAGTAAGGACAGGAGACACTACATACCATTTAGTTAAGTACAGCTGTGTAATTCAATCAGTACATGTGTATATTTAACCATAATCTGACATAGTCTACAAACAATTCCAAGATCAGATTGTGTTTGATCTCAGCGAACTATCGGAGCTTCTTATTACAGCAAATATGCGATAAACATTTCCGATTTTAATTTAAGGGTATAAGGCGTGTATCTTAAATTATAAAAAAGGCAATTCCAGAAATCAATACTAAGCTAAATTGCCCAGAAATCATCCGTTTATGAAAACATCGTTTGTTGTGCACAATATTTGTTCTTACCAGTGTCATTACACCAACACATAAAGTTGTGATTTTTGTAATCAACTGCTGAGAAAATAAATCCAATTACTTCAGTCTACGGTGTACAATTAATTAACAATCCACCGGGGAAATCCTTGAAATTATTACAACACATTTTTTTTTCAAAGCCAGATAAACTCAAATTGAAACTGTGTAGTTCCGTCTACGTTATAATTATGGCTTTCAGAAATAATAGCAGAGTTGTAAACAAATAATTACTGTCATCTGATTTACTTATTCATACAAACCTTTCTAGCTTTTTATTCACCACAAGGTTAATAATTGCAAAACCATCGGACAAATACAAGTATATTACAATATATAGTAAAACCTCGATATTAAGGCCACCTTTTGGGACCAGAAAAAAATGGCCCTAATAGTAAGGTGGTCTCAGAGTCAAGTTGAAATAAAGAAGAAATATTAAAAAATTGTAGTAAATTGGTTGTATTATTGAGGTGGTCCCTTAGTGAGGTTCACTGTATAATTGTATGCGTACAGAATTCGTATTTTTAAATATTCAGATCCCGCAAAATCATTTGCGCACACGAAGTGAAACATAATTTTATAAAACACATTAAACGTTACCGAAGTGACAAAAGTATTGAATGCGTCTATCATTATACAAAACACATATCAACTGTATCTGTCTAATGATTCTTGAATAAATCGTGGACATTTGTTTTAAAAGGAGTTATGGAACGACCAAAAAATTTATCAACGCACTACGTATAACAACAATTTAACTATATGCTTAACTATACATATATTTAATCCAGTTAGGTTAGTATAATATAATGGTATAGTACAATCTTTTTAACAGACACCAAAGAATATTTCCGATACCCTTTACCTGAATAAAAGAACGTTCGTTAATTAGACGAACATAGTAAGAAAAGATAATTGCTTCTAATCAATATCAGACTGAATGTAAAACAACATTTTCTAATTTACTTCAGAGGGTTTTTATGATCAACAAAACATTTTCCACATTAAATGGTTGGGTGACAAGGTCAAGATAAAATAGAAGTAGAACTTCTGCAGACACTTTTCACTATAGGGTTTGACCGTTGTATCATACAAATTAGAAAAAAAATCATAAGATTTGAAATATTATTCAAAGAATTTTAGTAACCGAAAAGAAACTACTGCAATGAAAACAAATTTCACGATTCTACATGTTGTGTGCATCATGTTTTCTGAGACTGGTTAATATATAATTAAAATTGTTTGTTTTTGTTTCAAACAGGAGCTAAAACACAGGATCGCTTCCATCAATATACAGAATCGTCCGATACCCGACACAGACAATTTGAATATTTTAGTAACAGAACTGAAAATCCGACTGGCTGCTATTAGTGATATTATAGAAGAGAAAGTAGCAAAGCGAGGAGCGGAGATTCATGTCACTGTTTCAAACAGAGGACAACGTATGGTACCACTGTGGTCCATCAATAGACAACAAGATCCTACATTGATTTGTTCGATAAAAGTTCCTATAACTAAACCGAAAAACAAACCTCTCCGCAAATATATGTAATCACTAGTACTGTCGTTTTTCATATAGAATTTATACCAATACTTTCCTGACCCTCAGGCTGTAACGTTTAAATGGGAGATAAATCTTGGAATACTCAATAAAAGTTAAGCAAATGTCACTTCCCTTTTTGTGTCTCCGCAAATTTATTTCGCATTCACTTTTTAATTTTCGGTTCGATTTTGTGAAAACAATGAATGACGGATAGAATTACACTTACTTATTTGAGAAAAAACACGCTAAATTGTGTCATTGAATAAAATAGTTCAGTAATCTCAATACATGTTAACTCCATAAATATAATAGATTGTTATAACAAAGTGAGGAATTGACAGATAATTGGTAAGTATTTTTTATTTATTTTTATGGTAATGGATAGAAGAGAAATGGAGTGCCTTAGGCTGTACTTTTTTAATATTGGTAACCATGGTGTAAACGACTCAGAAAAAGAATCCATTAGTTATTTGTGCATTTAATAACCATTTTTGCTCTATCGCGCGCACCTTACGTGTCAAAATAAAAAAAGACTCGCAGTTGCCATCTGGACATGTACTGACTACACAAACTATTTCGTGTCGATTTCATTAAATTTATATCACAATTATGCTAATAAATCGATCTTAAATGCATTATTTTCAGGGACATACGACATTATTTAGATTTAACAAGAATAAGTATGTATACCATCGTCAAACCACAGCAGATTGTCAAACAACGGCAATTGATCAATCAACCTCAACCGGTAGTGATCGATCACAGACATGGTGGGAATAAATACCGCAAAGAAACAACGTGGTACGGAGATATTCCATACAGTAGTCTCAAACATGAGCGTGATGTTCTTCTTGAGTCAGAAAAAGGCTATAAAAAGCAACTTAAAGAGTTGCAAAAAGAAAAAGATGAATTACTTAAGCTCTATGAACCGACTTATGCAGAAAATAAACAACTGAAGAGTATCATAATGCACGGTCCGAATGCAGTAAAAATAAAACGATTGAGAAAGGACAAACGGGAACTAGAAACGGAACTAGATAACTTGAAAAACGATCACAAGGAATTGTCTGAACAAATGAAATCATTGTTAAATGCGAGTAAAACACACACTCGTGACCAAGTCCTGGAACGTCAGTGGCAAACAATACTGACAGGTAGAAGTACTTATGTGTCAAAACAGACTCAAAAGGGACAAACGCAAGATAAAACTGAAACTGCTAACGAACTTAATTCAAGCCACAATGATCACGCCGGAGAAACAGATAATGATGTAGATATGTATGATCTACATATAGATACAGTCGAAAAGGAAATACAAATACTTCTAAATAATGTGAAACAACTAAAAAATGAGAAAAAGAAAGTAGACTATGCCATGTCACAGAGAAAGGGTGCAATTGTAGGAAATCAAGCGCTCCGAAATGCTATAAATGAAAAGCTTCAAAAGGACTTACATCAGTTTGAAGAAAAGGTTAATAATGCAAGATTAAAAAGTTCAGAATTAAAGCAAAATCTTGAAGAAAATATAAACCAAGAAAAAAATGACGATGATGATTTCGTAAATCAGAAAACTCTTAACATCACTATTTCGAGTGTCAAAAATAATTTTATTACGGTTGAAACACAAACAGACGCGGAACCAAAACGTGAAAAAAATGATAAATCATCTGATCGTTTAGAACTGAGTAAAAGAAAGAAATATTCAAAGCGTTTAGTTGAAAATCGAGCCGTACAAACTGACATTACGACAATTGAACAACAGAAAAACATTCAAGTTAATATAAGCAACTTAAATTCAATGGCTTCGCGCAAAAACATTTCTTCAACTAAACGCCGAATAGAGTACGGAGACAAACTAAAAATAAACAGTTCATATGACGCTCAACTCAAAGTCGAAGAGAACAGGCAACAATACCATTCTAAGTCAGATGGGAAAGTGACCAACAACCGAAATATTGAAGACGACAAAACAACAAAAAAACTGAAGATAAAAACAGTTAAAACAACCGTTGATGAAACAAAAGAAACAAAGACCATTAAATCTCATAAGAAGAAATCTCCAGAAAAAATGAACTTACAAACTAATTCCACTCCAACTGGTGATCTACCAATAAAAACAACGGATAATAGAGTTCAGTCAAAAAGCGTCGGTCACATACCTGAGCTGACTGAGTCAGATGACATTCAAGATAAAATAATGGATAAATTTGTTTTACCGAAGCTTAAACATACTGGATATGTGGCAAAAACTCGAAATAACAAGTATTTACGGAGCATGAAGGATGAGCGAAAAACCAGCTTAGATTCAAAGAATGTGCGCACAACAAAGGTATTAAAGAAAAGTTCGGTTAAAGAAAAATCTGTACCATCTTTGTCATCCGTTGATGAAAACAGAAGTCAAAGTGAACTTGGTCCATATCACAGACCTGTTTCACGAGCGGATACACCCATGAATGATATTCCAGATTTCGACTTTGTTGTACCACGCAAAAACGGTAGAGTACATTATAAAGGCAAGTCAGTCACAGAAACTACTGGTTTCAGTCCAAACGAAGCAGCTTATGATGAAGTGTTGTTCGATTTAAAACAACGATATAAACATTCCGAGTCAAATATGATTGACGAATTTGACAAAACATACAGGGAGCTTAAAGATTCAAGCAGAGAACATCAAAATCGAACACAAACTTTTGTAAATCAACCCTCCCCGTCCATTCCGTTTCATTCTGATGGTAAAACTGTAACAGAAAATGAATTGAAGAAATTGATACAAAGATAATAAATGTGATCTAAATGTGACAATGATGTCTTTTATATTATATTGGTTCATACAATAAAACCAGAAAACATTAATTTATTAATAATTGTATTTTACACATTTGTCACCCTAGCCATGCATTTCAAAAGCCTAAGTTTGTGAATAGGGAAATATCTAAGCTAAATTATTTAATTTTGTTGTAATACTTCAGAACGGAGTAGTGTACTATTTAAAGATATATTATACAGTAAATGCATCAACTGGTTTATCATATATTTGAAACTCCAGGTACATCACCGTTCATATAAACCCTGTACATGGATGCCCGGAGTAATTAGTGCATTGATAAGATAAAAAAAAGCATCAAATACTGCGTGACAACTTTATTAGTTGTATCATTTGTATACCGCACAAATAAAGCGTTGTTTGAAAACGATGTGAAGTTCATAAACTGTACAGTTATCAAGTTGGAAGACACATATAAACACCTTACATAAATGGTTTCTGTAGTCGATGAAATTATCTTGACCGAGGGAAAACTGGAAATAAAATTTACCCGTATCGCTATTAGAAATATTATTGACATGAATTTAGTGTAAGTCACGTAGTTGTTTTTCGATTCGTAATTCTTGCGATAAGGTGTAGTCTTTAAAACAATACAATTATAAGGACGGAACATACAAATAACTAATGCGTCATGTGTCAATACACACCTTTCAGTCATTGTAAGTTCCACAGGCTTTTCAAACGATTTCTTATTTCTATTGTTATTGTGCTTTGAATTCATTTTACCGTTCAATATTAACGCGTTCAAATCTGACGTATACTTTAATGAATGTATACTTTCTAAAATTACACTATCAAAACAAAGGAAACATTGTGCCACTGTTCATGACAAACGATATTTCTTTATAATGGAAAATGTAAAAATTGCGATACAAAAATTATAATTCAAGTATTGTCATCCGACATTTTGCGAATATAAATACTTACACAGGTATGTTTTATTGCTCTTTTTCTAACATAAAAAAAAACTTCATGTAATATGAATGTTCATTTCATACACATTTGCAACATTTGTTGGTTTTCGTGCGCTAGAGGTATTGTATAATGAGTTTTTTATGCTTGGTATGGCTAAAAATCGGTACTGTTGCCTGTGTTGTGAATTGTTCTGAATTGTGCGGAAATTACGTTATACACGTACTTGAATAAACTGCGATTAAGAGTAGCGGTGGTCATGTTCCATATAAATCAGGAAAAGCAGCACAATCGAAAAATGCCGTAAAATTAGTATTGTTTTCAATGGTGCAATAATGAGGCGTTTCAGTACTGCCTAGATACAATATGATTAATTTATCTCTATTGTTTTGTAGAGTATTACATAAAATACTGTATTAACATTGTTATTGAATAACAATATAAAGAAACATCAGCATTATCATCATTCATAGCATATTTATTTCAAAGAGGATTTCATGACTAATCGTAATAAATAAAACTTACATACTTAAGATAGAACAGAATTTATTTTATTCCATAGCAGTTATTCATGTAAACTTTTGTTTCGTTCTTCTCACAGAGAAGTATGTTCACCACTGTTACAAAGCCTAAGGTCGCAGATCACAGATTCACTCCTGATCAACCTGTACCCGAAATAATAGACCACCGTCTAAGAGGTCCCCGAGATGGAAGGTGGTCCACTGGACAAACAGCAAGTCATAAGACATACGACAGTATAAAACATCAACTTGAGGTGTCAATAGCAACGGAAAAGAAACTAACAGGAAGAATAAAAGAACTTGAGAAAGAGAATGAAAAATTATTGGAAGTTTATGAATCAACAAACACGGAAAATAACATTCTCAAAAGTCACATGAAACATGGCCCGAGTGCTCAAAAAATCAAGCAATTACAAAAAGATAAGAAAGAAATAGAGGATGAATTGAATAAAAAAGTGGAAGAAAATCAAATACTCTTTGACCAGATAAAGGAGTTCGAACAAACAGCGATTACAACGAAAGATTTGTATGTAGAAAAGAATTGGCGTAAAGCTGTTGAAATGGGAAGGCAGCGACGAGAAGAAAAAGATGCTGCGGTAGGTACACAGGGACCATTTAAAGAAGCGAATTATAAGCAAAAGAAGGGCAAAAATATGACAGATGAATTGTTTGAAACGCAGGATAGCAGAGATCTTCAAATAGACAATCTTGAAAAGGGAACACTGATACTACTTAACAATATTCGGTTGTTTAAACAGAATAAAGAAGATATAGATTACGCGAACTTTATTGGCAAAGGCGCTATAACACGAAACAAAGCTGTAAAAGATGCTATAAATGAAAAATTAGATCGTGACTTGGAAAGTTTTGCTAATCGTTTGGATGCACTACAACGGAAGGCTAAACATTTGAAAGTGAACAAAGGAAAAGACGATTCTGATGCTACTCCAAATGTATCAACACCACCTAATAAACCTACAAATGGAGCAGATACAAGCAATTCAATAAAATCAAACAAAAATGTAGTCGAAAATGTGTCATCTAACAAAGCAAGTGTATCATCTAAGAACAATGTAAGAAATACACATAATTCGGTCAGTGCCGATTCGACTTCAAATACCACATCAGCGACTAAGAGAGAAACAAAAAATAAAGACAACGCATCATTTGCACACGGTAAAAAAGTGAAAATCGGATCGCCGATAGTAAATCATTGGGATCATTTGGCTGAGAAACTTATTAAGACAGAGAAATATGGTGGATCTAAATCAGGAAGACAGCAAAATCACAGAAACGGCAAGCCGGTCACCAATGGACAATCTTCCGCACAATCAAACAACGTTATGAAAGTATCTTCACCGAACCCGTTGAAATCATATCACCATGACAATTCACATATCAATAGAACCTATAGAATCTTATCTCCAACTTCAAGCTATTCAGAAACATCCAACAACTCGGAACAGTCACAGACACATGTCACAAGTAAATCAAATAGCACCGAATTTCAATCTGAAGGCATAAGATTTGTTTCAACACAGCGCAGTTTTCAAAAGAATCAAAATGGGAATTATGACTATGTCTCAGCGCTAAAAAACAGGAGACAAAATCAACACCATTCTACTAGAGCAAATGCGACTGCCAAAGAACAAAACAAAGTAAAGGAACAGACAAAAGAAACAGAGCAGTCGGAAGAAATTGATAATGACGAACAAGAAATAACTAGAGACGTGTCAGCATATGATGCAGTTCTCCTTGACCTAAAAACCCAGCACGAGGTCCATGAAAAAGTACAGAGAACTACCAGTGTGAGCCGGCAACATATGGAGGCTAAAACAAAGAGGCAAAGAGAAATGTACAATAAGTACGATACTGCAAACGAAAGAAGGATGTCGTCTCCGAAGTCACTGAACTACACAGCAAATAATTACTTGCCAGGTAGTTATAGTGCAAGAACACTGAACCTTCTATGAGGGAAAACGTGACTTGAAAACCTTGCAATCTAGAATGCATTCGTATGGCTTATTCAAACTGGGCTATTGTACAAAATATTGTGTTTGTTTGCCATTATTATCAGCGTTACGCTTGTCCAAACCATAATCAATGATTAAAATAACTTGAGAATGCTGGTGAGAATGAAGTCTGGTATAAAATGACAGTCTGTTCTAATGTATAATTCTGTCTTAAGTACAAAACGTTAAAACATTAGGTAAACAAAGTTTTACTGCGCATTATTATATATCGCCATTGTCTGTTGTTGATTTATATCGGAAAGCACATTTTTTTTGTTTTGTTTGACAGTTTTTTTAATTAGTCAATGAGCAATAAAACAGTACGGCTGATAATTGCCCTACCAATATTCCAGGGTAACATGTAAAAACCTGTTTCTCGGGATACCGTACCGCAAACGAACTAAACCATCCAAAATATAAGTCCAAGATCTGAGATTAATGGCATTGAGGATATTATAACCATACAGTCTCTTTGAAACATGCATTTGAGATTCCAGTCCAGGAGCTCTTTATCAGCATTTCTAGAGGTTATAAAACTTGAGATTGGACTTATAGCATACTAATATGTATGTTTGTCATAAATGAGCATATACATGTAATACAGATTTTGTTTAATTTCATTATTGTTTCATGTTGTTTTGCGGCGCATCAACAACTTTGGTCATTTAGCGCGCATTAAAAACGTATATACATAATCAAAATGAATGTGTAAAACATGTATTACAATTTATTTTGAATTCAAATCGCCTAAATGTAAGCAATAATTGCTTCACGCCTGACAAAAACAAAAAGGGCGTTCACAAAAATGTGTCTAAAACAAATTGGCTGAAGGTCCATGCAATCAATAAAAATATGAAAAGTATGTGGTGTATCACACAGAACACATTCAGGTTTATTATCTCTGGTGAGAACCAAAAATGGGTCAATTGTGAATGACCAATTTCTGCATCTAGCAATTAAGAATGGACCTGTAATCGGGGTGCCGCACTCCGAGGGTTGACATGACAGAGTGAAGATCGTTGTAAATGCCAATATTCCATTGGGACTGCCGGAAGATCGGTGGTTAGTAAAAGTAGAAGATTTAAATCAGAGTATGGGGTTTTGAAAGTTGGTATTAATAATGCCAGGGCTGATCAAGCATTTGTATCAGTCTTATCCTTACCTTTAATACCCAGGTAACCTGACATCGAACAAAAAACACTTCGTGTTTTGTATGCGCTGAGGCCAGATAATCGCTCAAAGATAGCACAGATAGTAGGGATCCCTAAAATCATACCAGTTAAGGTTTATACGGTTGACCATGAATCTGAGAGTCTAAGTGCTTGTATGGAACACGTTGTTATATTTTCTGATACTGCTGCAGCTACAACAATTTCGCCGTCTTTAGAAAATATTTATTTTCTAAGGAAAATGGGTACAAATGGATTTATGGGTTGAATAATGCTCTGTAATTTCATGGGAGTTAGTTTGGAACTCTGTGGAACGCCCATATTATACTTGTATACGAGACACCGTAAAAATAGTCTTTAAAATTAAGTTGAGAATATTGAGAGCACAAATTTGACTTACGAGCTAAGTCTAAAGTTTTATAACCTCTGACTCTGTATTCAGTCGATTTGTTTAAATCACCGGATCAATTTACGAATAACATTGTCGACAGGTAATGGGCACACCATGAAATAAACTACAGAAAAAATTATTTGCTGACTTGAATAATTGAAAATATATTGCTCCGTGCGAAGCTATGGAGATGGTATATAGTAGAGAATAAAGTTTAAGATACCTATCAAAGTTTTCATGTATTCTTACCATTGATTGCTGGGATAAGTGTTCGCTTCTGCGGTAGTGCACATGAACTACCCAGTTGTATTATTTCGTAGAGTAAATGGGGTATTATAATGAGTATTTAAAAAAATAAAGTATAATATACTACTCGCCCAATTGATCCTACAATTGTTTGTATCTAAGTTATAACAAATGCATTCCATACCAACAGAACACATATCGTAATTCAATAGTTCATTTTACAAGGAGGGTATTATTTGCTTAAAACAATATTCGTGGATCGGTTGAATTGCTGTCAGACAATGGTTTGTTAAAATGTTTGTGAAAATGAGAACTCGATACTTATTCGTGAAAATTTAAAAGCCTGCAAAACTATATCCCTGGGATAATCCGCCATTTTAAAATATGACGTTCAGTATGATGTCGAATGTTTTATACACACGCAATTATGGATAAGTGTTGACTTCGGTAAGTACTTTTTTCAGTAGAACTTACTAACACTGAAGCATATAAAGCACAAGCTATCGTCAGCGGTGAAGACTATTTCACAAACGTCTACTTCTAAATCAACCAATTAGCAATTATAAGTTTCAGTGTGTACAATTGCGAACTTACTTATTGTATGGGATGCGAGTATTTGTTATCAAACAAATATTGTTCTGTAATTCAGTAAAGGGAAAATTGTTCTGGAGCCTGTGCAATTCGCGAATTCTACTAAATTAATCTACAAAAAACGAGCGATTCTGAAATTATGTTAAAACATTTTCCTTAGTTGCATGGTCTATGCCATTCATTGATAAAAATGATCATTATTTTAAGTATAGAGTCGATCTATATATTCGTAATCGCCTCTTGATCGTAAATATCTATAAATCTAAGCGATGATCGACATGTTACAGAAAACAAAGGTATTTAAATTTGGCTCACGTCGTCTGTAAAGGCGTGTTTATAATGTCCCAGTAATAAAGCAGTCAAATCTATATACAGCTTTGAAAACTTATCTCCGATACTTTATTTAACTTGTTTATAATCCCTTTCGATAGTTGGTTGGAGAACATGTTGTTCCTCCACGTATGTAGATATGACCATCCGAAACAATCGTCAGCATTTCGTCTATTGAACTTATCCTACTTACGGGTGGACAGATACATGTATATCACAATCTGAAATTGAAGTCAAACATAATTATTTTTTACGAAAGTTATAGCGATGCAGAACCGACCGAACACACGAACTAAAGAAATAATGATAATTATCTACGGTTTAATTAGCTCATCAAAACCCTCCACTCCGTCAAAAATAATGGGCGTTTCCACTAGATGGAGCTATATTAATATATTTGCAGGAAAAAAAGTGTAATTATCTATTTTGTCTAAACACATACTTCACAGCAATTATGTAATTCCGTTTTAACAATTATTGTACATTCAAGAATGTAAGGTATAATCAAATTGGGATTTAAAAATCAATATTCCCTTTTAGATTTGTGTACACAGTAAACAGCTCTTCGAGGAGGTGAGCCAGGTAGTTTGATGTCAACTAATTAACAATTTTATTTTCAGCAATGGCACCACCAAGTTGACACCGCCACTATCGAGATAAATTAATCCCACCAAGCAAGAAAATGTACACGATTGTTCCACACACCGAGATCATTGATCACGAGTCTAAACCTGGAGATCCTCGTCCAGAGATTATTGACCATCGAAATGAGCCAAAGAGAACTCGGTGGGTAAAAAGAAACAGAAAGGAACAACTGCCATATGACACTTTGAAAAAACACCGGGATGTACTTCTTGAAGAGGAGATAAAATACAAGAAACAAATTCGCGAACTTGAAAAGGAGAGGGACGAGCTAGTTAAAACTTACGAAAACACCTATCAAGAAAATAAAAAATTGAAAAGCATCATTGACCACGGTCCAGACGCTTCAAAAATGAAACAGCTAGCAAAAGATAAGAAAGAACAAAGTGGTATTATCGAACGATTAGAGGATGAAAATAATGTTTTAAATGAAAGGTTAAAAGAACTTGAAAGGCTTGGTGATCCGTTGAGAAAGGCCATAGCAACTAAACAATGGAAAGATGCCCTAGATAAAGCTCGTAGAATTCGAGAGGCGGAGGATGCCATTCCAACACAAGGTCCGTTTGTTGGCAATAAAATATTTAAGAAGAAGCGTGTCGCAATAGATGATGACCGTTTGGAGGAAACTGACGCTTACGATTTGCAGTTAGACAGTATTGAGAAAGAATCACAGAGACTTTTAACCAAAATTAAACAACTGAAACGCGAGAAAGAAAGCATAGATTATACGATGCTGATGGGAAAAGGAGCACTTACTAGAAACGCAGTCGTTGCAAATGCCATAAGTGAAAAACTAAATCGTGATCTGAATAAATACGCTATAAGACTTGAAAAGATAAAATTACGTCATAAACGTGCAAAAGAATTCGTGCAGACTGTTAAAAATCCTACAATTGTGAGCTCACCAGAAATTAATGAACCAGATACCCAAACACCAAAGACTACTAAAACATACAAAGCAAGTAACGTGAAAAGAAATCAGCAGCCCACGAACGAATCAAGCACCGAAAACAAAAGTATTTCGTCAAAGAACGGCGTAGAACTACCATCTTTACACAATTCTACTCCTTCGTCCCCAAAAGTTCCATTTACAAAAGCCAGAAAAAATGTTAATATGAGGAAATCGAATACTAAAACTGCTTGGTCATCAAAGCATTTTGAACGTCCAGACACTTATACAGGGATACATCAAAATTCTCGACAGTATTCTTCTGAGAAATTGGATAAAAATAGCGAATTTCATACTGCTAATCTGTTAGCAGACGGTCATATTCTGAATGATGACTTTAGAGATGACATGAGGGTCCAGAAAGACAAACATAGAATAAAAACACACAGTCAAGGAAATCCTAATACGCAGACAAACGGGCGCGGAACTAATTCAAAGCGGAGCTCAGTGGGTAGTAAGTTTCATGACAAGATCAGCGATAATGAAAGTATTACCAACAGGTCTGAACCTTTAGGAAACGCAAAGGATTGGCAAATTATTGCAACAAATAAGTTGGACATTGCACCGGCAAATACAAGTAAAACAATTGCAGCGAATGCACAAAGTCAGAGAAATACTCAACACCACACCAATGGAAATAATCTGCATGACCAAGCATCCGAGAGACAAAATGACGATATAAACTTCCCGATTCTATTCAAGCAAGCATATAATGAAAGACGCGCGCAAATTTCACCACAACCTCTCAAATTCAACACGGACGGTCGAACTATTGGCGGTCGAGAAGCTTGGCAGATTGTTGGGAATTCAGGAATTAGACGCGAACAATTGCTTCGCTATTTATGACGAAGAACGCGTATCTGAGGAATAACGCAAGATATAAACATTAAATTAAAAATATATATCAATTGATACATTTTAATATAAACTTAGCTATTTGTTTACTTCTTTATTTAATTTATTTTTACTCGTATGCCTGACTAAATTGGTCTACAGAAATGTATGAACGTACATATACTAATTAGTTACTTCATCACCTAGATCAGGGACTGAACAAATTATGGAGAAGATTTGAAATGTTTTCCCATTATAATTAACTATCTATTTAATATACGCCCAAATCAATGATGCACTTATAACCTATTTTGTCCGTGAAGATTAAATCAATACAATAAATTACGTGCTTATCGGTTTGTACCAATTCATTGTCACTTCGAAATGAAAGTAAACAATGCCGTTTTTATGAGATTGTTCACTTATTGTTAAAGTTTTATACATTGATATATTTGTTGGTAATTGTTTTAAATTACTTGTATATATATTTGTTATTCACAAAACAATGCTTTCCAGTACTAATCTCAGGGGAAAATACTCGATAGTGGATTCAGAGAGTTTACAGTATTTGAAAACATTCAACAATGTGGGTCCAAAATAAATAAAGCAGGACAAAAGAAAAAAATAATTATTACAGGTATGGGACAAAAGTAAAAGGAAGAGATGATGTGAAACCAAAACAGGGACAGACAAAATTAGAAACATCAAATTCAATCATACTGAGAAATAGGCATTCGATAAAAATTGATCAAGATGAGAATAATTGTATGAATGATACACAGGATTGATAATGAAAGTTCGGTAATTTAGTATGTTACAGAAACAAACATATTAGTAGACATCAATCATGACAACCAATGAACTAATCTTGTAGATAATACTGGATGATCAAATCAAGACCACCACGAACTTCTTTCAGTTTTGACGTGTGGATTTACTTTCTGTTTAGAAGTTTGTCCTAGTATTACGATATTTTTGTAATTTACTTTACCAGGTACAGAATGGACATTTTAAAAGCTAAAAAGTATGAGCAGTAAAATCCGAGGTACAGGGTTTAGTAGTGGGTCTTGACTGATTAGAGGTAAAATTGACCAAACAAACTTTTAATGAAATCCAACCATTCCAGCATTCACTCATTTGTTCGCTCGCTCGCTCGCTTTAAAAACTCGTGCATGCACACATGTAGTTAACTTGTAACTTGTTTTCCGGAAAGTTCATACGGCATTCTATTGACCAAAGCTGCGCTTTAAATGTTTTTTACATACTTCAAATAAAATTTAAGTTATTTGAGTCACAAATTATAAACACATACATGTTTATTTAGTTGGCATAACGGATGTATTTTTACATTACAGTACAATAATGTTTACTCTAAATCAATACACTAAGTTTATTGTTCATATACTTGGAACAAATGGTGATTAGTGTGACTTATAGTCTTCCGGGCAGCGGTTTTATGTCAGTAAGATTTAGGTCAGTGAAAACAAACAAAGGTGTCAACATAGACAGTGAAAATAATATCAATAATTCATTCTCAAAGATATTGAAATCATACTGAATATAGAAAAGCCTTTATTAGGAAATAAAACCAATGCAATACTAGTATGTTGTCTCGAATACAGTTTCAAAAGTCTTATATCTGTTATACAGTCTTGTCTTAGGCATCATTTTTATAAACTTTTATCACAGAATAAAGAAGTGGAAAATAGCCGTTATAGTACATAAATATAATTTATCCATTCCAAACAGACATAATTTATCCATTCCAAACAGACACATAACTGCATTTTCCTGTGACGTTTGTTTCATTTTCATTAACAGACCTATAAATAACAATAGAAAGGATCTTAAAACTCTGCATTTTCCTGTGACGTTTGTTTCATTTTCATTAACAGACCTATAAATAACTATAGAAAAAATCTTAAAACGAAGAAGGGTGTAAGAACTGAAATATAGTGAATTCGATCATGTCTGCTATAGATAAATTGCCACATCTCACGGTATATGTTCCTTTCAATGATGCCAGCATATGAATACAAATAATTATCATAAATATGATAGTATGAATACATTTGTAGTAGAATGTTATTTATGTGTTTCACGAATCGAAATCCATAACTAATTGTCCAATATTTCCAGTTTTAGATGTTGTTGCATTCAAACTTCATCGAATTATCATTACCATCTTCTGTTGCTGGTTTAAATATTTCACGAAAAGATACCTCGGTGTAAATAACCTGAGTAGTGAAGAGGTCTCACAATGAACATTTTATATAGAATCTTCAATGCTCACCATCTTGCTTTCAGGATTGCTAATAAGTTACAATACGGTTTATTTCCCAAAGATTATATTCAAGCAATATATTTCCAAAATTATAAACCGTTTTCTTATACTGGTGAAATAAGTTGGAAATATTCCAAACTAGTGGTAAATTAGAAGTAGAAAAATGAAAAATAAGTATCAATTATTTTTTTTTCAGTTGACTTATCTTCTTCTAAACAAACATGGAAAAATACATCAATACTAAAACAGTTTATATTGAACCTAAGTATAACATAAAATCAAGCTAGGAGTTTGAATGGATGGGCCAGAATTCCATGAAAGTAAAAACGATTTATTTATACTTCATGTCCGCAAAACATTTAAGTTTCGAACGAAAATCGAATGGATACAATGAAAAGTAAAGGGATTTTTAATACTTTTGTTTTTGAATACTGTTTTCATCGGAATAAATATTCCAACAATGTTACTGAATGAAAAACTGCGATGTTTTCCAATATTGGTCTTGAAAATGAATATCCAGCAAGAGTTTTATGCACAGCTATTATTGATATATACGTCTGTGTCCATATTTCACGTGGTAATTATTTAAGCCAGTTGCTATACAGAGCGATTGAAATAATTGGCTGATAGTGTCTTAATGTCGTGGTTATGCAGCCTATGGAGATATTGTATTTAAGATACATGCTATTAACATCTTAGATATGCATTCTGTGTTTTTTTTTCACTTTAAAATGGATGTATAGCTGGAATACTGTAATGGTATAAGATTATAGCAAAATATGACGAGGATTCCAAAGAACCGCGAGAACAATCCACGTTTAGTCCAATAGTTTAATTACTTGCAGAGATAATATAAACTACTTCAGTTTTTTTTCGGTATATATGCGGTATAAAATAATTCGAAATGGAAGGTGACACAGAACTTGGTGATATATTTGCACACTACAATGCTCTAACAAATGAAGAAACACCAAACAATGGCAGTAATGTTGAAATCGTAGACGAACCTAACCCTTTAAGTGACAAAGAGGCAGAATCAAGATTTATATCTTGGTATGAGGAAATTTGTAAAGAACGGATGGCTATGTTAGAAACAGAAGAAAAACACAAAAATAAAATCAAAGAATTAGAAGAGACCGAAGAAAGATATAGAAATCGAATCAAAGAACTTGATGAGAATTCTATAGCTTTGCTTCAAGCTTTTGAACAAACCCAGCTTGAAACAAAATTGTTACGCAAGAAATATGAACCTACGGGAGATGGTAACGGTGATAACGGTTTTCATGAACCATACAGCGACATTGCAAAAGATCGCGACAGGTTAATAAATGCTGAGAAGAAATATAAACAGAGGATTGAAAACTTGGAAGCCGAGGTAGCAACTCTTAGAAACTACGTGAAAGATTTCGAATCTCTACCACAACTGAAGAATACACCTAAACAAAAACGAAATAAAGTTAAATCAGAGAAATTAATTGTAATAACTGGCGAAGAGTATATTGCTAAAGTTGAAAAGGAAAATGCTTCTCTAAGAGATAAATTGGACAGATTCGAGCGAGGAATCGTTCCTTGTGAAGTGTCTAAGAAGGAAATTACAAAAACTGAAAATAAATCAATTAAGTCAGTACAAACAGACAGATCCGTGAAAAGAGAAGAAGCAAAATCTGTGATCAGTAAAAAATATTCGCCGCCATTTTTCCCCAAAATTCCTAGTGCATCGTCTGGATCATTAGACGATGATCAGTCAACGTCTGTGACGTTACTGAATAGGACAACTCAGACACCAAGACTTACGTTTGGACTTGGTTATCATCAGATTTACTCGAAGAAAGAATTAAAAAGAACAGATTGTGAATATAAAAGTACGTCTAAAAAATAGTTTGATTGATTTGGAGAAATGCCATATATATATTTATTGTTATCAGTTACAGCTCACCTCAAGAATATTTTGGATGTTATTACACAGTGATTAATTTTTAAGCAATTGTGGTCAAGTTATGGAGTTAACAAGTGCACAAATCATGTTCGTTTCGGATACAGAAAATATGTGAGTGCTAATTTACATATCTGAATTATCGCCAATTAAACTAATAGTACAAGTAGCGCTACGGTTTAAATTGGTTACAATATAAGATTTGAACTTCATACAAAAAAAGGCGGGCAAGATTCTTGGTTATGCAATAAGTACATATATTGTATACATTGTATATATTTAGTGCCTCATAGTGATAAGAAAAGATGAAGTTTGGTAGAAGTGAATTTTGAATATCCAATTTTTATCTATAACTTGACAGAACACTGTATTTGTACCCCATTAAACCAATTTGACTGATGTGAAATATTTTTTCGAGATGTTTGACAATACATGATCGAAACTGTATCTGGCTACTAGCTTTGGTTAGGTTCAAGTACCATTCACTTTTCATATTTTTGTTATCAAATTATGTTCAATAAATTTGATATGGATAGTGAAATCTTATTAAGAAAATTAAGACACATTCATATTTGTAGTCCTTAATGTAGATATTACTAAACTTAATTAAACAGTCAATTACAACAACATATTTTAAAAATGTCTCATTCTATCTTTCTGTTTTTCTTTTTTCAATCAGATTGTCCATTTACGCGTATAATTGAATGGTTGATACAGTATAAATACCCTCTAACGACAAAGCGAAAAATGACAGTCACATTAATTTCTTTGTGTATGATCAACATCATGTGTACCATTGTTTAATTATGAAACAATATAGTAGAATTTCAACGGAAGAGAAAATGTATTTCAAAAGAAAAAAACGCGGATTTAGTTGTTTTTAAATCAATTGCATTGTTGTCATGTAATTTGACCGCCAGACGGTATCAATTTATTGACCCTGTATCACACCGTATCGGGTCAATAACAAGCTGTGTTATGAATTCATCTTTCCGAGTACCGTTCATAAATTAAACTTTTATGCCATCTCAGCCATTTTTATTTTGAAATTATGATTACTGACTGGATGTGAATTGTTACGGGAAAATATAAGGTCAGCATGTGACGCAGCTCGGCCAATAAACATGACCCGCTCAGCCAATCAATGGCATGTATTCTGTTCGAGGTAAGATAAATACAAATACATTACATTTACAAATATAAACATGGTCATCTTATTAAATAAGTATACGATTGACAATAACATGACTAAAGTTGGCGGGAATGGGATTTACAATAACAATTATTGAAAAGCTTACAAAGGTAAATTTTATATGCGACAGTGAGCTTAACAAATCAGTTTATCAAATGATACATTCCAACGAACTAGTATACAAACTTCAAGATCTAAGATTAATGCAGTAAACCGTATACTGTTTATCATCCAGAGTGTTTTAAAATAGTCTAACGTTAATGATATATATTCGCAGATATTGCACACCTTTGATCGGTATAACATAAAAATGTCGAGAAAACAACTCTGATACAAACATTCAGAATTCTTGTATTCAGAAAAATCAACTATGTGGTGATACCTTACGATGAACTAATAATATTGAAGCGTACGACACATATTTACATAACATTAAATCATATTCATGGATAAAAAGATAAAACTATCACACAGATGGAAATAAGCAACTTTGACAGTCACGTAACGTATCATATACAGTGAATAGTATGTAGGTCACGATTTATCCTAAAAGCAAGTATTCCGTCTTTTTTATGCTAATGTAATGTAATTATCTAAGTTTCGTTGTTTTGTTTTCCTTTTGTTTTTTATACGCACAATTTAATAGATCTTAACAATTACCTGTATATAGTTTTCTATGAAATAATTTTGGAATATATTTTCTCTCAGATTTGTGTATTCATTTCATATGAGAATGAAGTGGTACTCATCCTCAATATCATTTTTTATGCAGAGGACGCTTTTTTCACATCTTTCTTCCTATTTTGGCCATAACGTTGGTATTCTATAAACAAATCATGTGCACCTAATCTAATTTTGTAGTAATGCCAGACCTTAGCTTAAATGAATATAATTTAAATATATATTGAGGTACACGAAGTTTATCATTAATGAATATATACAGAGTATTTAATTTTGAATTATTAGAAACATATAAGTACTGTTTTTGAATAAAACAAACAATAATCGTTTTCTTAAATATTACAATAAAAGATTTAACGTTGACTTTCTCTGTATTTTCGAATATGTATGAAAAGCCATACTCATCTAATAATAATTTTACACCAATGACCCAGTCATTTGTTCCATTTTATGACGATTCAATATCAGATTATTTCAATTATTTAACTTAAACGAGTATTTCAATATTTGAACAAGACGTGAAACAATGTGTTTTCCCAATTCAAATTCATTACATATCGCAGCATTGCTTGTAGACTGTTGAATTATCTAAAATTCCTTGCAGAACTGTAAATGTACTCTCTCAAGGTCTTTTAATTTAGTAAGTCCCCAGACAGGACAACTGTATTTTAAGAAAGAACCCTCAAATGATTCGAATAGTTGCATTGCTAGATCAGGTCTCACTTCCATCTTTTAATATTGTTTAATATATATAAATATATTGCTATATCTGAGAGCTTGCGGTTTCCAGACCCTTAATAAAGGAATACAAACGTGCCTTTATAATTAAAAGTTACACCTATGTAGTTGAAATTGTCCATCGTTTCTAATATTTTACTATATAATACCAGACTTCATTACATCTATGCGGTCTCTGTTTCGGAAAAAAAACTAGACAACAGTCTCAGCAATATTTACACGCATTATCTTTTCAAAACATTCTAGTAAAGAATTAAGGCTACTTTGTAAATCATCAATAGTTGCACCACAAATAAGTATAGCATCTACAAATAACGTAATTATTATACATACATTCATTGTTAAACCCGATCGTGGATCATTATGTAGGAATAATTTTATATTTAATATTTAGAAAAAGAACAGAAACTACGTATTTATTTCACTATAGTAGATTCAACCACATCCTAGATGAATACTTATATAATTGGTATACATTTGATATAAATTTATACAACTTTTATACTTTATTAGAATAACAGACTACATGTATACGACCGTCCATGGAATAGCATCATTTATAGACAAAGTAACGAATGTATTATACTTGTATTTATATGTTTAGTACTATTGACACAACTTGAGCTATATTTGTTCCATTTTATATGTTTCATGTATTTTGGACTGGAGGCCTTTATTTACCTACTTGAATAAACTTACTACTACTAAGAGAAAAATAGTTGGAAACCAACTGCTATTTCAAAATGTCAGAGAAATGCAAATTGGTTCGATTCTCATCAGATTTATTATGGTAAAATATATAAGCAAACGCTGATAGATCTAGCGCTTCGACATTCTTTGTCAAATCATTCTTTGTTTTCATCTTATATGCTGTGTAGCGTAATATAATGAACAGTTTTCTGAAGAAGAAGGTTCGCTATTCCACGAATAATACATATATCACCGAAATCAGATAAAAGCTCATGGATGTCTCTTTCATTAGAGTAATTATGTAGCAATAAGTGATTAAACTCAAGTGGTTTAGCTATAATGTCACCCCCAAAAGTTAGCTTTAAATTGACATTCCATCTACAAAACCTCTAACATAATGGAAACATTAATGGTGCTTGATCTCTATAGACATTGAAATCATCAACTGAAAACTTATCGATTTAACGAAAATCATTTTTCATGTGCAATAAAGTAATCTAAGAAACTATATTGAAATCACGACTGACCGACCATTAACTATTTTCACTGATATTGCCTTACACAAGTATAATAAGTTGTAAACCACTAGTGTTACACACAAAATCTGGAGAGCCCTAACAGCCTAGGCTGTAAAAATCTGGATTAATGTTGTGTCCATAATTGTCACATTCAACATAGTCTCTTTTTTACAAGTTCTTGCATTAAAATGACGAGCAATCATGGCACTACCTAATCAATCAAATCATGAATACGTTTCTGTAATATTTCATAAAAGTTAACGTCGTAAAGTTTTGATACGGGACTGACATCATTCAATAAATAAATCCCAAAGACGTATACATCAAATTCTAAATGGAAAAGTTCTTATCTACTTTATCTTTAACCACTACTTTTATCAGAGTATATATATACGATTTTTTATTATTTATTTATGATATATTCCTTTTTTCCTTTGAAGTCTATGTTTTCTTTCAACCGTCATATTGTCTGTCACGGTTTTCGCTTCAACTTTTCATGCATGAATTCTCATACGAACTTCTCTGTATTTTCTGCTTTGTCATTCTGTGTTTCCTTCGTAATTTATTATCAAGTTATTTCTCATTGACTGGGATTGCAAATATGATATAGTGCCTTTCAGTTTATCATTCTGGGGTATCAAAGACACAAATCTTGCAGGATCTGCACCTTCACTATAAATAATGGTGTCTACACGTTATTTCAGGTTGATAAGTTTGCCATCTATCTTTTTATAGCGCTCGTATTTTTTTACTTTAATGTAAAGCTTTTAATGTAACAGATGATATTACGTTCACTCAACACTGCAGTCCCATAAAATTTAATATGATATTTTTATGACGGTTTTAGTTATTCATGAATAAACTTAATTCTAATATTTCAAGTTAAATATTCCCAATGGAGAGAATAAATAGTCACCAGTTATTATGATGCTTTATGAAGATAAAACATAATGTATTCACGTATCATTTCAAATTATGCCTTCATTTCTTTCACTTGTAAAATGTTGTATTTTGTCGACATGTTTGGTAATTTCTTTGTGTCAGATTTTATCATATTTTACACTGCCTGTTGCTACACTGTTTTCAAATAATTGTTATTATACAATGATCCTGCGGCTGTATGTCGCGCACGTCTCTCTGTTTGTTTGATTTCTGCTTACCAAAATTCAGATCATTAAAAGTTTTTTTTATCTCGGTTATCATTGCCAGGCCTTAATAAGTGAGCATGAAATTTCCTGCTATTTACGCATCAATGGGAGTATACTGTTTTTGATTGACTGCCTTCGGGATCGTATTTTACCATGTTTAGAGTTTGTCCCACGTAATTAAACATGTAAACAAAGTAGTCCGCTGAAGCAGTATCGGTGAGGAATTGTGTACATTTATTTTATTGTCCAATTAATTATTAATCTACTTCAGCTAGAATAACACCAATAAAGTAAATTTATGCAGTTTTGAAGGGTTTTCCTGCTTTTTACGTGCATGTTATATTTACTGGCAATACAAAACAACAAAATGATGCATACATAATGAATGAGTATTGTATGCTGATAATTATGCTTGTAATTACAGCAAATATAAAACATCAGTAACGACAAAATTACCGTCATTGATTTGAGGAATCAGCTTGTTCTGGTTATGTGGTGGCAGCAAGTGTTAAACGCTCTATGCTATGCTTCTGTTTCATCAACGGCAAAGTTCGACATATTGACGTGATAAGAAACATAAGGAGCCCCTAAACTGACTTTCAACACTTATATTTTGACTTGTAGCACTACAAATTAGTATTTCGTTTATACGAAACAGTGTTTCGTATTTACGAATTAAAGTATTTCGTAATTACGAAATATTTTTAATTCGTTTTCACGAATTAGTATGTCGTTATTACGTATTGTTTTGAACCCAGATACACAGGCTTTTTACATCAATATAGAACTTGACGTTATGATTTTGCACAGTGGACTTGAGAGATCGGAATAAATTGTATTTTTGTAATTAATTCAGTGTTGCTGAATGTATTTTTTGATAATTACCGGTCACAGTTAAGATATAAAAGGCAATAAATTCGGATCATGTTCGTAATACTTTTATTTGTTTGCAGTATTATATGCAATCAATAGTAATCGTTAATTTATTATCAAATTACCAGTGAAACTGTTGAATTAATATCATCCTCTAGAATCATTTACATAGTTATTGTATAAGTGGCCATGGTATTTAAACGATCATCTATCAGTGTCAACCTGCCACAATTAAAGCTTTAAAAATGCCGGTGTATGTTGGCGTTTCCCAATACATTCATATACTGGTGTCATAATGAATTTATAAAAGAAACATGTGTCTATATTTGATCGTCTCTGATTTCGGTGGTCGGACAATATAGAAGCTACAAAATGAAATAAAATAAAACTTAAGTTAAAAAAATGACGGAAAATCAACAAAACTTCTCATTGGTGATTCTTTATATTTTATTTCAAATTGTTTTTGACATTTCTCACAAGTGAATAATCTAATTCAAGGCGGTGTTTTATGTTCTTATAAGAAAAAAAACAACTCTGTTATATTCTGATGAGAATAAAGAGCTAAGCGAGTCGAACGATGCGTCGATCAATTTAGAGCCTAACGACAAAGTGTAAGTTTTATCTAAGTAAATGTAAATTTTTGTTTAGTCCATCATCGGTTTCTAACACGATAACATTGAATGCTATGATGCTCGTTACTGTGGCAGTATAGAGCCTTAAAAGAATACAAAATTAAGTCTGAACACTTTGTATTTATTCAAGTCAGTACCAATGTCAGTGAGTGTATACCTAGGTTATAACAATACATTTGTTACTAAATACTATAACAATAGAGCTAGGAACCGTGACAATTAGAACCGCGTGAATTTCTCTCCTTAGTTTCGCCAATTTTAAACGACCATTTAAAATCAGTAAAGTTTTAGTTTGACAAAGGGCACAAGTCTTTAATCTTTCAGGTAATTGTTTTATACTGTCAATTTTTCTGTTCTATTTAATGCTCAATATTATTCTGTTAATTGTAAATAAATGACTTGGTATTTTGTTTTGTACATCGACCATTTCAGCAAAATGCATATTAATCAGAATGAAATTTATTGCTTAATACTTGTGCCAATTTCTATTATAAAATTAATCGTCTTTCAGCAGCATATATTCATTACCAACACAATGACGTCAGCTCAAAACTGGCCACCTCCCGTGAAAGAATTCGGAGCTGGAAGTACATTTGACAAGGCCGCATACGCAGCATATGAAGCCGTTAAATCTGAAAGAGACGCTTTAAAAGAAGCTGATGTTGCTCAGAAGAAACGAGTTATTGCTCTTGAACAAGAAACGGCAGATCTGCTGAAATCTTACCAAGGAATATACGATGAAAACAAAGTACTTAGAAGCAAACTGACGCATGGACCAGAAGCTCAAAGAATTAAAAATTTTAGAAGTGAAATAAATCGACTTGAAGAAAAGGTTTCAGTTTTAAGAACACAAAATGAACAACTGCAAGATGAATTAGAATCTATACAAAAGCATGCGAATCAAGTCTCTGGTGAGAAAAAGAGAATTGATGACGCATTTAAGATGGAAAGAGAATTACACACTGACAAAGCAACAACACTTCAGAAAGAAAATAAATCATTGCTTGAAAAACTTGAAAAACTAGAACATCAACAAGTTGAATATGAAACTAGAATCAATAATTATGATATGGAGTCTGATGGTTTGTTAAACAGATACAAGCAGCTAAAACGAGACAATCTTAAAATGGAATCTAAATTCAAAAAACAAAAGGATTTAATGGACGAAGAATCTCAAGAGTTGAAGGAAACAAATAAAGAAATGGCAAAAGAAATTATTGGCCTTAAAACAACTCTGGCAAAAGTTCAGTCCGATTTGCATTCAACAAATCTAGATTATAAAGCAGCACAAAGACAAATAGAGTTTCAACAAAAAGAGTTAGACGTTTTCAAGACACAATCATCGCAGATGAAAAAGAACGCTAAAATAACAAACAAAGAATACTTATCAATGAAAGAAGAACTTCAAAATGTAGAAGATATGCTAAACGATGCTAGAAATTTCGGATTTGAAGCAATTTTAGATGAAAGAGAACATTTGAAACGAAAAGAACGAAAACATCTTAAGCGTATCGACGATCTTAAAAATCAAGTGGAGGAACTAATAGATGAAAACAACAGAATGGAAGTTGAACTTAATGGATGTCGAAAGAAGATGGAAGCTGCCATAACTGAAGCAGACAATCATGAATATGAAGTCAGGTCGTTGAAAAGGAGACTAGAAGTTCTCGAGAATGCTAATATTGAACTAGATAGACAGGGTAAATATCTGTTTGATAATAAAAGGAAAAGTGTTCATGTAACTATGGATAATTTGAAATTGAAAGGCGCCGAAAAAGAGAAGTGTGTATTCTTAGCTAAACGTCGAAATTTAGAAATACAAAACAGAAGATTAAGCAGGCGGGTAAATGAATTAGAAAGAGATGATACAACTGGTTTTGAAGAGATTACAAAGTTAACTAATCATGAAGGGAAAAGTTCAATGCAATATGGAGAAATTCAACCAATAGCTGGGTACGGTCCTAGATCACAAGGACGTAAGAAGAATTTAAGACCTACACGATCGCTTCCCGGGTTTTGATGACATAATTTTGATTTTATTTTATTCGGCAAAATGTTATACAATACATACAAAGAAATGCAATACATCGTTATACTACTAGTCGTTTGTACGCACAGTTTTATATCTATTAGATGTGAATAAGAAATTTAAACATTTATAATCAAATATCAGTATCATATTATAACTATAATATTTAGTCACCTAGTAACATTAAATGTACGAAGTTAATGGAAAATAAATTACGTAGTCCAATGTAATATAAAACATTATTTTTATTGTGTTCTATCCCTCGTTTCTATTTGTATTTGTTTTTTTACTGGATAGAAAACCAGCATGTGTTCAGTATTCATTCAAACAATGCGTCATGTCGGGACCTTCTCTATACAGTACAAAATACGGACCAATGGGTGCATTGTTTATAGCCAATACTTGAAATTTAAACTAGTCTTCAAAAACACACTTATATCTGTATGGTGTACGGTTAGGGCTATGAATATTTCAATTCATCAAATAACAACCGACTGTTGTAAATTTATGTATGATGAACGACACAGTACTTAACTGTCAGATACTGAAGTTCACGCCATTCTTATTTACATGATTTATGTAGCTACAGTGCTATATCATATGCTTATAATAAATATCTACAAGAACAATTCTTAGGCATAAATGATAAATTGCATTAACATTGCATAATGCATACATTCTGAAGTGAAATAAAGGCATATAATCTTTGATAATAGATTTGCAAAAGATGTATTAACTGGGGTTTAATATTGCACTAACAATCTGGGTCATTTGGCGACTTTTCCAGCTGTAATGGTGGATGAAGACCATAGGCGTATACCTGGGCGGAACCTTTCGTAAGCTGGAAGGCTTCACATATAAAATTTGTCTTGGTGGGGTTCGAACTCATCGCGCTGAGTGGCTCGTAATTACCAGCCAGTGATCGTAACCACTTGACCACGGAGACCGTCTTCTCCAAACTATGTAATTAAGAACAACACCATACAGAGATATATCACTTAACATCACAATATCACCGATATAACACTGATCAACTACGTAAACAGTAATAAAGTGAGAAACTGAAACAAAAATTTTGTATCTCGAAATTGTTAGTGTACACCCAGAAAAAGAAATGAAAATCCATCTTACTAAATGTCTACGCAGACTAGACATGAAATGCAGACCATAATCTAATCCAAGGGATATCAATGAAGAATGAAAGGAAACACAATACATGCATATATGCTTGTTAAATTCTATGTACGAAGTTTAGAATAATCACCCACTGTTACGAGCCAAGCGTAACGAGAAAGGAGAAGCCAGGAGCAAATTTAAAACAACAACAAAATTTATTAAACAGCAGTATATAAAATGAAGAAAATTTACAACCAGTATGAAATAGTACCTTGTGAAAATACATCTAAAGACAAAAGAAATGCTAAAAATAGCAAAGGGGAAATGTAAACAAAATGGACATTCAAAAATAAACCATATACGTAACACCCATAAAAGAGTGTAAATAATTCATATGTATTGAAAACGTGATATCTATTATGGTTATGATATAAAATACAATATACTATAATAAGAATGTGATAATGTATGCAATAGAAATTCTATTACAACAATTGATATATGAACACATATGAGTTGACATGATGCACGTCAGTCTATTGTACGCTTCCAAGTGATAGGATAATTCCACTGATAGTTATCAAACACCAAGCGGTAATGAATTTGTGATTTAAATATTTGTACCCATTTCACTGTAAAAACAATATAACAACGGTTTGTAAAAGTAATAGGATAGTATGGATTTAACTATACTCGGAAATCTAGCAACCATCAGGGTACTAATAAACAATTTAGAAGATCCGTCTGGAGTGAAAGATGAAACAAGAGGCAAAAGTAAACGAGAAATTGAACTCGTTCCCTGCCTCTAAATGGGATTTTAATCCCGGTAGAGATTTGTGGAGGTCGATAGTACGAATTTACAACCCGAGAAAATAATGTTCGATAGGTTTAATACAACAAAACACCAACATTAAGTGTTGTATCAGCTTTACAAAAGTTTGTGGTTTTGTTACTAACACGTGCAATTAATAAAACAATGTCGGTGTTGTAACGACAAGACAATAGCGTTTCAAACGCTTGACGTGAGTCGTGTTGGCTGTACTGAAATGATGGTCTGTTTGAATAAATCAGAATAGTTAAGGGAATCAGAGTATCACTTCTATAGATAGAGATCAAAGGACGACAAATCAATTCAGAATTGTTTGCATAATTTTATAAACGCTCCCATGAAGAGATGAAGAATTCTAACTCGAAACGTTCAGTATTGTACAACTCTCAGTAGTTGGACATTGTTTCACGTATTAAATATAAACAACAATGAATGCCTGTGATCAATACATTTACAATCCACGTCAGTTTTAATCATACATTGTAAGTTAATAAAGCGATAATTCAAAAATAAAAAATGTTGGTGACTGTAATATTGTAATAAATTCAGAATTAAATGAAAGAAAAATAATAAGCGCGAAGAAACATTTAAGAAATCTAGAAAATAGATATTCTATAACAGTTATTTTGAGCAATGTATTATTGTGATTTTAAGTTCTATGCGGTTTTCAGTTATGAATACGTTGATGTGAATATATTAGCTCTAGCCGTTTCGTTTATTTTTTGTGCCAATGATAGTCTGTGTGGGATCTTGCAGCACCCCAAATATGACAGTTTGGGGTATCCGATTATAGAATCAATTTTTGATAAATAAACTGCAATAATCGCGGTCTTGTTTTCCGATCTCTTTGAATGGGTGAAATGTTTGTGTGTGTATGTGTGTGTGTAAATGAATTATTTCAGGGTGTGTTTGTGAACATATGTACGAGTAAGTAGATTCAAGTGTATTCGGACATCGCAGTTTTATGACGACAATTTACTGTTAGCATTTAATTGTAAGAAGTAATTTCGTTTACACTGCTTAAAAACTTTTGTTCGCATATACAAACGCTAGTTTTTAGCATTATAAACGGAATAGGAATATTAGAATATTAAAAGGAAGTCTAGGTCAGCAATTGATGTGATGATATTTTATTGTATACATCAGTTATATACTAACGAATCTGGGAGGTAATATTCATAATCAAATTTTTCCCGTTTCTCTTCGTATGCAAACGTCACTTTTTGCGCTTTATTATCTTGTATATTTGTCTGCTTAGGTTTTGGTTTCTTGTAGGTATGTACGGTAGTCTTGTTCACTTTTATCCTCTGAGATGTTTCTAATTTCTCTACCTTACTACGGAGAGTTTCGTTATCGTTTTGTAATTTAGTAATTTCTTTTTGTAACCTTGCTTCCTTTTGCTTCATTGCCAACATCAATTTTTCAGTATTTGGCTTGAATTTCGCTTTTAATCGCTTGAATTCATCTTGGAGTTTATCATAGTCAATTTGTTTTTCACCAACTTCCATTTCAAGTCTGATTATCCGCTTTTTATACCCATCTTCGGCATTTCGCAAAATTCTTCTGTCTTCGAACACCTGACTGTACGGTTCAATTAAGGGATCTTTCCCGGTGTCCATTTTTTCTTTAAGTCGTTCATGATCTCCATATAACTTGGTAAATTCAGCTAACACTCTTGCAGTTTCTTGTTCCAATTCAGATATGCGTTGAACATATTTTTCATTAAGTGTTAACAATTCTGTCCTTTCTTCCATGAGCTTATCATACTGCTGTATATTCAGAACTCGAATAGTTGATTTATTTGCACCATTATTCGTCTTATTTGAATCATTCGTTTTACCTGGTGGAGCTCCAGTCGTCTTTAAACTGAATGGACCCGTTTTATAAAGACCTGATTTTGGCTTGCCTTTAGTTTTCGTCATCCATGTTTCCTGTAATTCGTCAAAATGTTTATGACTTGGTTCTTTAACATGATCATTGTCGTTATTGATAGATTTATGTTTTACTACAAGGACATTAGCGTTATTCAGTTTAGGTAGCCTTTTAGCATGTTTTGACAATTTCAGTTTATTACTATCAGCTATAGGAACACGAGTTGTCTTTGCTTGGAGTACACTTCTTTTGGCAGGCACTGTCGCTGCTGCATTACTCATAATCTGAAATAGGGAACACCCTTATTGAAATTTATTTTCTTCTCATAATGATTACTACTCAGTCAATTTTGTATTTTTTATCTTAAGTAATTCAATTTAATTCACATTGCTAATAAGACCTTATCATTTTACAAAACATATACTAAATAATGTACAGATAAAGCGAGTCATTTTTTTCAACATTACACTATAAACAAAAAAATCCAAACGCTCATTAAATGAGAATTAAACGGGTTAAAAAGTTGTATAATATTGCATATTGTTCTGTTTTTTTTTCTCATAAATTACTAATATAACTCAATGTTTCTTTACAAACAAAACAAGTAACTTACAAAAGATGCATTCCACTGCTATGACACAATACAGCTACGTTGACGGTTTCGAACTAGGCACTAAGTAGCTTGCATAATATTTTGCAAAATCCCAAAGTCACAAAACAGTATCGACCGTGCAATTTATTCTTTATTAGTTCGTACTGTTATTGTTCACACGTTAATTCACACGATCAATTTCTTTTGTCAATTAAAAAACAAAAAAATGACATGCTTGAAAAATCCTAAATACCTTTTTATGTTGATTTTTAACTATCTGTTTACATTTGGAATTTTAACAACTTATACCAGTATTAAAGATACGAATGAATTTGATATCGTGTCATATAGAAACAGTATGTGTATTGTGGATTTCACAGGTTTGTGCTTTTATCTGACTTTTTGTAGAATTTTTGACCTATTACCTGAAAATAAGTATTTGTTTCTTTTAAAAACCAATTAGACCTGAATTAAAACATTTATACTGTTATCAATAAATAATTTTGATATAGCTTTATACCTAGTGGGGAGATTTATTTTTGAAGTATTTAATGCATCTAATGTTGCATAAGCTCGCTTAAACGATTTGTTTTCTTTTCAACACATCTGTTCATTCTTAAATGCATCGTACTTGATTTTCTTGAATGAATATTGTAAATGAATAATATTTCAGCATTGTAATGTTGTACTAATGTATTTGTATTACGGAAGATCTGATTGTTTATTACAGAATGTTCCAAAACAAGTTGTGATAGATAAATAAAGATGAGTTTCTTCAGTTCTAAGAAAGTAGCTCAGCAAAAGACTGAGATTGAGAATCTAACACAAGAAAGGGATGAATTACGGAAAAGCCAAGAAATAATAAACAAAAGAGCAATCGACCATGAAAATCGGGCGGACGACTTGCAACGTTCAGTGAATATACTGGAAACAGAAAACGCACAACTGAAAGAAAGACTTAACACAGAAGAACCTTACGATAAGGTATTCAAAGAAAGGCAAGATTTAATAGAAGAAAAAAGCAATAACAATGCCATAATCGAGGACTTGGAAAATGTCATACATTCTAAGACTGAGGAAATAGAATCTTTGAAGATAAATATTGAACATGCAACTACAGAAAAAGAAAATGCAGTAAAAGAGAAGGAAGATGTGAAGAAAGAATTAGAGACACAGAAACAGAAGAATGAAGAATTAGAATCTGAAAGGGAAGAACTTGACAATCGCATTGACGATCTCGAAAAGAAAAACAGTGAATTTGAGGATGAAATGGTAAAACTTAAACAAGATTTTGACAAGCTAAAAGACGAAAAAGCAGAAATGAATACTTTGATACAGGAGCAACAGGACGAAGAACATTCGAAGAATCGAGCTTATATAGAAGACATGAGAAAAGAACTCACTGAAAGCAAAAATAAAATTGATAGTATGCTGTTAGAAAGCGAAGCGCTGAAGTCTGAAAATGAATCTCTTTTCCGCGCGAACGAATCAAAGAAAGAAGATATAACTGAAATACAAAAGGAGGTGACAAGTATCAAAAATGAACTTCAGATTGAAAGGCTCCGATATAAGAAATTAAAGGAAGACTGGGATAAAGAAAAGAAGAGCACAGAATTTGTATTAGTTAGTAAATCGGCCCGAAGTAATCGAAAACAAAGTCTTACGACTTTCAAAGAAGAAAACGACTCCGAAGACGAACATGTCGTAGGAGTGGTTGAGGCAGCAAGGGCTGAACGAGAAGAATTGAAGAAAAGAGAAAATGAATTGAAGAAACGAATAAATCAACTTCAAATAGACAAAGAAGAACTCTTCAGATCGGGGACAAATTTATTTTCGGAAAATAAGTCACTTTCGGCGAAATATGACCAGGTTGTTGGTGAAAGAACAACGCTTTTACAAGTTGAAGCCGCACTGAAACGTAAAGTAAACGGACAAGAACAAGAAATAAAAGACATGAAAAAGACTATTGACGACTTGTACTACCAGAATATGGCTGTAAGAAGAAATGAAGATAGTGAGAGTAAACGAGGTTCATATGTTGTTTTGATGGGAAATGAAATGATAAAACAACTGGAGCGCGAGAAAGATTCTCTTTACAGACGTGTGAAGTTCCTTGAACAAGAGAATAGTGAAATCGAAGCACGAGTAATTGAACTTGAAAAGCAGTCCGAGCAACTAGTGAATTACACTCGAAAATACGACAAACATTCGAATTTGCCGGGCGTGAGAAGAAATCGTGATTATGAATACAATGGCAGACCGATTTCTGGGGACAGATTATCAGATAGAGATTTGAACAGAGGATCCCATCATGACAGAGGAGGTGTACGAATTGATGATGTAGTCCGACGGAATGGAAAGAAAGAGGTGTATGGAAATAGTCGACGAGATGAAAGGGACAAAAGAAAAAGCCCTGATCGATACTTTGATTACCGTCCACCTTCTGGTAAAAGAGTGCCTTACGAGGATAAATCTCGTCCTCGAACAATTCTTCCCACAAGAAGTCCGGATTACTATAAAAACAACGAACCACCTTTCAACAACTCAGTTTCCAGACAAACGAGCATTGGACCGACAAGCGTGCGTTCAATTCATAGCTTGAGTTCCCGTATTTCTTTACCACCCCTTGGTTCCAATGGATCTCAGTCACCACGGCCGACAATCCAATCTCCAAGACATCAAGACAGTAGGCGGATTACTCCCCTTACCACACGTCGTTAACTAACTACATGATTTTGGACTTTGTTATATATTGTGTACAGTTTATTTATCTCCCTTTTCCATGTCTTTGTTTGTTTCGTTTGTATTCTGTTTATATTCTTGTTTAGAGAAACCTCTAGGTTCAGCGAGTATATGATCAGTTAGTTTCATTCTGTAAATAGAGATGATTAATCATTGACATTGCTGACAGGAAAAATACGGAACGGGATAAAACACTGGTTTGGAATTTAATACTGCTATATTGAACACTTTATCGATCATAGTTAAGGCACCATTTGATGCTACGAATGTATGAATTATAGACTGAATTTCAATTATTATTTAATAAAATTTGCATATTGTTAATAACTTAATGATCATTTGATACATTTATATCACGTACGTATTATTATTGACTGTTCTCAGATTTAATTTCAATTATTATTATTCAACTGATTTTAATTTTGATAAAAGCATTGCTCTGAATAATGCATATTCTGTCCGTTTATTAGTCATGAGAGAATATAAACAGTCTATCACCCTATTAATTCCAATAATCATTTACTTGCATTAAATTACAGATAATTAGCTCTTACCTAACTCTGAAGCAGAACCGTACATTAAAGACTTAGCGCTTAGGTCACTCTAGCGCGGAAAAATACAATGAAAAAGAGTATTAATGTACATCGGTAGGAGATCTCAGACTCATAACATAGACATTTCACTGTTAAGATATGGCATTTTAAACTAAAAATCTAATGGCATACATTTTTAAACAACTGGCTTTAACAGTTGGCAGAAATGTCCGAAGCTAACAATAGCATATTGTGACGACTTTCTTAATCTATGACCAGCCTGGTAGCTTACAAGCAGTGTCCACACTGTTGTTTTGTTTTTATGTGACTTATTGTCACTGGGGTTTAAAGCCGTTTTTCAACAATTTTTCAGTTATACACGGCGATCGGTTCACCTAACCAGTTTTCCTGAGCTGTATACTAACCAGTACTAACTTACCCTTCCACAAGGACCGGCAATTTATTAAATTGAAACAAATGCAATCTCAGCTAACATACGTCTTTGATATAGTCCCATGGGCTGTTTCCGCTGATATTTATTTTTGAGGTTCAATTTACTGGAGTCATTACTTGAATGAGAATAATCAGAATGCTCTTTTCCCAGAAAAGCTGGCTGAAACCTTTAACCCGTAAACTGTACGTTTCAGTTGTATTTAGCATGCCAGTTGAGCTAACAAGTACTCGTAGGATACCAACAAATACTAACATGTCTCACATACTACTCAAATAATAAGAACTTGATGTTTAAACATCCGGGATCAAATGGTCTCAGATAAACATGATATTTCTTTGACTAAATATACTTGTAAAACATGCAATCGCAGTTCAGAGCTATAATCATTCACATGTACTGTATGAACATATTGTAAAACATCTACATGAAGACAACACGGATACAACACGAATAGTGGCAAACTGGTCTTAACAATGAGGCTGATTCATTATCATGTTGAAATTATCAATTAAACGCCCGAAAAAAATAATTTCTCCTCGTAATGGGGTATTCTGAACAATAAGGGTTAACTGTATAGCCAAATACAGTATAACCCCTGAAAACCGGAATTCTCTGAAATTTGGACGATTTTTCAAGTCCCATTTTTTTTGCGTCCATAATCAATAGTTCCCTGAAACCGGAATTCCATATTCTGAGAAAACCGTCTTTTGGCCCAGCCCGGAAGGCGTCTGGTTTTCAGGGGTTATACTTTACATATTTAATATTCTCTTTTCACACCATCTATAAGTAGTTCACACCATTCAGTTTTGCAGACACTCGGCATGAAGTTTACATTTACGTTACAGTGATGATATCAATATTTCAATAATGCGATGAAATAGTACGCTAAAATGAAGATACAAAAGGGAAAATACACAAAGGAACCGAGCGCCATCACAATAAACAATAGCAAACAAAACACAAACATGTTACGTTTTGCGATACACTGCTAAAACAGATACTTCAAATTAACCGTTGAAACTTTGATCAATATTTTCCATTAAGCTATTGTTCCAGGGCATAATTACCACATTAAACCATCAATCAAACATTGACTGGTTAAGTTCATGTGCTTATCATTTCCACTCTGAAACACGTCAAGTTATGCATCAAATATGTATTACTGAAATCACTATTTTGTTTTTCTTTCTTCATGATTCTGGTGTCAGAAAGATTGAACATCGCTTACTGTCCAAAACAATATCATACTGTTTCATATATCATCGAAAGATCCGTCTGTAGTATACCGAACCACCTAGTAACCAACATGCCTTCTTCGGTTTTGTCTCGTTTTGTTCTGTCATTATTTCAAACATATTAAGATTCTACGCAAGATTAGCCGCTAACAAAAATACACTTATCAACATAACGTTCCACACAATAGACAACCGGAATAAAATCACATCTAGTCTGTCATTTAAAGAACATGATCTAGTTTCTTTGTCCTCTCCATGTACCATCTTTTCGGATGCAGTATTCTTCGTCTCGGGGTTGGTCAAATAATGAATTTTTTTGGGTCCATTTCCAACCGTGTCTTTGATGCAGCATAGTGTTGACAGAACTCGATAAAACCGGTTTTGTTTGGAGTTGACATACTGGTGATGAATATTAATCATAAAACACGTGCTTATAATTGTCATAACGCTCCCATACAACTGCAAACCAAGGTAAACTACAAAAATAGAAACGCCATTAGAACTTTTTGGAAGGGTTTGGTCCACAATAGATAAAAATACGCTCAAAGTCAGAAATACTGTTACACACAACGGCAGACGCTCACCACCCTGAACCGGAAGAATGAAAACGAAAATGTTCAAACAGGAAGTTAAAACGACGGGTAGTACCATGCTCAGTACCGGAAATAAACTCTGACGTTGAAGAGTAAATATGTATAGAACATTTGTGTAAATCAAATTACCATAACTAGAGTTGACCTCAACTATTTCACTTGTTAGAATAGTCCATTCACCGTTAGCTCCATAATACTCTAAGGACATTGAGTCGCCTTCACTCGAGAGCATTAGGTCTTCACTAGGAAGTGTCCAAGGCGAAAATATTATTCGAACTTCTTGCACATCAAATGGATAGTATGTTATTTCAGCGTCAATGCTTGTTTCCATCTGTACTGAAATCCAAGCCGTTACTTTTCCTTTTTTATTAACTAAAACATTCCCGAACTGATCCTGATTGAAACGAATACCAGCAAAACCTGAACCAACCAGTATATCCGGTAACCATATTAACTTGGAATCAAGAGACATCACCCGATCATCTCCAATTTTCCAGTCTGTTAGAGACAGCAAACAATGATCAATCCAACTAAACTCGATAAATAATTTCATTGCAACTGTCTGTTTCTTGAAATCCATGTCTGCGATTGAAACCAAATACATGGTCATATTCATAGCGATTGTATCGTTCGGATTCGACACCGGACGTGCACGATTGTTGCATGGCATTAATCTAGTTATATTGTATATTCCTTCAGCATGTACGAGACAGCTGACTGAGAACATGACAATCAGTCCTTTTATCATGTTGCAGCATTCAGTTATAATTACTAGTACAGTGTGCAAATATTACCAACTAGTATCAGCACACTTCCGTTAACAGTCAGAAAATACAACCGATTGTGACTTGTATTAAATGTCACCGGCATAATAATGATATTATTTGTTGTTAATCATCCAATCTATGCATTCACGTCGTTTTTCATTCAATTAGCGCTAATATCCTAATTGGTCGTATTTTAACACTATGAATATCCCACGAAATGTGCAGCAAGTTAAGTACAAAGTCTCTATCATTTCTCTTACGCTCATTTGATAGGAATATTCACACCCTGACCGTAGAGTAATTATTGGCTCTCCCGCACATTCTGTCGCCCGTTCTCTCTCCAAACTAAGCACTGGGTTTTTATAATAACCTTTGGTCACATGTGCCCAGGTCGCATCTCTATATTTGGAAGTAATCAGCCAACATGCATGAACAATTTGACATTTCGCAAAACCAAATCGTACTACCACAATGTCTGGCAGTGATCATTAGATTAACTTACGCCATTATATCAGGACATTGTCAATATATTAGTAATAAATAGATGTTCAACGTGGAATTAACGGGGCTCATATGGTCCTGTTGTTACAAATGTCAATGGACACAGAATTCTACGGAAACATTGGATGCGAAAGCCTTGGAGAGACATTAAGAGTCATTTATAATTGTACCTGTTTGAGGTTACATATTCTTAAAACTTTTTTCATTTAAATTTATTTGTTCGTGAAAAGATTGTATCACCTGTAAAACAAAACCAAGTATGACAATTCCTTACTCCTGGGAACATAAAGGGAGATATCCTTCCGTATTACCCAGACTTATATATAACACAAATATCAGTTAATCGTTTAGATCCTTCTGAAAGACGCCCCAACACCTGAGCTAAAGCATGAGTACATATTTATAGTGAAATAACGAGACTGAATAATGAAAAGATTTGTCAGAACAAATGGATACTACAGATGGGATCTCTTCAAAACTGTTATCTGTAAACAATGTGATTTTCTTTCTGATGTGTGTCGCATTGAACATAAATTGATATCTATAACAATACAATTTTGAGCTTATATAAGCCAAAATGATACCTAGTTTATTTTAGGATTTTTCACCTCAAGAAATAAATGCAGATTCCAAAGTAACGCCATATGCAACAACTTTTACAGTTCAGACAACCATATTCACAACGCAGACAACACGACGATGCACAAAGCAATTAAAACAACAAATAATTACCAGATACCGCTTTTTAGTGTACTTTCTACCATTCATACATAGAATTCCGCATGAAAATCAGCTGCCGATGAGTCGAACAGTTACATTATAGAATTACTTGAATATGGCTACATTTCAATTAACTTTCACAAAGTTTAAAGAGAATGATCAACAAATTTTCACTCATTTTCAGGGGCTCGTTAAATGTCCCTATATGACGACAATTAACTTTTAACTAGATTATATTTGATAAAGTGCTGCTTCAATTCATTGACGAGTGCATCGTAAATTATGCACAAGTGGATATGTTGCTTAGAGACAATTAACCATGTGTTTTATACATGTACATGTTCAATGTAGCTCGGTAAAATGCCAACATGAAATGTCAAAATTAATATAATTTATTTCATATTTCGAACAATAGTTTTCGGAATAAATGTCAATAAATCGCCGCGATCATCTCTCACGGGACGACACTTAAACAAAGTAACAGGTACACAGATCGTTTTAAATAACATCTTCTTCCATTTAGACTAAAATATATTAACAAATATTTTTGTGAAAATGTCAAAGTCATGTTAATATAAAAAAAAAACAGCGATATAATTATCCTGTCACGCTCGTTTAAAGATGGAACCCTTGAGTCATAAAAGTTTGAGAAAATAGAGTTAGGGTTCACGTTCATCCATATCATAAACACCCATGTTCTTGTGTTGTGTAACTGCCTTCAATGATTAAACTAAGTAAAGTTGCTTATTCCAATAATTTACATCAGCCCTATTATTAACTTAACTACCTATGTGACAATAATGGCTTACTATACATACATCATCAGAGTAGAACGCGCTGCTAATAGAACAGAATGAGGGAATGCGGATTAAGTAATCCAGAAATACGACTGTTCTTTTTATTTGAATGAATTCCCCTTAATCAAAAGATCAAATTATATTCTTAATATACATATATTTAACTAACGCTTGCTTGACTTCATATGAATATGTTATAGAAGTATTATGAGTCCTTTTAAATTAAAGAGTGTAAAATTTGGAGAGTGTTACAATACAGTCACTCAAGCGGATAAAAGCTTTGTTTTAAACAAAAACAATAAAAGATAAAAGATATAATGAGGTAAATATAGAGCATTTCGAACTTTAAAATATAAATCGAAAAAATGAGCCATACCTGTAGTTTGTTTGTAAACGAGGCAATAATTTTAATTGGATATTTATAAACATGTAAGTAAAAATTATTAACAAATCAAACTGATTTCAGGCGCGCATATAAAGCATAAGTATTTGTTTATTACTTCAACAAACATATAAAATAATCGCGCTTCTATTGTATGACGATAGATTTTCGTGTTTTTACGTGTATATATCATCATTATTTTATATGACGAAAAACATGTTTTACTTTTATATCCATAAATATATCGACTTGAAAAACTGCAAAATATATGTCGTTCTATACGACACTCGCCAAGCCCGTTTTTTTGTATGGAATGGCCAACTTCTGTTTTGTTTCATACAATATATATAAAACTTGCAAAACAGATATGCAAGTAATCATCACATTGAAAAAAGAAACAGCATTAACATTTAGCTTATGTCAACTTGATTATTTCTTTATTCAATTCATTGCCCTCTGTTCACTGAACACAAATTGTACGGAATACGTCAAGTTATATTAATTGCAATCAAACCGAAGTTAGTCAGTCAACATACTGTATTTCACTGCTTTACGTGCAAGATGAAACCATTTATTTATATAAATTCAAGTTATTTCTAAATAGTAACATAGTGTTGCATTGTTTTATTTTTATTTTATTTTGTATTCATTTCAGGTCGTGTTAAAGAATATACTTAGAAATGAGTAGTGCTGGGACAACATTACCTGGACGTACATGGATATCATCTAAGCCGCCAAATTATACGGTCCCACCCCAAAATGATTTGGGAAACCGTGATGCTAATCCAAATCTTTTCCAGGCATCTACGTCCGTGAAATATGACCCCCAAAGACCAGGTGGTACCATATTTAGCGAAAGGACACTTAATACTTATAAAAAGAAAGATGAAAAACCAAGCATTCTGAAAAAGTCAGATGGTGACCAAAAGAAACAATCTGTACGGTTTTACGACAAAGTACCAAGGGACGAAAATGGCAGAGAAATAGTAACTACGAAGGCAGGCGGTGTAGTAATACAGACAACGAAGTCTTACGAAACAGTAATTGCTGAACGGGATGTGCTCCTTGAATCTGATCAAGTGTACAGAAAGCGTATTAAACAACTAGAAGAGGAAAATGCAAGTATATTGCTTGATTATGAAAGTGTATACAAAGAAAATAATATACTCAGAGACAAACTGGATAAAGGTGATGACAACCATGTAGAATCGTATCAGCGCGTGTACGCCGATCGTCAAATTTTGAGAGAAGCGGAGACAGCATACAAACGTAGAATATCTCAGTTAGAACATGACGCAAAAGAGATGTTAACAAATTTTGAATCTTTGTACTCAGAAAATAAAGTACTTCGGGATAAAGCTAAAACATTGACTGATCGTTTAAATTCAGTGGATAGATTAAATGAAGTGAAAAAACTTAATGAACTTGAAAAAAAGAACAAGTTGTTGGAAAAGACAGTAAGAATCATGGGTTATGAACGAGATGACTTTGTCAAACAGCATCATGAACTTGACAATCTAAGTTACAAGTTAAGAGAAGAGATTGCAGAGCTAAAAAAAAGAGAGATGTTGTTAGAAAGAGAAAATGAAGGTTTAAAGAGGGGTTTCATGGCACTTGGTAATGATGTCGATGACTCATGGAAGAAAGATTTGAAACAAAAGACAAGGCGACAAGAAGAAGAAGAGAAAAAGATACGTAATGAACATTCTGAGTTCAAGAATGAAATAGTTCGCTTAAACAAGGAAATTCACCAACTTGAAAAGGTTAATGTAGAATTGACAACAAAAACTAATATGCTGGAAGCTGATAAAGCAGAGTTTGAACGACGACTGTTTGAAATGGCAAGAGAAAACAATCAACGAACACCGTCGGCGGTTAGAAGGCGCGATGCCGACGTGGCCAAACTAAATATAAAGAAAGTCGATGATTTGACAAAGAAAATGGAAGAGATCAGCAAGGAAAACATAGAACTGAAAACAAAAAATCAAATGATGGAAAAAGAACAGGAAACATTTGAAAAGCGCATTGAAGAAGCTGGAAAACAAAAAAGAGAAACTGCTTCATCTATACGAAGAAAAATGGAAACAGAGCGAGAAATTAGAGATCTGAATATGCACGTAGATAATTTCAAAGAGAAGACTCAGCGTCTTGAGGTTGAAAACAAGGATCTAAAAGAGGAAATAAAACGACTTGAAATAGATTCAAAAGCACAGCGACAAGCTTCTAAAGCTCTAGCTTCCGGTCAAGCTAGTCAGGCAGATACACAGATGAAGGATTTAAACGATAAGATCATATCCCTCAATAAAGAAATTAAAACGATAACTGAAGAGAATTTAATGCTAAAATCAGAATACAATAATATTGAAGACAAACTAGGAAGTCAGATAGAAACTATGAAGAAAGAAAAGAATTTGCTTCAGCAAGAAAAGGAAGCCTTACAAAACAACATCGATCAGTCAACGACTTCATCCAGTAGTCAGATACAAGAGCTAAAAGATGAGATCAATGGATTGCAGGTAGAGTTGCAATTGCTTAAACCAAAGTATGAAGATCTTCAAAAGTCGTATGATGAGTTAAAGGCCGAAAACAAATCAGCAGGCGAAAAATTTGATACAAAAGAAAATGAACTGCAGCAATTAAAAGATACGATTAGAAATAACAAGGATGTTTATAATGAACTGTCTAAAAGTCAGCGTGAAGTTGCATCTTTAAAACGAGAAATAGATGACTTAAATGGCAAATTTAGGAACGAAAGGTTGAAATTGGAATCAGATTTAGAAGAGCTACTGAAAAACCAGGAATTTATGAATACTGCGTTAGCGGAGCACAAAGTAAGGCTAGACATGCTCCAACAAGAAAAGAACGATTTCAAAGCAGAAAATATCAAGCTTGTCAAAGCTAATGAAAGACAATCAAAGACGATAGCCGACCTTAAGGCAGATGTTGATAAGGTATCTGGAGAGGGGTCGTCAGCCACTAAATCTCTTAAAGATGAGTTGGAAAAGGTCCAAAAAGAACTTAAAAAGTCAGAAACTGCTCTAATTCAAGCAAAGCAAGAAATCGAAATCGCCAAAAACGAAAGAGAAAATCAAGTAAGTAAGCTCCTAAAACAAATGGATGTTTTGAGAACTGAACGAGAAACAGAAACAAAGCAATTAAAAGATCAAAGTGAGTCACTTCGGTCAGAGGTGGCCAGGCTTAAGGTCTTTGAAGAGAGAATAAAAAATATGGAATCTAATTTAAAGGAATTGGTACAAAAACTTCGAGAAACAGAAGAAAGAAACAAAAATGTTACAAATGATAAACTTATGAGTTTACAGCAAGTGGTCAAAGAAATGAAAAGTGAAAACCTGGCCAACAGAATTCGGGCTGCTGAGAAAGAACAGAATGAACTAGAAAAACATAAATTAGAACTAGAAATTAAACAAGATGCAATAAATGAAATCAGGAAGTTGAAAGAAGAAAACGTACGACTATTAGGTCTTCTAGAGGACAAAAGGGTCGCAGAAGAAGAACAAGATGAATGGGCTAGGAAGAAAAATAAATTTAATGAAGTACTGGCACAAAACCAAAGGCTTCAAGATGAAAATAAACGGTTGCTGAAAATTGTAGAGGAAAGTCAAGCCATGACTATGAAGCAGGACTTACAGACTAAAACGGAAAAACTGAAATTGGTGGAAGCTAAGTATCAAGAATTCCTTCACGAGAATGCTCAGTTAAGAAAAACTATGGACGAAAAGGACAATGAAGTAAAAAGACTTGGAATGAAAGCTGACAGAATAATTAGAATCCAACAAGAAAATCGACGTCTTGTGACAGAAAATCAGCAACTCCGGGAGGAGATGATGAAAAAAGAAAACATGATTAGCAGTCTTAAAGAGCTTGAAGTGACAAAGGCGAAATATATGGACTCATCAACGAATAATCAACGACTTTACGAAGAAAATAGAAGACTACGAGAAACTATTGAAAAATCGAAGGATTACAAATCAGAATTTGTGAAAGCGAGGGATAAAGAGAAAAATACAGCTGTGTCATCTGTTAAAATACAAGAGGAAAATTTACTGCTGAAAAATACATTACAGGTCAAGGAAACAGAATTGCGGAGGGATATTGAACTTCATAAGGAGAGGGCGAATAATTTAACAGCACGAAACAAAAGACTTACAGAAGAAGTGGCGAAGCTAAAGGCTGAATTGAACAAGAAAGATGACCTTATCATTAAACTCCGCGAATTGGAGACAGCACAGGGAAAACTGAAAGATGCTTCAGTCAACGTTCAGCGTCTGTATGAAGAGAATCAAAGATTACGGAATCTGTTAGAGATGAATGGAAACGGTTGGAACAGTAATTTCCAAAACGCGAAAGCGTTATCAATGGCTTCAAAGACATCAGAGATGAAAGTAGCCCAATATGTTGATTCAAGTGCACAAAGACGTAAATCAGACCCTCGCGCGAAGAAAAAAGATTCCTCAACGCTTAATGTCTCGATTTCGTCTTCCAATGATGATGAGAATGGAAATGTTAATAATGATTTGAAGATCAAGCCTCTTACAAAGTTACCGCACATAAACGAAGGCACAGGGCTTACCACTGGTCTCAGCTACACTGATCTCCACCAAAGTAAGTTCTCATTGTAACGTGTTATAAAACGATTAAAACTTATTATAAAACGATTTTAACTCATTACAAAACGATTTATAGACATTTCATGGTCCGGCAAATATACAGTATTTACATATCAACTATTTTTCACTCAACTGAGTTCACTGACTAAATGTCATAGTTTTGGTAATTGAGTTTGTGGGTTTGAGATTAGAGATTGGTGATTTTAATTGGGTTATGTTGTTGGTCGGATGCTAAATGTTCATCTTGATTCAATTTTACTGAGATAAAAGGTTCTAAGTAAAATCAAGTAAGAAATTATGGGCTTTTGATGTAAGCATATAGTTCGAGATTAATATAAAGCTACGTTCATGCCGTTAAGAATAAGAAATGGGCTAAACGAAATATTTGGCATGTATTCAACGGAATACTTTATTTTGAAACAAAATTTCCACGCTCAGACTGACTTGAAAAAAGGCTGAAGAGATTTGAGTATTGGGCATAATTTCAGGTATAGATACTTAACACTGCTCAAGAGCTTAGCAATGCTTCTATTTTGGTTTGCATTTCGTCTTATGTAGATGATATTGTCATATTTTCTGTTTGTACTACAGAATCTAAAGGTTTGAGAAGCGATAAACTAATACAATCACTGAATAGTGAGCTCGAGAGCACGAAAACGCAACGAAAACACGGAGAGAAAGTCATAATACGTAAAGATGAAGAACTAAGCACCATGAAATCAGAGAACATACGATTAACCAAAGAACGGGACATGTTGAAGGCAGAAGTTGTCAAACTAAAGAGAGAATTGGAACTTAAATCAATTGCAGATAGTGTTTCACAGAAATCACAACTGCAAGAGCATAACCGAAGATTGAGTCAAGAAAATCAAAGACTTCGAGACGAAATAAATATGAGAGACTTAGAATTGGCTCAACATGGTATAAGCGGATATAACATTGCTCGTTATGTGGATAATAAAGCCAAAATTGAAAGATCGACAGAAGAAAAGTTGAAGTTGGCTACGGTTGAAAATAAGCGTTTACGCGAAGAAAATAACCAGTTACGAGCATCTCTTGATGAATCTCAACAGAATGATACAGGAAGCCGGTTTAAAAATCCTAATGTGACGGGTTCCATGATAGAGGGTTTTAAAGAAGCTAAAGCAAAGAAATGGGCTACCACCCGCAAGAAACAAGCAATCGCTAGGCAGGCGAATGAAACAGATGACAACAAACTAATGAAAATCGATGAAATAGCCTAGTGAATTAAGTTCAGCTAAAATCGAATCGAAATTCACATTTGTTCTTAAACATTTACTTTTATCACATGGAACCATTATGTATATTTTGCACGTAAATGTTCATAAGCAATGAAATAGTGCCATGTATGAATTGGAGAAACGAGTAAAATCTTTTTTTATTTTACTGTGATCATTATATTTCGTGTACATGTAAATTTTATGTATTTTTATTAATATATCTATGTTTGCAATATTTCAATAGATATGAAAGATACAGCTCAATTTGTTCGTAAAAAAGTTTAAAACCGAGATGAATACTGTCATCTGATTTTGAAATTATAAGAATTTCATGTTAAATATGGCGTCACGACAAACCGTCAAAGACAACATTTTTCGGTTGCTTTCAACAGTATATTATGCGTTACGTAAATTCAGTATCAATATAGTTCTTACTAAATGATCTAGGAATTGAAAAATGTTCATAACTTTTATTAAACACTATCTAAATTATTTACGTATTAAACTAAATGTACCAGACATTTTAATTATTCTAAGATACATGTATATATTTAGAACTGAATAATTGAAGAATAAATTACGGCAAACTCGAAATAAAAAGCGTACAGGTATTATGTTTAATTGTAAAGAAATACTAAGGAAAACTATGTGAATGGAGAAATGACACATACCAGTTTTCATCGTCATTCTATATCAGAATACATCTTGTAATATTTACATTGACAAGATGCATTTTCCTTTTCCTCCCTGAAAAATAGATATCTAATTTCAAATATTGTGTAGGTAGGTGAATATTTGTCTATTGAGAAACACTCGGGGAATATTCAAATGATACATTGTAGTTTTTTTATGTTGCAAAAGCAAAACTAATGATGATAATAATAAAGACTCATAATTCATCCATGGTCGTATTTCTAGGTCAGTACGCCGTATGTGCAAAGATTAGTTGTTTAAGCACAGTATAGCCTCAATAGGAAGACCATTCATTAGGATTGAAGAAGATTGTTTCAATGTTAAGGCTGTTTAATTAACGCGTTGAAATAAGGAAAAAAAATAAGTGGACATTTTAGCCCGATTGTTCAAATAGTGAAGTGGTCAAACGGTGAGGGTTTACTGTATGCAATAAATACGTGTTAAAATGTGGGTACATGCATTGTTTTATTTCATTGTTGTATCATATTAATTTAGGAGAGTATGTTCCACTACACTGCGCCAATCCATTAAATGTCTAAATATGTACTGATACATCCATAACAAAACTGATACATATAAAAATCAACTATATACCATTTTGATGCATGCGTTAAACACAACAGCAATGGCACGAACAAAAAATAGAGTTGTTGAAACACGTTGTCTAAAATAAACCATTTATATATTAAATATAATACGCGGTTTTACTGGCTATAACAACTTGGTTTATTTTATATAACAGGCGAATGGTCGACGTTACATACATGCCCGAGATCATCAATACCATTGCTAAACTAATCAGTAACATGATAGAGTTTCTTCTTTGTAGTAAAACCAGTTCACTGGCTAAGTAATGTTTGACTAGCGTAAGTCAACCTTCATTTAGTGGGTATATAATGTATAAACAAAAGACAGATATGTACATACATCTTAAACATCATAAGAGTGTAATGTAATTATCTAACTCGGATGATTTCACCATGAATTCACATAGTCTTCCTAGACGTGAGTCAGGTGATATTTGCCGTAATTAAAAAAAGCCCACTTTGTACTTCTCAGGACGAATATCACATGCCGCATACACGTTAATTGATTAAGTAATCATCTGTTACTTAACAGCACAAATAATCTTTTAGATTATCAACAAACCATAGAAACTATCGGAATAGAGTGATAATGTTTAAGTATTGAAAATTACTGAATTGTGAGACAAGAGTGTATTGTTTTATTACAACGGGTCAGCAAAGCGCCCGTCACAATTCGTGGTGACACATGCCTATTATATCTGTTTAAAATTGAAACTGTTTCGACATTTCTTCAAACAATACATTCAATACTTGAGCACTACAAATAAGATTAAAAAGAAGACTTTTAAAGCTTCAATAGTTTCACCATGAGCGGTAATACTATCCCTCATTTGAACTGTACAGAACTATGGTATCATATATCTGCCACCAAATAACTACGAGTGTTTAAACATCTAGACAACAGCCATGTCAACCACTTAATTAGCGCAAAATTTATCTTAATGTTTAGTTATCATACATGAAGAAACAGGCAGTAAAATAAATGTCTAAACAGGGAAATGTCTGTTAGTACCCAGAACTTACGTAACGGACTTGATTTAATCTCGGCAGCTGTAATAATGAGTGTATCACAAACATTATATTGCTTCATTGATACTTAAATGGCGACAGAAGGTGATAAAATAGATTTTAATATTGATATTTCCCGAACATTTCCATCAGAGGCACGTTCATTTACATTCGTTGAATTTCGTATGAAAAACTATTATTTCCAAAACGATTCGCAAATGACCGAATTACTGAATTTTGTTTATATTACACATGGTTATGTTGTTCAATAGACGAATGTGGACTGTGAAACAAAAGACTGAAATCTGAGACTTCTCACTAAGTAAGAAGCTTATTTAAACCATTGCAGTGTCTGTTATTGCACTGCTTGTGAACTATTTGTTTATAACTGATTAACGTAATAAAGGCGCTTGTAAAGTTAACGGTAAGTAACATGTTTAATTATATACTTTATACATGAGTTATATTTTTGTAAGATTGTTAAAGTCTTATAAATTTATTAGGAGTAGAATATTTCTACTCGGCAGAAATATGACATAAAACACATGTTTCAAATATTGCGGTGTACATGTTTGGTTTTGAAACATAGTTTTACAAATTTATGTCCAATTCAATTACAATAGCATCATGCTTATTGAGTTTCTATAATTTGGTAATACGAGTACCAAGGTAGCATATTCATAAATAAGATTTATAACTTTTTCTCAAGTACATAAAAGATTGCAGTTGCTTTAATATTAATTGTGTAATTTGACTAACGAATGACGACATTACGTAAAAGATGAAATGATTGACAAAAACAAACAAATAATCAAACTACATAAAAACGAATTATCTAACCGGACTCATATACATGTATGTTAATATTCCAGACACAATACATTCGTCCAAAGAAACGACTAAAAATGGGGAAAAAGAAGGGTGGAGGGAACATTACTTTGGTAGATAAACAAAAAGTAATTAATGTTGACTATCAACTCCTGATAGCGGAGAGAGATGATCTGTTGGAAGCTGAGATAGGATATAAACGCCGCATTGAACAACTTGAGAAAGAATCAGCAGATGCACTTAAAAGTTTTGATATTCTTTACAATGAGAACAAAATTTTAAGGTCGAAGCTGGATACTCCTGACAGTAAGGGTGCTGACAGTATTGAATCTTACAATACGGTATTCAGAGATAGAGAACATCTAAAGGAAGCGAACAGAGCTTTCAAACGACGGATCCGTCAACTTGAAGACGATGCAGCAGAGACACAGAAATCATATAACAAATTATACCAAGATCATCAGTTAGTGACACAAAAAGCACAATTAGAAACAGAATTCGCAACAAGAGCTAGAGATGAGAAAATTACGGATATGGAAAGGGAACATGAGGAAATAACTGAAAGACTTAAAATGTTCCTGAAGGAAAGAGAGCAATACGAATACCGAATAGCGGAGATGGATAAAGAAAGGAACGAACTTCAAAATAAACACGACTATTTAGCAGACGAGAAGCATGAATCACAATTGAGATGTGACGTATTACAAGCTGATAGAGAAAAACTGAAACAAAAGGTAATGGATCTCGAGGACAAGATCCCAGACCCCGAGCAAAAGGCAAAAGAAGAACAGCGCCTTTTATCTCTACAAGCTCAACTTGTAGCATTGCAGGTAAGCAATACTGATGCCAGTAAAGAAGTTTATCGACTCAAAGAAGAAATTAGGGTGCTAAATAAACTGAAGAAGAAACATGTTCATATGGTTGACAGGGCTTCTAGCGTGATTGTGGATGAAGAGGAAGAAGAAAATGAAAAACAGAAGAAAGAGCGATATGCAGAGGTTGAGTATGAACTTGCAGAGTCAAAGAAAAATGCAATTCGCCTTCTCAGTGAAAATGACAAATTTAAATCGTTAAATTGTGAACTTGAGAGTAAACTAGCGAATTCAGAATTGAGTAGACGTGAAATGAAAGAAGAGCTTGATAGAAAGAAAGCAGAAGTTGAAGATTTGTCCGTTGTTGTTAATGGTGGGAAAAGTCTTAACGAAGATTTCCTAGTGTTGCAAGACAAAGTAAAAGATTTAAGTGCTATGCGCCAAGCCTTGGAAAATGAACTTTTTCAAGAGAAAAAAGTTTCAAAATTAAAAATGATGGAATTGAATAAAGAACTGGAGAAGTCAAAGGACAGAGAAAATGAACTTGATAAAGAAAGAATGAAGCAAGAAGGGAATAACAACAAATTGCAACACGAAAATGACGCACTTCAGAAAGTAACAGATGCACAGGCTCTAGAACTTAGAAATATGAAGGCACAACTTGAACAGATACAAAATATTTTAGAAGACAAAAATGCTAAGTATGATGAGATGAAGAAAACAGACAAGGAGTCCCAACAAGAACTCAGGGAAACAAAATTACAACTTCATATTGTTCAGCGCGAACTTGAAGACCTGCGCTCAGAAAAGGCTGGAAAGTATGGCAAGCTAACACATGAAATGGAGACCGCGAAAGCTGAACGAGAAGCTGAAACAGAACAAATGCGCAAAGAAACCGTTTTACTAAAGGAAGAAGTTAAACGACTAAAAGACTATGAGTTTAAAATAACAACTATGGACTTGGAAATCAGACGTCTAATGAACAGACTAAGAACTACTGAACGGTATAAAAAGATGCCAAAGAAACCTGAACAACTTGAAAATGAAAAGGAAAAAGAAAAGGAAGAGATTTCGGAACTGAAAAAGAAACAACGAGTATTAGAACGAGAGAAAATGGCTTTATTACAAGAAAAGCGACAATGGGAAATTTTGAAGGATAAATACAATGACTTGCAGAAGAACAATCGTCGGCTTGTTGAAGAGAACAAGAGAGTAAGAGGTGACCTTGATGGTAGTATTTTTAAAGTAGACACACTTGAAAAGAAATTCAAGAAGCTGAATGTGGTTGTGAAGGATGAATTTGATGACCCTAAGCAAATTCAAAAAGCAACTTATGTGGAAAAATCAGATAAACGAGAAACGCGCTTTATATCAAAGAAAAGGGAAACGAACTCTAAAGAAATGAAGGCTGGACTCAAACCAATTGTTGAAGAACAACACGTAAAAGCACCAACAGGTCGACAATTGCATCAGAGATCAAAACACCAGAAGCATACCAGGTTCGCAGACAAGCATAAGCTCGACCGTAAATCAGCCCGAGCTGTAGGGATGTCTGGTATGAAATCAAAGAAACCTTTATTGCCAAAAGTTGAACCTGATACAGGCCTAATGTATGGAAAGAGTTATAAAGAATTACATAAAAACAGATATCGGCCGAATGCCACGCTGGCACTGCTTTAAGAAGTATTTTGTCTACTCATGTTTGTAATATGTATTTAAACTGAAAAGTCACATAAAAAGAATGCTATTCATCATCACATAATAAACACGTGAATATAAACTGTATAATTACATCTATGATCAAAATTTATGTGCTAACTGAAATCATCATTACCGTAATAATTTGTTTCATTAAATGATTTCCTGCTAACAGAAATAAAATAGTAGAAAATTTCGCAATGAATCTTAAACGTAATGATATATCCAAATAAACTGCAGCTGCAAACAACTGGGTTTTCTCACTGAGTGATCTTTAAATCTTTTTAGGGCGATCTTTTCTTTAACTCATGGAGATCTCATTTATCACCACATATTCTGCATAAATTTTGATACGCTTTACTTGACGAGTTTTTCAATGGGTTTAACGGCGTTTTTTTCAACATTTTTTTCAGTTATACACGGCGACCGGTTCACCTAACCAGTTTTCCAGTTTGTGTACAAACCAGTACTAAAATACCCTTCCGCAAGGAGCCGGTTACTTTTCCACATAGTGGAGGAAAATCGACATTTTTGTCAAATGTTCGTACAAAAGCATTACCTGCCGCGACCGGTATTTGAACCCGGATCGCCGGGTTACAAGTCCAGCGCACTAACCACTAGCCCAAGGTCGCGGCTCTTTACTTGACTAGAAGAGTTAACGTTCCACGGTTGTAGTGAAATACATTAAATACAGGGATCCAAAATTTAGTACATTTATACATATATAGCCATAGAAATCAGACTGGGATAAAACACGTAAGTGAATTCAACATGAAACATAGAAACATGCATGTAACAAGCTGGACGTCAATTTTCAAACCTGTGAACGACAATGAGCATAAATCTTATTCGTCAGATGATAATGTGAAGTAAAATAACATACCTGGTATCTACGTTCTTGTAGGCTTTGTAGAATATAAATATAGTTGATTTTACAATTATGTCGCTACATGTATAAATCAATGAAGGTCTGAGAGGCGCGAAAAGCACATCTTGCGCTGATGCGCTATAAAAACCAACAAACAAAAAAGGCTCGGGAATAAAAACATCGAATGTGAGCATGTGTTATTGTAATACAGACTGTTTATACACGGTATATGACGAGTACTATCTCAGGCCTAACATCGTACGGTAAATTCGAACAGTCGCCTACAACTTGTAGAAAATTACCGTTATCATGTTTGTTTCGTCTTATTAGGCCGAAAAAAATACTCTTGTTTCTGGTCACGGTCATCAAAATAAAGTGGGTCGGTAGGTCGGGATTTTTTTTTACACCCGTCATATTTAATAACTGCTAATGTATGCAAAGCCATTGCTTTGATAAATTTTTATGAGCTTCATGCTTATTCAAACTGGACACACAATAAAATACAAAAATGGACGCATTTATCTACTTCTACAGCGAGCAAGCATCGTAGTTGTGCAGCCATCTTAAAATTCCGTTTCCAATGGTAACGATAGCGCGGACTATTTCCCGGTATACGGAACTGAAATTCCGGAATATTTCTCGGTAAAAAAAATGCGGTCGGGGTTAAAAATGAACGGTCGGTCGGAGGACCAGAAACGAGAATATTTTTTTCAGCCTTAGTCAACCGAATATACGATAAACTTGGCTGAATAAAAAATCGTTCTCATAAATATTTGAACGAATTCCAGTCGAATAAATATTTTTTTGTAAATGTACATTGTTAAGCACGATATTCATTCTGAACATCCTGAATTGTATTAAAACAGTTTACCAAAATGTAATTCAAAAACATAACTCGAATTTCCCGACTCCTCTATTCACCGCTGCGGTTTTATTCATTGTCCCACCAAGGACTTGATGCCACATTATTAATGCATTAACCATTTATTTCTAACATATTACAGGTATAATATTTCAGCCTTGCTGAATTATTGGCTTATAACGATATAATATACAATCAAAAATAAGTTCATGGACCTATATCATAATATGGGGAATTAACTGCCTAACAGTGGGATGCTTGTTCGTGTCTGAAGGCCGAATATTCACGGACACAGCAACTGTTTCGTAATCCTCATTATAGTAACAGACATACAACAAAATGTCGTGTCTTAAACACGTGATTTAACCCAGTATTTAACTATTTCAGTACAATATCAACATAAAGAAGCAAATACTTATTATTAAAATTACACCGTCAACAGTTGAGTCATACAATATTGATTTTACTGAGATATTGTTTCATGAACTAACTGTATTAAATTACTAGGGTAAGCTTAGCGCCAAATTATATATTTTCTATAATTAAAACATTTTAAAACTAGACTCGGTTGAATGGTCTATCGAGTGAAAACAATGTGTTTTACCTATCCACAGAAATCTTATACGAAAGTCGCCCTATTTCTGTTTTAAATCGATTGATCCATGCACTGAATGCAAATATGAATAGATAACACATGTATACAGCTAAATCTAAATTTGATTTCATTCTGAACATTGGTACACTTACGTTTGATTATTTATGGTAATTTATTGAAAGTTCCGATGGTTCTCGAAGATTAAGACAATTATGAGTCGTATTAAATCGGCAGCAAGCGCACGTTCCAATACGATCGGAGCGAGCCTCCGGTCAGGACGAACAAATCGCTCTCAAGGAAACTCCACGAAGCCAGGTAAGACGCTGGAATATCCGTGTCACCCGTGCATGAGAGAGAATGAAAATGTGGAAGCGACCAACTTTTGTGAAGATTGTGAAGAAAATTTGTGCGCGAAATGCATCAAGGATCACTCGAAGTTCCAATCTATGCAGACTCACACAATTCTCGGCAAGACAAGCAGACGATCAGTCAATAACGTGGATGCTGTGCCAAAAGTTAATCCATTCGAATGCAGTCAGCATCCAGGGAAGCTGGTGGATATGTTTTGTGCAGAACATGACCAAATTTGGTGTGGAGCGTGCATGGCAATACATCATAAGTATGTTTTCTTTCGAATGAATCAATTTTGGTCGATGTTCGATTACAACTATTTAAATAAGTTTCATCTAATTAAAGTTTAAACTGCAAACAACTAGATAAATATATAAATGTAAAAAGGGGTATTTTTTCATTTAAATAGAATTCCCATTCTCTTTCATTCTTCTTTGCCATAATTATGCTTTACAAGATAACATGTGTTGTAATGTATTCATTTTCAATATATTGCATGGAATCGATAAAAACAATGCAGAATTCTATAAACTGCGACAGCTATACTCAAGTACTTCCTTTGACTTACAAAAAAAAGTCATTAACAGTGGCGTGGAATCGTACGAAAATATCAAAAATTAAAATATTCAGAGATAATAAACATGTCAAATTCGCGCATTGACCTTTAATTTATGTAGTACTTCTAAATTGATTATCTTAACATTACAGAGAGTGTAAGAACATCACAGAAATACAAGAAACAGCTAAAGGAATATCAAAGAAAAGCATATTTAAAGAAATTAAAGAAGAATCAAGAAAATTGAAGAAAGAGTTGATGTCGTCAAAGAAACTCAGGATGAGAGATCTTAATCGCTTTGATAAACAGAAGAATCTGATAATCAAACGTGTAAAGGAACATCGGATGATAATAGACAAACTGTTGGACAATTTAGAAAAGGAAACTATGGCTGAATTAGAACGGGCTTGCGATAAAGCTTCAAATGAACTAAAAGAAGGTGTAAAGCGCTTTGAAAGTATTATAACAGGTCTTACAGCTGCCACGGACATGCTGACTATTGTCAAAGGGGAAGCCGTTAATGAAAAAGCCCTATTTGTCGGTTTAAAGCGTGCAAAACAAAATATACTTGAAGGAGAGAGACTCCTTCATTACGCTACTCATGCGTATAATGTGGCACCTCTTGTTTACTATCCCGATGAAAGGATTATTAACTGGCTGAATAGTTTTAGATTTTTAGGAACGTTTACTCACCAGCAGACGATATACAGTGGAAAATTGATTGACAAGTATGATGTCAGTATGGCAAACGAGTTCAAAACATGCGATATGTTTGGTTCGGCTATTTTACCGGAAGGACGCTTGATTCTAACAGACTGGGACAACAAGAAAGTAAAACTACTAGACTCGTCGTTCAAAGTCGTTGATCACGTGGTGGTTTTTAGTTATCCCAATGATGTATGTATAACGAATCCTACAGAAGCGATAGTTTCTCTGCCAATGCAAAATACCATACAGTTCATCAAACTTGAACCAATTATGGAATTAACACGAAAAATACTTACTGAAGAACACTGCCGCGGATTGTGTTATAATAATGGAAATATTTATGTTGTCTGTGGTGGTTTTAAAGATGAAGGACCGGGTAGAATAGTGGTATATAGTGTTACTGGTGATCTTGTTCGAACTATTGAGAAAAATAGAACTGGACAACAAATATTCGTGTGCCCAATAGCTGTCACTGTTCTCTCTGACGGGAAGTTACTGTATGTTACTGATGGGCGAAGGGGCATAATCACATTGACATCTGAAAATGACGTTGTTTCTGTAATAACTCATAATGACATATCGTGGCCTTGTGGTATATGCCTAGAAAATAATGGACAAGTTTTGGTGTGTAATGGTCGGAAGGATAGTGTTATACAGCTCACTGGATTTGACAAATTTGCCACTATACTCTCAGGGAAAGACAAATTAAAGAGACCACATTCAATTAGCTTTGATTCAAAAACATCACGTGTGGTTTTGACAATGAATAGATCAAATTTTGTGTATGTTTATCAGTTACAAGATATTTCAGTAACTGAAGCACTTGAAGGAGCAAAACTTACCCTGGATAATGCAAAACCCATCAAACCTGATGTGAACAATACCAATGAAACTAAAAAGGAAGACACCGATCCAAACAATTTAAGACAAGCCAAAGAGCTAACAGCCAATGTATCAGAAACAAAAGTGGAAACAGATCAAAGCACAACCAAGAATGATACAGAAACGACCAAAATGGATACCAATATAGAGCCTACATCAACTGAATTAAAGAGAATTCCTGAAGAATCAAATAGTGGGCAAAAAACATCATTAAGGAGAAGGTCATCCTCGACATCTATTCCGTCTGACAAAAAATCAGTCCTTTCTAATACTGGTGGAAGTAGCAGCAGGATTCGTACTGGAAGTACCAATCGGTCCCGTGTTAAAACAAGCTCTCGAGAAAGTAATGTGTCTGACAAAACTGGCAGAATGTCAGTAAATTCTGTACGAGGTGACAGGAAAATGTCATATATGAGTGACAGAATTTCAAATCAACTAAGTGAAATAAAGGCTTTAAACCCGACCGAAACTTAAACATTCAGGCAAACATAGCTCTGTTTACAATGTACAGTGGTGAACTTCTAACATGTGATTCATTGAACTGTCTAAACGCCTGAATATCATCCTGACAACTATGCTTCCTCCTTTATCATTGTAAAGGTGATCACTTCTTGTATTGGCTTCACAAATTGTTCTCTCACTTGAGTTTATTTTCAAGCCAAAAGTCAAAATCCTCTGACAAATATGTTAACCATCAGAAGTTGTGTGTTTATGTCTTACCTAGTTTGTACAGCAGCTCCCCTGACTGTTACAATATGATCCCCTGATGTTTTACAACATTGATCCTGGACTTTTTGCAAATCTGGACCAGAAAATGTGTAAGTGTAGCATTGCCATGGGCATTTAAACGAAACTAAAATTATTCAAATCCTGTTACCTATGTATTGCATTCTATAAGTATTTAGAGTGAAAAAAAACGTGTTCATGAGTTTGGTGACAATTAAAAGAATTTTACTGTCCTTGGCTTATTATATATGAGCCATTCAGTATTTGTTGATAACATAATAATTATATGCAGTAAACTTTTTATCAATATAACCTTTGATATCAAAGAATATGGTCTTAATATTGAGATGGCCTCATTATCAAGTTGAAATATAGATGTAATATTAAACTCCACTCTGAAATAAAGGTTTTCTTATATATTGAGGTGGTTGTAATATAAGGTGGTTACTGATTGTTATTGATGAATAATTTTACACAAGTAACAAATTATATAACAAACAAAAAACCAGAGATTTTTGAGTAATGTATGTTTTATTATCTCAAATAATGATACACAATTCTGTTAAATGTAAGTAGAAACGATTAAACACAAATGTTTACGAAAACTAGGAATGTTGTCTATCGTGAAATATGAAATCATGATTACAAGGTTTCTATACAAAGAGTAGTGTTATACTAGGATGAAAATATAACATATTTCAAACAAATGCATCAGCTGTGTATTATATTTCATTCCATTTTCTGGGTAAATGCATGGGAATAAAAAGCCCCATAGGCATAATTAGATAAAGTGTAAGATTCATAGATGATAGCAGTAATTGTATTGTAATTTTGAAACTATTCCAATAAGAAATTAATACCAAATATCATAGCACCAAATAAATAATTATATAAATATGAATGCAAAATCTTGCTAATTAATTAGGAATAACGGTTGTGTAGCATAAATCTGAGGAGTTTACATAACAGAAATCCAAGATTCGATTTAAAGATATATTATTTCATACAGTACACATGGCATCAACCAAACATACTGGTCCAGAAGTATTCTCATCTCTCAAGTTAATTTTCCCTCTTAATACAATAACAATTTTGAGATCTTATCATCGATAAATTAAATACTATGATGACAAATAATTATTTTCCATAAGGTTTCATGTACAACATTTCACAGAAAATACTCATAAAATAAACAGACTGTTTCTATGGAGACAGTAAATACCATGGCAATCAAACACAAGGACGGATTTCTAAAAATATATTAATAAATAATTTATTTAACACATAAACAGGTATAATACATGGTACATATAATTTAAATGGATGGTTTTGAATTTGCTAAATACTAATTAGACTCAGATCTAGAGGTAAACAATGAGATGAAAGATAAATAATAATTAACAAAAACTAATACATGAGGACTGATTAACATTCAATATATTATGTCAATAAAAAACTGTGCAGAAAATTGTTCAGGACATTCCACCACTACGTTTCAAATTGAACAGAACAGGACATCACAGTAAACACGTCTTATCAGAAAAACAGACATTTAAAACTGGCCCAATTTTCACAATAATCATCAACATTAAGTATAAAATATTTTACAGAAACAATTGAAAATCTAATCAAAATTTACTAAAACATGATAAATATTGCATCTGACATAAGTTCTATTCTACAATGCTATTTTCTGATTTTCACTAAAATTAACAACAAAACTTCATTAAATTAAGTTAAACACTCCATTGCTAAGAATGTAAAAAAATGTGTCAAACATTTGAAAATAAAACATGAAAACAAAACACATGATAACAGAGGTGTAGCTAAACATTGAATAAAATTCAGAGCCACCAAATTCCAGTGGCTGTGGAGACCCCATCATCGTGGCATAAAGGGGGCTACGCCTGTGTATAATATCAATACATGTATATATTGTCTTAAACAATAAAACATTAATGTTAACAACATCATTTCTAAACCTTTATATTGAACAGATCTTTAATTCTCCACATCACTGATATATAGAATATAATATTTCCTAAATAAAAAAAACATGAGAGATATATAGTGAATAAAAATTGAAAAATGATTTCTATTCTATAACTAAATAACTTATACAAAGAAATTTCAGGACATAATATCAATGGCAGTTACAGAAATTAGCAGTTCGTAGACTTTCTTTCTTATCATGTAATCAAAAATTTTTGTAGACTTAAGTAAAACAGATTATCAAAGTTATTGCACAAGCAGGAGTTGCATAGATAGATATATATGTCTGGTACAGAAAAGACAAAAAAAAATTAAACACACAAGAATATTTTTATGTAACCGGCATTTACATAATTTTATCTTTTTTTGTCCATTTTTGGAACGTTTGATTCTGTAATAATTTTCATATACTGAAAACAACCAGCAGTGGGTGGGGGAAGTTTGATTGGAAATAACTTGAGTGTGTAAGGGAGCATGTGTGTAGGAGGGGTAGTTTTTTTTAACTCGGGGTATCTAACAATGCTTCTACACAGGCTGTGTAACAGAATGTGTACTGATCCTGAAACAGACAACAGAAATAAACATGATAAACATTTAATTAAATTATAATATCAAATTCATTAGGCTAGAGTCGTATGTGAACACGAATTCAACATTCAGAGACATACATTACAATTTACATAATAGAAGGCAACTGGTAAATATTAACTAAAGGTCAATGCTGCAGCTGTTAATCAACAATATATTTAGTATATATAGAGAGAGACATAGAGAAGAAGATGAGAAAGAGAAATTGTTCAATGGAGATGGGGTACTTTTTAGTTTTTTGATACACATATTAAGCAAAAAAAGAAAAGTTTATATACATTATTAATGCCCAATAATGGGGTATAGAGATTGTCAATATTTAGAATTATTTGTATGATAGGAAGCATGTAAAAAATAAATTTCATTTTATGAAACTTGTCAAATAATTTTGTCACAACTTAAGCAAAACAGTAATTTCATGAAATATTGCATTATTCTGGGATATTTCAGACCATTATGGCCAGTTTTAAATACAACATGGATACACCTACCCTTGTCTGGATCATGCCTTGCCTCTGTCTCCTTAACTGCTTCACAATCTCAAATATGTCAAACTGGTAGTAGACACAAAACACTATTATATATCATGGAAACATTAAATTTAATTAATGTAATATATATGTTTTTAATGGCCAATTATGCTGACACTAGAAAAATTACATGTTTTATCAGCTTTGAACAGCCTTCAGGGTTCCTGCACAACACTTATTTAAATAGATGTAAACAATTGATCCTTAATCCTAAGAACATCTATAAATAATTAATAAATTCAAAATATTTACAAATAGAGGTAGGTTTTTTGGATTAGGTACAAGAAAGTACTCTAGCACAAGCAATACAAACATCTTAAAATTAGTGATAGTGTTTGTTGCCTATTTTTTGTATACACAACAAAGAATATTTGAATTAGGAGAGACTGCTTTATGTAGGTAACATCAGACTGCCATTGTACTTACCTCAAGTCCTCTCTCTATGTGAGCTAATACTATATCTACAGTAACAAATGTCCCAGAACGTCCTATGCCAGCGCTACAGTGTACAACAATAGGTCCAATACTTCTGTATAAATGACTTAATCTTAAACACTGAAAATAATAAACAAATTTTGAGATACTTCAATCAGAATACAATGTTAAACCATTATTAAATTCCATCCAAGGTTTTTGTATGAAATGACCAGGAAAATCTTAAACTAAAGTCAATGTGAGCGGTCAAGGGGCATATGTTTTCCCTGAATGACTTTAACATAGTTGTCAGAGTACAAAACAAACAATTCATTTACACATAGAGAGAAGAAAGTTGTGAAACCAAACTCTATGAAAATGTTTTCACTTATAATCAGTGAATATTAACCTGTAGTAATGGTAGAGCTGATGTTGGTGTTCCATGATCCGGCCATGTTGTATAATTAAGATGATACAAACATCTAGTCTCTCCTGTATCGTTGTTTTCTAACAATATATTCCTTATATCAAAGTCATCTAAACAATTCTGATATAATAAACTCACTCTCCATTTTCTGAAACAGGAAACAAAAATACATAGATATTTAATACAATAAATTAAATTGTAATCAAATAGAAATGGGATTTAAATGTGACTTTGGTTGACATACAACAATTTAACATGCCATCCATACAACAATCTACATGTATATACATTAATATGCTCAGTAACAAAAGAAAATAAATACACAGAAACAAATTACTCCATCATTCTTTAAGTGGAAGTTACACAAATCTGTACAACAAACAGTCATGATTCATGGATTTTACTGCGTCATAACTGACACCTTCAATAAAGACCATCAAGAAATAGTTTCAAAACAAAATTTGAAAGATTTCAGTACATTAGATAAAAAAGAGGCAAAATGCAAAGTACAGCCTACCCATTACAGACATCTAGTGGAACATCTACAGAGTCTGGCCAATATCTGTGACATTTGACCTTCATAGCTTCAACATCTAAAGTCAACATTACAATGACAGAAACGTTCTCTTGCCAGATCATCTGCCAGAATGCATCAGTAGTTTCAGGCAGAGGCCCCTGACAAACTATGTAGTCACAGACACTAGTACCAACATCTACTCTGACATGACTTGCATTGATGTAATCTGTATCACCTCCTACCAATTTGACACGATTTTCATCATCTGAAAAAGTATCAAAATCGTTTCAATTATACTTCAATGTCCTGTACGAAAATCAATTATGCATTTGGTTGACAAATATGTAAAAATGGCATGATTTATCAATTAAATCAGGAGACAAGTATAAAAGAAACAGAATAACGATGATGATGATGATCATGATGATGTTACAATACTTTTATCTGGAACATTGATATTCTCACTCCACTATATATTTCCAAATCATAGACTTACATGGCAACACATTTCTAAATCTGTTCTTCAACCTGTTATTAGGTGTCATGGCAGTATCACATTCATCAGTTAACGGAACATTCCGTAGTTGTTTAAATTCTTCCTGTGGATCTTCAATCTCAATTTTCTCTTGCATTTTTGCTATAATGTTTGGTATTGCTGGTTTCATATCTTCAGGAACAGTAACTAATGAGAGTTCATACAACCATTCATTAGTTACTTCATCTGGTACAGTTACGTCTAAAGTCCGCAATAAATCACTCCAACTTTTATCACAGTCATATTCAACAGCACTTGTATCACAACTGTTATCATCTAATTCTTTAGCACCTTCAGAGTCCTCTCCAAATATGTCATCTTCTGCAGTATCTTCATCCGTTTCTAAACGTATTTGATCAGGTTGGTAATCAATTACTTCAGTAGCTGAGAGATACTTATGAGAATGTTTCACTAACTTTTTATGTGATTTTTCCATTGAACCCAATTTTTCTGTGTCAACATCAGTATCCTCACTAAACTCATCATTTGCATCTTTAAGAATTCGTTCTGCATCTGCTACAAGTTGTTCAACATCTTCATCAATAATATCACTTGGTAAATGTTTAGTTAAAGATAAACTTGTATCATTCAGAGTGGAGTTGTTCAATTGTTCACTATCATCATCACTTTCATTTATCACATCAAGATTTTCAGCACCAGAGAGTTCTTGATTTGACATTAATTTGAGATCCTTATTCTCAGGCCTGCTGCCAGTGTCATCATGGTCGAACAACACTGGAAACTTCCTACTATTTCTGAAAAAAAATGTGAATAAAGGAAATCACAAAATAAAAATGGATAAGACAAACTATTTACAATCCAATGCATCAAATAATATGTGACAGGGTTTTCACTGGACATTATATTTTTTCCACCACATGTATCGAGGGGAGCGTCCGGGCATACAAAATAGTATGCTTAATTTGATTTTTTTCGCCACTAGCAGATTTTTTTTCGTCATTTGCGAAACTGGTGAATGCCAGCAGAAACCCTGATGTCAGAATTGATTGTGTTAATTTCATGAGTATCATTAATCCTAACTTTAAGTTCCACCATACATGTAGCATAAACCAATTACAGCATGCTGCAAAGTTAATCTTGAGTAAATAATCATTACTTTTATCAAAGGATTAGTAATACAAAACATTAAAAAATAAAGTGGCACAATACCTAGAGACAGTCAAAGACAGTTTGCCTTGATACTTTCTCAAGATGGTGGCAGCTTTGTTATGGTTCATACCAACCAAAGATTCACCATTTATCTGAAATATAAATGAATATACAGAAAATGACAATGTTACACATTTATATCCACTACTTACTAACAGACAAAACTAAATATGTCACTAATAATACAGTATCATCAATTTCGATGACTTATTTGATTTGACCACAGATGTTTATAAATAATTATCTATACACAAGCATTGTCAATATAAGCAGTGTAAATAGCGCTAGCTGTCTGTGTTACTGAGTTAAACTAGTAAAATACACTAAAAGCAAGCAAACATATTGCTGTATACATGTATACAGTATCTTGAAACTGAAAATCTTTGAATATGAATATTTTACATGTACCAAAGTTTAAAATGAAGATAGAGGAATTGTCAAGGACTGGACTTCGAAAATAATGATTTTAGAGCCTTCAACATACCTGTAGGATTTTATCTCCTACGCGAAGCCTACCATCAGCTTCAGCCACACCGCCTGGTGTGATTGTACGTATGAATACGCCAGTCTGGTTCTGTGTTTCTGCAGTAACCAAACTAATTCCCAGCCCACCACTCTTAGGTTTCTGTAAATCTATGTGATAAACAGATGGCTGGAATACAAAATGACATCTTTTTTAGCAACAAGTAATAAACAAATGGCACATTATGTATGTATTGCTCTTTATTTAAGAAAGACATATTCCATACTCAATTAAATTAATGTGTAGTAGCACTGATAAAAATGACGACGAGGTTGTATTTTATGTAAAAGCAAAATAAGCATATTTTTGTGGTTCTTTGTCACCACCATTTGCAGAATTATGTATTTTTACCTCAGTTTGGTTGGTGGACGGTGATTTTGGACTCCTTGCCTCTCTCTGAGATTTATCCCTCCAATAATTTTCTGCATTCTTTCGAGCACCAACAGGTGATTTGTTAACCTGCTTTGATTCCTCGAGAGATTCCTGAAGTGAGGCAATCAGGTCTTGTAGTGGCCAGGTGTCGTCTGCAGCCACACCTGATTTTTCTTCATCATCAGACTTGTCTTCATTGTTCTTATTAAAGTCTGAATTCTCATCATGGTCATCTTCAGATTCCTGTACAGATTTTAAATAACAAACAATTAACTATATACGTGTCCTATACTAGTAACCTTCTAATGGTCATCTTGGATAATAATGATCCTACTAAAAACTCAACTTTAGCTTTGTTTTCTAGTTTAATCTTCATTCTAATCTGTCATTCTTGCATTCTTACACAGAAATTATAAGTAGAATATTTCCATGGAGAAATATATGATGTGTATCAACGAGCATAATTACCTGATGATCTTCGTTATCACTCCTTGGAGTAAGGCTTTCACTGAGGGACAGATTTACAACACCAGCTTGTCTAGTGTTACCCTCAGGTACTTTCTCTCTAAACAGTCGAATTGTAACGACTTCATCAGCCTCACGGAATACTGACACAGCCTCGAAATGATTTAACGGCTTCATGTCTACACCATTAACCTGTAATTAATACATATATATTTATTCACAAATATGTTTGTTGAACTTTTGTAACACAAAAAGCAGTATTGTAATAATTGTAAACTAAACAAGAATTGCCTAGGAAAGTCTGTCAGCCTAAGGATCAGTTTACACTATAATTAGACCATTAACAATAGTTATTTCTCTCTAACTGAGTGGAAAACATCGTGACAAAAGAAGCCATTACTCATTACAAGCAATGGCCTCTTTTGCCACAATGTGTTCAAAAGTCGTCTGCTTCAGAAGCAGGAAAATGCAATATTATGAGGCTAAGGGTTAAAAATGGTTTGTGTATATTCATCTTAATGAAAGTGTTCCATTTAATTACCATGATGAGTTTATCTCCTGGCTTTATATTTCCATCAGATAGTGCAGGGTTCTGTAATACTGCTTTCACATAACAGCCCCCTGTAGTTTTGGCCCCTCCGGCCACTGTAAAACCAAGACCCTGACCTTCAGGCTTGGTCAAGGTCACTTCAAATTCCTGAAATTTGCAGACACACATGAATACCAAACACAGTACATGCATGTCTTTCCTTTGATCTTCAAAAATATCAGAACACATATGTCAGCATTAAAAACTATTAAACAATAAGTAAACATGTAAAGTAAAATGCAAGAAATGTATTGTAAAAATATGACATATTCTGTGCTTTAGTGTAGTGTATATACTGATGATTACTCTGCACTACTTATGACCGAATTCCATATGAACATATATACATATAATACCCTTTATACATGTAACTATGAAATACGATAATATTAATGAAGTGCATTAATTTAATAGCGATATTCATCTGTATAGCTAACATTTAAAATTAAACTGAACATATCACAGTCTGTTAATGAATGATACGTTTTAAATGAATAAGGGCAAAACACAAGTGAGGGATGAAGAGCATGTCTTAAACAGCTTGAAAACAAAACAAATAATGATCAATAAATCGAATAACTTCTGAGAAGTCCTACATGTTATCAGAATAAAAAAAATACATGAAATATTAAAAATACTATCTCCCAATACCATGAATAATAACATATTGCTAAAGAAATATTTCATTGAAGCTTTTGTGCAATATAAATACTACCCTTTCACCTTAGCAAATTTTAGTAGAAACCTAAAGTAAAGTGAAAAAAGGACAAGAATCCTACAAATAATGAATGAAATGGAAAAACTTACTCCAGCCTTTAGAGGCTGATCCATGGTAGGTGAGAGAGATTCTCGCCTAGATGAATGATCCGAAACAGATTCCTTGTTCTCTTCATTATCAACTTCATCTGTCCCATATTCATTTTCAATTGCTTCAGTTTTATCACTATATTCATGTTTTAATTCTTCTTGATTTTCATCTTTATCAGAAACATCTTCAACTTCTTGGTCTTTAATAATATCATCAGAATTTAATTCATAATTTTCATCATCGTGTAAGCTATCACCATGTTCATCAATTTCAGCATCACTATCAGTGTGATCTTCATAAGCTTCTTCAGTTTCTTCTAAATTTTCTCCATCATTGTCAATATTACCAACAATATCTTTTTCAGTGATACTTCCTGAATCAATATCATTTTGTTCACTTTCATTAGCATCACTTTTTTGATCAATGACATCTTCATCAGATTCATCCTCAGTGAGACTATCAGAGTTTTCTTCTTCTTCTTGTTTTTCCATTTCTAAATATTTCTTTTTTAATCTCTCAACATCATCATCATCATCAACATCATCAACATCTTCATTATCTTCACTATTTTCACTACTTCTAGCAACAACATTACAAGAAGCAACTTCAATACTTACATATGAGTTTACGCTAGAGTTTAAACTGTCCTTGATATGTACAGTATTTTCAACATCTACATTAACATCTAAATCATTCCTGACATTATCAATTGCACAAGAATCATCTATTGTATAAGTATTTACAAGACTGTTTCCCAAAGTTTCTTGGTTAATATCTTCACTGAAAGTAGACTGAGTGACCAGTCCATCAGCATTAAGTGAGGTAGTTGAATCAAGTTTAAGTTTAGTTTTGTCATCCTCAGAAGAGTTTTCTTCACAATGACTATCTTCAGTCAATCCAGTACAAGAACTAGCTGGACTCAAATCTGTTACTATATTAAGTGAAGTATCAGGCACAGATTCTACAAACGTGCTTTCTGCTGAAACCATACCTACACGTAATTGTTCAGAATATGATGAATCTACTTCATCATCTCTATTGTCATCATCATTAATGGGTGACAATGAATCAATAACATGTAAACTTTCTGCTTCCTCTCTGGTTGACAGTAACGTAACTGGTGTATCATCTCTAGAGTTGACAGTGATGGCAGAATCCTCCCTCACAATCAAACTTCCATTTAAAACTTCCAGATTTGTACTAGGTTTGGAATTATTTATATGCACCATTTCAGATGTACAGCTGTCCAGTAATTCTGCCACCCCTACTTGTATTTCATAGCCTTCTCTGGGAGTGTCATCACCAGAATCAGCACTTAACATAGTGGGTGGGGGGCTGATAGGAAGTGGTGGGGGCGGGCTAACAACTCTTGGTAGTATGTTTCCATCACTGTCTTTTGGAAACGGTGAGAGTGCAAAGCCAGAAGGGGGAGTGATTAAAGCTTCTCGTCTAGGCGTAACATCAATGTCACTGTCAGAGTCACTTTCAGTGTCAGTAACATTAGATGTACTTCCAGTTGGAGTTATTTCCAATGACTCTGCACCTTCCTAAATGACAACATAATTATCATTTACTCAAATGCAAGTACTTAACCAATATTCTTAATGTACATAAGTATAAAATTAATTAATGAAAAGCCAGCCTGTTAATGCAAAAGCATAATATTCTACCCCATATGCCATAAGCATAAATAACTTATACATGGTTGAGTGCAAGACCAATACGTGTTTCCTGATTTTATAACAGTAGTAACAAAATTACATTCGTCCATAAAATCCTGAGGACATATCAAAATGAAACACTGAGGTGTATGTGAGATTCACAGTTGTATGTAGATAAAATTTACATGTATCTAAAAATCATCTCTTGAAATTGTGTAAAATGTGTCATTCTCAGCAATACCATGTTAAGTGCTGATATATCATTGCTATTGATAAACTAGTTGTGCAGCTACATTGTTCATTGCTGTAAAACAAGCTTAGTGTATCACATACAACTCAAGTATGACACTAACCCTTTAAATGTGTGTAGATTGAACAACAGTAAACCTTAAGTATTGACAACATATCTTTATACGTCAATTTTAACAGGGAACTAACTAGTTCACCAAAAACTAGCAAATTTTCAAAATGTCTGATACCCTGCAAACAGTAGGTAACACTAATAATTAACTTACAGCAGCAACAAAGGGAGGTACCATTTATAATAAATGTACTGTTTGAATAAAGGGAGGTAACAATTTAAAAAAAACTTACAGCAGGAGCTAAGGGAGGTAACTGATCTGGATCAGGATTGCACATAAGTAGTTGGACATGTTTTCCAGCACTTCTCAATCTTGACATAGTTTCCTAAATATATGAATAAATAATACATACACAATAAATAAGCTTATGACAAAAGCATGTTATATAAAAAAACAAACATTTGAAACATAAATCATTCTTATTTTCAAGTGACTCGTAATGCTAAATTATAATATAATAATACTAATGCATTAAATGATATTACAGACTTTCTTTTTTCATGGGTTAAACATTGCACCAACAGCTAGGGTCATTTGGCGACTTCCCCAGCTTTAACAGGGGAGGAAGATCCCATGCTTACACTTGGGAAGAACCCCAATAACTGGAACTTCAATAAGCTAGCTAGACAGCTTCCATTAGTATAAAATTATTATCTATATAATAAATGTACATACATTATGAGATAGACCAGTCAAAGACTGTCCATTAACAGCAAGTAATACATCCCCGGAGTGTATCATTCCACTATCTGATGCTGGTCCAATAGGAAATACTCTCTTTATTCTCACAACTCTGTCTGCTATATCAGCTGTCTCAGCCAGTGAGCCACCGACTGTACTAAATCCTAGACCATAAGTTCCTTTAACTAAATCAACTGCATAAGTATTATCTGAAAACAGATATTTATATTCAAACATGAAGTCTGTTGTGAGAGCAACTTATGTTAATCAAATATAGACAGAAATATTATAATTTTAGAAAAGGAATATACTTGATAATATATCTGATGGACAGTTCCTAAAAGAATATATAAAGCTGATATAAACAGATAACATGGAATTATATGACTGAGGTACATTACTCTGTAACAGAAAGGTGGTATGTTTTCTATAAGACATTGCTGCCTAGTTTTATCAGACAATTCTTCCATTATTTAAACTTGGTTACTGACATATTCATGCATCACTTTGCGATTGTTATAAAAAGTTGTAAATCATTACCTTCTGTAACAAATGTACTATAAATATCATCTGGCTGATTTTCAACTTCATGACTGGTATCCTTATAGTGTTTAGGATTGACAGCACTTTCATCATCTGCTTTAGACAGAGCAGAAGACAATCTTCCAATGAGAAGTTTACAGAATGGTGGAGCATTACAGAGTGCCTCTACAGCCTGTTTATGTGTATATCCCTCCATACTGGTATCATCTACTTCAAGAATACGATCACCTAGGCAACCGAAATTACAGAAATTAGATTTCAATGTCTCTTAACAAATTAAACCCATCAGAGAAGACGATATAATAACAGAATGTTCAGTTGTTGTTAAACTTTTAATGGTAATTTTTCATCAAATACTTTCACGTGTCAAACATGAACAATTTTTTCATACATACATTCAAACATTTACGAAGTAATGAATTAAAGCAACAATTTTAATGCTAGTTAAAACCAGTATAATTGTTGGTGTCGAGCATACATAAAAAATGAATGAATAAATGAACAAACAAATGAATGAACAAAGAAACTACTGAATAAATACCTTTCTGTATGGTGTCATCATTAGCTGCAGCACTTTCAGGGATAATAGATTTTACATAGATACCACCATGTCTAACACTAGTATTAACACCACCCTACAAGACATGTACATCAAATCAAAATATCCAGAGAACAAAACAATTCAACATATAATCTACATATAATACCTATATCACCATTTTAACTGTCAACAAGTAGGTAATATAGTTTCTATGATAATATGATAGGAAGAGAGTTATGCAAAGCATATAAGGGATTAAATCAACAGACAGTACAAAAGTCAACTATCTGCACTGACCCACTTGCCCAAAGCCTTGGGCTAGTAAATTTCTATTCTGGCTTGTGAACTTTCTCAAATTCTTTAGGCTAGTGGTAAGTAGTTCATTTTCAGTAGCCCACTGATTAGTTTGAATATTGAGTCAATAAATCCCTTTTTGTCTTAGATACAGCAGTAAGATATAGTCCAATTTACGGCAACAATGGGTAAAAAATATGAATACCAATGTACAATTAACCTGGATGAGCATTTTTATCTATTTCATATAAATATATTTATTTGAGAAGGTGACTATTCTCACTCACAGTTACATTAAGTCCAAAGGATCCTTGTTGTTTCTCAAGAAATACTTCAAATGTTTCCATCTTCTCAAATTGACTGTAAAGTACAAAAACATTGATGAAAAGATTTAGGTTCTCTTATAACCAAGAATCATTCTACTTTTTTTGGTCAAAATGTTTTTTTTTTCTAAGAAGAAAGCAAGGAAATATAAATAAATTTTTTTATGAACATTACAGTTATATAAGAATTTTTTATATTTGTTAAATACAAAAAGTGTAATAGCAGCTGATGTGGAAGTATTATTGCTAATGTTTGACAAATCTTCAGTTTAAACTATAAGAGGGGCCTATGTAGCTGAGTGGTTACGGTCTCTGATTCTGAATCACTAGAACCTCACTTGCTGTGGGTTTAATTCCCACCAGTAACCAATTGCACGAGTGAGGACACAATAAGTGGTTCCACCCAGGTGTATGCTGGGAAAGAAGTCGAATGAGCTACCTGATGGTGTGATGTGAAACCCCAGAGAACACAAGAGCTCAATTGTTTTACATTATTCTATTTAATAAGCAATTTTTGCCAAAATTCTATGTTAAAAAGGGTCATAACTCCAAAAATATATCTTTCACAATAATGCCCCTTGTCTTGCCACTTTGCCTTCTCATGATAACCAAGTATGTCAAGTGTCATGTTGATCTCTTTGAAAGTGTTCGAGTAATGGGCTAGATTAAAGTTTTTGCATGACAACGACAACAATCATAATAGCTCGACTATTTCTTCGAAAAAGACAAGCTAAAAATAAAACTATCAGAATTACACAGGATAATAAAATCAGCTCTTCTCAAGCATTTTGACCTTAGATAAACTTAACTTTTGCACTGAAAAGAACATTTGAAGCAGTATTCAGTGTAAACTTTTACAGTGACTTACCTGTTAGCACTATGGGATGGTTTATAGGTATTTTCTATAACTTGATTGATGACATCTTCATACTCAGAGTCAGTGTCTGATTCATCACTGTGTTCTGATTCTATAGATATGATATGAATATATAAGGTCTCAAAAAAGTGGGTAACTAACTTCTTAACACATTAATCAAGTCCTAATATTTTATTCTGATCTGTTCAGTCTTACTTTTTTGAGAGAATGGGGATCATAAGTCCCTAATTTTGATATAATTTGATTAATAAGATAAATGCTAAATTAACTGAAGCAGAATTATATAAACAAAAAAAGTACCCAACAATCACTTAATCAGTATTTTTAAAGTGATATAGCACTTAATGTCAAAATGAGATAAAATACCTAACAGCATTAATACAGACCATTAATATGACACAGTTGCTTATAAATTAGCATATTTAAGTAATTTATGACAGTAAGGGCCTAGAGTAGTCAGATAAATAAATAAAAAACAGATGTACAAAAAGATAACAACTGAATTACTACAATTTAACCGAATAAAGACTTATTACCATTATGCTGATCTGATGGTATATCTGAAGCAGCTACTTCACTGTTAAGTGAGTCAACCTGGGAAAGTGTGGAATGTACATCAGCTGTAGCAGACGTCTGCTTCACTTGGTCCATACTTACAACTATCTGTTTTTCTATGTTTTCAAGCTCTAACTCTGAGTTAACATTTTTTTCATGTTTTTCAACATTTTGAATATTTTTATTTTTATGATCAGTATTATCCTGGTTATGTACAGATGCACAATTTTGTACAGTTTTTACATCATGGGAAATGCTTTCCTCAGCGCTTTGATCAAATGAACTATTTTCTTCATCTGAATGGCTATGTTTGTCCATCATTGAAGCTTTCAGCTTAGCTTGAAATACTGCTTCAGCTTCATGATAATTTTCTCCTCTTTTTATTGATCCTGGAGGTAACACATGGAATATTGTTAATTTCACATAATCGGGTGACTCTTTTATCATATTTACAGCTTCATGGTGCTGTAAACCTTCTAAATTTTTATCATTAATTGCGATCAGTCGATCTCCTGCTTTGATTCGCCCATCTTTAAAGGCAGGTCCATCTTTTGTCACTGATTTAACATACACACCTAAATCACGTTTACCAGCAATGTCACCACCCACTATAGTAATCCCTATACCAAAAGTGGGATGTTTTTCGAGGGCCACTTCAAATGCATCTCGCTCAAAGATACTTTGGTCAGGAGAAAGTAGTTCATCTGTAAATCGCTGATGAAGGGTATCTGAAACAATGAGATTTCATGTAAAATTTTTTACAAATGCAATATTGTAAAGAAAAGTGTTCAAAGCAATACCTGTAATCAATGTCAAGTTTCACACACATTTTTAAGAGTGAGGATCTAAGTTTTCAATTTCATCAAATTCTCAGAAATTAACAATCTGGACAAATAAAGACAAGTCCCTCATTCCCCAGAGCCAACAACATCATCCATGTTTTTCTTCATGTTTGTCATGTGTGTCACATTCGTCAGGGTTTCATCCTAGGAACTATTTTTTACTCTGACAACTACATAAATGCTAATCATTTCTCCGTTATATTAAATATCAACATACATACCACTAATTGTCTCGCTTCCAGAAGGAGGAAACAAAGTCTGGTCCACTGAATGTGTACTTGTGTCTACAATAATGATATCACCAATGTTAAAGATTGCTTCTAAGATATTGTAGATAGACTGGTAAATATATGAACAAGATGCATACAGATGTCAAGGCATGCTGGTATGTATCTATAAGTCACAGCAACATTCAACAGTTCTCCAGACATAAAGCATTGGAAATGACACAGGAAACAGACTGCCGAATTCTTAGTAAATTCAGTATCACTACAAATTCACCACTACTCCAAACATTTAAGCAATGTTTTAAAATCCATGCAAGCAGGACAATAGATAGAATTTCAATTATTAAATCCATGATGCCTCCTTCAAGTTTTTTTTTTGGTACAAATTAAAACAAACCGTAAGGAAAGAGATAAACCAAAGATATAATTACAGGCTGAATCCAAAATTTATTATTTTACTATGGCATACAGTGGACATCTGTGCATATTTATGTTCACTTCAGAACTCGGAAACAAATTGAAATCATGCTTCACATGCGGTTATTAAGTTATTTACATAGTAACACCCCACATCAGAAAAATGCTTCAAACGCTTAATCAATGAAATACAAATTACATGACAAAACATGCAAACCTATAACATAGGCTCTGGCCGGTTCAACTGTTTCAGTATCAATATCTTCCTCTGAGACAACATATGCTTCTGGAAGAGCTGGATTAGGTTCAATACGTTGACCAACCTCATCTATGTGACTGGTTGTAGCACTTCTTGGCGTATGATGAACAGTATTCAGGTTCTCTCGTATGTTGATAGGTATGTCAATCATGCTGGCACTTGAATCGGGTCGATAAGGGGGAGGACTGAACAAAACATGCAAAGCTAGATTAAAACATCGGCTCTATAAACATGCGAGTAATTCATGGTTTATACAAATGCTAAAAATAAATTCACCATTATTATAATTTGATATAAAGACATAATATCACTATAGACATGCAACCATACAAGTAGTAATCTGAAATGATATAAATTATTTCCAACAAAACTTTTGAAATCAAATTGGCCTCACAAGATTTTAAATGTTTTTACAAAACATTGTATTAAAATATATCTAAACTAGTCAAACTCATTTTTATTTTAGGCAAACAGAAAGTTTTAAATAATAGTATTCACCAAGTAACTAGGAACAGGATCTAAGATCTATTAAAACACAAACCAATTTGATCATGAAATAGTAAAGAAAAATAAAAAAAAACATTAGTCAATTTGATCATGAAATAGTAAAGAAAAATAAAAAAAAAACATTAGTCCCTAGAAAAGTTTGTCTACAACCACATCAATCATATCAATCAAAATAGATTCAAAATGCACACTACAGTTATAAACCCACTAGAAGACCACCTCAATATTATAACCATCTTAAAAGGACCACTTATTTCCAGACCAGTTTTTAATATTTCCTCACTATTTCAACTTGACAATGAGTCCATCACAATAATAAACCTTAAGTGATTTAGTCCCAAAGCTTGTACAAATATTGAGGTTAAAATAACTATAAAAATGATCTTAACAGGAGAAAAATGGTACGATGACCATATAAGTGATATGAGTCAATAGTTTGACCAAGTTCATGGTTAATCAACTCCAATTTTTTAAATCTTTGAAAATTAAATCTCATTGACTTTCAAGGTTTAAACTTGAAAAGATATATTATCACCAATTCTTACAGTTTTTGTAATACTATTAATCAACAGCAAACATAAATTGTAAGATTCCTACAATCCAGTACACAATGAAATGTCCAAAAATGAGTACATAATTAAATGTCATTTAATATATGTAGGTACAAAATAAATACAAAATTTCACACCAGAATCCAATTAACTCATCATATAAAGCATTTATCAAATCCCCAAATGTAAACAAAAAGGTCATTGACCTCATGGAAATATTTGTTAAACAAATGTCATTATAAAAACAAAACTAATTAAAAGTTTTATATTCTAAAATCACTTCAACCCTACACGATTTATGAAGTCCAATAAAACATCGCAAAAACTAAAATCAACTTAAAACTCACTCGGAAAACTTATTACAAACTATAAAACAATTCTACTACCTTAACGTTCGGTTACACCTATATAATATGACGAAATGATGTTTTCATTCATACAACGATGACTAACATTTTTGGTCAACTAGATAATCATGAAACTATGAAAATCGAGCGGCGAATTAACCACAAACAAACCAAAGTAATATCAATACTGGTTTATCAATCTTGTTACGTCATGCTGTAGTACAGTAATACTGCTTTACACTGAGATATTTGATACAAAATAGGTGCAGTCAACTACTTTCACAAAAAAAAAATAAACTTATCCTGTTTCATCCATTATCCCACATAAATTTACTCCCACAGTAAAATGGTACTGAAATTTGTTTTAAACTTATAACATTGAGTAAAATTATTCCGTTTGTGAAGTATTTATGTAGTTTTCAACCAGTTTTAAATGTCAACATGCACAAAACAGGAAAATGAGTTTTGTAAAGTGGAGTTGCAAAATAACAAGAGGATTTAATACATGTTAAATGCATACTAAACCATTGATATGAAGACATATCTGATATAAAATGAATTTTCAACATTTTGACTTAAGTCATTCGCATTTGTGTAACTTCAGCTAATAAATCGATCACTGTTCTTTCATAAGTACATTTACATACATACTAGTACATACCAATGAATCGTAATAGCATGTATCGGTAATTAGATATGTATATGTACTGGATACATGAGACTTATGTACACTTAACACTCTTCGAACAATTTGGCAACATTAAACAATATACAATGAAGCTATGACGTAAACATAATAAAGACATATGTCACAATTAAAGTAATATCCATATGTAACTCAAGCTTTACAAATAATATATAAAATTACTGTTGCTTTTACAAAGCAATTTATCGTATGTGGTTAATATCAGCCAAGTACTTATTCATTACATAATCAAGGAAAAGTCCATTACATATAAACACTGCTTGACGCAGCATAAAGTCAAGTATTTAATAACTCATACAAAGACTTAAACTCATTTTTTTATATTTATTGTAAGCCAATTAAATAATTACCTTCTTTTGCAGCAACATCTTGAAAACATTTTTACATATCCAAACATAATGATTAACCAATCATATAAACCATTTTTACCAGACACATCACAATTTTAACAATTGACTTTCAGTAAAAAATATCCAAGACAAGTGAACATTGATAAAAATCCTAAATAAAAACAATTTGTCAGAATAATTTGAGTATATTGATGAATAATTAATTGACAATTAGGCATAAGTGTTCAATAAATGTACAAACACAGTCACATAGCCCTAGGTTATACCATCCTGTCAATCAATAATGTATTTAATAAACATTACAGGTGGTTATTTCAAATGTAATGAATATAAAACCATTGACACATGAACATGCATTGACCATAAATGACCATGTCTGTAATGAACCATATAAAAATATAACTCTAATAAAAAAATACAGATCTGCTGATCACAGTAATTAACTGTTTCTTTTTTAATGATAAACGATCATTTATTTCTACTTAATATAATAACTGCTAATTATTGTCTGTCTGAGCACCTGTAATAAAACTTCAGACTAAATAGGACTTCATCATTTTTTATCAAATGATGAATTACGCGACTTTTAGTACTAAAACATGTTCAAAATTTGAATTTCACTTCACCTATTCAAATAAAATAATTAAAAAAAATAATTTTATATCTTTTATCATTAATATCAAAATATATAGAATAAGACATTGAATGTAAAACCAATATTTATATTCATTAAACTAAAATTTAATTACAATACAGCTATATTGTTAAAATAAAAAAGTTCTATCAGAAATAAAATCAAGTACAATCCCAGGTGACCATCTAATTAAAAACAAATAACTTGAATACTGACACCATAACAATGAACCATTTATTGGTAAGACCAGGATATAACACTTTGAAACCAATTCAAATCAATATCTAAACAGCAATCAATCTGTCCTTCATAAACTTAATACTGCTGCACCTGAAGGGATCAGGTTTAAGTACAATATTTGTACTACAGTAATCTTATAAGTGCATTAAACAATCATGTATAACTAGCTTTCAACACAAAGAAAAAATGTGTTCAAATGTTCTGCACCAAGTTATTATAGTACAACTACATATAGAACCTGTATGAGCATTAAGCTTTATTGTGCACTCCAGTCAAAGTGGCTACATCAGTCAGTGATATCAGTTCTATCAGTCAGTGATATCAGTTTTGTCAGTCAGTGATATCAGTTCTATCAGTCAGTGATATCAGTTTTGTCAGTCAGTAATATGAATTTTATCAGTCAGTGATATCAGTTTTATCAATCAATGATATCATTTTATCAGTCAGCTATTAGTCAGTGATATCAAGTTTATCAGTCAGTGATATCAGTTTTATCAGTCAATGATATCAGTTTTATCAATCAATGATATCAGTTTTGTCAGTAAGTGATATCAGTTCTATCAGTCGAAGATATCAGTTTTGTCAGTCAGTGATATCAATTTTATCAGTCAGTGATATCAGTTTTATCAGTCAATGGCATCAGTTTTATCAGCAAGTGGTAGTGTTTATCAGTAAGTGGTAGTGTCTATCAGTCAGTGATATCAGTTTTATCAGTCAATGATATCAGTTTTATCAGCAAGTGGTAGTGTTTAACAGTCAGTGGTAGTGTTTATCAGTCAGTGGTATCAGTTCATCTGTCAGTAGTTCAGGCAGGAATTATTGAGCCATTGTTAAACATTTACCTAATCAAGTGTAAACCAAAAAAGACAACAAACAGTGTGCAACTTAAAAAGCTTGCCTAGTATTCAAGATGAGAGAAAATTACCTCTATACTTAATATTATTATTCCTAAGTGTACTGTCCAATAGTGTTAATATCTGAGCATGGATAACTTCCCTTTGGCAGTAAACTGTACAGATAAAGGGGAGTAACTCAACATCAGGGTTAGTCTATGGCCAAAGCATGTGTTGCTTATTTATTATGGATACTGAATGCAATAAAAGCAATCAAACATGCTGTGATTTGAATACAGGAATCTATTCTGCAACCTTTGACCAAATAAATTTCTAAAAGCTACAAATGTGTCAGTACCTTTTCATCAAATACACAAGGCTGCATTTGAAACAATTAGTTTAATAATAATTGAAAAAATAAACAAAAATATGCTGATAAATTACAATGGATAAGAATACCGTCAAATAAGTTGTCTATTCTGTGGAATTCTTTTAATCACCTTAATAATGAAATACATAATTGGACTGAACATAAGTTAAGGTAAATAAAATATGACATGATTAAAATTAGGCATAACCTTTACTAAGTCATTTTCAATAGCTAGATATACAGCCAAACCTATGTTGGCCGCCACTTCTAAATAAAGGCCATTCTTTGAAAACCCTTCATTGATTATTTAGAACAAACTGACCTCCAAATAAAGGCCATCTGTCAATAAAAGCCATATTTTGTCTTTCCCCAGAGTGGCCTTTGTCCACAGGTTTGACTGTATGCATAATATATATAGTGCAATATACACTAGTTACTGAAAGGAAATGACAGCCAGCTCATTCAGAGATAAAATTTAATATAAAACAAACATCTAAGCCAGGACTATATCAGCTACTTTAAGCATTTATTTTTATCAAAATGACTTGGTACCTGTAGTGTTAGTATGGCATTAAAAATGCATTCCTTAACCACTGCCTGAGTACAATATAATCTTTACGAAACAATCATGACCAACAAGTTTTCTGGGTATATGGTTACAGAGTGACTTGATTTTTGTCCTTGAAAACAAGTTGTTTAATTCAGTTCTGTATATAATCATAATGAACCCCAATAACCAGTCTACAATACTTACAGTCTATCGGAATTTGAACCTAACACATCAGCAAAACAACTTCTCAATTATCAGAGAATCTTAATTGAAGCTGTTTTCTACATGGTTAAGTGTAAGTTTTATCAAATACTTTTTGAAGTACATGTATTAACTATTTCTAACCAATACATTTCATTAACTAAATAAATCAACAGAAAGGAAGAATGTGGAAGGGAAAAATACCTTTTTATGTCTACTTTGAACACAGAAGGTATCAATTCAAATGTAGTAAGACTTATATGTCACTAACTGCGGGCTATTCGTATACATAAATCATGCACGTCAACATAAGAATTACATCAGCTAAATGCCTCAAGTCAAGTACAAAACATGCAGCCGAAATTTTGTTCAAAACACAACATTTTCAGTAAAAATATTAAAATGCAGTATATTGTATTGATTTTAAATCATCTTGAAGAGTAACTAATACTTCCCCAAGTCAAGCACAAAACATGCAGCTGAAATTTGTTCTTGACACAACATTTTGATTAAGTAAAATATAAAAATGTAGTATACTGCATTGAACTTAAATCGTCTTGAAGAACAACTAATACTTCAAGTCAAGTACAAAACATGCAGCTGAAAGTTTGTTCATGACACACCATTTTAAGTAAGAATATTGCATTGATCTTAAATTGTCTAATACTTCCAGAGAGAACAGTCCTGCTAATTCAGGGTCAAGTAACGTTTACAGTACATAATTAATTCAGTATTAACCACTCTAATGCATCATTAAATTTAATATGCTTTCTGGTGTCAATAAACGCAACATTTCAACAGACAACAAGTTTTAGTTTATGTCTGCATACAGTTTATCGATAGAAACATTAACACTTACTTCCTGTAAGCTGCTGGGTTTTTCTGAGGTACATGATCTGTGGCTATAAACTGTGGTCTCTCCATCTCTACATCCTGTTCAAATATGAACATAGTTTAGCATAACCATAATTTCAACTACTTAAATTTAGAGCATAACAATGGTACTGTTCTTTTAACTCCTACTCAATTTATTTCATTCAAAAAGTATGCAATAAACAAAGTATGGGAGTACAGAGTAATGACTGGATCAGTATTCAGTTTGCACAAGGGTCAGAGTCAAATTAGTATAAATATGAAATAAGATTAGTTTCTATATGAATAGAAATCAATAGGAAAATTTAGATACATTCCTAGCAAACTATGCAGAAATCAATCAAGCTGTAAAGTCACTTACTGAAATCACAACAATTGGAAATGTACCAAAATACTCATATCATATGTACAGTAGAGCTTAAGTACCTCATTTTGCCTTGTGGTCATTTTAAAACATATACACTGACTATGATGATACTTGGTATGTATGTGGTGAAAAGATTTATATTTTTATCATGTATTTTTATGCCTTTATTCTTACAGCCCTTTTTACTGCCAAAGATATTCATTGCAGCTTATTAACTGTTAATTTCATTTAATCATAGGGCAAATCACCTGTAAATTTTGACTCATTCTATCATCAGTAATAGTTTGTTCATCATCAGAATGTACACTCCCCATGTCTTCAGCGTCACCAATACTCATATGTTCTGTATGACTTAAATCTGAAATGTGGAATAACTGGCTTATAGTTCTGTTTTATTGCCACCAATAGTATCAACTCTGAGTAACATGAATATACCAATCTCCAGAAATTGGTTACTGGCTTCATTCATTTGTATCATAATTATCAACAAAAACATACGATGGTCCAAGACTTAATGACGGGTTATGTTGACTCAGAATAAATGTAATTGTTAGGATCACCACAAAAAACTGAGTGGTTTACAGGAACACCCTGTAGTACCTAATAAAAAAAGAAGACAAACTAAACTTTCCATATAACACATACTGAAGTATGATTATGGTATAATGTGAAAAAGTTCATAATTACAGTCAGGCTAGGATGAGAGTTATCAGCTGAAATTTGTATGCAGATGTAATATGGACACATGTATTAAATTTTATGATTAAAAAAAGTTAATTACAAACCTGAGAGACCATCATGTACAGCTAGTCTTGTTTTAACTTTAAGTTGGAAACTGTGTTGTGTGGTACAGAACCTCAACAAGTACTGTCCCCTGCATTACAGTATATGAATGAATGAATTAATGTATTAATGAACAAAGGAATTAATGAATGAATGAATGAATGAATGAATGAATGAATGAATGAATGAATGAACGAACGAACGAACGAACGAAAAAACGAACAAATGAACTAACGAATGAATGAATGAATTAACAAACAAAAGAACAAACAAACCAACAAATCAATCAATCAATCAATCAACTGAGATTCAGACTTACATTTCACATGAAAATATCTTAATAGCTTCATTGCATAAAGACCAGTAATTAACTTTTATCTTGTAAAATCCATGTACATGTGATTTAAATGAGTAGACTATTGACCTTTTAAATTAAAGTCCCATCAAGTTAAACCTAAAATAAATGAGTAATGAACATATTTGCAAACTTTAAACTTTTCTAGCCCCTTTTTGTATTTTTCAATACGATTGTAAATAAGAGAATTTATGTAATAACAAGACAATGTTTTATTGATAAGACATTAGAAGGTAATTACATGGAAAAAGTGAAGGTCAAACTCACTTTTTATATGAGGTTGTATAGAAGTTCATCTTAAATGGTTTTATTTCACTGATGTTAGGTTTAGGCTGAACACTAAACCTTCTTCTATTGAATGATATTTTCTGTATAGCTGACCATGGATACTGATGTACCATGATACGCTGACCGTTAGCATCCTCTGCTAGAATCAGGTTGTCCATATTGATTCCAATCCAAATTATGCCTGTGGATTTACCTTTTTTCTCCTGTAATAAAGAAGTATCAGAGTTCCAAATAATAAGTATATAATAGGTTCAAAGTATTAACAAGCATTTTCTTCCCTTCATAATCCAGAATTCCATACACACGCATACATGCACTGTTTTCTACTTCATCATATATTTAATTCATTCTACAAAGAATAATACTAGTAAAATGAACTGTTTGTAAAGCTAAATCATAAGTAATGTCAAATAAATACAATAAAAGTTCATACATTTATATACATTTGTACTAGTTGTGAACATCAAATTACTTACTTTCAGCAACTTATGAAAATGTATCCCATATTCAGGAAGATGTTCTTGGAAAAACTGAAAAACAAAAAAAAAAATACAGATAGTGAGCATAGAAACACAGCACTAAAATTACTGTAAAATCTTGCTAATGAAACAATCCTCAGGTCTGGAAAAAATTGGTCATCAAAATGAGGTGGTTTCATTCTCAAGTTGAATTAAAGTTACTGAAATCTGGTCTGAAAACATGCAGTCATTATAAAAAGGTGGTTGTAATACTGAGGTGGTCATTATGTGAAGTTTTACCATATAATTAACAAAACACCCAATTAAGTAACTAAACATCATCTAACACATTACAACAGGTCCTAGGCAACTTTCAAACAATTCGCAAGTTCAGAAACTAAAGAAAGCTTAAGTATCACATTATACTAAACTGACTTACACCCAGGGTCGTATATCGTCATATTAACAGAAAATGTTACTCCATATTATCATGAAATACCCTCCCAACTTACTTTGATAAATTCCATTTCAGCCTCAACATCAGACATCCCAGCCAACTTTTTATGGTTGTCAGGAGCATGGTCCCTAACATAACCAGAGCCCAGTCTTTTCAAGACTTTCTCAGAGAAATAATGTTCAGGAACAAAGTAATTCCTGCCCATATTTTCCTTGTGATAATCACCATATTCAGCCTGCATGGCTAGAGCTGCCAGGTTCATGGCTTTATCTTCATCACATAGACATCTCTCCTCTAACATATCTCGTCTTAATTGTAGATACAGCTGATGACGGGATGTTTCATGTCTGAAGTAATTATAAAAATTTAGAGACTTCCTAAACAAAAGTGTTTCTTCAAGACCATTTTTTTACAATTTTATACAAAATCTAGTAAAATTTGAACATTCCTGATAAAAAATGACAGATTTATGGGGTATCTTCAATTTTGGAAATACATAAATTCTAATCTAACTTACAATAAAAAGACAGAAAACTAATATTTAAGTCAGTGTACCTCAGAAACAAACAAAGGTACATACACTTGTCCAGCACAAACCAAGATACAGAACATGTAAACACTTACTTCAAAGCTGCAAGGTGTTCAACATAAAACTTGACACGCAAGTACAGCGTGAACGTAACAGGCGCTGCCTCACGTTTCCAACTTTCCTTCCAGCCATCTGGCGCCACCTTGTGGAGCTTTGTGTCTGATGAGATGAAAAAATGTTCATTATCATTGACATAAGTAAGACCAAAGAAATAGAACTCTGGGAGTTCAATCTCAGTGACCACGGCTTCGTACAGCTGTTGACCAGTCATACTGGGGTCAACCATGGCTTCCATCTTCTGACCATTAAGTAGAACAACAATAACTCTACAAACATGACCAGGATGCTTGCGACTCTGAAAAATATGTTGATGAATAAAATTATATGCATGTGGATAAATCGCAACAATACAAAAACTTTTATGAATAAATGTACTTTAATTTTACCAAAATATCTGTCATAAATCATAAGTTGAAACATTCAATATCTCCGTTTAAGACTGCAACCAGTCATTGGGAATATAAAAAAACTGAAAGGATTAAAACAATAAGCAGAAAACATGAACTGAAACATTTCAGCAATGATTAAAAGACAATTTGAAGTGAATAGAAATACAACTTACCTCCCCTTGCAGAGACAATGGAATTCTCTGAATGGGTTTGGTAGATCTATGGATACATTCAGGTCCATAGAAATCCTGAAATAAATAATTCAATTCATTAAGTGAAAAAGGTAATATGCAGTAAAATGTAAGAACTATTTCTGCAGAATAAATAAAAAAGCAGCAACAATAAAAATGAATAAACTGTTCCATAATTCATTCAATACTGTAATAACATGAAGTGAGGAGATTTTTTGTTATTATTATATAAAAATATATACAGATGATAACTTAAAATTCCCTAATAAAAATTTTGGAAACACTGACTTTAACATAACAACTTTATCAGTATGGTAGCATACAAATTGTATACAATTATACTTACTCTAGGTTTCTGTTGCCTTGGTGACGGAGCTTTCTTTCTTTGTTTGGTCGGTGACGGTTGTTTGTTATCAAACTTTGGTAATGTATGAGGTTTGGAGGCTGACAGTTTCTGTAGTTGTTGTATATATGGATCACTGATATCAGCTGTAGCTCTGTAATAATTTATTGTGTGGATATATAAAAAGAGATATTCATCACTTACCTATATTGAATAAGTATGACACAAATCTCTAAATGTACAAATTAACTTTTGATTGACTGGCATTTTAAGATAAGTACACTTTATTCAATTTCTTTTCTTTTCACAACAAAAGCAAGTCTTACAGTACACTTCAGGTTGGTATTAAGAGACCATTTCATTAAGAGACCACATCTGGTCTGTCCCCAGGGCGGTCTCTTAACACAAGATTGACTGTATGTATTTGTAGTATATTAACTAAGCAAAATGTAAGTTACCCAGGGTAAAGACGTCCAATTTTGACCTCAACAAAATCAATAACAACTATGTCCGTAACAAGTTCATTGAAGAAGTAAACTCAGACTACCGGTAATTGAAAAACTTACGATTCCTGCCCATAATAATTATTCCAGATTGAATGGGTAAAATCAGATCATCCTGAATGCTTGGAAAATTATCGGCACAGACTCACCTAAAAGCTTGATATTCTTGTCCGTACGTTGAAGCATCACTACTGATAATACTCTCCCTATCAGAATCTCTTCCTATTTTTAGTGCAGAATTAGAACCATACCTCATATGTACCTCAGGATGATACACTCCTGTAAAACAATTACGACAGTTTTGTCAATAAGTGAAATTATGGAACAAGAAAAATATAATCTCCTGAGATCCCTTGTACTAATTTACTATAATATTACCATGAGAAGTACTAACAGACTGGTTAACAACTCCAGCTCATCAATAAATATATGTGAAAAGAATAATTCATTATTATTACAGTGCAACCTCTCCGGAGCGGCCTTCTCTTGAGCAACAACCTCCCAACAACAACAGCATGCTTTTTCCCCACTGTACAATTTGATCATTAATTTAACCTCTCTAGAGCAGCAACCTCTCAACCACAACACAATTTTGAAAAGTATTAAATATTATTACATTGTTAACTTAAGAATACTGAAATCAAAAGATTGAGATATGAGCTGGGAAATCAATCTCAAGTTTTATAACCTCGGACCCAAATGGATTATTTGATTAAATAACTAAAAACCTTCATTGAAATTCTACGACATACACTAAAAATCTAAATACATCATACCAATATTTTGAGATCCCAATGACCTTGTTGACCTTGTCTCAGACATGTGATCCATGACAATATCAGACAACTCATCGGATGCATCGTCACTCATAGCATCGTGACGTAACACTCGTAACTTTCTCTGCCTCTCCTTTAATCTCAAGTACTTCTTGAATGCAGGATTATCAATGGTACGTGATGATGTACCACTTCTGTTTGATGGTCGTGAATGATGACTAGATGATGATGATGATGATAACTGTCTCTGTTATAAAACAAACGTGAGTCAAAATTATTATAAATCTGAAAGTCCTGTAACAAGAGTGTCAGATTTTCACAAAATATGCCAATTAAGATGATCAGGTCAAGTGGTGGAAAAAGTCTGTTTTATCATTTCCTGCTGACAGTGTTTTTGTTTATTTTTTTTAAAGATGTAAACACACACACACACACACACACACACATATATATATATATACATATGCAATAAATCATGTCTGTCATACATATTTTAGTCTTTATGTCTTATAGAGGTGTGACAATGTTTACTATTTTCAGTAATAATTTTGGAATTCCCCATCGGCTAAAATTACTATCAGAACAGGATTCCATTTTTTTATCAAAAAATACATAAAGACCATTAAAGTTACATTGACAAAAGTATGAACAATAAATCAGCCACAAAATCAAGAACCATTTTGATGTCATAAACCAACAGATATATTTTGTACTTGTACCATGATAAATTGTATGATGATATTCTATGAAATCTTTTAAGTTTTCAGGTCTTTTAATGTTTATTGGTTATTACTGATATGCAGATCATAAACCTGTATAAAGCATATATAGAAAAAAAGTGCATATATATACACTGGAAATACCCAACAACTGTGGCGGACCGGATCGTGATTGGTTTCCTTGTATCAATATCCAATCGCACCAATTTGTCAGCCATGTTTTTCCAGTAAAAAGTTATAACTGCATGAAAGATAACTAAGGTTTGGGCCAAATCTTCTTGGTAAATAAGACAACATTGCTGCTAAGATTAAGTTCCACACATTTAAACCTTAGTCAGCATGCTTGCATCCAGCCTATCAATGCTTGTACATACAATGTACACGTTCAATTCCTATGCCTTACCCAAACATTAATAAAAATATGAATTATGATTATACAATATCTAGTTTAGCCATACTCTATACTGTATCCTTTTTTACAAGGAAGAATTTATAAACAACACCTACATAAAAAATTAGGCATTCCAAATTGTCTAAAATTAAATCCATTCCCAGTCTTCTATTTTTAGCATTAAAATTGAAACTATATTTGATTACATTAAATTTCATGTTAGAATTAGTAATAAATTAGTCGCATCACCAAAACCTAATTAAATACCACCAAGCAGAAAGTCATATTTTTTTACTTGTTTTTTGACTATTTGTAAACCGTAATAATTGTAAAGTGATCGTATTTTAAGGTCTAATAAATTAGGAGGTAGAAAACCTGCCAAGAGGTTTTAAGCAAACAGTTGCCTATATATGTAACTCTGAATTCTTCTACTTCTGTGGTGGGCCGGACTGTGACTGGTTTTCTATCTGTGCCAATACCTAGTTGCACCAATTTGTCCACCATCTTTTTCTAGAATAACTTACAGGCAAAGTTTTTGTGAAATTGTTATTTACTCCAAGGAGGCAGATTTGGGAAACACATTCAATGGACCAATGTACTAGTAAAAACTGCAGATAATGTACAGGGACACACACCACTAAATCCCACAGATTAAAAGGTTCATATTCATGCTTTCATGCCCTGGTACATGTATTCATCTAAATACTAATCTACAACGTCAATTTTGGTAAGATTTTAAACTGATGCAATTTTAGTAAACAAGCATATGATTAAAACACAGTTTAAATAAACATATACACACATGATTTTTGTGTCCATTTTGTGAAGCATTGAATGTGATATCTGACAGATGATATGGATGATCTTCTCTACTATAACTTTCACTCCCAGATCTTCTGGGTAATGGTGTAACTCTATGAACACCGGAATCTGGAGAATCTACGAATAATACAGACAAATATGTAAGTATTCATATGCACTTAATTGAATCTAAAACACCACAGTGTATGTACATGATAGCATCCAAAATGATACTTAACCAGTTTCAATTAGGCTCATATTTTTCCATTGATAAGTTAACAAATAATCTTACTACCAAATATCCTCTTAAACTAACAGTTACTCAATTCTATTTGACTAGAATTTAAACTTTCTTTTTCCTTTTTTCACTGGGGTTTAACATCACAACAACAGCCAGGGTCACATTGTGACTTTTCCAGCTTTAACAGTAGAGGAAAACACTAGGCTTACACCTGGGTAGAACCATCAACCTTCCATAAGCTAGCTAGAAAGCTTCCTCACATGTGAAATTTTGTTCCGAGCAGCGGTCAGAGGCAAGTGATTACTAGTAAGAAACATAATCAAATAACCAGGGAAGCTCCATCCTAAAGTTTCACTAATGTTTTATGTTCATATAAAACATATTACATTCTTATTATACATACTATAGTGTATGAACTGTTGAAACCAAACCAGTGACAAGGATGTAAAACTCAATATCATCAAAATGAAATACACTGACCTGCTCTCCTTCCATGACTTTTATGTTTTGAATGTGACCTTGACCTACTTCTCGACTTTGAACGTGACCTTGACCTGTAATATTCGGGAGAAGAATCTTTCTTCCTCCGGTGTCGCGACTTTTTCTCTTTTCTCCTAGATCTGTCAACTGTAAGTTCTCGCGGCGAAACATTTTGGCGGCTTGTAATATTACTGTACGTCTGATGTTCCAATGTTTCATTAGACTGAAAAATGAAATAAATTAAGTTATCAACAGGCAATACTGATCCATGGACAGTTTGAGTTTTTGTTAAAAACTCATCATCTAAAACAGAATTTTATGTACATTTGATAGACAGTTGATCTGACAAATCTTCAAGGTTTCCAACTTCAGATTACATTCCTTCATAATCCAGAGGCCAGGGCCCAAGGTTATAAAACTTTGTCTCCAAGCTGAAATCTCATATCTTGTCTTTTAATGTTCACATTTAATAATGATCAGACAATAACAATATTATTGATACATTATTCTGACAGCACAATTGACCTGAATATGTATTTAAACATTAATGATCTCTATCTTTTCAACCATAATACTTTGAGAACAGAATCGAGATTTGAGCTCGGAGACTGTTCTAAAGTTTATAATCTTGGAGCCAGATACAAATTCAGACCAAACTAACATAAAGCAAAATATATCAATGGTGATGTGAGAAAAAATAAACTCACAAGTGGTACTAATGCACTCAACTCACTACTTTAAGGTTCTTTATCTTTTAATTGAAACATGCAATAAATTGTCAATTATTCACCAGATCTTACTGTTTTACACAAAGAATAATGGTGCCAGAGAGGTAATTACAAACTCAGGTAAGAGACGCATAAATGTTTCCACACAAGTAATGCTTAATTTAATAGTCATTTTACAGTATTTCCTAAAGTACTAAAACCATCATTACTATTATTAAATTCATACACATTAACGTTAGTTCTTTAATATCAACAGATTTTTAATAATTATCAAGAACTATCTATTAAACTGCAGGAAGTCTTAATGGACAATAAAATGTTTTCAGTAAAAATTTTTTTTTAAAAAAATATCAATTAAATGGTAAGGATTGTTTTTGGACCAACAATGTCAGTTGAGTATTACTATACTTTGAAGGAACTACTATTTAGAAAATGAGATTGTTTTCAGTAAAAAAGACCCTTTTAAAAATATCAATGAACTGGTAAAGACTGTCTTTGAACCAACAAAGTCTATAGAGTATTACTATACTCTTAAGTCTGTCTTTGAACCAACAAAGTCTATAGAGTATTACTATACTCTTAAGTAACTGCTAATGTGAAAATGATATTGTAGTATGAACAGCATATCGGTAATATACCAAACACATTCAACAATAATCACTAACAAAGACTTACTTCTGATATCAGTTGGCAAGAATATGGTGACCCTGTTACAATTTTTACGAAGAGACAACTAAATATTTAAGTGAATGGTGTTCTTTAATCTAAAGAACAGGTTAAGCATGTCTAAATTAGTTACCTGTCCTTCAAGTCCAAGGACTGTCTGGTACAGGTTGGTCACTGTTCGAGAGAAACTTCTATCCAGCCCTCTCGTACGGCACTCCTTCTTACGATTACATGCCTGAAACATCAATATTAGTCATAAGAAATGTTTTAACATGAATAATACCATCACATACATGTTGTAATGAAAGATGATCATACGATAATATGATTGTTTTAGCAATACTAAGTCACACCAACAGCAAGGGTCATATGGAGACTTTTCCAGCTTTTAATGGTGGAGGAGAACCCAAGGCTTGCACCTGGGTAGAACCACTGAGCTTCTGAAAGCTAACTTGACAACTTCCTCACATGTAAAATTTTACATATCCCGAATGGAGTTTCGAACTCACAATGGTGATGGCTTATGATTACTAACGTAAAACATGTCCTCAGTAAGATCTTTATACATACCTCCATAACATTGTGGAGTGGAATTCTCTGTGAGGGGTTTCTGTGTGTCATACTCCTCAACAATGACTCCAAATCCTCACTTATTCTTACAGGCTGAAATAAACAGTACAACAACACATTAATCCAGTTGTGATCAGAATCATTAAAATACAATTTATCTCTGATCAGAGAGATGATTACAACTACCAGACATACGGAAGCATATGGTCTATCTATAATAACCAATTAAAATCACGATGCATAAAAAGTAACATGAATAAGTAATTTCAATTACACAATAATTATGACATTGCCACATTTTGCAGGTGCTAGTTAATGCAGTAAATTAAATATCATTATCGGGCATCAGAACATTTCATAAATCAGATTAAAACAATTAATTTTTCAATTTCCAAAATTACAATTTTCCTTCATAACAACGCAATTATCTTATTATCAAAGGCTGTAAATACAAAAGAATATAATATACGTGATATGTACACCTTATTTGATCGCCTTGGCATAATGAAATATTATCCTAATCCATCAATTCAATCGCAAATTTTTCAAAATTCACTAATTCATCACTATAGTTTTCAAATTTAACATAAAATTTTAAAAACATCTTTGTAGCTTGAAGAGTGAACAGAGTAAATCATTTTTTTCCATATTAAGCACGAATCTTAAGAATGAAGTAATGCTCTAAATTAAAGAGTAAAAAAGCACAAAAAGTCACATTTAAAAATATAGGCATATATATCTCAAATGACTGTTCATATATCCGCACCAAAAAACTCTGAATCCCAGATACATTAACCAGAAGCCCCCAAACCCGTATAAAAAAATGTATCAAGCTGGTATTAATTAGAGCAAACAGTTTTCACCTTGAATTCAAGGTTTGTTTTTGATTAACATGATCGTGTCTTCATTAAAAACTAAATATTAATTCAACCCACATCATTACATGAGATGAGTAAATTACGTGCTACCCTTTGATCAAATTTCTCAGAGACATTTTACCAGATCTTCTACATAATTCACTCATGTTTAGCAGTAATAAAACATTACAAAAATAACAAATAGATGATAATGTAGACCATGGTAATTATCACACCTAGTTGAATTTTTGATCTTCATTAATAAAATATGTTAATAATTAACTGTATCTTTTATTCATGCAACAAAGGTAAACAAGCAAGGATAAGGTTATTCTTCTGATGTACCACAATCTAAATGGAATAGAAATTCATTTGAGAATAAACAAATTATGTAACTAATTCATTACCAGAAAAGATATTATGGAAACCAATTTAACTAACACAACGTTAGAAAATCTTACAATATGTGGCTCATTTCTATTTAAGCCAAGCAAAAGAAAATGGCATAGACTTAAAGAGCCGAAAAGATTCGTGAAACAACTACACACACAACACCAATTTTTGTGAGATCTGCTGGAGTCAATCTGCAGCAACAGTACTGAATAATGCAGAGATTGGGCTGCATCACAGTTCTGATGTTAAAATGCATTCTAAACCTCTCTCAGGATATATTTCAAGTATTCAAGTATTAAGTATTAAATGTAGAGGAAGAAAAAAGCATGCATGAAAGTTCTGAGTGAATTTCTGCCTCAGGCGTTTTCATTCAATTCTTTCAACTTTTGACTATATTTTTATAACTATGAGTAAGATCATCTCTGATTTACAATGCTAGCTATTATAAAATTAGATTAATGATAAATGTATATAAACTCCAAGAAAATGAGAACTTGCTAATTAATTATGGCCACACACTAAAAGAATAAGAAATCCAGGGCCATCGGAATAATTCAAACCAGTAAATAACCAACTTCACATCCCCATTAAATCTAGCCTATGGCATAATAAGCAGCATTTAACATTAGGCAGGGTAAAGTAATACAAATTCTATATCAATCCATTGACTGTCACATGCCAGACAATAGTTGTCTTAACTGAAATGGTAAGACTGGTCACTACAGAAGCAACTTAAAAGATGTCACAACAAAGGTCACACAAGAAACATCTAGGAATGCCAGAGACAGTGTTCAGAATGAATGAAATGTGAATATGTTCACACCACAGAATTTCAAAACAAAATGTGATATAAACTGTGAAGTTGATAAAGTAAAGAATTCACTTCAAAATAAAAGCATGAGAGGGTGTGTACTGAGTTAAATGCTGTTCATCTACAGTATTTCAGTCCTACATAGTCGTCAGCCAACCAGTGTTCCAGCATTACCAGCCACAACATTTTGTGTTCTGCAATCAATTGACAATTTACCATCTTAAATCAGAGATGGAAGACAAGCAATTCAACTGTAATATTCTACTTGTCATAGAGGAACATGTTCCTGGTATAGGATTTGATTTTGTGATCAAAAGTCTTGCATTTTACTTGCTGAGCCTAGCAGGCAAGCTTGGAGAACAAAAGCATATTTAATTATACAGTAATAGCATGCTAAATTATTCAGTCAGTTTTGCTTGAAGGTAACTTAACTACAAGCTGCTTAATTCTGGCATAAGCGCACAAATAGTAAAAAAGTGTTTTCTTGTTTAAATATAACCTTAAAAGATTAGTTGTCAAGACAATGTGCCAACCCTAACATAAAAGAATATTCTTGTGTTTGTTAAACAGGGAATATGGTATTGTCCTCTCCCCTATCATGGAGTGCCATTTCCAGTAATACATACTTTAACAACCACACCATTCACCAATTATTTCTAGGCATGTGCTAACTGTGCATATAGAGTTAAAACTATGGTGCTCATCAAGTTGTCCATAAAACTGTGACATTTATAAGTAAAGATCACAAACCAAACCAGCTAAACTATAGCATTATAACTGATTAGAAAACACAACATAACTCTCCCAATTACCTTTGACATTTTCATGGAAGCATGATTGCCACTGCTTTGCTGAAAATAAGTCCAAATTAGTAATACGGCAGGAAACAAAAACTGGGTGTTAATTAACATGCAAAGTACTACCATGTATACTCTAATTTGTACTGGCATTGATATTTAACAGAACTGTTCGTTAAAATAATGCTAATTTAATAAATTGTGCCTTCAAAAGTGTTTTCATGCAATATCTGCACCACTGTTAAAGGGAAGTATATATATCAGAGTAATCTGCCCTTTGTTAGCACCCTTCAGAACCACATACACAATATTAATAGCGATTAAATCAATATTTTTAAAATCATTTGTTTTAAGACCCTATTACATAAGACTACATTAAAATATAGAATACAGAGTATTTCTATGACAACAGTTATTGTTTCATACCAATCTTGCCAACATAAATTAAAGTAATATATGTCATACAACCATACAATATGATGAAATACACGTACATTCAATACATAGTAATACATACTGCACAGCAAAACATAGCAAGTAATTGGGGTATCAACATAAATATAACATAATTTGTTTGTTCAACATGCACAAGCAATCTATGGTAAAATTATATAGACCACATATATATGTAATTTTATTTGCTTATGTAATAATATATTATTCACATTTCCTTCAATGTACAAATGTCATATAAAATTTTCAATCATGTTTCATACTCAGATCTCTTCAACAAAGACAAGTCAAGCAATTAATAAACTGTAAATTCAAAGACAATATATAAAAATACCAAAATGATAGATGAATTGACAATCAAACAAAGTTGAAATAATTAAGGACAGAAAATTTAGTGTTCTGAACTTACAGTCATACTTAATGTCCCCTAATCTTACTGGGAAAGAATATAAACATACATGGTTCGAAGGTTTCCATAATTATTACATAAATCTTCGTAATTACCATTGTCAACATAAAGCTATATGATATTCAAAATTAATTACAAACACACTGGATCAGAGAATTCAATCTATCAACAAGATGGTTTCAAACCACAAAGTTACACTAAACTTTGAAGCCAAACAAAACAACATTGTAGTTTTTGTGGTAATCATTCTCTCCTGCCAGAAACCTACTTTCAGATTTTTTGTCGAATAACTGTTTTAAGCAGAAGTTTTTACCTAAGGGAAATCAAGAAGATGATAAATAATGAATGCTGATATGTTTCCTGGAAGAAGTCGAGGTAAATCAAACAGTTCTTATCACAGACCTATTGAAAATAAAAGTTTTAGACAACATTCATGTTTTTACAACAGGAAAATTTTCCCCATTATAGCATCAATAATAAAAAAAATAATGAACAATTTTCAGCCAAGATAGTCCACACATCAAAGTGGGGATAATTATAATGTCAGACAGGTGAATTACAAATAATTGTTGGAGGATGCCAGAAAAAACAATTAGTGTTAGTAATGTACCAGTCTTTGTTCTATTCTGTTTGTGTGTTAATATACTGTAAGTCTGTCCAGATAATGGAAGGATAATGAAGACGATATTCACACAGTTGGCCATGAGAGGCAATTATCAACATAATATAGTGAATAAGTCGAAATATTATACTGATATTGAAGCCCAGTGGGTTCCTCTAATTTTCTATGGCAATACATTATCAACAAAGAATAAAATAATTCAAAAAAATGGTCAGAAAATAGCCAGACAATACCCCTCATTTATAACTAGATCATTGTTAAAATGATGATAGCTGAGTAACATTGTGCACTCAATATGTTTGATATAGTGTAAGTATTAGAGGGAGATATTACATGAAGAATTGCCCAAAATGAAGGATGATATCAAAGCATTAAGAGAGTACTTTTATTCTTAAATATAGGTTATGCAGGCTTCATATGTCAACAGGGGTATAGAAATGTTTTCATGTAGCCGGTAAGCTGCTATAAGTAGAAGGGGAGTCCAGGGGTTCAATGCAGTGTCTGTTCTTTCCGAAAAAGTAGCCTGTGGGAATGCTCAAATGATTTTCCTGGCTTCCGACTCATTTCTATACCCATTTGTCAATATCTTAAATAGGTAAAAATTATTTTTTCTTGTTTTTTTTTTATTTTATTAAGAACCAGTATTAATTGACTATGACAATGTAAGATTCAGATGAGACAATAAAAGACAGCATTGTTATGTTGAAAGACAGACTTGATATACCAATTAATAAAGTGTTCTATTTATAGTAACAATTTTGCTCAATTTTAATTAAGAGCTTAGTTTACATTTCATGAAAACAAAAATATATAAAAAGAAGTTTTAAATGGTGAACATGCAAACACAGACACTATAACAACAACTTTGTTTAACTTATTTACTAATTATGGTCTTAGATAATAATGACTCATTCCCAGTCTTCACACTAACCCACAAGCCCATTAACCTCAGGACTAGAAAATTTCTATTCCGGCAAGTGAACTTTCTCAAAATTAGGTATCTGGGCTAGCAGTTGTTTTATTTATAGTTCTGGCTTGTGATTTGAAAAAAAAAAGTTCATACATTGCTTTTTTCTGTCAGGGTGTGGGTGTGGTACTAATAATCTTCTAAGGTAATATTTAGTATGTTGATATTATCCAAACTCCTGACAAGCAATGATTGTTGCATATATTTCTATACTACATTAATGATAACTATTTGCTAAGAAAGAACCTTTTCTCAGAAAAAAATGAAGTGGAATTCAGGCACATCAATAATTATACAAAGGTAAGAGTAAAACAGATTATTTTTTACATACTTTCAGCAAAGATTAACACTTCTTCTGTCTGACACTGAATGTTTATCTTACAAGAGTAATTCAATCATAAAATCAGAGGTATATAGTATGAGTCATACTCTATCTTCACGTTCTACTATTTTTTACAATGATTAATATTTTCTGGTAACAGACACATGGGAGATTTTGGCAGAGAAACAATTAGAGGAAAATCAGATGGAAACAACACTAGTGTTCTCTGAAGTCTTGTAACCAGGCAACAAATTGTATTTATTGTAAGTTCCACTCATATACATCTAAAGCTATAAACATCATTAATTAACAGCAGAAAACAGAATTCATTTATCCCCGCTGTCTAAGAGTCAGAAAAGAAGATGCTAAAAATATAAACTTATAAAATATATCTATTCAGAAATTCAGGTGACCCCAATTACAAATTCAGTCGTTATCAGTGAAGTTTCTGCCAGTGTAGGTTTCAGAATTTTTATCAAACAAATACCTATACCCCTAGGTGGTAAGTGAAATTGAAATTAATTCTGACAATACATCTATGTATTTTCTAAAGCCTTAGATAAACAAAAAGGAGTTGTGTTAAGTAACTTATAATAAGAGAAGATACTGGTAGAATATTGCAGGAGCTTCACCCATGAATACGATATTCAATACAGGATTCATATGTCAATTAATTATTCCTAGAAAATAATAAAAATTTACAGATGAAATTCTTTTCAGAAAGTTGGTATCCATAACACTTTTTTAATAGTTCAGGATGGGAATTTAATAGCAGTTTATTTTAGGCTATTCTCAAAAACCAACAATTCTAATTAAATCATCAATTAATTATCTTCAATCTACCATGATGTTGTTGTTGTTATTTCTATGTCTTCAGTTCAGGTCTCAAACCTAGAGCCTACTGAACAATTCAATTACTAACATACAATGCAAGAAGTAAAATACAGCATTTCTTACACAGGTTAAACAACAATCTAAGGAATTTATCAGGGTTTTAGGGGTCTGAATTACAGTGTATCACAATTGTCCTGACATTAACAATATAAATGTACTTCGTCATCAACCATTTACGTTTGTTTTATGACACTTAAATATCATGACTTGTGACGCAAATAAATGAACTAAGAACAGTTATAGCATCAAGGTAAATTAACAGAATTAGGCCACAAAAAAGTTTATTTAGATGATAAATGTCCAAAAATACCAGAAATACCATCTGCTTAAATTGAGGTACAAATGTACAGCTTCTATCAATTAAAACAATAACCAGTGGCACCATTATCAATCAATGTTGGAAAATAATCAAGGTATCAGAAAGTTCTATCTTAAAACTGTATAATAGAATTGTTAACAGAATTCTTACAGTTTTGAGGGAGGGGAATACTGCATCTTCATTGAGTATTCATGGCATTGATAAAAAAAAACCTTTCAAATTTCAACACTGAATGTCTTATAATGGGACTTAATCTCATAGTGAACATCATAAGTTGAGCAAAGGTGTGGACTTAAATGTCTTCCAGTAATTTAATTCTGGCACAATGAAGGAAGGGTAGACTTGCAGACCAGGTGTAATCTATTCTACCCTTGTGGGGATATAGTTAATTAGGTACACAACATCAAATCATCACAAGATGATACTGTTTTGACACTAAGTCGACACTAAGAATGATTCATACATAAACGGGGCTCGTAACACTACCAACACCAATGAGGAACATAAATAAAAAGTACTTGGATTTTTTTCAACACCTAACATAAGCAAACAAATAAATAAACCATAAGATATTTTTTAATACCTAAAGGTTTACTTAAAAGCTATAAAAACAATACTTGTAAAATTATTGGAACAAAATTGGGTTAAAGCATCAAATACCCTGGCAAGATTTCAAGCCAATAAATGTATAGTAATACCATACATATCACGGTGAAATAACTGGTCTTCAATGAAAATATTTTTGTACAAATGGGATATGTTTGAAGTAAAATATAAATATTTATAAATTTGTATACTATGCCGTTAGTAAATTGACATAAGTAGCCATGATATTTTCAATAAAATTACTATAACCTATTAACATCAGGGAGTAGTCTCAAATTATCATTTTAGAAGTATTTTTTTTTGAAGATTTTATCAATGAAAAATTTTTACAATAAATCATAACTACTGGACAAAAACTATAATAATTAAGTTTTGACACAAATGTATTTTTTCAATTGAATTGAACCAATTATGAAGTATACCACTCATTGTTACATACTCAACTGTGAACAGAGCAATTTTGAGTGATTATATTGGTTGAATGACTTCCATGACAGATAAATATACTTACCATTAACCCATAAACTAATTGCTGAACAGGGGTCAAATATCACAGCAGTTTTTTTTTTAGTACAACACATGAATTTGAACAGTGTGTCTGTCACTCAAAGTTAATTGTTGAAAACTGCCAATTGACTTTTTTTACCTGATTGAATATTTGCAACAACAGACACATTTAGTAAACTAAACAAGTATTTTTTCAATGCTTGCAGACTTTCAAAATGCAAAAGTAGGGTAAGTTTGCACCAAATTTACATGGAAAGCAGTACCATTACTTGTATTCTAACAACATCATTTTAACAGTAAACTAAATGCCATCATATTGATACCAAAACATTAAAATATATATACAGTCAAACCTGTGAACAAAGGCCATCCTTGGGAAAGATAAAATGTAACCTTTATGGACAGGTGGCCTTTATTTGGAGGTCAGTTTGTTTTAAATAATCAGTAATGATGTTTCAAAAAATGGCCTTTATTCACAAGGTGGTCTTTATTTGGAGGTGGCCACAAACAGGTTAGACTGTATATACAATTGAAAATGAACAACTTTCACCTAGTAATAATTAAGTACCAAAGAGACTATTATTTATGATATGTATGGTAAATCAGGATGAATCCATTAAATATGTACCAAAGGTTTGACAGAACACTAGTGTAACTAAGACACAGACAAGCAGCAGATACAACACTTTGGCATCAAGTTTATACCACAATACCTTATCCTTATGTGGTACATAAATACTTGAATTGAATAAACAAGAAAGCCTCAGATATTTACATGTATCTACATTGTAAACATGTTGACATCAGTCATCTTACAGAACAGTTTATATGTATATAGTACAGACATAAAATCGTCTTTGATGTAAGTATGATTTAAATAAAAACGCCTCTTGATATAAAGATATCAATATAGTGATCACGAAGCTAGCCAAGGTATTAAGATCGTGGTTCAAGGTTATTCAAATGTTTTAGATTGTTGCATAAGAGCTTATATACTATTAAACAAGGATAGCGACTGACTCAATTAAAACACTGATGCTGGAAGAGATATAATATTATATTGATTTATATTTGTTTTGTTTGTTTTTATGTGACATTGTCACTGAGGTTTTATGCCATTTTTCAATAATTTTTCATTTATATACTGCAACCAGTTCACCTAACCATTTTTCCTGGACTGTATACTAACCAGAACTTAGTCTAACTTACCCTACCACAAGGAGCCAGCAACTTCTCCAAGTATGGCGGAAAATCAACATTTTGTCAAATTTTCATAGAAGGGTATGACCTGTTGCAACCTGGATTTGAATCCAGACTTCCCAGTTACAAGTCCAGCGCACTATACATTGATTTATAGGATGTAATCCAAGTCTGAGTTCATATCATACTGAACAGGCTGATTATTGAGCCAAATGTATGAAATTCTGTGTTGACATGAATAAAACACTGTATAGTGAATCCATAACAAAACAAAATAGCAAAAATTAAAATTATTTCACAGAAATGTTCAAATGTTGCAGCCATAAAATTTGTAGGTTGATACATACATAAACAAAATTACGCAAACCGCAAAAGGGAAATACAGATCCCAAATGTACACTTAACAATATTGAGTAATAACGTAGGATCATTCACATTCAATTTAAGTAACTAAACATACTGATATTATATTCAAACAAAAGCAACATAACTCATAAATCAGACTAACTCAAGGCTGAATGTCCAAGTGGTGTATTCAAAGCATGCAGTGTACATATGGTGGAAAATTTTCTCCAAATTCTACAAACATGCAAAACAAAATGGAGGACAACAAAAAACATAACCATACATCCATACTAGCTTCCAGAAGCAAGCATAGAGAAAATATCATGACATAGACACATACATAACTGTATGCTTTTTCTAAGCAGTGTTGTTAATATTAAATTCATAATGAATGCAAAAATTCAGTAAAATGGTGTAGAATTGTTAACCATTATCATACATATGAAGCTAATCATGTTATGACTAGCATCACTCATTATCAAACACTAAATACTGCATTAGTTAATAAAATCCTAAAAATTTCACTAATAAGCCCCTTATCAACTTTTATCAAACATTTCAACGAACCAATTAGCTTGCAATTTCAGACAACTAAATTAGTATTACCCCTATCTTAACAAGATTTGAATACACCAATCGGAACTTTCACCAAGATGTGTACTTTATATTGTGTAAAAAAATCCTCACCTCATCTGGTTTGAGACCATATTCAGATGAATAGATCAATGATTTGCCCAATGCAAAAATGTACACCTGAAAGTATATAAATATATAAAACAAAACATTACATAAATATGGTCAGCAATCAAAACAGTTCAATGGAAAAAGCATAATGGAAGGATAGATACATTGTTACCTGAATTTACAGTCACCTGTGAATTATGGCCACCATGTGAACAACAGCCATTCTATAGCATATATATATATTATAATTGACCAAATAGCCCCTGAATAAAAGTCAACTGTGTATGAGGTCATATTTCAACTGCTACTTTAATAACCTTCATTCACAGGTTTGACTGAAGTGGTGAACTATTTAATGACCCTCATTCACAGGTTTGACTGTAGTGGTGAACTATCTTAATGACCTACATTCACAGGTTTGACTGTAGTGGTACTATTGGTGAAGAGTAAAAGAAAACATGTGCATGTGAAATATTTGATTGATTTATACATTGAACAAAATGATATACAGTATTGTGCGGTTAAGTGGAAATGTAGCATGTTTATTTTTCTCTTTTTTTCATTTTTTCTTCAAATAAATATCCCTGTATATTAGGATAAAGATTCAGTTTTTATCCTCATATATCATACAACACAGCACAAAAGTCGTTTTTATATAATTCATACTTAAATATGAAATTATTTTTAAGAAGGATAAACAGCAGTTATACAGCTATTTCACATTTAAACCCCTATGGAGAAGCACTCAATAAAGATCTGATTATTCAAATCAATTGGACAAGCTCATATGAAGAATCTATCAACAAATAAAACTCCTCTTACAGTAAGTATAAATCTATAAACAACTTGCTATCATCTGATATAAAATCAGGGATGATATACCATGTATAAACACATTCCAGAGGATTTTATCAAACTCGTGCTACATAAATCTTGCACATACACCTGCAGTTCTGCGGCCTCCAGAAATGATCGAAGCACATGATTGTATACAACAATCAAGTTATTGATGAGGTGAATATACACTGTACCTATGCACATGTTACCCATTTTAAACTTTAACCCTTTGCCTCATAAGCATATTTTTGACTCTCCCAAATTCAAAGCTAATATACGAAACATCAATTTATTTAAGAAAATTAGGTTATATCTCTCTGACAGAGTGGAAAACATTGTGGCAAAAGAAGCTATTACTCATTACAAGCAATGGCTTCTTTTGCCACAATGTTTTCAAAAGTTGTCTGCTTCAGATGCGGGGGGGGGTATTATGAGGTAAAGGGCCTGACATCAAAAATAGTCAGAGGAGGGAGGGGGGCTTTTGGTAACATTTTGATCAGGTTTCGAGAAAGGGAAATTTTGTGTGGTCAGGTATAAGCTGACTGTGTGTATGTTTCAGTATAAATACATTATATATCAGCACAACATATGTGTGACATATCAAAGACTTGAACAATGTAAACATCAACATGTAAATGACCACCCACACAGGTATTTATCACAAACAATTTAAGTATAAACATTTGTAGATAAACAGTTACCACACATACAATAACATTGAAGAATATGGTGAATTTGAGATATACAGGATTTGAGATTAGCAATAAACAACTGTAATGTGAACAAGATTCTACCCCCGACCCCACCCCATCCTATGTACATTGACACAAATAATACATTCTTCCTTATACACACAGTCACCATAATATTTTGATATTTTATGGTCACCTTATTTAAGCTTACAAGTAACAATTAAAAACAACCAGTCATCAATACATATAATTTACCTGTAGATATAGAAAGTAACATATCATAGGTCTAGAAATCCCATCTAAAAACAAAATAACCACTTACAATTCGAGCACCAAATTAGTACCACAATATTGCCAAAATGCATAAATGTAATAAAATATCAATACAGTAATGTACAATCACAATATTGAGGACTAGAAAACATCAGATTAAAACCCCAGAGACAGGCTTTAAGTATGATTAAATTTGAAAAAAACATTCATTGCATCAAATAATAGAATTAATTGAACATAAACAAAAAGAGCGCTGCCTAATTATCTCTGATGACAGGACACAGATGCATAAGTTCAATTACCAATTAGACATTGTATACAATATGTCATTATATTAATGAAAAGAAAATAGGATGTTTTTACATGTCTCAGTCAGTGGAAGGCAAAATACTTATCGGTATCTAGGTAAATACTGACATGTTAAATGAAAATGTATTTATATGTTATCATAAAACCTCTCATAACAGAAAATATAAAGCGTATGTCTTAGGAACAAGTGAAAACCTAAAAAATGCTATTTTCACTTAAGTTCATACAAAATAACGGGTACTAGGTCAAGTTTCTTAATCATGAACCAAGATTTTTTAAGTTCAGTACTTAAATACACAGATAAAACATGTTTGAAGGAGCTTTTATTTTGGATAAAGGCAAGTAAAGAGGAGAATGAAAAATATTATGTTTTGAATTCAAATTATTAGAGTCCTTGTTTTAACATAACAGTGAGTACATTAACAGCCAACAAGTTTAAAGCCAGATTAACAGCATCACAAATTATCTCAGTCATTTTCAATGGAATAAGTCTGAAATAAGTAAGAAAAACAGTTTGTACTCAACTGTTACCAATGTTTTCTGTAATGCCCTATGAACAATATTGCAGATATGTGCATGTGAAGACATCTACTCAGCTGATTCAAAGGTTAGGCACAATTATATAATACTTTCTTTATGTGAGTAAGTACAATCCTACAGTTGTGGCCCTGCTTGTATGTTTGTACCCGCATTAATGGCTTTCAACAACTAATAATCAAGGGGACAAAATTGGTCTCTATGCAGGCCTAAATCAAAGTAGTATTAGAAGCCATTTAATTTATGTAAAATTTGTTATACTGTACGAATGATGAGTTTCCATGATCTTCAAAATGACATAATGATATAAGTGAGGTTTTGGTGGATAGATATCTTTTATTGTGCGACAGCTAAATACTTATTGCTTCTTTCAGTTAAACATACCTGTTCTACAGAGGTATCTGTGAAAACAAAGTCATCCTCTGTTTCTGGTGCCATATAGTTCGCATATTGTTGCACTTTCTGGGCTTCCCCAAACTCTACCTGACCCTCTAATGTCAGGAATATTGTGTCGGGATTTATCACGAAAGTAAAACCATTCTCAGAGCTTGCATTACCTGGAATGCATAAAATAATGATGAAGAGAAGTAGTATTCATTTATCACTTGGAACTGATAATTAAAAAGATTTCCAACTGATGAAAATACAAATAATCAGGGTCAGAAGAAGTTATGAGGGGGGAATAGGAATTGTAAAATTTTAAGAATAGAGAATGGATAAAAATGTGTTTTGTCCATATTTCTATTTCTAAATACAAAGCACCATAACCAGACAATCATACAAACAAACACTCATTGGCATTTGTTTAGGATGTGTAGTATGTTGTAGCACTGATGCTGTTTCTATTTTACATAGAAATACTCTCCATATGCCAACTATAATTACAACAAAGCAGCAACAAATAAAGAGTACAACAGGATTTTCATTTGACCTTTAAAACAGAATTTTGACTCTTGAAATCAGTAAAATAAAGCTTTTGACTCTTAAGAATTGTACCAAAGGGTCGAATTTACAATAAAATTGAAAAGAAATTTTGTTGACTCTTCGAAATATCATCAGCCAAGGGTCATTTTTTTTTACTCTCAACTTTTGACATCTAGTGAAAACCCTGTGCAGAATACAATAAATTCTCCTTTACCTGCAAGGTTGATATCTTGCAGAGCTTCAGAAGCCTGACAAAGTAGAGCCCAGATTTCTGGATCAGTGAGGGGCGCATCACGCACCTCTAGTACCTCACTCAGAGATACCGTAATGTTCAAAACTGGCATCTTCTGAAATATACAATATTTACAGCTTGTACTATTGTGTCATACCAGAGATTATGTGGATATATACCAAGATATCAGCCAAATATACATGTGTTAATGCGATATATACAATATATTGTTATCATATTTATGTTGTATATAGCTACAAAGATCTTATACCGTCTGGAATTGCTTTATTAAACTTTAAAATTTAGAATTTTACATGGACATTTTCAAAGTTAAGCAGAAATTAGTAACACCAAATACAAATGGCGATAGCCAGACCGATATCATTCCAGAAAAACTGTACTTTGGGAGAAAGTATAACACAGAAGTTTTTGTAATTATAATTATACACTGTCAGTCAATATGAGTCAGAAAGCAACATTAGTATTGGTACAAAATAATAAGTAAATTCATGCAACAAAGTACTGGAGTGTTTACTCATAAATTCAATCAGTGAATGGGGAATGATGATTAAGACGCCAGTCATTTTCCTAGAAGTTTGAAATTGTTCTAGCTTAGATAGTGATGTATTATTTACTGCAGGATCATTTATTTTTCTTTTTGACACTACTGTGATATTACAGAGCAACCTCTCCAAAGCAACACCAAAAGGGAGAAGCAATATTATGTTGTTGTTGAGAGGTTGATACCCTAGAGCAATTAAATTAATAGTTAAATCGTACGGTGGGAAAGTCATGCTGTTGTTGAAGGGAGGTTGTTGCTCTGGAGAGGTTAAAAATGGTTAAATCGTACAGTGGGAAAGTCATTCTGTTGTAGAAGGGAGGTTGTTGCTCTAGATGGCCACTCCAAAGAGGTTGCACTGTAACTGTTTTTGAATGGTATTTCATTCATGTATGGCAGTCAATGGGTCAAACAAATGATTAAAGGTTACTTCATGAAACCTATTAACCTGCTTCTCCACATTCTTTCAGCAACAGACTTACTCCATACATGATCTTTGTTTCATAGATGGGGGACAAATGACATAGATGTAATATCTGCAGTCAGATTTTTACAGAGATACATACTCTCTACCTGGCTTTTGAACACGGGAGCTCTTAGCCAAAACATCATAGTTCTTTAAACTAAGCTTACCAGACTGTTTTCATAGATAAAAAATGTATGTTTGTAATAACAGAGGAAGTGTCAAACATTATTACCATAACATTATAACACAGATCATGATTTTCATTAAAGTAAAACCAGTGGTGGATGTGGTGGGTCCTTAAGATTAATTTACTTCTTAATTCAGAGGGCCCTTTGAATTCTTTCACACTTATGCATATATAATCTTTAATAAGTTTGTTTCAATTTACAACTTAAAAGAGTAACAGACTTATTTGGATACAAATCAATGTGCACTACAAAATCTACATGGACATAGCAAAGAATGATACTGTTATAAAAAAAATATCCTGCATAGCATGAAACAACCAAAATACATTTTACACATAAAACAGACAAAAAATCTATCAGCCACAATATACAGCTATGAGAATGACTCAGTATTTCTATCAAACAGTTACTGCAAACCAACTCCGTAAACCTAAAATTTCTCCTGACATCCAAGTTTCTGTACAGCTGCTGTACAAAATGGCAGTCAGCCAATAGCGTGAGAATGTACCACAGTTCATTCTGGTAACACACACACACACAGTACAATTCCTATCATTAGCTTTAATGATGTGTATGCCATTATTTTATTTGAATCCTCTTCCTCTAAGTTCAAACAGAAATGAATGAAACAGTTACTATAGTTTTAACAAAAATTACAGTCATCCAACAAGGGATGGGTCGTCTAGTAGATTAAATGCATTATCTGTAAATCCAGCCTATGTCACGAGTCTTTAATGAGTTTAAGTGTATATTAACAGTCTATGCCAGTAATTCTCACACTTTACAACTAGAAAAGTGTTTGATTATTTTTATAGCAATGTAACATAGAGTTAAGCAGGTTTACCAGATAACAAGGGACTGTCATAATAACTTAATTACTCACTGATTCATTCTTGGTTCCTTCACACCCACGAAACAGACATTAGGTTTCAAACTAATTCAATACCAAGAAACACGGTGGATTAAACATTACTGCTGGCAATGTACTTTCCTCTCAGTCAGATTGTAGCATGATGTAACATTGCCTTTCATTAATACCTTACTTTAGCCTGACATGTCTTTATTTTACAGCATGTATTAAAATTACATAATACGAAGCTCCAAACTCATATGGAAAATCCATAACGATAAAAAGAATGATTAAGCACCTGGAAATTAATCATACATAATAATTGGTAATCCAGTGTATCATTAAACTTGCAAGTCACAGCAATCAAAATCTGTTAATTACTGGGTATAATTAACTCTAATCTTGTGCAAGAATAAAAATGGTCACAGACAGACAAATCCAGGAGTTCAGACATTTAAAATGTTCCCTTACATCAAGCCCTAGATCAGAAAGATACATGAAAATAAACAATGTCTGGTCCATTAAATTCTTCATTATAACTAGGTACAGTACATTTGTTAAGTCATTCTGCACTCATAGAACTGATTCATGATCATCATATTATATGTCATCAAAAAACTTACTAAAATGGCCAATATTGAGTTATCAGAGGGAAAATCAACTTGATATACCAAATAAATTTCTGGTGAATAAAAGGGTTCAATAAATTGATTGGCACCTTAATTTTGGAAATAGAGCAAGCTGATCCATTTTATGGGGCTGCTTCTGGCTTTATTGGCCTACAATGCCAGCCATGGGGTATGGCTGGGAACCAAATAGTTAATTAATACCAGATGGGGAACCCTTGAATAAATTAGATAAATAGCAAACTCTTATTCATTTAGTGAGTTTTGACTTAATAAATTTAACAGGGAAATATTATACCATATAAAATCAGTCAACAACAAATACTGAAGATGACATTTGATATACCATTATAAAAACATCACAATTCAATGTTTATAAAACAGATCAATAAAATAGCTATAATATCACAAATCAATAGTTACTGATATGATATCTATATTATAATACACATCTACACATGTTGTATAATTAGAATCCAATTATTGTAATTAGACAGGCTTCTCTATATGGTACAAATTTACCAGACCCATTTCTAATACTAATAATCAAACCAGATATTCAAAATAAAACCTTTGACATAAAGATGCCGTACATGTATACTTGCTTTTCAAAGTACTCGTAGTATACAGATATCTGCCTTAACTTGTTAAGGACTTTTATCAACGAAGATTCCGATTTATAAAATATTTGTCATACCACAATTTTTGCGACACTGCATGAAATCATAAAAGAAAATCATTATTAACAGAGAGATACCTTTCAAAGATGCTTTACATAATCCAATAAAACGAAAACATTGATTTTTTGGAGTCCACAAATTGACAGATGTCAGGTCGCCACCATGTTAATCCTTTCTGTATCCGCCTTTTTGATTGGCTGATGTGTATCAAGTTTCAAGAACAGTAACTCGTATAAAAACGTCAAATTGATTTACTAGATTACTCTCCCTTGTATGATAAATATCGCAAAAATTTGACCACTTGTCAACAATTTAGGATTTATATCTTAATGTATTTATCAGACGCATATCAAAATAATCAGCCAAATACAGTTAAGCAAATATTAAGAGCTGACTAACGATTAGTTCAATCACTGATACATCAGCAATGTGTTAAAACCCATTAATTCTGTGAGACCATTATACACAAAATAGTAGTCTCAGATTCTATGTATTCTAGTGCATTCAATTATTATAGAAAAATGTAGAATTCTTCAAATGTTAAAATGTATCTGTACAGAAACTTACACTTTATTTTGACTCCATTCTTCTCACTTATCTTTTTCTGGCTAATCACCAAACTGCATCAGCCAAATGGAGTACTTTTTTGTATATTTTGTAGTTTACTAGAAAGCATTTCCTTCTTCATCATACATTTTACACCAATATTAGAGCAGCAACTTTTAATGGGCAATGATCTAACGACTACTTCAATAACATGACTGAAATAGCTTATTATAAATACTCCAAGAAAAGTAGCCAAATATATTGTTAAGGTGTGTATAAGAAGAAAACAAAATATATAATTAATTGATATCTAATAACAATATGTTGCTGAGAACTATTTTGTATTTACTATTCATGATATTCAACAATGAACCTAAGTTCATGTGAAATTGTACAATTGATTTGTATATGTGACTTTTAAGTCCATTGGGCTGGGTATGTTATGTAAAATTCTGTAACTGTATATTATGTAACATATACACATGTCACTTTAATAAAATACTTACTTACCGAGTGACTGACTTACTTACTAAGAGGTGAAAACAAAGAGAAATCATCATCAAAACTTTTGATGTTTTCATGCTATGAAACTAATAACAAGATGTTTTGGTGTGAGTTGTATAGAATCCATAATTTTGGATATCTTAGTTAAGCATTAAACTTGAATTGTGAGCAAAACAACAAGTAATTGGATCAATGATCTCTTTTATTTATTAATACATTGGCATAATACAATCATGAACATTTTATCCTACAATTCATTGAATTGCAACAAAACAAAAATTACAAATATTTTACAAAATTTCAATTCTGCTAGCTGATGACATTAAATATGATTTAACCATATTTATTAAAAAATATAATGTACAAGACTCAATTACAGAACACCTGAATTGTGAATAGTATTTAAGTGTCAAAATAATTGTAAGCAAATTCTTATTCTTTGTGCATCTGTTGAATTACAATACTTTTGATACATTGAATACACAGAATCTAAAACTAAATTTTCAAAATAAAAAAAATACATAAAATTCCAGTTAAAAGTGGCTTACGTGTAATATCATGTTTTTATAAAAATGATTATAGAAGTCATTGAGACATTGCACATAAACAGATCTGTTTGAGAATTGACAGATTATCCATTGGTAACAAATAAATAACATTAATGTGTTTAGCCAAGATTACAGAGAAACAAATCTTGATATCATAACTATACAAAGGTAAACTAAACATATGGGTAACAATCAGTGAATGTAGAATTTATTACCATACCTATTATGTCGTAACACAATATTATTTGTAAGAATAGATATAAAAAAACATTGTAACAGACTAAATTTCAAAATACCGAGATATTGATGCAAAGAAGAATATCTAATATCCTGATATCATAAGACATAGAATAAATTAATTTCTACCTCCACATTAAACAAAACTTTAAAATTATTACTAGCCTTATTAAAAGCAAAAGTGGTGAATTCAAGGCTGGGATGTTGAAGTGGAATAAAATGACAGAATAAAGAAGAAATGCATGCTGCCAACAGAATTTGAATGTAGTGTGTATATATTATAGAAAAAGAGAATTGACTCACTGATATGCCACAACACCACATTTCATGTTGGTTTCGGCTCTTGAACTGATTAAGAAGAGACAGAGGGGGTACATACTTCGAAACAATTTCTTAATCTACTGTCCCATCATAGAACTAGATACAAGACTATCAATCTTAGCCTGAATGAAAATATTGCCCTGTAGATCCCATTACATTTGATCAAGAGCATACCTTAGTATTCCTTCAAACAAAATCTTTAGGATTTCTATATTAATGTTTACACTTATATATAATATCTTCCATCTTTCGCTCTGTTTGCTTAATAATAATCATACAAATATAATTGAATGTCTTAACAATGTACATCTAGCCAGTCAAAGACAATCAACAAGCAGAAAAACCGTTCAGTAATACAATGGATTCAACCACATGTTACCTAACTTACACAAAATAATAAAGAAAAAACATACACTTCAGTCAAGTGATCATCCCAAACTGCATTTCAAAAATATTTATTTTCTGTACAAAACATTCTGTATAAACATCTATCGGAGTCTCATATATATATACAATACTTCATCAAACAAGTGTAACAGTGAACCACAATCCTAACAAATCAATGTACAAGGAAACAATCAACATAAATTATAGCAACTTATAGCACAAATCAGGTTTTGTATCATATAAATGTACAACCTATATATCTGATAGAAAATAGAATAAACCAAAAAAAACCAGAAAATATAAGCATTAATTAAGAACAATATACCAGCAATGAAATAGCTCACTGCACAGTATGTGCATTAGTGTACATTAGTCAATAACAGTACTGTCAATAGGAAGTTAAATAGTGGTGTTTGTAAGAAAATATTAGGAAACAAATATTTATAAAGACGAATTAATCCATCTTTATCAGCTGTAAGTGTAGAACATCTCCAAATTTGCCTCGTTAGGCCAGAATGGAAAACAATAATGCCAATGATTGTTTCTTAAACAAATTATCATAACATTGACTCAGTGCTGAATATAATTAACATGGAAACTAGCCTGATAGTAAATAAAAAAATCCATGTTTATTAAGTAATAAATAAACAGACAGTAGGCCTTCAATAGATCAAGAAGATTTTAGAGATACTACTGTAACAAATTAAGATGGTTCACATTTTTTTAAAAAGAATGATAACCAGTGCAATATGAAGACAAAAAATTATCTGTTCCCAATATTATCCGGATGCTTACAATGTGAAAGCTTCACTTTCAGTGAACATAAAAATGTTACATATTGTTAATGTCATGATAACACACATAGTTTGTACAAAAATATACTAAGTGAAACTGAGTTAGCTTATTATAATCATCATGAAGAGAAGAAATTGTCATTTTAATATTACTTTGTAAAACAAAATGAACATGACTAAATTAACAACTGTTCAAAATGAGTTGACCAATATCAAAATGTACTGACTAGCTGTAAGTTTTAAAGTAACAAATCCGAACATATCAATGGCCTTGGTAAGGCCTCATGCACCAGATATAGGAAGTAGCACGATAGAAATACCAAAGTGATCAATTCCTGAGGTCTTGATGCTGTTATACAAAGCGGTAGATCTTGTGAACACAATAATTTATACTACGACAGTGTATAACAAATTAAAATTAAAACAAATTGGAAAACAGCAAGTTATGCCTTATGTTCTGGTTTTGTGAAAAAAAATACTTTAGGAAGCTGCAAAATATCAGGAAGTTATGTGTATCATTTAGTTTAGCAAATATCTTTGCAGCTATCTCTCTAAGGTTCTTCAAACAAGACATAAATTCTTCATCGAGAAGAAATGAAGTATTAAATAGTACAGAGAAACTGCAACAAGCAAATGAACAGTTTTGGGGTTTTAATACATTTTAAGCCAACACTATGAGCAATGGGAATATCTGTAATCCTAGCAGCACTTCATCCTTCAGTATGGTAGTATGCCATGTAATGTGATGATAGGCTTATATTTGATTTATTCTATCACCTTTAGCACTTGACCTATTGCAATGGTTCGACCTGGAAAATAACAAATACACTGGCTATTACGATAAATTCAAAACACTTCTTAACATTCATCTTAGTACATTCGATTTCTATCTAATTGAGTTTAAACCTTGCATCGAACATTAAAGTAGATTGGCTATAGCCACAGAACATTTCTAATAACAAAAATTATTCCATACCTAACAAGAGTCTACATATTGAAAACACTTTTAAGAACAGTTATAACCAAATAATGAATAGTCTTTGCAAATCTTCAAACTAATTAGTACTATCACATCTATCATATTTCAGACACTTAAACACTGAAATATTAACATATTGTCCAAAACTAATGGTAATTTCAACAAGAACTGATTGAAGAATAATTTTTTCCAAGCAAGGGCATATGAAAGAAAATTACATACCTTCGTCTCGTAAAGTAAATCGACCCATCTGTGCAAAGTCAGCAAAAGTTTCTAAACAGATCATTCCAGCATTCACCTGAAATCTTGCAATTCCAATCTGATCTTGCATTATAAATCTAGTAGGAGTCTTTTTACCAGTTTTTTTGTCTATTAAACATATGAGGCTTTTGAGAGTGACTTCCTCGGCCACAGTGTGAAGATGTATCACAGCACTATATCCTGCACATATGATGGACTTGTGCTCCAGTATCACAATCTATTAATAGATGTTATATCGTATAATAAACAATCAATGGTGTTATCGAATCAAATCTAATAATACAATGTATATGTAAGACAAAACCTGTTCATTGTCTGACTTCAATTATTTCTCTGGTATAGGTCTAAACTACAAGGTCATAGGTCTGACAGAACACCAGGACCACAAATGCGAGACTTAACCGCAAAAACATTATACTCAAAATGAACATTTGCTACTAAAAACAATCAACTTTCAACCATCATACAAATTAAAGACAAATAATACAATACATTCAGTAGAGCAGAGGTGTGATTGGTCACTGACCAGAGACAGGAAATTTGTCATTCTAAACATAAAATAATTGAATAGATACAAGTATTGGTAATTCCACCAATAACAATGCAATTGCAATACATTAACATTTGTTAAAAGCAGAGAAATCTGGACCCTGCCATATTTTGTCTCATAAAAAACTTCTCTCACTATTTCCACTCTTCCATATATGGTCTACTTCAAAACATACTAAATAGAAAAACTACTCCATTGGCTAATATACAAATATTAGACATCTCACCTTTGCATCGAATACTCTTCCAGTATTACAAGGTGCATCTAAAGCACATATCACAAAGCCAGGTGATACATCCTGAAACATGAGCCATTCATATCAATACACAGTCAATACAATGAATACACAAATATCTGAACAATTAGAAACTATATGGATCAATGAACAACTTTTGAAAACAGCACATAAAATAATAAATACATAGGATTCTATTAATGACAAATCAGTATCAATACAGCATAAAGTTCATCAAACAGGAGAGAACAACAGACATAAAAACCTTTATGAAACATTGTATGCCTAATAAAGCATTTCAAGACTTCAAAGCCAGTATAAACATGGTGCTAACTATTGGGGAGAAATTACAAATGTATCTAATTGAACATCATACAACACATAATACATTAATATAATACATAACATACCTCTTCTTCAACACCTGATACTTTCAATTTAACATTCTCTCCAGGATGAGCTTCATCTGTTTCTTCATCATAAGACCATAACTGCATAATCTTCACTGAACCCTGAATTAATATGTATACACTGAAGATATTACACCAGAATGTTATGTCGTAGTTCAATCCAAACCAATAGCAATTCTTCTACTTTTAAATTATGACAGTGGTATGTATTTTAGAATGTCTGGTTTTATTTTCAATTTCATTTAAGAGAACAAACAGCCAAACTTCTCGATACATCGTACTGCAATCTTACAGGGAGCGAGTTCTACAGGAAAAACAAAGAATCAGTGTCTTTTAATACAAACCTTATTTGGCATGAGTAGTACTGACTGGTTTTTCTGACAAACTCCAGATTCTACTTTTCCTATCAATATGGTGCCCATGTCCTTATATCTATCAACTATAGGCATTCTGAAAGGCTTGTCTAAGGCTCGATTTATCGCAGGTAAACCATCTAAATATTGAATAAATGATGGACCTCTACAATAAAAAATTATTAGTTCATGTTAATTTTCAACATCTATACTTACATAGGACGTAGTGGAGTGCTTACTTACATAGAAATATACTATATATAATAATAAAGGACAAAGAGATGATACAAGACATTCTAATTTAATTCAAGACACTTAAATTATGTTTATTATTGCAAAACGGTATCATGTCATCCTGCTCTACAATCAAGTGCTCGCACTAAATTGAAATATTACGATAATGTGACAGACATATCATGAGTGATGCCTTTCAATGAATGCTTACGTAGTACAAATTCAATAGTTTACCTTCATATAAATGAATCAGTTCAGAGATACATGTACAAATAAGGTATAAAAGATAAGAAAGATTCTTTGTCATGTGTGACCTACTTACCGATACCATGGGCAAACACTTTCTGGAGGGACATCTCGTAAAAATGCTCCGGTTAATCCAGAGACAGGGAAGAATATAAGATCGCTTTTAGGATTGAAGCCACATCTTTTGAGATAAGGGATAAGTTTATCTTTACATTCATTATACCTATAATAAAAAAGAAAAGACACATACACACTAACAATGACTCAGATAATGTCCTCACCATAATCAAATACAACATGGTATTACTTATCATTTTACTGTTAACATGTTTTTAAACGTTTCTTCTAATTAAAAAGATGCATTCAATAATTCAATGAGTACTTACCTAGTTTCAGACCACTCTACCGTTGGATCATCCATTTTGTTGATTACTACAACAAGTTTTTTAACACCAGCTGTTTTCACTAACATAGCATGTTCACGAGTTTGTCCACCTCGTTCAAAACCAGTTTCAAATTCTCCTCTACGAGCAGATATTACCTACAAGCAAAAGAAATAATGATTATACCAAATGAACACCAAGAAAGTTTAAACACACTAATGAGGAAATTCAAAAATGGCAATTTTGGTAAAATAATATACAGCATCACAGTTTCATAGTAACAGTTAAAAACAACTACACTGAATATTAATGTATGTCCATATTGTGTTCCTTATCAATAGTTAATATACTACGATTAGTTCAGTTTTTGAAAACTGAGTCAATTCAAAACATCAAGGCAGAAATCTTTCAAAGCCAAGAGTTAAAATAATGAGTATTAATATGTTAAAATCTAGCCGTTATAAACATATACAGCTAGAACAGAGAGTAGCAGCAGTGTTGTTTTATCAAACAGAGCAACTGTATTGAATTTTTCTTAACCTTCATAAATTAAGTTCACCATGGAAAAGAAATAGAAAATTATTGATATAAGCGCATACCAGAACAGCTATATCAGCTTGTGATGCACCACCAATCATATTAGGAACAAAACTTTTATGACCAGGAGCATCAAGTATGGTAAAATGTTTGTTTTCAGTTTCAAAATATGCTCTACCAACTTCCACGGTTTTTCCTTTTTCTCTCTCTTCAAGATTTGTATCTAATGCCCATGACAAGTACCTAAAAACACAAATATTTGAGTATGACATCACAAAAGTTGTTCAACACATAAACAACATAAAAAGCAACATTATGCTCAAATGAGCTGATTTTTGTATCAGAAGAGAATACAATAACTAAGGTAACATCAATCAATAGAGTATATATCAGTGATAATCATAAATCCTCTCATTCACTTGTGACTCCTAGTGGTTTACACTAATGCTTATAAATGCAAAGCCAAAATGTTATGTCTTATGTTTATCACACACACACTTCCAGTATTCTTATGGACAGTTTCAAATTCAGAAAACAGAGTGAAAATGGTTGTTTTTTCCCAAATTCCCAAATGAGCAATGAGGAAAAGCATCAATGGTTCAGACTGAAATCTATCAGTATGTTTTACTTTGTTTAAACCTTTTGGTCAAAAAGCATATACACTTAAGTGCATAAACTTCTAGATTACAATGTAATTTCAATAGATATAAATGGACTAAATTTGTAAGTCAGGGCAGATCATAAAGGTTCATATAAGCTTAGAACTGGTAACTCTCCTTCAACATGAATAAAAAGAGAAAATACTGTTGATTTCATGAATGAGTTTATATAAATTGATTTTCAAAATTCGTGAACTTTGGTAAAAAAGCACTCAGTCCATCTTTAAGTTCAGTTAATTCTTATCGACGTTTTCTTAAAATAGTTATTAAATTTCACTGCTATACACAAAAAATATCATTTATAATCACTGAACCCTGTATTTTAAGTACTGTTGTTCTAATATTTTTTAAAATCAATCAATAGCAAAGCAAAGGACTCGAAACTAACATTTTGTGTATAATAATGCAACATTGTAGTTAATATAGCATTTGTTGAAAAAATTTAACAAAGATAAATGCATGCAGGAAATCCTCAATATGTGTCTGTTCCTTAATTCCACATGGTTTCCTGAAACTAAACTAACCAAGTTTCTCTGTTTTTCTCCTTAGCTTCACGTTCATATTTTTCTAGTGTTCTTTTATCAACCATTCCAGTAAGGTATCTGAAATTAAAAGTAAAAATACTACATAGTGTGTACAGGATAGTCTTGATATATACATTAAATTGGTGTAATTATCAGCAAACAAGATAAATATTATTGTAAGTTATACATCATCACCATTTGTAAAGATAATTATGTCTGCTTCTTTTCAAGACATAAATATGTGAATTAAAAAGCTCCCATTAAAACTATGGTGTAAACAATAAAAAACAGAACAGATTCAAACAGCAATTAGAATCACAATCGTATCCTAGCATATCAAAGAATGGAAGTAATCATACTTACAGAATTTGACCTCCAATTGTTGACTTTCCAGCATCTAAAATAAATAAACAGAATTAAATAAATTGTGTAATGGTTCACTGATTTGGTTATATTTGTCAGTAATGAAGGCTCTCAAATGTACATATATTACATTAGAGCATTGTTTTTCTTTATCAATTACTTATCAGACACTAAATTCTTTTTTGCATTCAAGTTTCCAATATAATTATAATGTATAAGATCCTTACCAACATGACCAATAAATATAATATTCATATGTGCTTTCTGCACTTTAGGTTCTGATGAAACTTGTTTAACAACCTTCTTCTTTTCAACATCACCAGCACCATCATCATTATTTTCTTCCTCTTCTTCTTCCTCCTCTTCTTCTTCTTCATCAGCTCCCCAATCATCAGCTAAAATAGAACATGAATGTTAAAGCTCTATTTACATTGAGTAACCAAAAGAACAACAGTTTGCACCCTGATGAGAAATACATTCATCTCAAAACAAAATTAGCAGACATCAGGAAGTCCATTCATCATTCTATCAACTTAGAATTATATGTTTACAATTCAAAAATTTTATGAAGTAATAATATTCAACCAGTTTGTTTATGTATACATAAAGACAGCGCATACCTCAGGACAGACAATCGCAATTATAAGAAAAAATTAAAGAATAAATTCAAAAATGAACAATTTATACAATAAATATTAGGAATTTTTAACATGATAGTTGCATTCAAATGACTGAAATATGACAAGTGGGTCATCTTCATACCACTTTGCTTTCATGTGTGTATGTGAAACATGTGAATTACTTGTGTTCATTCATGGTCAGTAATGGAAAAAAAGAAACACTTAATACGGCAATAAGTATGGATTCAGATTATTTTCACTCCTCAAATTAATTATTTATAATGAGCATAATAGTATTCTAAGAAAATTGTAAGCATTTTTGTTTTACAGATTCAGAGTCCCACATGACCAATGGACATTCCTAGCATCAAGAAAACACCCAACAAGTAATATATTACATGGTTTGTTTCAATGTTGTTGGGGTGCAAAACATTCTAAGAAAAGAGAAAATGAACAGTTCTCAAAATTCTACTAGAACAGGTATTTTACAGTCATGTTATCCCAGTATGCACAAATCTTAAGCAATAATACTGATGACACTTCTGCATAATCTAAATCAAAGGAAAGTATTCTACTCATTAAACATAACTCAATGTCAGGTCAAATAGAAATTTTGAGGCATTAACAGATTTTATCCACCAGCCTTAACCCTATGCCTCATAGTCATAAGCATATTTTGAACTCTTCCAAATTCAAAGAAAATATACAAAACATCAACTTATTTAAGAAAATTGGATTATTTCTCTCTGTCAGAATGGAAAACATTGTGGCAAAAGAAGCCATTACTCATTACAAGGAATAACTTCTTTTGCCACAATGTTTTCAGAAGTTGTCAGCTTCAGATGCGGGGAAATGCAGGCAAAGGGTTATGAGACAAAGGGTTAACAAAGGGAGAATCTGTTCAACATCCTAAAATAGGCTAATTAAACTTGAAACAGTCAATTGCATAATGTAACCAATTACAACTTAACTGAAACACTTACCAACTTCTTCTTTTCCTCCACCTGAAAATACACACAATTTGAATTAATACATTTCAAACAATGTGGCATTAAAATTCACCTAGAATTTCTAAGAACAGAACATTAATTCTAGCCACAGATTAATATTTTTTGCACATTTAACTGTTAACAGAACTAATCATCAATGAGTATTGAAGAGTCATTCTGGAAAAATCAGAAAATATACTAAATACTGGCCAGTCCCAGCCACTGACAACAACTGATTCATAGTGATGCAGAAAGCTTGGTAAATAATGCTAGCTCCAGCAGTCACTGTGAGTCCAAGCAAAACCATTTGCAATGTTTCATTCATGAAAATACCAAATACAATTAAAATTGAATCAATAAGTTTGAATGACTATCATGGGATGAAAACTAGCAGTTGCATATTTTCAGAATGACTATATTTCACACTGGGCAAGTAATTTCAAGGCCAGTAGACCTGATGTATCTTACAACAATCACCAACAATATCACTAGAGTTTTTATGAGATAGTGGTGCAATCTTAATAGTGACAACTACCAAATTTCACTTATGAACAATATGGTCTAATTTTGATGCCAGTGATAAACCTAGAAATGCTACAAATCAACAAGTGCTAATTTGAGAAGTGTTACTATATTCAAAATACTCCTTTGTGTTTTGATGACAAGACAGTAAAGTCATTTTTGTACGGTAGTATTTTTTGGAGTAGCAACAAACTATGAATAAATTTTCTTCATTTAAAATATTTTTCATTTACTGGACTTGTGTTCATACTTTCTTGGCTGAGCAACCTACATTCAGAAAATGGTTGCTCTTGGCAACCAAGCTTTCTGAGTTGATTCCCACCCCTGCCAACACTACCCAATTAACAAGGAACAAATATTTCAATATAAGACAAGAATCTTTGTACATAGGTTTTTTAAGGAAGAGGGGAATATGCTGGGCACTGGTAAATGGGGGAAAATCACACAAAAGAGACAAATTTGGAGAAAATTTGCTGTTTTAGTCTCAACAGAGCATGTTTACTTCAAACAAGACTCTTGGATCCCTGGATAAAGATCGGTTTCCATCATCTTATGAGTCGATATACACAAGCACCTGAAGCAAGGGTCTAGTGCAATTGGTTCCTGTCGTCATATGAAGTGAACATCTAATGATGGAACAAAGTATCTGTGACATAGTAAAAAGACATCTTAAGTGTAATCGTTGACTGTACTTGTCAAATAGACTACCTAAAGATGCCAATTTTCGAAGTTGATTTTTTGGGGAAAACTATAACATATTTTCCAAGGGGAAGACACTGATTATCTGTGTCATATTCTTATCTAAAAAATCTACGGACATTTAATAGGTAAAAGTAGGCATGGAATTTAAACTATTGTATAGTTAAGTGAAAACAATAATATTTTAACATATCAGAGCATAACAATAAAACTGATCTACATAATTTATATTGTCTACCTTCATCTTCATCAGCTGCAGTCTGGGTCTCTGTCACTGGTTCTGAATTTCCTGCAGTTGGGGGTACTGAAAATATTCACAAATAATACTACATGACTACTAGCAAATAGTATTAATAATCAAAAAATAATCAAATGTACTAAAGAGCCCAAGAGGGTATCCATCACCATTTACTTTTGAAATATAAAATATTTCTTTACAGAAAATTCAGAAATACTTACATAAGGAGGAACTCGAGAATTGCAATTCAGATAATTACAAAATTTGTAAGTAATAAGTCAAACTTAAAAAGACATTAGCCAGGGTTTCCACTGGACATAATATTTTTTCCACCACATGTATGGAGGGGAGGGCCATTTTGTACTTTGGTACTACTTAATTTGATTTTTTTTGCCACCTGCTGATTTTTTTTTGCCATTTGCGAAACTGGCAAATGGCAGCAGAAACCCTGATTAGCATTTCTGACAAAAAATTATAAATCAGACAACTCATCCACAAAAACAACAGATATTAATGTATAATGTTGATAACTGCATGCAATATTCTGTCAAGTCTTGTAAGTCGTATTGAGAGGTTATGGACTCAATTTCTCAAAGAAAACAAAATTTGTAAAAATGACAAATACATAGATCCCTTCCATGTAAACCAAATTTGTACCCAGGGAAATTATTTCATGTCAATTTTTTAATGGTCATTGACCCTTCTTGAAAGACAAGCAAGCAATATTGTAACTGTTAATAATGTGTAGTCCATTGTCTTTTAAAGTACAGATATAACTTTTATAAGCAAGTAGTAAATTGAAACATAAGAAACCCAAGAATTACTGACTTGGTATCTAAATATGACACAATGACATTTATTCGCAATGGACAGGACTATTAGGATAACAAATTAGTACACGAAGTTGTCAATAGAAAATACTGATCAGACTCTGTCAAAAGTAATTAGGATTAAGAATGATATATAAAATAAGAATTAAAATAAATTACTAAACAATATTCAGATATCATACTGACAAAAATATAAAATGATCATGACTATCCAATGTAGAAAAAAATATTTTCAAAGTAAAAATAATGGAAACTTGCATATCCGAATTACGATTTATCCGAAGTCGATCTACTTTAGATTATGAGATGACGCCCTACAGACATAAACAAACAAGGGGTGAAAAATATTAAACCAGCATTATGTATTATGAAAACTGAACTATCTTTCCTCGCATTCTTATGAATAAATCTACGAACCTTCCGTTTGTGGCACGTCGGAAGGCACGAAACTGACTGCATATGGATTTTGTCCTGGGACGAAACATGGAGCGTTGATATTTAGAGCAGTCATTTGTCCCTTTAAAGCATCGCCTGGCTGATCTTCATTCATGTCAGCGTCCCAAGAATCCGGGGCGTTATTTTGATTGTTAGTAGAAGCCATTCTGGTTGTTTTTAAAAAGTGTCAATAGTCATTTGCCAAATATTGAGCAACAGCATGTGGACTTTTCTGTGACGTCACGATTCACGTGTGTCGTGCGGAAATATCAATGTCGCGAGATAATCAAAATGTTTAAAAACTGTAAAAGATTTTATACCATTTTACATAAAGTTGAAATACATATCGAATGTACATATGGATGATAATTTATTTCGAAAATTAAAAAAAGGAAAAAAATAAGGCTAGAGGCTTATAAAATTGATTATAATTACCTCCCCTCTACCACTCGCGATCCAACAAATAAGACAGACAGGCAAATAACGTCTCTTTACAGCATATTTTATGAAGATGTTAATATAGCAATAGAGAAATTCGCAAAATCATGAATTGATTACAAAGGATAAGAAAATTGTTATGACTGTTTTCATATTTCTATGGTTAGGGCAACAGAAAACGTTAAAAAACGGACGTGTATATATGTAATCGGGATTGTATAACGCTAATTGTAGTGTTCAGTGAATGTATGTATATGGCGGATTAAAGTTTTTTTAAACAATGCCACAAAATAGGCCCTGTTTCTGATATGATTTTTACATAATAACACTAAAATTGCATGAATAATGGGAAGTTGTGTATGTCTTAATGAATAACTTAAAAGTTTTATGTCTTTACAAGATCTATATGCGATGATGTGTATTACTACTAGATGTGGGTATTGCCAGGAACAAAAAATTCATTTCGATATTTACTACGACATTACAATATATTTTAAACATTTATCATTTATAAAGTCTTCATATAATATATTATTCTATTCTCCCTCTAAATGATATATATGTGTTTTACATATCGTAGAAGTTAGTGATTTTATCCAAAAAGATCAGGTTCATGCTACTATTGCACCAGAAAGAATCATGAAAGGTACACTGTGCCTGGTGGGAATTTTTAGAAAATACGTCAAATATACTCCCGTTTAACAATTCTTTGTCTATGATTTCGTTGCATTATATATGTCTTCTAAAAAACGATATTTGAAAATCATAAATAATTGACAAATAACGTCTTAAAAGATACCGTGACAACTGATATTTCTGATACATTACATGCCTCTAGTGCGTATGTGGGTATGAAAAGGATTCATTAAAAACATATTGACCAAACATCCCACCTTCCCAAACAACACATATCCCAGAATCCCCCACGTAAAACCCATCCAACACATAGGATCATACAAAATTTTGTATCACTAATAAATATTTGGAAATAAAACTGTTAATGGCTGATTAAGGAGTTGATTTGGTATGTAATTGGAATCTCGACTTGGCAGGAACGTATACGTTTGTTGACTAGTAATTCATTCACATTTCAACTCTGCATTTCTACAGACCATCTATTTTCTTTTCAGTTTTATTGTGCTGACATGAGGTCTCCACAAGTTTGTTAATTTTGTCTGCAAACACCTAGGTACATAGTGAAATATTTCATGAAAACAATTATTAAAACATATCAAAACGGGTCGGTCTAATTACCGCAGGACACCGCAGGATACCGCAGAACACCGCAGGACACATGTAAACTACCGCAGGACACCTCAGAACGGCTTAAAACGGCATCAAACACACATATCAACCTATAAAATGTGTCATTTTTTTAATGTTGTTGATAATGTTTCTGTAAATACGTTTGAAGCCATTTATATATACAGAGTTGTCGTTCGTTATATAGTAACGAGTTGTTCTTAATTGTGGAAGGATGGCAAATATTAAAAAGGCATTATAAAACAATATGATAAAATTATTTCTGAAAACATTATCAATAATATAATTATTATTATTTAAGATAAACAGAGGGCGTTCTACAAATCAGTTTAATCGGGGTTGGATATTGATGTGACGGTCAAAGGAATGTTGATTCAATTTAGCTTTGTACACATTTATCACCTATACTGATATCTAGCCATTTTGCAATTGTTTACTTAAGAAAGTATGATTTTTGAATTACATGTACAGTGCATATATATGGGTATGCCTTAATTAATTGGTTATGGTGTTACGTTTTGACATTTCGTGCTCAAATTTAAGTGCAAACTATACCAGTTTGCAATGATTAAAGGCGAATCCCGCTTATTGACGTTTCGTGCTCAAATTAAAGTGCAAATTTTATTGATCAGTTTGCAATGATTAAAGGCGAATCCCGCTTATTGTCATAGTCGGGTGGTCGGGTGTGAAAATTAATTGAATGGGGTCTATATGATCAAATGGACGACATAACAGTTAGATTTATATGTGACAATATGCAATTATCAAATATAATTGATTAACTCAAACAAATAAAACAATTTCAACGTTTATTTGTGTAACAGGGAGATGTCTCTTTATAACAACAACAAACTTAACAACAAAATTGCACATGATAAAAAATGAATAGTACGTGAATAAAACAAAGACAAAAAAATCAATACAAACGTAATCAGAGACATATATCTATATGCGAAATCTATGCAAATTATATAATGATACCACAATTTGAAATTAATTTATTTCTTATTAACTGTTCTTATCCAAATCAATTCAGTAAGTCTGAGACCATTATATGTACAAGTGTACACGATTTTATTAAGAAGATTATATAATATATATAATTCACATAAAATGATACATAAACTTGGGATGCATTAAACATAATAAAAAAGCGTTATCACATTGGATTTGGATAGAATTTGGATAGGGGTCTAGACTCTATCAATAAGTATGTTAATGTGAACGAACGAAAACCCTGCATATATAAATGAATGCTAACGAACGACAACTCTGCATATATGAATGGCTTCAAACGTATTTACATAAATATTATCAATAATATATTTAAAAAATGACACATTTTATAGGTTGATATGTGTGTTTGATGCCATTTTAAGCCGTTCTGAGGTGTCCTGCGGTAGTTTTCACGTGTCCTGCGGTGTCCTGCGGTAATTAGACCGACCGTATCAAAACAATATTAACGATGAATTTAGACGCTCTATCGGCAATTTTCATGGGAACTGTTCCCTCCCATGACACTTTTAAGAAATAATAGTTATACAGACCTTCTTCAATAAAACAGGGAGCGGTAAATGGGGATGTACAAATATTTAAATATAATATTCAGACAAATTTATTGCATTATTTTTTATGGATAAAAACAATCCGTAGATATATCCTTAAGAATGATTCATACTGCAGCAATATCTCAAGCAATGATTTCTCGGTACATTTTCTCTTGAGACAATCAAACGTGTATGTTGAAAACACTGGAGCAAGACTGTGTGCACTTTTGAAAACAGAAAAAGTCCCTCAGCCAGCTACAAGACTTTGAAGCTGCATGCATTGAAACAGTATTATTACTTTGATACACAAAGACCTAACTTTCCATTTTATTGCTTATTTGATATGCCGTTAATTTGACACTAGAACAACAGACAGACTGACAGACAAACAAACAGACAGACGGACAAGCAAATGATTCATAGAAAAAAACACATACAAAAACTCCACCTGCCCTATTTATTCCAATACTTTCCCCCAAAACAATACCAATAACACAGGGAGTTTAAGATTTATAGGCGTCCAACCGTCACCGTAAAAATCGTCAAGATGGCGTCGAACGCCTTAGCGCAAATGTTAGATGAATTGATGGGGCGGGATAGAAACCTCGCTCCTACTGAAAAACGAAGCGATCCAAAATGGGACGACCCTGAGGTAATTTGGGCAGTTTGAGTACGATTATGCTTATTGTTATTTATTCGAACATAAATCGAAACTAGCTATCACGTTGACGCGAAAACACATGACAAACAAATGTCAACGCTTTGCATTTACTAAATCTTATGGTTTTCTTTTCCTGAGTGTTAATAGTCATTTTTTATTTGCGCATATGATATTAACATACATTGTCATCATTTAAGAAGAATTGTAATTTATCATTGGCGATGTCTGCAAGATCAATGCCACTGGCACCGCAAATTCTCAGACATTGAAACAATTATCTAGCCTGTTAGAGGTGATTGCTATGTGACATTTTACTGTACATGTAATAACTAGCATTTGTCACAGACAAATTCCACTTTAGCAGCTTTCAGTTTCAATGTATGTCATACAAGATGGTTTGCAACATATTTGTTAAACATAATTAAATTGCGACTGTAAAAACATGAAATTGTGGAAACAATGCAATAATTCATTCACTGTTTTCAAACTCTGTGACTGAATTTTTTTGTGGAAAAACTATCACAGAACAGTATATCTTTCAAGGTAATGTTAACCAGTAACATTCATATTTATCAAATAACCATGCTGTGTTTGTGGATGACATTGCAACTTGCACATGTATGCTTTTGGAAAAAAAAAAAATTTCTTTTTCACAATGTCAGTTTTGATTCTAGATGCAGGTTACTATGCTTTATTCATGCACATTAACGGCAAGAATGCATTTATAAATCATAATCATTGAAGCATATTGTTACCACCAAGATTGTGATAATGATATTAATGATAATCAAATTGGTTTTTTCTTTGAGCTAAGATTTTAAGGTATAATTCCAGGTATGCAGGTATTATTTAGTGGATTTTTGTCCGCATGAACTGTTCACGAATACAAGGGCTGATTTAGGTACGTGTTACCATATTTTTAAGCTTCCTTACATTTATGTATAAAAATGAATAAATTTATTCATTTATTAGGATTAGTTAAGTTTGTAATTTCCTGTTTTTAACTTTTGTACCTAGTATGTGCAAATAGTTCTGGGTAAAAGTCAATAATTTACAAAGTTATGAACAAGCATATTTCAGTGTTTGATATTATATTAGGCAATCATTGAATCTGTGACTGTTAACTGGCATTTTGTTGAACGAGAGTATAATTGTGTATTAACTTTTTGTAGCATTAACTTAATAACATTTGTTTATATCTTTTTTACAAGTTTCATTAAGTGTTTAGTTAGCTTGTTATCACTATTTGCAGGACCCTGTGAGAAGATACATGATGATCATCTCAGAAAAGAGTAAATATCTCTATAGTGAATCTTTACTGATCTTACAATTGTCTCCTAATGAGGTTTACTTAGATATTAATAAATGATTCCTTCGTTATCCTTTTGTTTTGCAAGTAAGTTTATCATCGTTCTTTCCTTAGTGTGAATCATTTTTTATCCTGTTCATGTGTTGTTATAAAATAGTTACGCTTTGTACTTTTCTCTTTTCTTGGTACCACGAAAGATACAGGAAGAGTTCCAGAGCTGGCCGTCTTGGTTATGAGGATGATTTTCTGAGGTACTTACAGACTCTTATCAATGATGTTGAGAAAAGGATTCGACGTGGCCATCAAAGATTGGCATTGAACAGTATGCAAGGAAATGTAAGTTTATTGTGTGATTGAAATTTCTTAGAATCTAAGTGCAGGTTTATGCAGTGAATAGTTTGTAAAAAATATTATTGGATTTGTTGCCCTTCATCTGCTATAGTGTTAAGAATCAAATTATAACTTGTATACCAATTTGGAGCTAATTTTTCACTGGTAGGTAATTGTTGATAACAGATGTAAAACCTGAAAAATATATTTTTTCTTTTAGTTGAATGGAAATCCCGCCAATCAGAAGGAAGAGAAAATACAATTGTTGACCAGTAGAATCAATGAACTTGTTCAACAGGTACAAGTCAGATTGCAGTTGTTCATTTGTGTAAATAAGACATCTGAGTCCAATCTAGACTTTGATCATACTTTAGTTTATGTATTTTGTCCTTGGCAGAACTGTTGGTTTTAATTTTCATGATCACTTTATCCACTATGTGAAACCTGCTCAGATAGTTTTATCAATATAACACAGAAGTATTGATTTAGGGTTCAAGGACCATTTTATGTCAATCAGTCTAAGATTGCATAATTGGTTACTTACCTACGTATAAGCCAAATTTAGAAATAAAAAGATTCTGAAAAATTCCCATAGGCAGGGTTCTTATTCATGACATCTGTATCAGGATTCCAGCCCTGGAACTCTTTGCATCATTTAACTGCTTTTGAAATTGAAACATCTATTTACTGTTATTTTCTTATGGCCTTATATAGAATGTACTTCAAAAATGGCTGTTTAATTCAGGCTGAGGAACTTGGGTGTGAAGGGAAAGTTGAAGAAGCTCAAGGAATAATGAAGCTTTGTGATCAACTTAATGAAGAGAGGTCACAGCTTCAAAATGTAAGTTCAGCTTTCTTTGATTAGGATATCTTATGGCTTAATACATTACCCTTTTCCTTAAAACAGTGAAGAATGATCAATTACATTATCATAATTGTGAATCAGCTACCACGATGCTGTTACTCAAGAAAGGCTTTCAAGATTAATAATGTGATTATACATTTCTTTCCAGAATCCATCACCAGATCCATTCCATGAGCCACTTAAAGCAATGGAAGTTTGTACTGTATGTGGAGCATTGTTGGTTGTTGGGGATGCCCAGCAAAGAGTTGATGAACATATAATGGGCAAGCAGCATTCTGGTTATGCAAGAATACGAGCATATGTTGAGGGAAAGAGAATGGTTAGTGAAGCAGTTTTTTTAATTAGTTAATGCATTCATAAAAATGTGAAGTAATAATGTTTACCTTCTTAATATTGTTGAATGATATTTGAAAATGAAAGAAAAAGGTATCAATGATGTTTAAATGTAGGTATAGTCAGTTAAGTTTCTATTATTATTTTTGTCTCATGCATTTTCAGAAATCAAAAGAAGAGGAAGAAGAACGAGAAACAAAATTAAGGTCAGAAAGGGAAGAGAGAGAAAAGGAACGAGAAAAGGAGAGGGAGGAAAGAAGGAAGAAAGATGAAGAAAGAAAGAGAGAAAGAGAACAGAGGGAAAAAGAGAGGGAGAGACGAAAGAAACGTAGTCGCTCCAGGAGTAGAAGCCGTCGCTCTAGAAGTAGAGATAGGTACATGATCCTTTGTCTAAATATTTGGATGGTTTCATAATCAAGTAAAAACATAGAGGATATTTTAAAAGTGGGTCTGACTGTAAATGGTCATTTTGATCAGATGTTCTGAATATTGATTTGATCACTAAATGAGATTTATTGTATAACTACAAACTGGATTTAATTATTTTTGCAAGATTTGAACTGAAGTGTTTTAATAAGTAATAGATAATTTTAATATTGATGAATCATTCAGATTAGCAATTATTTACATCTTTTATATTTGTATATTTAATATAATGTCATGTAAAAAAATTTGGCTGAATACAAGTGATCATACTTAAAACATTTCAGGAAAAAGAGATCCAGCAGTCATAGCCGTCACAGTCGAAGGTCGCGTAGTAGATCTCGTGAACGTCATCATAAATCACGTCGTCACAGGAGTAGAAGTAGGGAACGTAGTTCTCGAGATGACAAAAAGAGGAGGTCCAGGAGTAAAGACAAAAGCAACAAAAAATCAAGTTGGTTTTCCCAATTCTTGCATATAAGTTACCAGCTAGGTTTATATTTATTTGTTGTATAAGTTGCAAGCTTTTCCCTCTTCTTTTTGTTAACACGACTTAATTATTGTTTTCCCAAATTCAGCAAGACAGTAATTTAGAGTGCTTTTTTAGTATGGTAGCCTTTTTCAGTATCAGTGCAGTACCGTATTTCCTCGCATCTGAAGCTGATGACTTTTAAAAAATTGTGGCCAAGGAAGCCATTGCTTGTAATGAGTAATGATTTCGTTTGCCACAATGTTTTCCACTCTGACAGAGAGAAATAACCCAATTTCTTAAATAAATTGATGTTTTGTATATTAGCTAATTTGGGAGAGCCCAAAATATGAGTCAAAGAGTTAAAGAAGTTATGATTTATTTGACGTTTGTTTGTCATGATTTGGTTTTGTATTGAACTAAACATTTATTACAACAGTTCAGTGTCATGGTCATTGAATGCAATTATTATTGATGAGCTGCTTTGAAAATAATTATAATAATTAATGATTGAACTCTTGATGTTATTCCTATTAACTAAAGATGATGATGGATTTTACAGGTAGTGAGAGGAGTGTTTCACGTAGCAAGTCTGAGGATAAAGATAGACAGAGGGACAAAGACAGGATGACTGGAGAGGCAGTTGAACAGAGTGCTGATCAAAGTTCTAGTAACCCTCAGCCTAGTATACCTGAAGAAACTATTGGTAACCCAGACTCTGAGATGGAACCAGGGGAAACTAACTGAAGGTGACTTAATTATGGATTGTAAGGTAAGTGCATGAGGCTTTTCAGTCTCTGCTGTTACTTACTTGTTTTCTTTGTAGGTTACCAGGTAAGTGAAATCATGTTCTGCAAGGAAGAAAGTAAAATGAGGGATTATTTGTTAAGTAATATTTGGGAATTTCTGATGCTGTATATCGTGTAACTTTGATTTACTGTGTTCTTTGAGATATTTTTCATATTAATGAGCATGCATTAAATTCAAATCCTTAAGTATTTTTTTTTAGGAAATAAAAAGTGCACCGGTCTAACTTTTATTATAAGGGTTACTTTGTGTAATATATGTTGTCTGCAGTTTTGGGATGAAATCAGAAATTCCCAAAATTACTTGTAATATCTGCAAAACAATTTTTAAAATGGCGCAAATGTTATATGCAATATGTAACACTTCATTTCTTAGCCCCCTGGCTGCCACCCGAAAGTCTTCATTGATGACATACATGAGTGGAGGAGAGTATGCGTGGGTCAACATGTTACACAGTTATTTACCAAGAATATTAAAACCCAGGTATTTCTAGCTTGTCTAGCTTTAAATACCACATGATAATATTGTTATTTTTTTCTAAACCTCTCCATTAATAACTATCACTTGAGGAAATTCTGCTGTTTACATGGCTTCACTCATTTATTTACTTAAAGGGTTTCCATTACACAAAAAACATTTAATAGAGATGTTAAAAATTGCTTTCTCTGTATGGAACATTTCTTAGGTAGAAATGATGCAGTTTCAAAAAATATAGTTTTTTTTTCAAAGTTGACTGTGGAGACTTCACATTTCACTGATTTTTTTGAGCTCTTAAATGGATTCATCAAATGCATGTTTACATTAGTATCTATTCAGATTTGATTTACTGTGTTATTGGTCTCTAAATAAAATTATCTGGTTATGTTATATAAGTTAATATGTATGTCTTGATGAAAATACTCTGTTCAGCACTGTATAGTCTGCTCCAAGAACGGAATCTCAGGGTTTGAAATCATGCAGTGAATTATGCATGGAGAACGGCAGTGAACATATTGTCACATTTAAGGAAAGGTATATATTGGCAAAAATCAGAGGTATTTCTTATATGTTTATTGCAATGGTATTTATACTGTATTGTATCTCATCGTAACAATGATGTTGACTTAAAGCATGATATTTATGGCTTGTTGAGAAATCAAAGGTAATTTTGAGGTTTTTATTCTTTTGCTATGGTGCAAAGTTTTGGTGCCAAGTTTGCGTATTGCCACATAATGTTCACAAGATGAAATGGCGAACACATATTTTCTAATTTAAGGTATATATATTTTTCTCCTGTTGTGTACATATGTAGACTGTGATTGCTTGATTATATAGGTAACTGTTGGGCACATTGTTGGTATTGTTGAAAAAGATATATAAATAAGAAGATTCTTGTATCAATCAATTCATTGTTACATCCGTAGACTCTTTTATCATTTATATTTTCATTTGAATTCCATTATCCCATTTACAATAACCTGAATTTTAGCTTATACCATACCTTCAAAGCTTTGTTGATTTCTAAATATTATACTTCTTTATTGAGGTGTTTGAACTAAAGAATTTGTTAAAAAGACATTTCTGTTCATTGCAAAATAAAAGAATTGTTATTTGCAATTATTCATTAGACAGACTTTCCACCCATAGACTTGATAGGCTTGAATCCTGGTAAAACTTCACATTCTTGTGTAAATTCAGATGACAATAATAACTTAAGTTATCAAAAGTTCAATGTGTAAATGAAGTTTATTACAACCCTATTATGAATCAATCGTCTGATCATCAACAAATTTGGTTTATGGTACCTTAAATGAACACATTCTTCAAACACTAGTCCATTAAGATTCTAATATCTCTTATTCAGTTAAGGGGAGTTTAAAATATGACACCTCACTGTTCATAATGTCAAAACTTAAAATCAAAACCATGGGTGCCAAGATTGTCAACCTTGCCTGTAACTTTATTTCTGCTGCAGTTATGTGAGGTTAGTTTTGCTTGCTATATGATATTTTCAGGAGTAAAACATGCTTGTGAAATGTGTTAGGTTATTGTCATTTGGTTTGATTTTGTTTTATCTTTAGAAACAGTCACCATTAACTATCCATTTTGAATTATTTCTTGAAACAAGTAGTTAAGGATGAAGAATAAATTTATTTGAAGGTGCTTTTTCGTTTGAAACTAGTGTTCCTTTTCTAAAAAAATGTTATAACTGTATTGTCTTAAAATGTTTGGTATCTTTTCACCTAACACACTTCACTTGCATTATGATGTATCCAGATGAAGAAGAGAATGGAGGTCAGTGTTATTAATCAACATTGTATCCATTATGAAACCATTTCTGAACTTTTTACTTTCCTTATCTAACAAACTTTTGCTGTTTTTTTTATCAACTTTAATCCTGTGAAGCTTTTAGATAAGGCTGCAATTATTCTGTGTGAATAAAAGCCATACGATAGTTGTATAGAATGTTTGTTTGAGATGTTAATGCAGGTTTTAATGTTTTTCAGAATGTTGAAACCAGACTTTGACCAATAACTTCACAGATGATCTGGATTTGTCTCCCCTGATGGCCACTTGTTCCTGGTACTTCCAACATGGGATATCCCTGTCTGTCTTAACACTTTTTGCCATTTTTTGTTTAATAATATTACTGACTGTGAATTGATAAACATTTTGATGTTTTTATTGTATATCAGCTATATAGTGTGTAGTCAACTGTGACCAGTTTAGCCTTGTTGTGTCAATGCTATTTGAGATGCAGTTTTTCTTTCATTTCACTTGTGTTTCCCTTCTATTGTCCAATATTTCTGGGGTATACTGCTACAACTAAATCATCAATTCATTTAGTCTGTGCTTGTACTACAAATGCTTAACTTGATTTGTACACTTGAATTATTGTCCAGTTCAAGAATCATGATCATTTAATTAAAAAATGACTAATATAAAATGGTAATATTTGTCTGTTATAAATTTCACATGACTGTCTCTGTTAGTGATTGTGTTATGGAAGGGATGAAAATTATGTAAATGTACTGATATGTTGTGATTTATACTTTTTGTAATGTCTGTGCTCATTTCATTAAAAAATATTCTACTGATAAAAATATTTGTTGCTATACCGGGTAGTAAAATTTAAAATCATTCTTTAACTTGTAACATTGCATGTTATTGAAGACTTAAACTAAGGTATGGTTTAAATGTGATAAAAAAGTAAGCATGGTCAAATAGTGCTCTGAAGACTATGTAGTAGTATGTCACATAGCTTGTATAAGTCTAACTCTGTTTACATAATTGTCAATTGATTGCTTTTAACTTTTTACCATCAAAAATAAAGATGTACAAAATTGACTTGTTGAAACATTTATCGGTATGCAATATTAACAATATATGCTTTGTCATTCACTATATCTCACTTCAGAATTGAGTCATAAATTGTTCATATCTTGTTACTAGATATTTGTGCATTTTATATGTAATTTTGTGATCATGGCTTCATCAAAGCAATTAATACTTCAGTAAATATAATCCATTTAGATGTAAATTGTGTGGAAAATATACATGTGCTTCATCATTTTCATAAACAATTGTTGCTGTTGGTCATAATAAAATACATCAAACGGTCTTATGCTTTTGTTGTATTTGTTTCAACATGGGTGGTTCAGGTGAGCTAAAATAGATTACTTTTGAATATTTGTTTGGTAAACCTGAATTCAAGAACTATTGATGATAATTATGATAATTGTATGCTCAAGATTTGCCTCTTAATGATCATTAAATGAATTAGAAAATCCCTGTTGACACTGCATAATAAAATGAAGTATCATGCCTTGCACTGTCAACAATTTAGACTGTCATGAAACTGTAGCCAGTTATCTATAGATAAAGTAGTCTGTAAATGCACTGCAAGTCCTTGAGGTTTGAGTAACCTTTCTCACATCCTTGTTATAAAATGGTCATGGTTTTAATTCGCAGCTTTTCACTCTTGAGCGATTGTTAGTATGAAAACTACCAACTGTTGCTTTTCTTCCTTAGAAGCTGCTACAAAATATTTCTGAATAATGACTGAATAATTACCTGACAGTTTGAGGTTTTCAGACAAATATGGACTGTCAAACAGAGTGATATCCCCTTGATACAACAAGATAAATGTGGTGAAGTATTTTATTAAAAATAATTTAAGTTCTCACAACAGTATTTTAGAAATACATTTCACATGACAAATACACCATTGATTTTGGACAATTCACATCATTAGGCCATTCTGTTTCATTTTTTGTTAAGTATCGGTGTGCACCTATGCTTTGAGCGAAAGAATAAACATTTTATTCAAGTTCATATTTTCTTGATAGGATTCTGCTGCTTCCAAGGTTAATGGCTGTAGTCTGCAATCATGTTTTAAGTCCACTTTTATATGAAATTTTTATCTATTTTATTTCTCTAATTGTTCAGTATTCTAGTGTAGAATACAGTGACTCGCAAAATCAGAAGTGTTAGATTTCTATGTTCAGAGTTTGAACTAATCACTTGACTTGTTCTTTTTAATATGTTTAGTATGATGTTTCTGTTCAAGCCCAGAAAAATTTTTTGCTTTTTTTCCAAATGAGTTAGTGTGTTCTTTGAATAGGTAGCTAGGTTTTGCAAAATGAGGTTGACACTCAACAAAATAAACAGAATGGCCTTAATGGAATGAACCAAAACATGGTTCAAACATATACATACACCAAGTGTGATATGGCTGTGACATTTGTTGTGTTATAACTTTACAAGTTATGCAATGGAAATCTAGCTAATGAAATGATACACACATACAATTCTGTTCACTTGATATTATTAATGGAGCATTAAACTGAAGAAAGACTAAGAAAAATATATAAAAAGTATATAGTGAAACATCTAAAATGTATAAAATAACATTTTAAAGAATAAATACAGCTTAGCTTCCCCAACACTGTTACACAGGTTATTACATGGTCATGTAAACTGACAAGCATGAATTCAATAAAGAAATAAACAGTAGTAATAGAAGTAATAAGAATTAAATATGAACGTATGCATAACATTTAAATATCTTATGAAGTCCACCAAAGTCAATAGGTGCATTACAAAATCTGATAGTTTTTGTTCTTAACAGAATTCTTTTGTATGAAATATATAAAAAAAGCAATTATAATTAAAATTAGAAAATTTGTTATCTTCATCTGATCTTCACAAAATTTACTTCATGGCAATTAGTTCTGAGTTTGTTCTTACATTTAGACCAAAATTTGCAATTTACATTCTGATGAGTCCAAAATATTCGGTACCCAGCGGCATAGATCTTGTTTAGAAGATTCAAAGCATTCAGATACTTTGATCGATTTTGCTCCGGTGAGCTGAGCTCGAGATGGAATTCCATGACCAAGTTATTGGTTCCTCTGAGGTCAGCTGTTGACAGAATGTCAGGTAATACTGGCCATTCATACATCTCTACATCCATCTTCAGTATGGATATCACTTCCTGTAATATTGGATTGGTTGAATTTATATTAATGACCTCTACTAAAACAATCCATTATGATCTAAGCCATTGAACTTAAAATTACAAATTACACCAGCTCGTTATGGGAATGTTATTTCTAATTATACTGGCCGTCATAAGAAAGTAACCAGTAAGTGATGCTGGTATAAAATAGACAAAGTGCAGGTAATCGAAATGAATTTAATTCTGGAAATACTATACTATGTAGTTGAAACGAGTAAGCCAGCCAACCATTACTACCGTTATGTGTAACGATATTGTTATCCATTATTGATCATAAAACTGCTGTATACCATTAAAATTTCAAGTTCAGTATATTAGGCCAAACTAGAAGAATTTTCATGATGGTTACTTTCGTATGACGGCCAGTATACATACGAGCCATTGATTTCAATAAAATGCCAGTTCAGGGTTTATATGAACTGGTTCCCATTGACTCTGGCTGTACAGAGACTTTGGTGCACTGCATGGTTTATATAAACAGGTGGAACGTTCCATGTTGTCGTGCGCCAAAGATCTGTACAACCAGAATAACGAGAACCAGTTTAATGTAAGCCCTGAACTGGTTCCCTCTGCACTGTAACAAATGGAACGGGGATCGGTCTACCCATTGTTACTATCCTTGATTGCGTTACAGATTTGATTAGTCATAAAAAATAAAATCAATAACGCCTAACAGATAAGATTTGTTATCTCATTTGATCCGAAAATCTAGTTTTCACTTTAACCCTTGGATCTTCGATAAGACTTTAGTATGTCTCAACCATTATGTACGTTTTACATGATTTACTCTTCTCAGGGACTCTACATTAACCTTACTCAACTTTTGTATCCAGTCAACATGGTACATTCGGAATGTAGAAGGTTTGTAGTTGTCAAAGGGACCATGAACACAAAGGAGGTCCTTTATTGCATAATTATTCTTCTCTTGTGATGGAATAGCCGTACAAATACCGGTACCGAAGGGCAGAAGTGTTACAGGTCGGTATTACCGAGATGTTATACTAAAAAAGCTCAAGAAATATTATCAGACTGGACGTCCTTTGTCAGGATTTAGGCATGTTCGTCTACAACACGATAATGCTCCATCACATACATCTGAGCTTGTGAAGCAATTTTTGAAGTCGGAGAAGATTACCGTCTTGCCACACCCACCAAACTCTAGTTTTCCAAAAAAAGGTTCTTATCTGGTCGTTGATACAAGTCCCGATGTCTATGTCATTATTGTGTATAATGTCTGCCTTGTTTGTACCTGGGCGTGGCAAGTACAATAAATTGTTCATTGTATTTGTATTTAAAATGATGAATTTTGTATGTCATTAACTTACACTATTCGTTATGTTGTAAATGTATGTATGTGAATTCCTAAAATGTGTTTTTACTTATTTTCAGAATGTGTTTAAAATTATCTATACATAATTGTGTGCTCTAATAAACGAGGAATGAACGAGGAAAAGAAAACCCGAACCCACCCTTTCTTATTCTTTTTGGGAATTATTTCAATAGTTACAGGAGACACCCACAACAACTTAGAATGTAACTTGAGTAATGCTTTAATTGCATTAACCATATGTCCAGTGTACGTAAATTTAATACGAAGATACACAAAGTTGTCAACAATGTAAATTTTCCCATAATCAATAAAACAATCAGGATATCTCTTCGTTTCTGTTTTTCGAAAACACAAATCTTCGTTCAATGAATATTGATTTTAAGTCCCAACATTTCTGAGTAATGATGCACAGCATCATTATGAGCTTGCAAACTACGAGAATCAGTAGTGAACAAAACTACATCATCTGCAAATAGAATCATACACACGGATCATAATCTTTGCCAGTTAATGTATTAAAATCAATATTTGCTGTTAATAAATAATATGAATAGTAAAGGTGATAAATGTTCTCCTTGTTTTAGACCTATTGTTACATCAAAGAAACTGGACATTTTCATACTACTTGACATTTTGACACAAGCATGGACATTATCATTATGTATACATTTGATTGTGTTGGTCATTTTACAACTAATACCTGATTGTATAAGTTTTGTCCATGAAGCATATATATTTACTGCATCAAAAGCGCGCTGGTAGGCAATACTAATTCACCATAGTTTGGATTCTTTCGACAACACCTTTTGTGTAATAGAATGTAATATGAAAATAGTATCAGCTTTAGAACGACCATTACGAAAGCCATACTGGCTGTCATTAAGTATATTTTCATGTTCACCCCATTTATTAACACAGCTTCTCGATATGAGTGAGAAAATTTTACCAGTTATATTTACTAAGGTAATTCCTCTGTAACTGGAGGGGATGTTCTTATCACCCTTTTATATCTTGGACAAATGGCTCCCTTGGACCAAGCCTTGGGATATGTACAATTATCATAAATATAGTTAAACATTGAACACGATATGATACTATTTGCATCAATAAAAATCTGATACATTATTGTCTAAATCAGAATTTTTGTAATGATGACGTATAGTTTTTTTCTACCTTTTCATCAGAAATGGTCCTGTCAAGGCATTCAGTATTTACCAGCTCATCATGTGCACTATTAAATTCGTCATCATTAACATGACCCTGAGCTTCATTCAATATGTTTTAGAAATGGTTTTTAAACATGTCTATTTTTTGTAGAAGATCTAATTTTTTAAACATACTTACAAAATTTACGTGGCGCTGTTTTACTCATATTTCTATACTTGCCTTTTCTCTATTATAGAATTTACTTTTAGCCATCAGAAAAACATTCATACATTGATCTATATCAAGGTCTCCATTCAACAAATTATCACTTACTTCTTGAAAAGTGTCACATTTATTTTGTACACTATTAATAAATTCATTATTTCGGGACGTGTCCCATACGATTCTATCATACTGCGCTGTCATTCATACAACAACAAAAAGAATATGTTAAAGGCAATGATCAGAAAATTCATTTATATCAAGGACATGCATGGTATTTACATGACTATAACATTGTGGACTTGTAAGAACATAATCGACCAAACTGGATGCAAGTCCATTCCCAAATATAAATCGTTATCACTGTTTTTACAATCAGGTAAATGAGATGCATACACGGTCTCAGGAATATCAACAAATCGTTCCAAATTTAGGTCATCAACATACATGTAATTCAGATCAGTTCTACTTCCGCTATTTAGGTCACATAGAAGATAAATATCACCTTTATCAGAGTAGTGCTGTACATCTCCATTTAACAGTTAAAAAAGTCAATCTCATTTAGTAACTGAATACAACAAAAACAAAAATATGAATCTTACGTTGTTTGTAGTAAATGTTTATCTAATTTGAACCAAATAATACCAGTATGGTCATTTTTTCAACGCTGAAATAACTTTTATAATATCCAACTACACCTCCACTATAACGTCAAGGTTTTTGGTTAGATTTTGGGGGTGGACAATTGATACATTCATATCCCTCAATACTAACATTTTTAAGAGGAGTATTCCAAGCTTTATTGAAAATCAATACATCTTAATCACCAACGAAATTTATGAAGTCAGAATCACGTGATTTTGAAGAAATACCCTGAATATTCCACAGGAGAAAAGTTATTTTTTCCTGATCACCTACCTAGATGTCATAGAATATTGAATGGTAGAATAGATAAAGACACTAGTGTTGGTAAATGTACATTTATTGGGCATCAAGGTTCTAATCTGATTGATCATGTTATAGTATCCAAAAATATGTTTCAAATATCCAAGAAATTTACAGTACATGATGCAAATATTTTATCAGGTCATTGTTTGATTCAAACTAGTTTTACCAATACTATGACGCATTCAGTTGTAAATCAACAAACGACAAATGAATTAGAATATGATATTACTACTATTAGTCACAATTATAAATGAGATAATACTAAATCCAGTAAATATATTGAATGCCTTCATGATATAAATATATAATTCGACACTTCGTATTAATATAATACGTGTTAAAAATGCACCTTCAAAAGAAGAAATTATCAGTGTACACAGTCGAGATTATGGACGAAGTTGCCTCGATTTGTTCAAAAAATGTCATCAAGTAAAACATGAACGTCTAAAACGTGTGATGATTTATGGCATAATGAGGGCTGTAAAACACTGATACGCCAATTCAAAAAATGCATTGAATAAAACTCATGAATCTTAATCTGCTGAAAATCGATCGAAACTTGTTAATATAAGAAGTCAATATAAAAACATATAAGGAAGTGCAATCTCGAGCGACAGCATAAAACAAAAATGATAGGGAGTACTGGATCCTTCTCAAACAGTCCACCGGTATTAAAAATTCTAACATTCCATTATCAATTTAACAACAGTGTTTTGAAAGTACATGTAATACTAATCTAACTGATAATTTTTTCATTGACGATGACCTACATTTTAATCAGAGATATGTCGAAAATGAATTTCAAGCTATGTTTGGTGAATTGGAAACATACATCAATATTAATGAAATATTTGCTGCTATATAACAACTGAAAACTGGGAAGTGTGCTGGACCAGATAACATGTAAAATGATTTTTATGCACGGTGAATCTCAACTATTGATTCAATTTTATTGAAGTACTCAGTACATTTACTGGTTTCCTCCCAAATGAATTGTGAGAAGGTTTTACCATTCCATTACATAAGAAGGGAAATATTAATAACGTCAAAAAGTTATCGCGACATTATATTCCTTGGTACTCTAGGGAAGTTATTAACTAGGGTCCTTAGTAACAGATTAGACAAATGGGCAGAAAAATATTTCGTATTCATGTAAGCCCAACATGGTTTTCGCAAAAACAATTTGGATACTGTACATAATATTTTTGTTTTGCTGTGACTTGTCCTCATATTATCAACTACAATGAAGAAATAGTTTGTGATTTCAAAGGGACTATCGGGTTTTGAAATGTATATGTACAAACATTTTGCATTGTTATATGCAGGTGATATTATATTCTCTGAAACATCATCCAGTTTACTAAAACGGATTTGATATTTTTTTGCGAAACACGAAATATTGTGAAGCATTGAAATTAAAGGTTAATGTTAATACAACAAAAGTTATCGTTTTTTAAAAGGGGTACCATGTTACCAAAGAATTGACGTTGTTTTTTGTTTTGTACAATAATGAAGAAATTGAAATTGTTAATTGTTAATTTCTCATATCTTGGCATTGTTTTTACATCAGGAGGATCTTTTCATGAAACACCAGCTACTTTATACTATTTGTAAAATTAATAAATATTTAAATTCTCAGAACTAGATGTAAATATAGTCTAGATTTTTGATAAACTTGTCTTGCCTATTTCAAATTATGGATCTGGAGCTTGGAGTTTTAATGTTTCAAAGTAAATTGAACGGGTACATTAAAAATTTTGCAAACCATTATCAAACGTCAAACAAGTCACTCAAAATGGCTTCGTTTATGGAGAACCTGAACGTAAAACGTTGGTTACTGGTAGGTTATTAAAGATCATGATGTTTAAACTTCTAGAATTTGAAGATACATCAAAATAATTTATAGTATCAGTTTAAAAATGGATTTGAAATTGTGTTTGAATACGAAAAAAAATGGGTGAGTCTGCCGCATGATTTATTTTGCTTATTAGGAGTCAATGGGGTTTGGTTATATCAAGGTATATGACAAAAGCAAACATTTTTTACCCTGCTAAACAAAGATTAAAGTATAATTTTATTCAACACTGGAGAATGAGGCTGAAGAATCATCAAGAGCATTTTTATCAGGAAATATGTGAGGATTTTGAATACAAAAATATTTAGATTTCATCTCAGTTAAAAAAAATCGACAAGCTTTTTCAAAATTCAGATTATGTTCACATTATTTAGCTTAAGAAACTGGTATGATGAACAAACCCAGAAGCAAACATTTTGATGACAGAAAATGCAATTCATGTTTGAGTATAGAAGATGAGTTTCATTTAATTACCAAATGTCTATTGCACAAAAATCTTAGAAACAATATAATTATTAGTAAATATTTCTGGCCAAGCACATGCATGATTAAATTTATAGAATTGATTAATAGTAATAAAGAAAATGTAACAGAAAACTTGGGAATGTATATTCATAAAGCCTTCTTATGTAAAAGACAAACTGTACAAATTTAATATTTTGCCATGGAAGTCTATCCATTATTATATGTTAATGTATACATCTTCTTCAAAGTAAAGTGTATATGTATCTATGTTTGCTACGTTTTACGCATATTATATATGCATATTATGTATGTACATGTTTGTAGATATGTTGGCCTAATGGATTTGAAATAAAGGTATTCATCATAATATTGAAGTGGTCGCTATTTGAGGTTTTATCGTTATATGGTTATTGAGACTACACTTCTACTATTTAATTATACCCGAATTTTACACATACAATCGATAAAGTTCAATCATACCAACCAGCGGTCAGTCAAGTAGACAGTTTAAGACATAATGTGTTGCAGAGCATTTTGCATCGTGGTTATAAGACTGGTCAATGAATGTCCACAATGTATATTTCACAAAGCCACTCCGTTAGATAATGCTGATTAAAAATTCCAAATTATAGTTTTTCTATTATTTTTACTTGATATGCATTTCGAAAAATAGAAAATCTGTAGAATACATCTAATACAACGATGAAGCAAAACTCTTGAAAATAAATTAAACACTACCTTTGAATACTCACCTTATTATGACCAAGTAGTGAACGGATAGAATTATATCTTAAAAGCTTCCAGTTGTCACTAGTGGTCTCATCACGTGACGAAATTCCAAGGTTGTGGAAATGTATTTTATTTTTATCAAAATCATCAACGCCCATACTGTAAGATAATTCACAAACTAAATGTGATACCTTATTACTTAATACGTAATGATTAACCTGTTGTAAACAGTCAGACCTTATTTAATACGTAATAATTCGCCTTTGTGTACAGTCATATCTTATTATTTAATACGCCATAATTCATCTTTTGTGCAAAGTCATACCTTATTACTTAATATGTAATAATTCACAGCTTGTTCTTTAAGAAAGTAAAAAAGTCTTCATTGGAAATGTTCTTTCATCACAGGTTAAAACAAACATCAAATGCTTGCATATAAATTGACACTGCTGATGTTATAGCTACTCAGAGGTGGACTTTAGTACAGGTTTAATTATCTGTACGTGTATACAAAAATAATAGACATTAATGTGAGATCATTTTATTCGTGTTCAATATATATGTGCATATTGAGCCAATACATACTGTAATATGTAAATATTACAGTACAGATTTGTTCAAGCATGCATAACTTAGTATTGTGTAACTATATACCGGTATGTAGGTATGTACACGCGAAATAAGATAGTGTTCTGTTCTATAACAATTGTATTAATCTGCAAGTTAAAACATCAAGCAAGGGCAACAATTTGTGATGCGACCACTCCAAAATCAAACGCGGGATTACGAGCTAAATTCATTCATAAAACTTGCAATCCTTAAGTTTAACAGACCGATCATCACCAAAATTGTTTACCTTAAACTAATATGACTAAATAATTATTGAAGTGATGCTTCGTACGCGAATGAAGAGAAAAACAAACGATAATGTTAAGTATAAGTTGTAGCAAATATTTGTAATGGGATTATAAGAAGATATTGTGTATACCTCGGATCAAAACAATGAACGTCACAACCATAGTACTCCACCACTGCATTGTCAAACGTGAAGTCATTGTTGATTCTGTTTACACGAAAAAATTACAATACATTTACGTATGATTGATATTCATGAATTAATAAATGAAAGTTTGATTGATATTCATGAATTAATTAATGAATTCACATGAGAATTTGAGTACATAAACTATACTCGTACATGTAATAGACCGTACGTGTCGATATTTGACTGCCTTCAGTCTGCATGATAATAGAGAATATCAGCAAAATACTGTATAATAAAGATCTTTGAGAATACAGTGCAACCTCTCAAAGCAACACCCTTTGGGAGACGCAAAATTATATTGTTATAGAGAGGTTGCCGCTCCAGAGAAGTTAAATTAATAATCAAATCGTACAGTGGGGAAAAGTATGCTGTGTTGAAGGGAGGTTGTTGCTCCAGAGAGGGCCACTCTAGAGAGGTTGCACTGTATCAAGATTTCTTCTTTATTCATAAGCGTCTTCTCTCCCGATCATCAAACGTCATACTCAAGCACATACATTATCTTTGATCACAAATGTAATTAAACTCGTACTAGCGTATAAGTCATGAGTCACAAGTCAAGCGTTAAGTCAACATTGAACATACTAATGTTACCCTTGAAATTGTATGATAAAATTATATTTATATGTTGTTTCGATCGAATGTAATAAAGAAAAGAGCCTTATTTAAGGCATCCTCGATACGAGTGTTTACAGTCAGGATTTGATATTTCAATTTAGCAACATCCGAAATCGTTTTTTGAAACACAATTAGAACATTTTTCTGGCAAGTCAGACTAGTATTAATCTACAATCGTGTTTACCACCCACTTTTAAAGCATAGAGTGACAAAGAAATATTAACAAAGATTTTGAGAATTTTCTTAAGTATTTAAGCAGACGAAGAAAGCCATATAACAAGTGTGTTACTTCACGAGAACATTATTGTAAAAAATTGTAATGTATAATACGCTTCATGTAGATAAATACATCAAAAAATTTAATATGTAAATTGTCTCAAACTGTTTTAGAACGTTCATGATAAAATTAGCCTTTATAATTGGCTAATCCTAAAATAACTGCATCGTACATCGATTTTTTATTTTCACTCACCCAAAAGAATACACGAGGCAGCTGCTAGCATTTCTCGGTGGTCTAAACTTTTCTTCGTCACAAATGTCCCATCCCCCATCATCTATAGAACCAAGACGTATTTTGTGCTTGCACATGTACTGAATATTCTCTATATATCTGAAATGAATTTGAATGCTAGTTCCCTGTCGAGTACTTTTCATCAAGCTAGAAAAAAGTTTAGGGTTACTTGACCGAAGGAATTACGATAGATAGGTCGGAAAACCTTTGTATGTTTTTCTAAACACCTTTTGCAACACTATGAGGTACAGTTTTACATTAAAAACATTAGGGTCTGCGTCAAAACTATGATCGATCAGTTACCTGAAGCATGACTACAACTGTTCTGGCCTTTTTAACTTGTGAAGGATGTGGAACAGTTAAATGTCGCAAAGCCGTAAAATGTCGCACCTCCAGTTAAATGTCCCAACGTTGCCGTTTAATGTGTCGCAACCACCGCTAAATGTCGTAGGATCTTCTGTCGTTAAATGTCGTTCAACGTTAAGAGTCACTTATTTTTTTCTGCCGCTAAATGTCGCAACACTACCATTTAATGTCTAAATTTGCGTGTTTTTGTTTCAGGGAAACTCAAGGCAGCTATTGGGATTATACCATTTTAATCGTTGGTCTACTCGTATGTATCCGCCTGCTAGTGACGAAATGATTTATGTTCTTGTGTTGAAATATTGAGCATGTGTTATAAATAGCGACAGGATTGAAATGAGACTGAACAAATATATGAATGTCATGGGAATTTATGTTTTGTAGTAATTGTGCATGCATTTAAGCATGCAGTTTTGTCATTCAACGAAATGTGATATATTGTTTCCTTGTAAATATGCTGTAAGTGGAGTACTTTCAAATGAAGTATTATCATGGTCTAAAAACGAAGAATCGGGCAAATTAAGACCCATAAAAAAAATAAATGCTATTTGTTTCCTCATTTTCTCAATTTCATTTTAGTATTGCTTTTCGCATTAATATTCGACCTTCATGCTTGTTGCTATGAGTGCATGATCGAAACACTTCCGACGTAACGGAAATAATAAAATATGGATTTATGTTTAGGTAAATAAATAGGCGTGTTGAACTGCTTTATGGCTGACATTTATCAACATTTTAAATGCCAATTATGCCTTTTCAGCATAACAAAGAACAACTGATACATGTTTTTTTGGCTCTGGTCCTGGTAAGGAAATAAATTATGCGCGAAATGGACTAACACCTGAGAATATATCGAATACCTATAAATATTATAAGCATGTTTTGATCATTTTACTCATTTAATAGGTCATTCTTAGACTACTCCTTCACAAGTTTTGAGCTAAAATTTTCGTTTTCAAAAATAGATAAAATGTGGGCATTGTGAATGGTGCCAGTATTAATACATCAAGGAATATGCTTCACGCAAAATATCCATTATCTACGGTCTCGAACAATGGGTGTAAAATACGTGATTATAGGGGTCAAATAATGTATTCGGATAACACCAAGTACTAGTATTCGTGAAATACAATTCATATAACCGAGGTTCCTTATACTTTTCGGATAATACCGCGTATTCGGGTAATCCGTTGTCGAACTACTGAGGTTTTCAGTACTTTTATTACTTTGTTTATCGTATAAAATCCGGAGGACAGTTATATATGTTTATAGGGAAATACCTCTAATTTTGTGTTTATCAAGAAAGGGTGATACTGTTTACAACTGATGTTCTTGTAAACATAATACACTGATATATTTACATCAAAATGCATACACATACATGCATCATATTTCAGTTGAATGCAGGATTTTATCATTTGAAGATGCATAAGAAGGTAACTCGAAACCTACGTTACGAATTATGTAAACAAGATTTGTTTAAGGTCCGGTTTTATATTATTATGAATTTGAATTTGTAACTTGAACCTATTATACAAGGTGCAAAAGAATGCACACACTTTGCAACATACCCTTGTTAAATAACCACTAACCCTAAAAGTATTGTCATTTTTATTGATGCACAGAAATATTAGTCTCACGAAACACACAGACAAGGTTACAAATTTGTAATTCTATGCAAAACCAGCTTCTTACGGAATCCTGATCGTGTCATTTATGATGCCGCCGTCACGTTTTAGTGTCGACACACGACAATGCGAAGTGACATCGCGACAATGCAATACGACGCTCAACAAAGCAAAGTAACGATAGACATTGCCAAACGAAATATCGTATTTTCTTACGGCTAAAAAGGCGTGTCATTATTCAAATGTCGCTTCGCATTGTCGAGCGTCGTATGGCATTGTCGTGATGTTGTTTTCGCAAAAAAACATCCATTGACCACCCACGGTAGTGTTGCGACAATTGTCCGGTATTTAACGTTGAACTTTCGACGCTAAATTATAAGATTATGCGACATTTAGCGGCGGTTGCGACATTTGATGGGAGGTGCGACATTTCGCAGCGATGCGACATTTAACGGTGCCACAAAGTAAACTATCTCACGTAAATTGCTTACGTACAGATCTCTGACATCAGTTTTCATATATTCAGTTTTTGGAGCTGAGAATTTGCCTTGGAAATTGATGAATGTATAGTGACGCAACCATTCAAAAGTAGCATTATTGGAAATAAATACCTATCTTAAAGAATGTGTACAAACAATTTTCAATTTGATAATACATGTATGAAGTGACTAGTAAGGAATAAATTAATATGAATTGTGCAGAATTCCTAAAAGAAACACTAAGATTTTGGTTTTTAAGTTAAATACAATAACCGATGAACGAATGAATAATAATAATTAGTATTAAATTTATTCACGTCATATTTTCCATAAATAGAGGTAATAAATAATTCCAGCATAGTGTCCTTAAATTCTGGATGCAGGTTTTACACAAGTTTTAGTCAGGATTGAACTCCGACAGCGTGTTCATGTTCTTTAAATATAAACAACCAAGACATGACATCTACCTGTGGTATATATACGCTAGTTCTTCTCTAGAAAGTAGATCCAATTGTTTTGAATTGGGTATAATGATATCATCCTTCTTCATCAAAGATCTTATAAATTCTGTATCATATTGGTCCTCCGGGTTGCACGAGATGTCACTCCGCTTCACGTGGGGTTTTGTATCTTGTTTCATATAGACGATAGACTGATAAAAGAATGTATATTATAACGCTGATAAACAATGTAAGACACTAAATATGCAAATGTGTGGTTATCTTTTATTTAGTAGGTTTTATTTCCCAAAAATCAGAAGAAACAGCCCCAGGCTCGCATATATTTGGTGGGTGTAGGATTCGAAAAGGGCGATTAGGAGATTGAATAGTCAACACTTGAACGTACAATAATGCTTGTATGTACTCTTATCTTTCGCGAGACAAAATAATGTGCCATATTTGTGTTATGTCGGTTATTTTCCTAATGTGCAACATTTGATTATTCATAACCAAGTTCACCGAGCGATTCATGAATGTCCGTGATACATAAATTCCTTGTTTGATTTGATGACGTGGAAGTAGATACTAAACCCATTTACATGTTGATAAGTCAACTGTACATCGCGTCCATAAATAAAGACAGTAAAAAGAAACATTCATACCATGAAGGTCCAGAAGGTGGTCTTAATATTGAGGCTTACTGTATGTTTAATGCTTTTTATACAAATCTTTAGACAGAATAACCGTTCGGTTTTCATCCTCTAACACGATCTTAACATTTACTTATACATTCAATGACTGATCACTATTTAGATTGGTATTTTAATCATATATATGTATGTAAAATACTTATTTTGAAATTACTGGTGTCGTAATATAATCATATAGTGTGTTTGTACACAGTTTAGCTGCAAACTGTGCAGTCTTCTATCCCAAAATCGGACTTAATATCGAAAATAGGTCTTGCCTCACGCATTTCTGGGCGGCCATTTTTTATGTAAAGGTTGCAACCAAATAAGGTTTCAAAATCATACGCAACGCGTACGCCGCTCGAAATAAGATCCTTTAAGCAGTACAGAAGCAGCTAAATATCGTTTAGAAGTATTTCATGAATGAATACTCACCTTAACTAACAGTAAAATCCCAAGTCCTAGTATAACACTAACAAAAACATAACGTTTAGCTTGGTAATTCATTTTTACATACAGTTTTATGTATGATTCATTGAAGCTAACTAATTATTTTATAGATAAGTGTGTCACGGTTTCTCCGTCTACATATCGAAATTGTCCTTTGTTTGTCTCACAGCTACTGGCTGATTTCACAAACGATGTTGATCAACACCTATTAATCCTTGATATCAAATAGTATTGAATTATTCAAGATCCAGTCCTACAAATCACATTCATCTGTTATCAACGTCCCTGGTCGCGTGAACATTTCCGAGGGTGCGTTTCATAATATTTTTATATTTTCCTATACGGCAAATGATCGATGCTAAAATGAAACCTCGATGTAAATATGTAATAAATTTAAATCAAATTATCCGGGAAGTCATTACTTATTACATGAACGATTGCTGAATCCCATATGAAAAGTGGGGTTTGCTTAAAGTGTTACTTTATCTTAAATAATCTGATGAACGCCAATCATCTACGAAATACGTGAATTCCTTCGGAAACTCTCGGTCACGTTGCAATATTTTAACAGTATGTTAGTGATAACACATTCTCCAACCATAGGTCAATTTGTCGAGCCAAAGGTTGGAACAGAGATAACAGCTCATTCAGGTTTACTTTACCTTTAAGTAAACAATTAAAGTGATTGGATACTTCATTCTTCTTATAAACTTTGTATGTCGCATTCTTGTAAAATTACGTCTAAGTCTGTTTGTTTTCAGCAAATTGAACCAAACATCGACAAATTCTAGTCCATTTTGATATTTACATGCATCTTGAATGTAGTTGAACATTTCAAACGTTGTATTTGAAATTCAAGATTAAAAATGAATCATTACAGCAGATGGAAATGAAGGTTTCACTGCTAAGCTGCTCTATTTAACACGCATGCAAATTAACAGAATTTAACGAAGCGGTTGAGACAAATAGCAGTTTTAGTTGTTGCATGTTAATATATAGACGTACAAGCATTCAGCAACGTGGAGACAATTATGGCTTTGCCTCCATTCACAATTATCATCCGTTAAAAACCAGTTCTAACAGAACTATGGAAAGTTTTTTATCCATGATTAGCTGGGTACATGCTCTAGTTTCTTTTAAAACACGTATATAGTAACTGCTCGAGCATGCGCGCAGAATATTATATGTATACAGATGTAATCTCATGTATACATGCATACTTCTTCACTTGTGAACAACCAGTAAATGTGTGTCAAACAACTGCTGTAATGTTAGATTATTCATCCATGATAGATGCATGTCGTACAGACAGAGACAACGGGAACCAGTTAGATATTAATGAACAAGTTAAGAATAGTTGCTTCCCTTTGTATTACACTATTTTTTCACTCTATTTCTCACAGCTCCTCAAGCAATAGTGTCTACTGGCAACAGTGATGCGTTAAAAAAGAGAGCACCCTTTGTGTTTTGTTGTAAAGAAGATCTTTGACAAACAAGGAAACAGTAGAAGTACATATATCAACTATGATACTATAATAGAAGTCCGTTATTGGGTACCAATAAAAAAACGTTAAGCACAGTATTCAAAGACTCGTCGATTATTTTTCAGAAGGTCTTCGACCGTAAATCTTTACGTATGTAAATCGTTTATTGGAGCCGTCTCTGGTACGGCCTTCGAACATGATAGTGTTGTTATATAACCACCTAGTATGCGAACTGTTACAATATTCATGACATCACAAATTATGCAAGTTTGCAGAGTGGGGGATATATATAATTCCGCGTTCCGTTCAGTGATAACACAAAAATTAGGTTAGCACGTATAGACTTTTATACAAAACCGGGAAAATAGAACTGCATGCGGTGAAATATAATACCGCAAAGCTGTATACTTTATGAGGGTGATTGTATCCACGCACGGTATTATAATCCTACAACCTTGCGATTCTCACTCTTGTCATGTGATGTTCTGAACATTTGCCTGCCTGCCTGTCTGCCCGTCCGCCCGCCCGCATCACATTCTTCCGAGTATTTTGTGCAGGAGCATGTCGGTGCTTGATTTTCAAAAGAAGAAATGTACAGGAAAATTTAAATAAATACATAATGTATGACATGTGTGAGAATGGAAACAAATATGATAGTGTTAACAAAAAGATGTAATATACAGTTAAAAGGTAAACAGCCTGGTCACTCAGAAACAAAGGCACAGTTTAGTTACCCCTTGTCTAAATGGGTCCAGGTAGGTGTATGTGCAATATCAGCAGGCAAAGAATTCCGAAGTATTATGGTAGCCGAGTAAAAGGAAGACTTACATGATTACATGGAGTTTGGTCTTATTTGTTGGTAAGACGTAAAAGGGCATTGGTACTGCTACCAGACCATGAACAATTTAAACATCAGAAGCCTGGCATAAGATCTTCTGTTTCCAGGGAAACGCCACTTATAATTGTTGTGACATGTTTGTGATACTATTACAGGTGGAATAATCACATGTAATCTATAGAGCAGCTTTTCGTTGTACAATCTCGATTTTATTAATGTTGTGTTGAGTATGTGGACTCCACACTCAGCTACAGTATTCAACTTTTAGTCTGACGAGTGTTTTGTTGGCAAACTCCCTGATATTTTGTTGCTTGGTGGGAATGCTGCTAGTAATAAAGTTAAGTGTTTTACTGGCTGTTGATATCACCTGGTTGACGTTTTGTTCCAACTGAGGTCTGAGGAAATGTTAACACCAAAATATTTTGTGTCACGTACTGTTGTTTGACCTTGTAGTTTGTAAGCGGATTTGTGGGGGTAATAGATCTAGTGAAATTTATCATTGCGCATTTGGAAGGATTGAATTTCATATTCCATGTGTGTTCCCACTGTTGTAATCTGTTTTAAGTGCTCTTGCAGAACATGTTGCTGTGTGCTACTGTTGACTGTTTATATACATGTAGAGTAAGAAAGGAGTGGGCCAAGGACAGAGCACTGTGAGACACCTGATGTAACAGGTACCTCATCTGGTTTATCATCATTGACTAAGACAAAATGACAGTGACCTATAAGAAAGGATTTGAACCGTTGTAATGTGCAATCTTGAATGTCATACTGATGTAATTTTTAGAGTAACTTGAGGTGATTGACTCTATCAAATGCTTTTGAGACGTCCAAGAGTATTAATTTAATGTTTGATAACCTTGGATTAGATTGGACAGATCCTCAAAAAGTCCTAATAATTGTGGTTCACGTGACCTTTTCGACTTGAAAATATGTTGAAGGTGAAATAAAATGTTGTTGACCTGAACCTGAAATGTTAAGTGATATTTGATGCGACAATGTGTTCCATTACTTTACAAAGAACACATGTCAAGGAAATGGGTCGGTAGTTTGCTGGGTTGCTTTTGTCTCCTTTCTTCAAAAGGGATGTGACGTTCGCCATAGACCAGTCGCAGGAAATTTTGCCTGTATTTTTGGAAAAGTTTGGTGGCCAAGGGAACAATTTGTACACTAAGATTTTTCAGGACTCTAAGTTTTAACTTGTCAGGGCCATAATCTTTGCCAATCGGTAAAGTGAACAAAAGCTTTTTGATATCACTTACCCTGATGGAAATTTCAGGCATTTTGGGTTATTTGGACTTGGAGGGAAATTTAAACAAGTTTTTTGTTTTCATTAGACATATATAATTGACATAACTTTAAGGAATTTATTGGGGTGAGGACAGACTGACTTTGACGATAAATGACATTTGCCTGGCCCGTACCATCTATAATAATTTTATTGTTTTCCAGTAGTGGGGCAATACCCTGTGTATTCCTCTTAACATTTTTTTATCGTTGAAAAAGATCTTTACGCGAGAAGTTTTGACATTTTTGGGGGCTTTTCTGGATCACAAGCTCGAGTTTCTGGAATACTTTTTAAATATTTAGAGTGGGCTTGCTTTATTTCATTTTAACCTTGTTTTTAAAATGGTGTTAAGCCTTTGGACTGGTGCTGTTGTTTTCATACAACTTATTTCTTTTTTTGTCTTTTAATGTTTCAGTGATCTAGGGGAGAGACGGTTTGGAACCTAATCTCTTTAAGGGTACGAATAGATCAATTCCCTCATAAGTGTAATATTTGAACTCTGTCCACAGCTTTTCCATCGACTTGGAGTGGTAGTCAATGAACATAATCATGAGGAAATCTAGATTCTATGTACTGTAGGAATTTAGCCCAGTTGTCCTTACGGAATAAGTGAACAATGCGAAGCATTTGTTTGTTAAGATGGGGTCTAACGTCTGAAGTAATTTGGATGATATCATGATCAGAAATACCAGCTACTGGCTTAACAGATATGATAAGGGTATGGTTGGGCGCAAAGAATAAATCCAAAATGTTACTTTTACGTAGCGAATTACGTAATTCTAGAATAGTTCATTTTGTTTCATCGTATTCATGGGGTCTGTAGTAAGACACTAGACACAGAGGTTGTGATCCAAATAATTCAAGTTTTAACCATATAATATTACAGTTTGTAACCTTTTCATTCCATTGATTATAACTGAATTTTCAACCAGTACAAATACTTTACCACATTCTGTAGGTATCGCGGTACAGTTAGGCCGACATAAATAGGTACAGTATTCTCACTACACTCTTCCAATAAAAACACCCTTTAATAAGAAATGTATTTTGGAACTTTGAAACTCCGTTAGCATCAATTTAATTGTGAAACTACAGTGCAATCCTTTACAAGTAGACGCATATTACACATTATTACTCATTATATTGTTCTGTGAATAGATCGAGCCAGTAGTTCTGGTGTAGATGTGTTTATTTCATTTCAAAACGTGTTCTTATATTTAAAAAGTGCAAGTAACCTGTCATTTCAAAATGCAATGCATTAATTCTCAACATTTTGCATGTAATGCAAGCATTATACCTACTGTCCCGGTGTGAAGCATAGGCCTACATGAGACGACTAAATTTAGTTCAAACGTCACGTAATCGGAAAATGACAGACTTGAGTAAATATGTCTATATAAATGAATAAATATGTTTGAGAAGGTAAAGACATTCTTATACTGCACATGTGCTACTGTCAATTAATTCAAGGTTAGTTCGAAGAGATCTGAATCAGCACTAACAGTTTACCCGAATCACAGGAAGCACTTATTGATCTCAACCATATGATCGCAGGTGCGCGCTTTATTGACGCATGTCAATTAGTGATCACGTGACAGTCATGAGCCAATAGACTAAAGCCATTTCCTGACCTGCGCAAAACATATGCGCCATAGGAAATAATGACAACAACAAAAATGCCGTCGGAGTGCCCGGCTCTGCCAGCACAAACGGAAAAACCTCCGCACTACACGTAAGTTTCTTTAATATTTTGGCTTGCAAAATATTTATAGTGTCATATCTTTCGTTCTGGACAGATGTCATGACAGATCACTCTTTAATTTGTTGCAGGTACTTGAAAGAATTTCGGACTCAACAATGTCCGCTGTTTCTTCAGCATAAATGTACGCAGCATAGACCGTTCACTTGTTTTCACTGGCACTTTATGAATCAACGGAGAAGGCGTCCAGTTAGGAAGAGGGACGGTACATTCAATTACAGTCCAGACATATATTGCACTAAGTTTGACGAAACGACTGGAGTCTGTCCGGACGGAGATGAGTAAGTTCATTCATTCGGTAACCGTTCAAATTTTGGTGGGAAATACCCATTCCATTTCTACCAATATTATTGCGTTTATCACGCACTGTTTGTCTGTGACAGTCATGAAGAACGTTAGATAATGCATTCTGCATTTAAGTGCGCGCATTAGAATACTCCCGACCTCCCTCATGTATGTTACGTGTATTAAAATTTAGAGGTAAGGTTTTCTGACACCTTGTAAACAATGGCCGCCATGTTGGTTTATTTCCCAAACTGACTGGTGGCCTACTTTTCGTTCGTTATGAATTTTCACAAGTTTTATGCTCTTTCGTTCTTAATCCCTGTGGTCTTTTGAATTGGAAAACCGTTTCGAAAATTATGAATGATACTTTATGCTTTATTTTGCGATGGTTCTACTCTATGAAAAGTGTTTATTTCTTGTGTTTACAAAGAAGTTAACTGTTACTAAAAATAGACCACTAAACAAAAGGCTGAATCAGCCTATGTCACAACTCAGTGAAATTTTGCTTGATACTGATTTACTGTTCTCAGAAGTGAATGGACGATTTTTGTTTTCTTATCTTTGAAAACAAATTCATTTATGATTTGTATGTCTAAGGCATTTAGTTCATAATTATTTTTTTATTGTGAAAACAATGTTTTTGGCCTTGACCTACATTACACAGAAATAACATCATGTATGATATATGTCTATTGACAGATTATTATCTCTGTACAATATTGACTAAATTTGTATCAATTTATATTGTTACATTAAATACTAATCAAATCTCTATAAAATCTCACAGGAGAAAGTGTTTAAGTAGCTGTAACAACATAAAATTAAAGATCATTAACCTTTGTAATGATTTAAACAGTTGTTATCACTGTGTTCTAAATAGTAATTTATATGACTTTCATAAATTAACTGTGATCCAAGCATTGATGACCTAAGAAGAAGTCATGTGGTCTTACAGACTGGAACCAAACTAAGAATTATTAAGATTAATTTGAAACCAAATGAGTTACATTGACTCATTTTAGTTCTGAAAAGAACCAACTCAGTATTAGTGTGAGAAATGTTATAGAGTCACCTATCCATCAATACTGGGGGGATAATTTAATACAGCATTTTGTACATCATTATATTTATTCCCCTTACTGCTGTGAATTCGAATCCTGCCCAGCACAAAATATCTCATGTGAGGAAGCCGTCCAGCTAGCTTGAGGAAGATTGGTAGTTCTACCCAGGTGTAAGCCTGAGGTCTTCCCTCAGTGTTAAAGCTGGAAAAGTCACCAAATGACCCTGGCTGTTGGTGAGTCATTTAACAGAAGTACTAAGCATTTTTATAAATCAGTTCAAGTTAGCCATGTGTAATTCAAAGCCAATATTTTAAACCCACTACTGATTAAATTGATAGAAATATGGGTAAGATTTTGGTCCATTCTTCCTTGTGAATATACTATTAATACAGTTGCTAATTCTTTGCAACTTCTTGATGTTTTTAATCAATTAGTGTGTCATTATTTCAATTGCCTCAACCCTAGGGTTTTGAATGATGGTCTTTTTTTATGATTAAAAAATTGGTAGTTTTTGTCAGAATGTAATGAAATTTTAAGCTTTGTTTTTTATCCCATGGATATTCAAATAAAGCAACATAACATTCTTCTCTGTTTAATGTTTTTGGAAGTGTTGCACGTATTTGGTTAAGATGTTAAGTGATACCCACATTTTTTATTTGCATTGGATTTATATGAAAGTATCTTTGAACACTTACTTGTTGTCCATAGATGAGTTAATAGACTGATAAATGTTTTGTAGGCTTCAGTCCTTATTCTCAATACTGTTTGTCTATAAATAGACTTTGGAAATCAGTTTATAATTTCTCGTTCTAATTTAGTGATCACAAGTTGCTATTATTGTTTATTATTGTAAGAATAACTATTTAAATATGATAAAACAAAATTTGATAACTTTGAATTTTCTGTTTACTAATTGAAGGACTTGAAAACCAGCATTTAACTCATTGATGGTAAATCTGTGAAAATCATTAATGAATTAACCAATCCAATTTTTGATATTACATCATTTTAAAACAGAAACCTTTAAAGGCTACTTCAAAATGATGCTTTTTAGCTTGTCTGTCAAGCTATTATGATCGTTGCGTTGTTGTGCAAAATCTTTGGTGTCGCTCATTACTCAAACACTTCGAAATATCAACATGACACTTGGAATACTTGATTATCATGGCAGGGCACAGTTGCTAGACAAGGGGCATTACTATGAAGGCTATATTTTTGGAGTTATGTCCCTTTTAACTAAGAATTTTGATCAAAATTGCTTATTAAATAGAATGATTTGAAAACTGCCAAAGGTACAGTTTGCAAGACAAGTGGCATTAATTTGAAACTGATATTTTTGGAGTTATGCCCCTTCAACTTAAAATTTTGGTCAAAATTATGCCTTATCATGTTCAAACTCAAAATCTCAAATGTGGCTCCCATTGCCGACATGTAAAACAGTTATATGCACGGGGGGCTAGCACGTTGAAGGGTTGGAGTATAATGGCGTATTAGGCCTAAAATAGCCACATGGAGCAAAATCAACAGGTAGAGTAATGACAACGCGTGCTAACCATAAATATATCTAAAATACACTGATCCGGCACAAAATAATAATCCAGGAATGTTCTACTCACATAAAATTAACAAAATCTTCGACTCCGTCATAGATTTCAACTTCGCTACGCCATTATGATTCAGCCAATGAAATGTCCGCTTACAAACAAATTACGGGGCAAAGGTCACTACATCCTAATATTTGAAGTTTCAATCATGTGGCGATTTTTGTGAATTGAACGTGAACAGAACTTTTCTGGGTTACATTTTTGCGCTGAATCATCGTATTTTAGTAATATTTATAGTAAGCATGTGTTGTCATTACTGTACCTGAGGTTTTAATGTGTATTTAGTGTGGTAATTCTGAGCATTTTGGTGTTACAAAGTCGCGTTTCTACTAAACGAAATTGATGATTTTTCGAAGAAAAAAGTTGAAATACCTGCTTCATCGTTTTGAATTGGACCAAATGTTTATTGGTTATGAGTAGTATAATGTACTGGCAGTCTATAGACACCAGTTATTAGAAATTTGAGCAATTTCTTGAACAGTTACTTAGTGTTAAACAAACTTGGTACAGAAGCTGTCATTTCGGAAGTTGTAACCCTTGTATATGTACATATGTAATATAGGTGTTTTTGGTCCGTGTGGCCATTTTAAGCCTAATAAACCATTATACACCATCTCTTCAACATGCTAGCTCCCTGTGGTTATATGTTGGTGCAGCTCTGCGGAGCTCTAGGTTTAAAGTACTCTGGTGGTTTTCCTGGGTTATGTTTGTTTGCTTATTGTTTAGAATGTTAGTTATTCAGAGAACCTTTTGCAAGTGAACACTTGCTAATCAGTTGCAGGAGACTGTTATTATGATAAGTAATTTAAGCTTAGTTGAATGAACTGCAGATTCCAGTGAAACTGGCAGACTGATATTAATGAAGGAATAACAATATATTGTAAGTATTCGTTTCCTCTGCTTTCAGATGCCCATATTTACACAGAACTGCTGGTGATACAGAGAGGCGGTATCATCTTCGATATTACAAGACTGGTACCTGTGTATATGAGACAGATACAAAGGGTCATTGTGCAAAGAATGGGCCACACTGTGCATTTGCACATGGACCGGTGGATTTGAGGTCCCCAGTGTATGATATTAGGGAGCTACAGGCAATGGAACAGACATCTGATATATCTAGTAGTCCAGGGACCCCTAGTAGTGGAAGTCTAGAGAAAGATAGGTTGTTACTAGAAGATCCTAGATGGAATGGTAAAATTTTTATGTTCATTTTAGTCCAAAATTTGTGTCTGGGCTTGTTGTGTTAATGTACAGTATATTATATAAGCTGCCCTCCAGACTTCATTTATTATACATTTAAAGCCATAATATTCAGTCAGATGGAAACTTTATGCTGGAATTTTTAGTTTCATTCAACATTGAGTTTGGTGTACAGTTCTTACTGCCTTTGGGATAAGTAAAAGAATTTAGTTTTGAAGTTTTTTAACAAAATGCTTCAAATATTACATTAAATTCATTTTTATCTCAAAATTATGTAATTAAATAATATATTAAGTTTTAATGACTTAATTCTTTATTTTCAGATACAAATTTTGTATTAGCTAATTACAAGACGGATACTTGTAAAAAGCCACCCAGGTTGTGTCGTCAGGGTTACGCCTGTCCACATTTTCACAATGCCAGAGACAGGAGAAGAAGCCCCAAGTTATTCAAGTACAGGTAAATATCCGGAGTATAAACTTTGTGTCCATATCAGAATAGTCTCTGAACTGTCTTGGTTATACTCTACTTTGTTTGATGCCAATGCAAATATGTTGTAACAAATATATTCTTATTAAATGATGCTACATCTTAAGCTGCCAGGGGATGATTTTCTGGTTGTAAATGATAAAATAACCAGACCATGGTTAATGATAAAATGATAATAGATAATAAAAGATTTCAGTTTGTTTCTATTTTATGGAAAGTATAGGGTTATATATATCAATATTAAGTCATCTGTTTTATCCCTGATTCCTTTTTAATTTGCAATTTACTAAATTCTGTTTGTACATTTGATACATTGTTTCTTTTGAGCATATAGTTGGAACAGTGTCAATAAGCATTGAAGTGTGTTTTTTTTATTTTACAGATCTACTCCCTGTCCCAATGTAAAACATGGTGATGACTGGGGTGATCCAACTCAGTGTGAAAATGGCGATAACTGTGGTTATTGTCATACAAGGACAGAGCAACAGTTCCATCCTGAGGTTTGTTCATACACATATATAAGATATAAATTCTCTAGACTTAGTTAAATACACATCTGTTGATTTCTTTTTTTCAACACCTTTGTCAGACTTGTGTGGTGTAAAAGTTCTTTTTTGTGTTGAAGATAAACATTTGTCTGTGACAAAATTAGATTTGCACTCTTGTCATTTCCACTTCATACATCATTTATTGTTTGACATAAAAAACATTCTGAAAATGTATCTAATTTGTTTGGTTGATTATTACTTTAAAGATATCTTGGCAGTGATCTTACAATGATAACCCTATGACTAAACTCAGGTGTAACAGCAATTTTGTTTGTTTTCTCAATTCCTATCTTTTGTTATATGTATCAGATCCAGGACTTTTATTTGACCCTTTAAACTACATTTGGACTCTTGAAATTAGAAAAAGAAAGCTTTTGACTCTGGAGAATTTGTGCCACAGGGTCAAATTTACAATAAAATTAGAAGGAAATTTTGTTGACTCTTCAAATTATTATCAATCAAGGGTCAGTTTTGACCCTCAAGTTTAGACATTTAGTGAAAGCCCTGAGATCATTATTGCATCCATTGATGTTTTCATTTCAGATTTATAAGTCAACAAAATGCAATGATATGGTACAAACTAGTTGCTGCCCTAGAGGACCATTTTGTGCATTTGCACATGTTGAACGTGAGTCATGTTTTATGTTATGCAATTAATCTTAATTTTTGTAAACCATGCATAATGATATGTATTTTAGAGCTAATTACTTTTTGGTTTATCGTGACTTGATGAAAGATGTAAGATATAACATTTATGAAGCATAAAATTTCATTAGATCTTAAAACATACCTTGATACATTATTACTATTTAATGCATCAATCAGGGTATGTTGATATTTGTTCATACAAAATACTACTTGATTGGTTTCATTTAAGTCTAACTTCATGAATCATAGCAGTAGTGTAACATAACAGGTATAATTAACCTATTGAATTATTCCCAGGTAGCTCGGTCATATAGCTTACTAAGTTGAACAATTCATAGTCTGTCTACCCAAGTCATAATCAGTTGGTACATAATGTCTCTCATAATACCATCACCAGTGTTTAAGGATTGTTCGAATTTCATCTAAGTTAGCTACAGATTAAAACCTTCAAATTCTAATCAGTAACACCAAGTATCTTGTCCCTGCGGTGGATATACTTCTTGCATGATCATTTCACATGAAACATAAACTTAATTTCCCTGCAGTCTGGCTTGACAGTCTATCAAGTGAAGCATGAGTTTTGATGATATGATATTATACACTTATTTATCTTCTTCAGAGGAAATAACAACACAGCGAGAGATATTACAGCAAGGATCTTCATTTTTAGCTGCTATGATATCAAATTTATTACCCCAATCTAGCATACCAGCTACAGTTGGTAGTTCAAGTTTACCATTATCAACAAGTGCTCCAATTACTTCTGTATTACAGTCTGTGGTAAGTTTAAGTCATACACTATACATTAACCAGTTGTGGGTGTTACAGGTACATGTGGATAACTTTCTGTCTGCCCAGATGTTTTTCTATGAACAAAACTGATAAAACATTTTCTTCTAGTTTAAGCTCTCAACCAGTGCTAAATGTTAGGTATCATTAATCAAGAAACCATTAAAATGGAATGAGAAGAATACCATTGACAGATGATGTTTCTGTGGATTGTTTGAGTGTTAGTCAGGTATATCTGGACCAAATGTGTATTTTTTGAGTTCTGTATAATTTCATATTGTATGATGGTGATATTTATTCATTTGGTTGATATTTTAGGATAACCCAGTTCATGTTACAAATGGTATTTCAACGAATTCATGGACCAAAATGCCAGATCCTATCGGAAAAGAAAGAACAAGTAGTACATCACATAATTCTGTAAGTAATGTCTAGACTAATTAAATTGCTTATAACTATTAGTTTATAAATTTAGATAATTTAAAATTTCTGAAGTTTTCCGTTCTTATTCTTTATCCTCAGATTTTACCTTCAATTGTTGTATCAGTTTTTAATATATGTACAAGATACACATGCTTCTGTGATATATTGACTGGGGATTATATGAGTAATTTTATCTACTCTCTAAAAAATGAGTTTAACAAGTTGTGAGTTGATAGGGAGGAAGACGTTAATACTCTATAATCATTGTGGAGAAAAAGAGTGAATGCAAAGTCATTGAAGTAAATTTTAAGGCACGTCCCACTCTTGTAATGAATTTCAGATTATTAGTACTAATAGTATATCAAGTTTCGATAGCAATAATACTATTGGCTCACTACCTGAGCCGATTGGAAAGGGTCGTTCCAACAGTACGTCTAGCAGTATTACCTCCAGTGATAGCAGTGGGTTCTACCAGAAAGCTCCTGGATCAGAAAGGGATGATATTAATCAGGTATAACTTGTCTTCCATCTGATTAAATCTGGTTGTCTTTTCTTGCACTACTTAGGTTGATTCCTATTCCAAATTTCTGTCTTTAGTTATATTAATACATTCATTATAAACCCACGAAGTTTGTGTTCTTATTTTCATATTTATTTTTTCGCAATGTGGACAAAAGGTAAATGTTGTCAACTATAGCCTAATGGAGGAAATTGAATTTAAATGAAAATACTGATTAAGAATGGATTATATCTTAGCATCCTACCATGTTAATTTTTAATTAATTCTGTTTTTGTGATAGGTTTATTGTAATATTTATTGTAGATAAAATTAAGGCAACAACTTATAGCAATCGATAATGATGCTACATTAGATGCTACAGAGAAAGCCAGACGTAAACAGAATCTGATGTTGGTACATAACATGGGCAGTGTTAGTTCCAGTGTACCAATATCTAGTACTTCACAAGTGATACCTATAACAACAATAATGTCACCTTTCGCTCCAGCATTTTATCCTCCTAGAGACACAGTGGGTTCTGTAATTGGTATGCTACATTTTTTGCCTCTTCAGTAACAGTCATTAACTTCAAATGTAGACTACTTTGAACGTAATGTTTGAAAGAAAAAGACTTCCATCTGAATTTTTTTTCACATCAAATAGAATTAATCACAATTGAGCATCTACTTAATTTATGTAAATTCCATCCAGGCATGAATCTAATGTTTTAATTTGCTTCCTTCTACTTACTGTGTATGATTAAATAGTATATGAAAAGCTTAATAGATTGAGTTTTTACTAATTTAAAAATGAAGTGTTACTGAGCTGTGCTGATATGAAATATTATTAATGATTGCAGAACAAGCATTAGAAGACATCACATTAGATGATATTGATATCAACAATTTAGATAAAGAAATTGATAATGATACAAACTCTCTAAGTAGTTCTATTAGTGCTGGTCTATCATCAGGTAAGATAATTTTGCTGCTTTTATGTATATTCTGACTAATTGTTGTGTTTAGATTTGATTGTGTTAAGAAAATAATTGCACTATGAATAATTATGAATTTATTTTTTCCTACATTAATGGAAGGAAAAATGTACTTCAGAAATCACGGTTGATGTTTTAACATATTAACATACTTCTTGTAGGGTTTGGTTCGACATCAGTCCCTATAGGAATACCACCATGTCATATACCACGTGGGAGTGTCGGTAGTCTTAGTCAGTCTCCTACATCTCCTTATGGAAGCTTTCCGCACTCCATTCTACCACTACAAACACAGAAAGAGTCAATAAGTGAGGTAAGCTTACCTGGCAATCTGGAAACCCTATTGGTAATTATTTTTTTAAGACATACTCTTTTCTTGTAAACTTTAACTCAGATTCTATGTTACGTTATCTAAAAAAAACCAATTGATATGATGTTAGATGAAATTATTAATCAAGTACTGATTTAAACTAGCATGAAAGGTCATTACTTTTCTGTTTTTCTTTGTGTATGCAGAGTTATCTAGGGCAACACAACCATATGAAGTTTTCTGGTAGTCCATTTGGAGACCTGAATTCAATGTCTCCCAGAAATGGTACAGGAGGCCCGCATTCACCTCTCTATTCACAAAGTGTTACAAATAGTTTGAACAGTAGCCAGAGTAATGATGTACAGAAGCTACAAACAGATGTACAGCTATACAAGACCAAACTTGATCATTGGGAACAGGCATACAATCAGGCTAAAGCTGTAAGTGACAACATAAAGTGTACTTTAAATAATATTTTATTTTTGCTCATTTGAAGAGCTTGTTGCACATGGTATGGTGATGCATCTCATGGCTACATAAGCTTGATTTTGGTCTCTTAATATGATTTTAAGACTGGTTTAAGTTTGAATACAAGGTATGGATATTTATTTCTAGTTAGCTCAGAATGTAACAATTAACAATAGCTATATATAGCTATTTACCGACCATGCAATGTAATGATGAAGTACAATGAAACATATACATTAGATGTATACAATCTAGTCAATAAAAGAAAATACATGTATTATAACGTGTGGTATTAAACACCAAAAATTTACAAAAGTGCTTGTTTTAAAAGATATTTAGTAAAAGACAAAGTTACTGAAAACATTTAAAGCTGTGGACATGTATAGATAAAGAATAACAGCAAACGCATTTTAATTTTTAATATAAATATCATTCAGTTACAGCACTTTATATTGTGCAAGCATACATGATTGGTGTGGTAGACCTATGTAAAATAAGTTTTGTCTGAAATTGTTACTTAAAAGTATTTTTCTAGTTATTTTACTAATGGTTTGGTTTGATTTCTGACAACTTGTTAAATGATTATATGATTTAGATAAGTTATTATTGATCATATTTATTTGTTTTAGGCTTGTGAAGCTTGGAAGAAAGAAGCTGAAGACAGCTCTAGGAAAATGAAGACAATAGAAGATGAAAAAATGACTATGGTTAAACAAAGAGATGAGGTTAGAAATTGTTTTCAGATCTCACCCATTTGTTAGTTTTATTCTTTTCCTACAGAACTTGTTTAGGGGGTAACTTACAAATTCTCATTATGTTGACTTTAAACTTGAAGCATAAGTTGTTTACTGTCTTGATGTCTAAATTGATGTCTTCTGCCTAGCTTTTAAAATTTACTTTTGACCCAAAAGTTCAAAATCATATTACTCAAAATCACATTTTTCTTGCATTTTTTTGGACTGAATAAGAGAACCTTAACAGGGATTTTTGTTAAAAAAGGGAATGAGTGCTAGTTTGTTTTACTTTTGTTTTGCTGTGTGTACAATATTAAAACAGAGTTACAGCACAAACAAACGTTTATTCAGTCTTATTACAGTTTTGTTATTGAACTACAATGAAATATTATCTTTTATAAATCTTCATTGATAGCTTCTTTCTGACGTCTTGATAAATTGACCAGTTATTAGTTGTTCACCTTGCTTACAGTTGATCTTGTACTGATGGCTTGTTACTGCTCATGTTTATTGTTACACATCAATAGTTTCTTGTATGGCTATTTACTGTTACAGGCACTCAATCAGTATAAGAAATTAAAAGTTGAAGCAACATCTTTGAAATCTGTGACTAATGCTCTACGTTCTTCTCAAGCAAATAGCGAACTTGATGCCTTGATGTTACCGCAGTTACGACAATTACAACAACAACTTAGAACAGATCTAGAAAAAGTTGAGCAGGTATGGTTCACTAACCTGTAATGTCTTACATTTTTTGTCAGACCTCCATATTAATGATCAACTTGTAATTCATTCTGCTGAACATCAGTTCTCTTTACTCAAACCCAGTAGTAATTAATTTACTTAGAACGATGTTTTACATTTTTATTTCATTATAGTAGAATTCTTTGTAAGAAAATATTTGCTTTTTAGTAAAGATAACTGATCCTACCTCTGTAATTTTGTGAAGGAATTGATTTTCCATGTTGTTTTGATATATGTTACATATGACTTCATTTTTGCTGATATTAATCTTCCACATAGAAATAAATGTAGCAAGAACACAATAAAAGTTATGGTTGCAAATTAACGTTAAATTTATTAAGTTATAGTTTTAATTGAATTCAGAATTTTGAAAAATTCTAATAATTTCATGTTTGATTAATTTTCTTGCAGGTAATTTACAAGCAGTCAGCAGTGAAATGTGTTATATGTCAAGAAAAGAATCGAAGTATAGCGACATCACCATGCAATCATTGTGTGATGTGTGAGACTTGCGCTCCCTCTAAGTCGGAATGTCCCTTGTGTAGATCCCAGATAGTTCAAAGAGGGACTGTTAGCTATCATTTGTAATGATAGTATTTCGTAGGGTTTATGAACAATTCAAATTAGACTTTTAACAAATTTGGTTACCATCAGAAAGCAGGTAGCTTTACTTTCTTGAAGAAAGATACAGATTTAGTTTATTTCTTGAAATAATTTTTTAAAAATATGTTTAAACAATTTGATAGGATTTATGAATACTGTGTACATTCTGTGCATAATGTATGGTGAAAACATTGTATGGATTCTGTATTGTTTTTAACTTGCAATTGATAAAGTTTTCATTTGTTATATTTTGTTATTTGTTTTTGATCACCTTTTGTTTGTATATCATTTACTAGTATAGTATATTTTCACTTTAATGTGAACTTTGAACTTTTGAAGACAACTAGTATGTCCTGAATGTTTTGATTATGTTGTTTTAACATTAGTAGCATAATTTTTATACTGAATAGCCCATTGTTCTGGTTTATTAGTTTACTACATCAGTTTTCAACTACTGTTAGAAAGAAAAAAATTGAAGATTTCTACTTGGTGAAATCATTGATGTTTGATCAGAATTTATTTTGATAAATGGAACAAGTATTGAAACACTGCTAATCTATTTGTCACCTGTTTTAGTTTGCTGGTGTAGACTGAACATTTTAGTTGTTCTTTTTTTACTGCAAATTGCATCATTTACTTTGAAGAGAAATGGTTTTTTTTGTTTGTAGAAGTTTGTGAAAACTTAATGAGTTGGTAGGTGATTGTAGTGTGTATAACTTTCTGGAGAACTGTTACAATGATATTGTTGGTATGATTATATACATTGATTTATTGACATGTTTGACTTTGATAAGTCATCCTAATTGGATATTGATGATGTAATTATTGGATGTAAACTGTTGATCATTGTTTTTGCTGTGCACTTAACTAATATTCCATTTCATTAGATCACACAATTCACATAATTGTAGAAATTAATGTATTCCTGATTTACTTAAATACTTAATTAACTGTTCATCTATTCACTTGTTTTCAGATGCACTCACATTTGTTTTGGCTTCTTATATGTTTACAAGAAGTTTGCCATATTTTATTTGTTAATTCTTTGTCAAATTGACTCTCTACTGTTAATGTATTCTCTTTTACTGTCATGTGTGCTATTTGACTTTACATTCATTTTTCACTTAGATAATGTGTGTTCAATATCTTTGATTTACATTTCTTTTTTAACTTACAATTGCAAAATTATTCTGTTTAGTAATAATGCTGTTTGTTACTGTATTCTCACACGATGTCCCACTTTGTTGTGATAAATTTCTGTTGTTAGAAATATGCACATTTTTATTACTCTGAAGTATTTATGAACTGAATATTAAGCATGAAGCTGCTAATACATCCAGTGCTTTCTCTATAAGATTTAAGATTGAAAAGTGTATGTTCAATTTAGGACCTTGTTTAAGCTACTTATCTCTGCTTTAAAATATTAAATCTGCATGAATTTTATAAAACATTTTATGTGTATGAAACTGCACTAATTATCACAATGTATAGGATTACGTAGCATAGAAGATTTAAAAGCTTATCATGTTGATAATTTAAAGCAGGGTGTGTGATATGACATGTTTAGAAATCTATATTCTCTAGTATTATTGCATTTCTCATTTAAATATATGTATATATGATAGGCATTGTGTTACTGAACATAGTGAAGATTACTATTGTTATCACTAATTGATAATTAACAACTTAGTTGTTGGTGGAAAACTGAGTTTAAGAATCTCATAAACATGTATATATATCATGGCTATTATAAGGTTAATCTCATTCTTGGATCATGATTTTATATTTTTTGGATTTGATCATTTCTTGATTGATTAAGATTGAAGGATGCTAGTGTTCCACAATTGTTAATACAATTCTTTCTGATCATCCTTCATAAGACGTTGGCATAGACTTCATAAACATGTGCATATTCTCTTGTTTTGTAACCAGGAATTAATTATTGTAAGGGAAAGCACTTTGAATCACAGAAATTATCAGAAAGAACAGAAGTTTATCTCTGCTTCTGTCAGTTTTGATTTGAATTTGGAAAAAGCTATTCTTTGTATTTGTTGGGAGCAATTACTAAATTTGAAATGTTCAGTTCTTGGTGCAAGTGTATTCACAGGTTGAGCATGTTTAGAATAGTGACAGGATATTACACTGGCACTGTTAGAGTCTTCAGTATTTTAATGGACTTTCATAGTTGAATTGATAACATGTATTATATATCGTAATGGTATGTCTGATACAGCCGCAGGTCGGCTGTTGTTTATCAATAATTTGATTACAATGTACGTAAATCATGGACCAGTCACGTCTTGATAGTTAGTGCAATAATTGTTCTGTATATTGAAAGTTATGAGACTCGGGCATGTGAGATGTAAGTGGGTATCTTACCAGGTCTGTCCTTCATTTTATCGTAAATTTTTCTAATGTAATTTTTTGTTGGAGTTAAGACAATGTAAATCATAACTTAAAAACTTACACACCGAACAGTTTTTAAGGTGGTAATATGACATTAGGGAAATTGCCGTCTTATTGTATTCGTGAAGTTAACTTTTGTATAGAGGGGAATTGATGATATTTTTGTTTGTATTTTAAGGTTATCTGCAAGAAATTTTGTGAAGCACTTCAGTGTCATTCTTCGTGTTAAATGGGTCATTACTATTTTTGTGAGATGCAAGATTGTCTTTGTCAAGAATCAGTTATTTCCTTGTAGTCTCTTACATTTTGGATTTAAATGATCTCGTTTGTACTATAATTCTGTAGTCTTGTGTGGTTGACATTTAAACAAATTATTTGGTTTGTTTGTTCTTATCTGTAAATTCATATGATAAATACATACTGGATTTGAACTGACCATTCAGTTATGTCAGTACAGTGGCTCCATTTATATGTACAATAAAATTTTCTACTTTCATGAAGAGGATTAAAGAGTAATTCCCTTTATTGGATTAGTCTCTCTGTTTAAAGAATGAACACCTTTTGACATGAGAATAGCATTTTACTGTTCTATTCTAGGTCTTTGGTTGAGTACTAGATATGATAGTGTTATACTGTGACCTGCTATTGAATTATCTGCATTTTCCATTTGTTCCCATGAATTTACAGATAAGAATGTTTTAACCATTGAGTGGATACATGATAATCAGTTCATTATCAAATATTGTCAGTTCATTCATTATGTGAATATATCGCTCAGGTTGTGAATGAAGTTAGTCGATCAAAATAGATTGTTTCTTCTATTTTATTGTCATAAACTATTTTTGTACATCAGTATGCAAGTTTGATGCCACATATTATATTGTGTATCACTGAGGTTGTCTCATAGATATAGTTTTAAAGCAGATATAGTGTTAAGAGATTTTATAGTTTGGCTTTTACAATAGTTAGTTGAAACTTCATGAATTTCCTGGAATTGAACATCTTGAACTTGTGGCCTGCAGGTTTAATAAGTGTTAATAATACCCCTTTGCTTACTATTGATAATAGGCTATTATCATGCAATTATTAGACTTGTTCCTAGGAATGAATATTAGTTTCATGTTGAGCCATTCAGTAGAATATTTATTTCAATTACCTGTTTGATATATGACTAGTACTACTTTAGTAATTTAAGCCTCACTGGGTAATGTTATTTTCATAGTCTTAGTTATTTTAAAGGTAATTCTATGAATTTTACTTTCCAATAGTTTTGATCAAGCAAATAGATGACTGCTACGGATTGCAGTGATAAATGGAAGAAAAATGATGTCTATGAGAGAACTTTGCTATCATTATGTCTCAGGTACTCTGTGTCGTACTGTGTCCATGTTTTCATCAGGGTGTTATATGTTCTCATTTTTTTCAAACTATGATATCACAGTGTAAAATGATGAATACATTTTGTTGAAGAAAAAAAGATTAATTAGATTTAGGAATCTGTTTGCCTTATAATTGAACAATGTTTAGAATTCTGAACTATTTTACCTTGAACAATATTTTGCAATTCGGAAGAATAATTCAGCAATTGTAGCTATTAGATGGGTTATTATGATCACATTAACCAGCTCTGATAGTTGATACAAAATCATGCAAGGTGGTTGATGGGTGACAAAATATTTGATAAGATTGGAAAGCTGAGTAAATCCAGTTTCTGTCATTTGTTTTCTTTAGTCTTTTTCATAGTGCTGCATTTTACTGAGTAAATGTAACATCATGTTTTTGACCATTTGGATATGTGAAAAAAATTGTAAATTGTTATATGAAATGATTTTATCTTTGCATTAAAAGAGTGTATAATTTCTTAATGACATAAGATGCATAGAATTCCTATTATGGGATTTATGTTGTGCAAATATTTCTGTTGGTAGTACTGTAATATATTTCAACACATTTATTCAAGAACATGAGAATAAGTCTAACCATAAAACTACCAATCATTGATCGCAATACGCCGCTACATTGTTGCTAAAAATGATACATTTTGGCCTATGTATAATTCAACATCTATAGATTAGGACAAAGTAAGTAATCCAGATGCACAATGTTTTCATATCTCTTTGTAAATTTTATCTTGTTTAGGATTTATATATAAGAAAATATATCTCCCTGGCTTAGTTGTTTAGAAGTAGGAAATCTTAGGCGACATGTATATGTGTTAAAGACAAGCACAAGTATCATCAGGATTAAATCTTTATCACCATTTTAGTGTTTTAAAATCACTCATTAGTTTTTATTTCAAAAAAGTTTTTTTAAGAATACTTGGTTTTATGCAGACATTGTGGAAAAGTTAGTCTGGTTAGAGAAAGTGAAGCATTTTTTGTTGCTTGATGCTTATTTGACTGACCTGGAATTTATTGATTCAAACATAAGATGCTCTTTAAGCTTTGGTCATTATTTTCTGAAGTGATCATTGCTGACTTTTGTTTATAGGCACATTATATAATACCGTGGGGTATTCTATGATCAGACTGGTTTCACATTCATACATGTAGTAGAATTACTATTATTAATATATATTATCAGCCTTGTTGGATCACATGAACTGAAGTTAATACTGGCAGAGAAGACTTATATAATGTGTGTTTGATTTTATTGCAGATGGTACCCGTTGTGAAAATCAAATAAAAAATTGAAGAATTTCATTCTTAGTTTGTTTTTCATTTCGATGCTCTGTAAATACTGGGACATTTTCAGATTGTATTGATACTGGTACTGATTTTTGATCCATTTTGGAGATGGAATTTTAGTACAGGTATTGAACCATTGTTTTGGTAATGACAGATGAGGTTTTTCCTTTGTCACACCAGTGCACGTTTGGTTTGGACAATGGTTGCTACCAAAAAATAAATAGAAATTTTCCCCAAAAAGGGCCCGAAGAAGGTAAAAAGTGATCATAACAACAAAGCTGTATAAAGCAGCATCTTTTTTATACATCCATTTTGAGAGAATACTGTATGAAAACACATGGTGGGCACAACAGTTGTCTGCTTTTTAAATATTACATGTGTGTGTACAAGCAACCTTTGCTGTTAGCATGCTGTGTGTAGCCAAATCTTGTCACAATGTTATTCTCATACATTTCTGATTATCTTATTTACCAAAAAATGTTAAGCCCAAACCTTCAACATATTTGACGCAATAACAGCTTATTGCTGAAAAAACGTGGCTGACAAATTGGTGCGATTGGGTATTGACACAGGGAAACCAATCACGATCCGGTCCGCCACAGTGTTAAGGTACTTTCAGTGTTTATATATAGGCAACTGTTTATATATGTGCTTTGTACAGGTTTATGATCTGCATATCAATAATAACCAATAAATTTCAAAAGACCTGAAAACTTAAAAGAATTGACCAAATGTCATCATACAATTTATCATGATACCAGCACAAAATATATCTGTTGGATTTATGACATCAAAATGGTTCTTGATTTTGTGGCTGATTTATTGTTCATACTTTTGTCAACATAAATTTTAATGTTCTTTATGTATTTTTTGGACAAAAAATGGGATCCTGTATTGAAATTAATTTTAACCTGTAAGGCTTTCCAACATTATATAAATAGTAAACATTATCGCCTCTGTAAAACACCAAGAATGAGTTATGTATGACAAACAAGATTTATTGTACACATGTAGGTATATTCATGAGTTTGGTACAATTTCTTTCAAAAAACATTGACCCTGTTCTTTGAAATGTTATAAACAGTAAATCAAGACACCAGTATTAATAGCAAATAACTTGTATATGTTTTAAGTAGATATTGGATTTTATAATGAGGTGTGTCATTAATACAAGTATTATATACATCTGCAGGTATTGTTCCATTGTAATTACATTGTGTTGAACTTTGGTAATGTGACTCAAACAATACTAAATATTAACTTACCAAGTGAGAAATTTCTGAAAAAATCTTTTTTAGCTAGTTTTGAACTCCAAACTTTTGCTTTTAAAAATATATCTTAAATGTTTAATGTCTGCATCTCTGATTGCTAGGAATTCTTTATGAGATATAAACTCTTTTTAAAAACCCCCATTTCACCCAAAACTATGTAATGAAAAATATTGCTTCTGAATATGACCCCTTCCTACTGATATAATTATATACTACATATGACATTCTTTTCATTTTAGTTAATTTTGATTTAAAAACTTTTAGGTGATAACATCAGTGACTTGCTGCCAAACTTCATAGGATGATCCCTGTTATCACCTGACAGCCCCTAGAGTTTAAAGTACTAATTCAAAGTAAAGATCTTTGTAGAATTATTTTCTTTAACTTCATTCCAAGTTATGTTACTTAATACGTCAATCTTCCGCAAACTTTTTCAAATTATTTATGGGCATATTACCTCAGTCAAATTTGATTTACCAGCAAAGTCACAACACACACTCTTGAAATATGGCCCCTGATTCAATAAATAATAATGAAATAGACCTTGTCCACTCTCTAACGTGAACAGTTCCCATCTAATCTTCACCAGATTATTTCGATGGGTGTATTTTATAGCTTTTTACGACCCTTCGTATTTCTTGTTTGTATTTTCATTTCACATCCTGTGTGACCAGCCGGCATTCACCAGCCCCTGTGGGTCAGTGATGTAATTCATGTAACAATTAAATCATATAAAAACATTTAACCCATCCAAAACATTGATACCTGCAGGTTACATTATATGTTACATAATAAAATAAATTAACAAGACTTTCTATAGTATTGCACAAATTTATTTCCAAGATATGTTGATCTCACATGAAGCAACAAATGTCTATCAATGTAACATACTTCAAACATTCACTGAAATCAGAATAACGAGAGTGTATAAATAGCAGTACTCTTGAAAATCCCTTCACAATCTTATATACAAACATTTTGATAATAAAGGGAAGTAAGTGCAGAATAGATTTTAGGAGGAATTAAGCAATCTAAGAAATGACTGCTAAGCAAGCATGATTGATAAGATGGGTTTAACATAAGATAGAATGATTTTTGTATAGTTCAATACTTTCCTCAACGGACGTCCTTTTGAATTCTGGATTCTAAATGTATAAATAAGCATTTAGTAAACAGAGATAAATGATCAGGAATATAGCACAATACAACAGGAGTATAGACTTGTACATCAGACATCTTTTTATTGGCATATTGTAATGATTTCTAGTATATATTTATGAATAAATTAAAAGGATAATCTTTGATGAGGAAACTAAAATGATACGCAGCTAAGCTACAGAACATACTAACACTGATTATATGACTAATTGAGTCATTCATACAGTAAGCACCATTAAGCAAACAAACTCAGATCTAGAGGTAAAAACAATACTAATCATACTGATACGTATCAGTATGTATGACTATAATTGCATAATATTGCAGATACGGATATAATCATCACATGAGTGACACTATTTTAGGATGATTAAAATAGTTCTGACCAGATTAAATTAGAGAACAAAAATTAAATTAACAAAATTATAATCACACCTACCCTAATTAATAAGTAAATGAAATTAAAACAAAATACATGTGAGTTTATGATACCTATATTACTATCAGATACAGCCAGTTTATAAACATATAATTACTATCAAATTAGCTAAACAAGGACCAATGCTTATCAGGAATTTGTGGAGATTAACATTTTCATACATAAATGATCAAGAATATGTCTGCTTTATTGCAATCAACTGTTATGTCACTTATTGCAGACTGATAATAAATGTTAGTATAGATACAGTCAGATTATGTTCTAGTATTTCACGTTTATGCTATACTAAGATAAAAGACATATAACAACTATCTACTCCATCAGAGGACATGACAACACTACATATGACATCATTCATTATAATAGCACCAGTGTTCAGAATGGACTTCAAACAACAACAAAAAACAAACAAAGAAACAGTACTCATCAATAATCATATTATTTTGTTCATTATAAAACTTAATATTGAATATCAAATACAGTCAAACCTGTGTTTGAGACCACCTCCTAGTAAAGACCACCCTGTGAATAAAGGCCATTCTTTGAAAAATGAGCATTGATAATTTAGACTAAACTGACCTCTGAATAAAGGCCACATTTTATCTTTCCCAAGGGTGGCTTTTGTTCACAGGTTTGACTGCAATTATATTACAACAGATTTTAACGGGTACTTTTTTTCTCCAGGTGGAGTTCAGTAGAAATACCATATACCATTGTTTGTTCAAACAAAGCTGAATAAATGCCATTTTGTTTTATACATGGACTTCCTGTAAAATACATAAAACAAACATGGCATGTACATGAATGGAGATCATTAACAGGTGTTACTATGACAACACAGCATTTACATCTAGGCATCATTTTGTACAGTAGAATAATACAATGTTAAGATGAACAGATGTCTCTCATATGCTTGCTGCCCCTACATTTTGGTGTATATCATAATATAAGATGGTACATGGAAGTAGTTAAACATTTGAGCAAAACAACAAAATACTGAGAGCAAGAATCACCAGGTCAAGCTCATGCAAGAGACTTTGTAAGTCATTCACATGGGTAACTAATATAACAAACAGTATTATAATCAATACTAGTTCATGTTTACATATTATTATTACCTTTACATCAATAAACATGTAATACTTATACACAAATAAAATTTACCAGTTATAAATAAAACTGTGTATTGTATAGCATACATAAAGTTGAATATACATCAAGCTTGGTTATGCCGGACAGGATTCTCAGTACATAAGTCAGTATATTTATCACAGTATTGTAAAAAAGTCCAGCAGTAATTACACCACTATTCATACAAACGCCATCAATCTAAAATGACTTTTTCCAATGAAATCTGGTATAATACCTTGTAAAGTATATTCAGAATATAAGCAACCAACCATAGGTTATATTTTTAAGCCAACAAAACATTTCTAAACTTGAGTAAACAATGAAAATCTTTCAGAATACATTTAAGAAACAAAACCTCTTCTTCATTATTCATTTAAAATTTATTACACATCAATAATTAGATACTCATTAGCATAATCACAATTGATTGGATGAAAACACAAATCAAAACATGTAAGTCACTATGGAGACCTGGATAAGTAGACTGGTTACAAGTCACTCCATTTCTGTTTTCATATCATAAGAAATGAACCAGTCCGAGAATTGTTCATGTCAATTTCATTCTGAGGTATTTTTATACATTCGGAACAAAGAAATCAGACTTGTGGATTAATTGGCAGGTACATCAACACATAATATAGGAGATATCTGACGTGTGTGTTCAGCTATGGCAACCAACAATGGCACATCACTTCTATGAAACCTAGAACATAAACAGAGCGAATTATCAAATATAATGATCCCTTTGATACAGTCTAAGAATGTAAATAGACAGTGCTGATATAAGTCAATCTTTTGTACAAAGCATTCTATCTTGTTAGTGAGTATCAGATAACTGATAGTTTTTTTGCTCAGACTCATATCATCCTAAAATTGAGACATTTTACATAGACATATGTTGAAATAACATTGTTGATCAGTTTCTAAACCAGTCATAAACATTACTATTGTTTTCTTTACATATCAATTTGTTTCTTACATATCAATATTATGAAAATGAAAACACCTTACTACAAACAGACTATAAGGACACATGTATTTAAGGGTATAATGAATATCATATATATACAAACCCAAACATGTTGTACAGTTCTGTTAGTTTCTTGTTTTTCAAACATTCAGCCATCATTTTACTTTTAAAGTAAATTTCTTGCAATCGATCTTCGAGATGCATAACACACTGAAAGAAAAATACGAAATATATGTAAATATAAAATATACATGTAGATAAATATACACAAACATAAAAGCATACAAACAATTAACCTAAAATACTATATCATTATCAAATGACAAATATTTTGAAACAGAATAAACTATAAAACGCTTTTCTCTAAAGCTCTTTGGTTTACAATGCCTTCCAAGTTTGATGTGTTTGAACAACAACAGCAGCAGCATGATTTTTTCCCACTGTACGATTAAACTACGAATTTAACCTCTCTAGAGCAACAACCTCTCCATAACAACATAACTCCCAAAGGGTGTTGCTGTGGAGTGGTTGCACTGTAATAGTGAACAGGTTCAGACTTAATACTTACAAATTCTGGACTCATCTTCAGTTTAGCCATACTGACCACAGATTCAAAACACTTGTTGATGAGTTGTGACGGACTGCAGGGGCACGGGTCTGAGTTCTTATCAAGGTTCTGACTACTATATTCACTGACCGTCCTGTAATATAGCCATCAAAGGTATTTAAAAACAAACGTTACTGAAATGAAACATGATTTTAAGACCACATTTGGGACCCACAAAAGTGGTCTATATTGAGATGGTCCCTTCATCAAGTTTGATTATAGAGAAAATATTGAAAATTGGACCAAAAAAAATGTGATCATAACAATGAGGTAGTTGTATTTTGAAATGGTCCCTATGTAGAGTTTTCATGTTTATATTATTCTAGTTAAAATACAATGTGATCAACTTCAAGACTTATTGTATATGGTTTCCATAGCAACTTGAAATCCAGACCCGAGACGTAAGTTTTATTATACTACTTACATATTGTCAGTATCAGCTACAATACAAACAGCTTCAGCGATAGGCTCATCTAATACAGAGTACTGAAATATACATCATCATACATTGTAGAGTAATATAACATATATAATATATTAACATACCCGTAACAACTATATTTCTTATAAAAAATTTTGTCATCAATTATTTACCAGTGACCACTTATCTCAAATACTGTAGGGGCATGATAGGAAGAAGGATTGTAATCTGTGAATGAAGAAGTTTATGAAGTCATACAATATTATACAACAGAGAAAGAGCTTTGTTAACAGTAAAATTATTTTATTCCACTTACTTGCAATGCCATTCTGAGATCAGCAATGATTTTATCCTTGCAATTTTTATCGGAGGTACCATGAAGCACAAAGTCTGACATGTAATGGTCAGAATAATCTCCTAACAACGATCGTCCAAAATTTTTATTGAATTCTTTCTGGCTGCAACAACTTATCTCAGGACTTAACCTGAAGAATAAAACCAAATATTTATACTACAGAGTAGACCAGCACCACAATTTTGTTTATAATTTAAAACAATACATAACACATCAACAAAGTGTATCTAAAATGTTTATAATATATATTTAAATCTATTCATACAAAGACATTAATTTTGAAAACAAAAATGAACTGACAGGAAGATCACTTACACAGGAAGTGGCAGTTCATGACAGAAAGATCGTGGATCACAGAAGTCGAAGTCTATGCTACTTGTTGATGAAATATGTCTTCTCTTATACAATTCTGTAGGTGTAACTGGCCTGAAAATATCAATATGGAAACATATCTAATTACACATTTATTAATAATTTAATAAATAAATATTATTACTACCTTTTTATATTTTGCAATAATATCAAGTCATATAATCCACATTATTTGACAACCTGACTCAATACATAATGCACTTTTTATATCGGTAATTCTTCAATTAACTTAGAATTTTTTTCTCTGAGGAAAAATTCAAACAAACTGTTCAGATTCATTACAAATTGATCTCTCAAAAAACAATTAAACGACACTCACCGGCATCTTCCAGGAAAGTTTTTGGACTCAGAAACTTGTCGGGATAGAGATGATCTTCTAAATTTGTATGTTTGATCCAGTGATCCTACTCTGACCCTGTGGGAATCCCCTTTTCCCTGACTAGGGGCTGTAAGGTCTGGCAATGAAGGAGCCTTGCAGTTATCTTGTTTTAAGGTGCACTTTCTTGGTAAATCTACAACTCTATCTTTTTCATCGATTTCATCAATAGTTTTAGTTTCAATACCTTCATCTTCAAAGTATTCATTAAACATACTATTACTTCCTTTCTTCACAAATACAGCTTTCATTTCTTCATGAGTTAGCACCTTATCAGCATTGTGAGGAATATTAATATCGTATCCAATGACAGACAACTTAGGTCTTTCAATATCTTTAGTTCTTATATCTACTGATTTACGAATATGTTCCACTTTTTCGGTTTTTGCATCTTCAATAATATCAACCATAGATAATTTACATTCCTTTAATTCCTGAGGAACAGTTTCATTCTTAGAGTCCAACTGAGATTCATTACTTGGAATTTTCAATGTTAGTTTCAATGTATCTTTCTTCTTCTGGATTTTCTCTTTTCTATCAGCATCGGACTCTTTATCTGGAGGATCGGTAGAATTGGTTAGACCTACTTCTTCATTCATTGCACAGAGACAGAAATCTGAGGACACATAGAATACACTGTTTCCAACTTTATTTTCTTCAACATTCTGGAAATATCTATTTCTTTTACAAGCTTCACATACTGCAGAGTGTTCCACATTCTGTTCCCGTACAGAATTATTACTGTTACAATCCATATCGGAACCGCCAGACTTTTTATCACTAAGTAAAGAATCTAGCCTCATGGATTGAAATGAAACTGTATCTGACTTTTCTGTACCACAGAGTTCATCAAATTTGAATTTTTCGTCACTGTTTACTGGTGTAGGACTAGAAAGCCCAAATGTTCTGTCTGATTCATTGACAGGTGTTGGTGTACCAAGACCTAACATTTTATCACCATCGTTAGGACTCTCTAAGGAGAAGTTAAGATTTTGGAGGTACGTTTCCAGGCAACCGGTTTCAGTTGTTTCCAATATATCACTGCAGCGTATGAAATAACTGAGAACATACAGAATTTTACGTACAATGTCAGCTTTTTTACCAACTATTATAGTTCTTGACAATTTGAGAGGAAAACCTATAGCACCATACAAATCACTGAAAAAAAATGAATTCACATATAATACAATAACTAAGGAACATGCACATAAATTCTCCACACAATGACAAAACTTCAATACAATGATTTTTTATTATCTATCCACATAGCTTTGTTTTAAAAAACATCAGAAAATCACTGATTTACATCATCATAATAAATTCAACAAAGCAGTAATCAGAAAATGATTTTCATTATCATAATGTACAAAACTTGTTTCTAAGTCAATGATATATATATTCATCCAATGAACTGACTTTCCTTAACAGACATTAAAACAATGTAGATGATTAATTTCACTAGGTGACAAATAATCTTACATTTAATCACAATAACGTAATTTCTACATACCCAAGTTGAGCCCAGAGTGGATTATAAGGATGTGACTTTGCTAGGGAGTTTACCCACTTAGCCGAATGTTTGTCCAGATAGGTGGCTGATGGTGACCCACCAGCGGGAACCACTGTAGGGATCCAGGCAAGATGGTGGGTAAGTACTGCAGTCACTAAGGTACTCATAAAACTACAAAAATATAGTAAATGAAATACATCATAATAAAAGCGTGTGTATCTATATGTGTCAATACACTAGGGAAAATCATGCACGATGTTAGCGAGGTCAATCCTAATTAATCCCGCATTGATTTTTATTTATTTTTACAGTGATGTAATTATGTAGACATCATGAAAAGCAACAAATGAGCGAAAATCCTTTGACTTTTAAAGACAGCATAAAATAATATTAAAAAGAGAAAAGGTTTTTGTTCAACAATATGAAAATAGAAACATTACATTATTGTACTCCGTATTTTTTAAAAAAAGTATACCGATATCTATAGTTCACATAAAAAAGATGACAGGAAAATAAATCTTAAAAATCAATATTAACAATTCTAAGAAAAACTTACAAATTTGTATTCTTGTTGTCAAACTTGGTAACCAAGGTAACAAATTCCTTCAAGAAATTATCACAGAGAACATATCGGTAATTACTGAACGCCATCATATTGAGCCAGACTGGTTCTGAAAGACGAGGTGCTGTATACAAGTCACCTATACCTCTCTTGAATGCTCCAAATGACTGAAATAAAACAAGAGAACTATCATTAAATCAGAATCTTTCCAAAATATAATAAAAATGTTTGGCTAAAATTAATCATTAAGACAAATTATCTTAATAACACTAATTAACTCTTTATCAAAACCGTCAGTGTTTTGACAGCAATATGGTACTTAACTGCCAACCAATAATAACCGTATAGTTAGATAAAGTTGCATTAAAAATGATGTCAAACGTGCCTAATGAGCATTCCTGTATTAAAACATCTATACAATACTTATTAGATGTACATGACAAATAAAAAAAGAATGATTAAAAGAATACAGACACCAGCAATTGTATATAATGACCTGAAGTTACGTAACTATGGAAACATAGCAGAATTAAGATGGATACTTCTCTCTACTTACCTCAATAAGTCCTGAAAGATACACATGTTTATTTCCTGAGTAGTAAGCTTTCTCTATGTTATTTCTAAGTTGCTCCAGATGGCTTTCAAACAATGCAATATGGGAGAAGAAAAAAGTCTCAAATAGTCTGAAATGAATAAAAAAAATTGGATGAAAAAATATCTCCCATTACTAAAAAAAATTCAAAGAAAACTAACAATTTCCAAAGAGAATAACAACAAATGACATTAAAAGTACCTAATTTATCATATTTGAACTAATAATGAAATTAAGTCAGTAGGACAGAAACCTCAGTATCTGAAACATGAGAGTACAAAATCAACTTCTGCAAAATCACAATATCACTTCAAAATAATTAATTTGATATTTTTTTCTAACAAGTCAGGATTAACAAAACACAAACCTATTGGCATCTTCATTCTGTTCATCTATCGTGCTAAAAAGTATACCAAGAGCCATCTTACACTTTCTGGAGCGACTTGGAGAAACCAACTGAAAAATTCATAAAATTAATATTGACAAGTTAATTTTTATTGAGAAAACGTAGGAGTAAGATCATTCACATTGAAAGATGGTTTCCTATCTTTAACCTTCTGCCTTAAATATTTAGAAAAACAAGAGCTCTACAGAGCGGCGCCAATGCTCGTCTGTTTCAAATCATTCTATTTAATAAGCAATTTTGACCAAAATTCTAAGTTAAAAAGGGACATAACTCCAAAAATATAGCTTTCAGAATAATGCCCCTGTCAAAACAGATGAGCTAAAAATCTTACCTCAGCCATATCTTGCTGACTTCTTCTACGTCCAGACAAACATGATTCCAGTGAGAAGTATTGACCTCTATTAAGTCTTCTATCTCTGTTTAAACTGTTACATCCGCTACTGCTGCTACCAGGGGATGGATAGGTAGCATGAAAACTTCCACTGGAGTTCACTGTAAACAAACATTGATATTCATTTCAATAGAAGAAAAACTTCTGCGATTATTCACTCTATAAGCCTTTGCATTTATTTTTTTAATAAATGTATTCTACTTGTAGCTCAAGTCACAGAAAGCTGCCCAAAGATATTAGAATTGTAAGCATTTCATAAATTCTTGGAGACTATTGGAGACTTGTGACTATTCCAATAATTAGACCATGCAATAGACAAGAAAGCAACTTTTGCTATCAATCTAAATATGAAAAAACTTAGTCATACAGGCATGGATCAACATAAATACATATGTCACAAACTTACATGAACCTAGTCCACTCTCCTCATCAATTAGATCTACACTTCTCATCAACCAACGTGGTGATGGTGACGGTACATCTACAGGTACACTTTGTGCTGGAAGATAGGATACATTTTCATAAATAATTAACAATTTTAATGTAAACTTATAAGGACAGACATATTAATGTAATGTAGTAAAGGTAACAAATTTTTACAGCGGCATTCTCTTAATCAAAATCATTATGATAATGTTTATTTTAAACTTGTCAAGTGATACAAAATAATGCGCATACTGCCTGTCCTAAAGTTTGCATAGAAAAACAAAAAAAATGAGATCAAAACTTGCAAACAATGATAACAGTACTTACCTATTCCATTACGGCTATCTTGAGAGATCGGTCGAGGCATTGACAAATCTGGTGCACTTGAGAAATCTTCATCCCTGAATTGTATACAGAATTCTCATTAGGACTAGCATATGATTGTTTATACAAACAAGGAAGAATAGAACATCATGATTAAGTTACATCTTTTCAAGTACTCTGGTACTTACATTATACATCTCAATGTGTGTTTTACAATACATACATAAAGAAAATGGGCTGAAAACTTGACAGTCAATTGATAAACACCATAGAGTTCTGTTTGTTAGCACTAATTATATAGAATCATATAATATGTAAACAATATAGAATGCAGTTTTTAATACAGGGATTTCATTTGACCCTTAAAACAGCATTTTGTCTATTGAAATCATAACTATAAAGCTTTTGACTATTGAGAATTTGTACCAAAGAAAATTAAAAGGAAATTTTGTTGACTCTTCAACTTATCATCAGTCAAGGGTCATTTTTGACCCTCAACTTATCTCATCTAGTGAAAATTCTGTAATATCAAACCATACTGATTTACAGGTAACTTATTTTTCACATTTACTTAGTGTAAAACTTAAACGTTTAATTTTATCATCCAGATTAACATCACAAATAAAAATAAATCACAGTTTAGATGTGAGATAATGTTTTCTACAACTCCTGTTAAGACATGTTTTAATCTATACTCACGTAACAGAGTAACGTTTTGGTTTCTCTGGTATAAAAACTTTTGTTAGAATTAATTCAGCAGGAGACCTGGAAAAATAAGTGAAAAAAAAATTAAAACATGAGGGAACTCGGTAAAAAGACATTCTGTAAATGGTTAACTTCACACTGGTATTTTTACTTGTTATTCTTCAATGTGTATCAGAGAAAAAATATTATGTAGAATACTAATTAACCTTAATTACGTATATAAACCTAACCATTACTTGTTTGCAATAAATATACTAGAGTCACATTCAGTTAAGTGCAATATATAATTTATTGGCTCTGTTAAAATAAAAGCAAAAATTGACATGTATAACAATTATATCACTACTATTATTAACTATACTTACTTTACAACATGAACTTTCAACGATGTTCCCTTGTAAGCTACGCCTTCTGTTCCATACAAAATCTCTTCCAACCTTTTGCCATCTGATCCAGTTTTTGATGGCTGGAAGTACATAATTACACAAAATTGGTACATACTTAACCTTGCATATATAGCAAACCACAATACTACATTTGAATCTAACATCACACCAATGCCAAGGTCATCTGACTACTTTCCAGCTTTAACAGTGGAGGGAAAACCCCACCAGTCTTACCCCTGGGTCAAACCACCAACCTTCCATAAGCTTATGGGACAGCTTCCTCATGGTGAAATTTGGCCCCAGATGGGATTCAAACTAACAGGTGTGAGGGGCTAGTGACAACTAGTCAGACCATAACCACTTGACCATGGAGGCCCAAGCAGAATTATTAACCAGATAAGAGATGTAAGATCACAAAATGAACAATACAAGACATATATGCCAGCAAAACTGGAAACATTATCCAGCAAGCTTTGAGCATTTATAAGTTACATAGCAGAGAATATTGGTCACATGTGCATATGTGCAGACACACACATACAAAAATCATTAGAATAACTGATCATCTCACTACCAGCCATTTCAACAATAAGCAGTCCATCATTCAAGGCATGAATAATAAATCAAATTAAACTTTAAAAAGGATAAAGAAATAATGATGACCTTTCTAAAAATATGTACAAATAGGGTAAACCAAATACTTTCAATAAACCACACCATCACACCATATCATGAGATAAATGTAAATATAAACACAGCTCACAAACAATCATAGCATGACACAAGATACACGAGAACAATGTAATAACAATTCGCTATCACTTTTGTTGTTTTTTGTTAATTAATAAAAAACTGAACAGGGAAATAAAAACAACATAATATAAACCACTATGCATGTTTGTAAATCACTGATTCAGTATCATAGATCAAAATAAGAAACATAAAAGTCACATGTATTATGAAATAACAATACAACAATGATTAAATCAGTACTTTGCAAAAAGTCATATTTGAACAATTGTGAATATGTTATGATGAATAGGCCAACAACAAAAGAAACCATGAAAAAAGTAGTACACACTACTTATTTCATGAAAGGAGGAAGAAGTAACCCATATCTCTGGTGCTGGAAGTGTGATATACACAATTAAATTATTGGGAGAGTTGGGAAGCATTAAAACTAAAGGGCAGAGTAAGAATATATTATCATTTAACTCGTCATCATGGGCATATGAGTACTTACATTAAGTTATGAATCATTTTGTATCACAGAAAGGTAAGACTTTGAAAATTAAAGATAGTGAGAACATTCACATCAATGTAATATATACATACTTAAGATAAACGAACCCATTATCACATGATTAACTACTGATAATTCAATCTTTTATCAACAAATGATCTTGACACTCACACAATGTCTGATAAGAATTATAGTGCCCAGGGGTCAAAAAATAGATACGGTTATTGACTCAAAATAGTATCCAGAAAAAACACTTCCAGTAATAAAGTACAAAATAATTGAACTTTAAAGTATCACTCAGCAATTAAAGAGGATAATCCTTCATGAAAGTCTTCTTGAACTTTGGACATAAACTATCACAATGTGTCATTATAAATGTTTAAACATACAATAAAAATGACAACTCAAATCACTACTTGCCTTAATGTCACTTATTAAAATGTTGAAAAATAAAGTATTCTTGGTGAATGTCCAATTATTTAAATCTAAGTAAGGGTAAATTGCCAATATTCAACACTAGAATTTACAGAAAATACTGCAGCATATCTAAATGGGTTACAATATATGTGATTTTCACAGTCATATCTTTTGACTTAAGATTCGTGGTAAATGTATATAAAGCACAAAATTTGGCAAAAACTTAAGTTGTAAAAAACTTAAGTTAATTGCATTTTAAATGATAAGTCCATCATTTCCTAACAATATAACACTTAACATAGACTAATACATACATACACAAATGTCCTTGTGCAAAATCATTTGACCACAATATAGTTTAAAAAGTAAATGCTTCTGTGAAAAATGATGTCTAGAAATTACCTGATAGTTGTGCATCTTTGTATTTGTGACATTTTTTGGTATTTGTCCTTCAGCAACAACATTCAATTTTGTACCAGGACGGCACCATCTTGAACTCTGAAAAGTAGGACAATAAATACAGTGATGAAAAACTGGCAAAGGGATGGACGAAACAGGTAGTATCTTTCAGAGAATTCTTATGAGTTTCAGGACAATGCAGATCTTTTTTTCAACAATATCTGCATAAATTCAAAATTTAGATCAATGAAAAGTATACTCAGTAAATACATCAGTTCATATAATTTCAAGACTTAAATGACAGGCTAGAAGGTCATCCTTGAAAACCTACCTTTTCATCTTCAGTGACACATTTTGAGTCAAATATTATTCTCCGGCCTTTTCCTTCACTTTCTTGAAACAACACAAGACGGATTGACTTTTCTTCAAATTGTGGCTTCTTCCAGCTACAAAATATATTTTGTAGGCTCACTTATATTACATGATACAAGAAAGAATTCTCTTACTGATACTGTAAACTGGATGTGCGAATAAAATGCATGGACAAATTGAGTCTTCTGGCTTCTAAGGTATTCACAATTGTTTGAATGAAAGTTTTGAAAATTTATACATCTATTAAAATACTACCAAGAATATTTCATAGCTGAATGTGAGAATTTACATCAAGAATATGAACATTTACATATGAGATGGAAACTTATCAAATCTTAGACATTTACCATGAATGAATGTGGATAAATAATTAAGAACAAAAATTCAAAACATAAGAACAGAGTTTTTTCAGCTGGGTATAGAGTAATTCAAGATGTTGTTCAGGATTCTTGGGTCAGCTTAGAGCCACAATATCTTGGTAATTAATTACATCCATGTTTTAGCTCAAAGCAAAATGCAGATGTTGATTGTAATGCTCAGAATAATGATTAAAATACATGTACAAAAAATGTTAGTTAAATATTAAACCTGAACTTTTAAATGATTCAGATTAAAATCAAATAATATAGAGAGAAAATATTTATGTAACACTTCAATACCTTTTGTTATCAAGGAGTATATATTTTTCCTTCAACATTGAAGCAAGAGTTGCCTTAGGTAATACTGATCCATTAATCACAGGCATTTTCATATTGAAAGTTTCAACTGACCACACAAAATCCCATTATATTAAATCCTTCAACATAGATGTGACACATGTACAACAATGTCACCGGGTAATCATACTGAAGTTGGTCACATGATGTTAGTCTTGTGCAGGTTACATGTATAAGCTTCCAAACAAGTTTCCAAGATGAATGTAATTTGTAAACAACACAGTTTTAAACCGTTCAGAACCAAAAATTAATAATAAAACGTAAAATTGATAAGAAACTAAGTACATCACATTAAATGCAATGCAGAACAATATCCACTTAAAGATGTATACATTTACAGTAGCTGGAGGAAGCTGATTATGATATCTCAATTATTATCAGTCCCGTGACTTGATCAATACATGACCAACTCGTGACTTGAGAAACCGAGAGGCGTAGATTATACGTGCCACGATTTCGAGTCACCACTGACTCAAAATAATACTTACTCAGTTTTAGCCTCGCTGTATGATGGTTTTCTACTATTTTGACGGCCGAATTTTCGAGTATTTAGAAACTTTTGAAAAAATGCCATATTGTTTTCATTGACATGCCTCCATTTTTAATCGTCACATGACAATGTACTGTAAACCACTTTGTAACGACGATTTTCATTGGACGATGATTCATTTGGCTGTTGTCCAATATTCTATTTTTGGAAAGCGGAATAACCTACAGTAATCAAAGTACTGAACGACTTTTTTGGAGAAATTTCGCGCGTGTACTTATTTAACAGAAATCCCATGTTAATGTTTCTTGCGGAAATGACCATTGACGCGTATTATAACGCGTAAAGAAGCAAGGCTGGACAATAGCTTTTCAATTATAAATAGCTTTTCAGAGAGTCAAAAATGTTTCCACACTATTTTATGACGCATAGTTACAGATTGGGGGGAGCACCTGTACCTGAAATTTTGAAAGGTTAATAGGCGCAGACATCATGTAATGTAGAGTCCCTGATATTACACATAGTTCCTGGCTCATGATATCATCAATTAAGCAGGAGTAAATATATATTAAACATATTTTTATATGCATGTGACGTATCGTATCGAAATTCAGACAAATTTCATTTTACCAGAGTTCATTTGGGGGCAGTGTAAATTAATGTGTCCGGATACCAGACTTTTGCATAAACTGTTATGTTCCGGGTGATGGGATTGTAGCTGCGCCTGAAATTACTCTTCATAGAGGAGATTCGTAACCAAAATTCACGTGTGACAGCTGAAAAACTGAAAACCTGAAAATAAAAGCTTAGAAATTGACAGCGTCAACTGAGAGACATAATGGCAGAACATGTGGAACATGAGATTGAAGGCATGTTGCCTGAGTTGGAACAAATGGAAAGGGTTGGATTATTCAACAAGAAAGAGATAAGGTCAGACGAATTGATTTGTTTACATTTCATGGGATCAAACAATGTTAAATATCAATGGTTTGCATAGTATTTGAACTATTTTTTTTCTTTATATCCTTATTTTTTGTGTAAAAATACATTTCAGATATTCTCATCTTTTGGTATGTGGTTCTAATGGCCAGACGTCACACTTTTATAGGGTTCTCGTTTTCCTAGAATCTGGCGGCTGCAAAATATTCCTTACTTAAAATATTACAAGATAATTTTACTGACTTGTTATTACTTTGCTTGTCAAACATTTGAATGTACTATGCATGAGGACATGCCGAACTCACCCTTGACGACATTAGTGCACGGTATGTGATGTAAAATGAATGTGAAACAAACTTGATGCAAAAAATGAGTACCTGAAATGGTAAGAAAGAATGAAATGAGATGGTTAAAGTATGGATAAGAATGGAATATTCGTAGAAAAAAAGGAAGAGAGTTGACAAGATCAACTGGGAAGAAATAATGTATGGATAAGAATGGAATATTCGTAGAAAAAAAGGAAGAGAGTTGACAAGATCAACTGGGAAGAAATAATGTAAACATAAAACACATGACACACAAAATATGTATATAATACAGAAAGCCGACGACCCAGCGACACATGTTTATTAGTAATCAGCTTACATAGAGTAGTAGCTAGAAGTGGCTGTAGTGGGATGGTCATCACTGGTACCACTATACATTTTTGTGATGGTGTTTACTTTTGTTTTTGTGGCTAAAATGGTCAAGGGTACCTTAAAATTCATGTGTCATATGTACACAAATTTTATTGCTTAGAAATGACTTTTTGGCTCTAAGTTTGTTTAGCCTGTAGGTACCTATTATTATTTGTTTTTGTTGAATGAGATGTCCAAGCACCAATACGACTTCAATTGCTTCATTAAATATTCAATTTATAATCATGTATTATTCAAACTTATGCTGTGCATAATGTTGAAAACTTCTGTTTTGCAAGTACAAAATGACAGTCTGGGAAGTTCTATAGGATGACTGTAAACAAAACTCACCAAGTCAAAAACTCACTTCACACCATTTTTTTACTAAGGACAGTGTTTTATTCAGTGGGAAGGACCTTCTGCTTAAATATCTTAAGTCCTATCGAATAAGAAATATCATATTACTGTTTTCTATTCTAGACAAATAACCAGTAAAAGAAAAGTGTATGAATACAAACTAAAAAGGAAACAAAAAAGCAAGGATGATTTCATGCAGTATGTACAGGTGAGCATTGTTATTTTACTGGCCACCTAATTAATACTTACTTTTGTCTATTCACTTCATTTTTTTTTACAAATTCTTGTATAAAGTTGCAAGATAAATTATGAAGCTGGGTATAATATTCACATAAACTTGACGCTATTTTTTCCAGTCAACTATCTGTACTTTTTGCAGTTCACACTTGTACTAGGAACTCTGAATGAAATACTGCATATTTGTATCAATAAGTTCCTTAATGTATTCCATTGTTAGAAAATCTACACTGTTATATATGACCTTTCAAGTGGCGTACAGCTAATATATATTTCTTTTTTTTAGTATGAGACAAACCTACTGTCATTGGTTAAGAAGAGGCGAGAGGTATGATATTTTATTTCAAACCTTTTACTGCTCTTGTTTCCGTCAAATAAATTTGATGGATTGTAGCATTGTAAACAGTCACCTGTTTCTGATGAAGTTCATTTGTTGTTGTTTCACCTAGAATCCTACATATGTGCAAATATTCCTCTTAAAATATTATTTGGGGATTCTATGGTTGGGTGGTTATGCCATGTGACTAGTAATCACTTGCCCCTCACAGCTGTGAGTTGATTACTGCATGGGACCAAATTTCGCTTGTGAGGAAGCTGTCTAGATACCTTTCTAGAGGTTGGTAGTTCTACCCAGGTGTACACATGGGGGTCTTCCTCCACTGTTACAGCTAGAAAAGTTGACACATGACCTTTGATGTTGGTGCAACGTAAAACCCTTTGAAAAAAATAGGTTGATCTGTTCAGGTCTACTACATTTATCATTTGATATGTATCTTTTTCTTTCAGAAAACTGGATATAACTTTAAAAAGTTGGAGATTGATTCTGCTATTGTACAAAGAATCAATAAATTGTTCAGGGTAAGATTTCCACGTTGTTATGTACCATCTTAGTTGTTTCTGTGTTTGTTATTCAAGCTAATTTTGAAACTGTTATTTTCTCATTAAGTTTCAGATAAATGAACATCATGTCTTATTTGTATCTTGAGCACATTTATTGTCGCTCTACTTTCTTTCCATCAGATGTGTTTTTGTCTGTACATGTTCAGGGGAAGTATCAGTGTTATTTTGTCAGTGCTGCATGTTGGTGAATATTACACAATACTTTTTATATATAGCAGTTGTAGTATTATTCTGTAAAAGTGATGTATAATTTCAATGCATTTTTTTTTATTTTCAGATGGCTATTTATAGATTTCCAGTGAGTTTTTTTTAAAAATATTTCTTTGTTTAAATATGCTCTTAATCTTTAAACCATGTAAAAATGTTTAAACATTAAGTATGTTTATGCTCATTTGCATCAAGTTTGGATAAATAGGATCTGCAGTATTGTAAGTTTTGTTTTTTAAAAAGTTACATATCTACATTTTTTTCTTTGATTGCATTATACTGTGCATGTCATTGATACATTGTGTTTATTTTGTAGGAGGACATCAAACTATGGTTGTCACATATTGCTTTTGCCAAACAAAGGGTAGGCATGATTAATAATCATAAATATTTGAAATTTATGACTGAAAAATATCTGAATCACAGTAGAAGTCATGTCAGAGGCTCATAATAACCACTATTTTTCTCAATATATATTGATTCTTAATTATAAATATTCCACTGAACATCTCACAAAGTAAATATTTCTTTTGCTGTTCAGACATTAACGCCTCTTGTTATGGTTTTCAGAAAGATAAATCCACTGTAAGCAGACAGTATGCAAGAATGTTACAAGTTCATAATAGGAAACCTGGTGAGTAGTCAACTATGAGTGTATGCTAGTTGCAGCTGTGATCTGGAATTGAAATATCCATAGAAATATATACACTTATGTCAATCTGAATACAAGTAGACAAGATATTGTAGATTTTTTCTGTGTTGTTTAAAGAACAAATCATGGAATGAAAAACTGATATCTGCTTGAGCATCTCTTAGGTTCATTCTGACGGGAATGTTTCATTCTTGTTAATAATGCCTATACATGTAATTCGATTTTCCTTTTCTATTAGTCACTCATGTATATAATATTGAGATCTAGTGACTTATATGAGTCAGGATGCTCTCAAAACATCAAAAGTTAAGGGTGAAAAATTACCCTTCGCCAATAAAATTTGAAGAGTGTACAAAATTCCCTCCTATTTCACCTGTAGATTTGACCCTTTGGTATAAATTCTCAAGAGTCATAAGTTTTATTTTGCTAATTCCACAAGTCAAAATGCCATTTTAAGGGTCAAAGGAAAGCCCTCATGAGTCAAGTTAATGTTGTGTTGTTGTTGTCTGTTTTAGATTTATGGATCTGTGCAGCTAAATGGGAGTTTGAGCTCAATAATAATCCTGACAATGCTAGAAGTTTGTTACAAAGAGGAATCAAATTTAACGAGGAGTCTAGAAAAATCTGGCTTGAGGTGTGTACAGAACTTAAGATTTGTGTTTGTGTTTGTATTTGTGTTGAACATATTGTGTACAGCATTTTTAAGACAATTTTTATGTATTCGCTGAAAACCACTTTTTTTCATTTGATGATTAACATTTGCAAACCTTTGTCAGTACCAGAGGCCTATTTATAAGACATAACCTGACAAAAAAGTGTTTATCATTTGCCTGCTGAAAGGCAAATAGGACATTGTAATAGTCCTCATCTTTGATTTCTTCATCACCAGATCAGTAGTCTGAACCACAATCATCTGAACTCTTAGCCTGACTGCTCTACACTATAGCATTTTTATAGACTGACTGATTTTTTATAGCCTGACTGCACTACACTATAGGTTTTTTATAGCCTGACTGATTTTTTTTTTATAGCCTGACTACTCTACACTATAGGTTTTTTATAGCCTGACTGATTTTTTATAGCCTGACTACTCTACACTATAGGTTTTTTATAGCCTGACTGATTTTTTATAGCCTGACTGATTTTTTATTGCCTGACTACACTACACTATAGGTTTTTTATAGCCTGACTGATTTTTTATTGCCTGACTACACTACACTATAGGTTTTTTATAGCCTGACTGATTTTTTATTGCCTGACTACACTACACTATAGGTTTTTTATAGCCTGACTGATTTTTTATTGCCTGACTACACTACACTATAGGTTTTTTATAGCCTGACTGATTTTTTGTAGCCTGACTGCACTACACTATAGGTTTTTTATAGCCTGACTGATTTTTTATTGCCTGACTACACTACGCTATAGGTTTTTTATAGCCTGACTGATTTTTTGTAGCCTGACTGCACTACACTATAGGTTTTTTATAGCCTGACTGATTTTTTATTGCCTGACTACACTACACTATAGGTTTTTTATAGCCTGACTGATTTTTTATTGCCTGACTACACTACACTATAGGTTTTTTATAGCCTGACTGATTTTTTATTGCCTGACTACACTACACTATAGGTTTTTTATAGCCTGACCAATTTTTTGTAGCCTGACTGCACTACACTATAGGTTTTTTATAGCCTGACTGATTTTTTATTGCCTGACTACACTACACTATAGGTTTTTTATAGCCTGACTGATTTTTTGTAGCCTGACTGCACTACACTATAGGTTTTTTATAGCCTGACTGATTTTTTGTAGCCTGACTGCACTACACTATAGGTTTTTTATAGCCTGACTGATTTTTTGTAGCCTGACTGCACTACACTATAGGTTTTTTATAGCCTGACTGATTTTTTGTAGCCTGACTGCACTACACTATAGGTTTTTTATAGCCTGACTGATTTTTTATGGTCTCAGTCGCGGACTTTTTGTTTTTTTGCACAGACTGTGTCATATTTTTCAAGTTACCGCCCTTTGTTTAATTTCAAGATAAATTTTATCCACAGCTTAAATTAAAACCTTTCATGGTATTTCTAGAAGCTTGAAAATTGTTAGATGGCAATGAGGAGACTTATTTGTCTTGTTGTAATGATACATAATCATTATTCTACTTTATTTCAGTATTACAGACTAGAGTTACTGTTTGCTGAGCAGGTAAGCTTTGTTTTTGATTTATAAATGCATTTAATTTGCCATAAATACAGTAGATGTATGATTAAACATCAGCATTGTACCATCAGTTTATGAACTTCTACCTCTGTAACAAAATCCTTGATAATATGTTTGACATTGTATTATTACAAACAAATTCCATTTCCCTGCTAAATTTGTTCAAACTTGACTTATAAATTTCTGTTAAATATTTGATATTCTTGTGTCAGATGAGAGAAAGAAAGAAGATTTTAGGTGATACTCGTGAAGAAGATAAAGAAGTTTCTGATGCTGTGTTAAACGGAAATGTTTCAAAGATTGTGTATGTGCATGCTATGAAAACTATTCCAGGTAATATTACAAAGCATTTACATATCATAACTAGGAATTTCATTTCAAACTTAACTCATCTTTTTAAAGATTTCAAAAGCCTTAACAAATGAAAAACTTGAATAGCAAAACATATCAGAACTTAAAAACTAGAAAATTGTGTTTACATTTCAAAAAATCATGAAAAGATTCAGAACATTATGGTGATTTGTATACAAGTTTGACATGTCAATGTCATGTTAGGTTCTGACTATGTTATATGCATTTTAAAAACTTACATTGTTTGGAATGAAGCATTTTATTACATAGCTTAAATTCTTTAAATGTTACAAGTACCTATCATATGTATTTGTATAGTACAGCTGGTTTTTATTCATACATTAAAGATTTATGTAAGATCTGTACACAAGGATATTTATGAATTCTAGAAAATTTTCTTGGAAACTATTTATTGTATATTTCAGATGATGTTCATTTCATTTTATCATTCCTACCTGTATGTCAGCTGTTTGATTTCACACAGGATCAAGAAGAATCTATCTGTCAAGAGTGAGTTTATTCATGTTCATTTTTGTTGTATTCTAAGTGACTTAAAAATATTTTTAATAATACACTAAACCTCTATTATGCAACCACCTTTGGTCATAATTGGTCATAATTATGAGGTGGTCTCATTATCGAGTTCAATTATTTGGGAATTATTAAAAGCCAGTCCAAAATAAGTGATCGTAGTAATGAGGTGGTCGTAATATTGAGATGGTTGGTAGTTGGCTCCTTATGAGAGGGTAAGTTAGTACTGGTTAGTATACAGTCCAGGAAAACTGGTTAGGAGAAGCGGTTGCTGTATATAACTGAAAAATTGTTGATTTTATATGCATATAATGCACACAATATATCTGTTAAAGGAAATGATAAACCCAGATAGGTACAATATGGTGAAATTAATTTCTTTTATTTGCAACATTTTTTCTGTGATAGTTACATAATTTAATATATTTTACTGTATTTTAGATTACGGGACAGATATTCAGATAAACCAGTGGCTTGGGCAGCTTTAGCTGAGAGATGTATTGCTCGTATGAATAGAAAGAAAAAAACAGGTTGGTTTGCTTAATAAATTGTCTTGTTATATGAATAACTGTATAAATTGTGTAATGTATCACAGACTATAAATACTTTGGTATACATCTGTTTATATAAACTATATGTAAGAAAAACACCATTTTATGACCGAATAAGCCCACATATCATAATTTGCAGACACATGTCTGTGGTCTGTGATGCTCTGGAGGTTTACACTGCTTGGTAAACAAGTGACATGTTCTACATGTATGATTGTGTGATGCACAAAGACTATGTGTAATTATGTTCCTTTACTTACTGCTGCAGCCGTGGTCCAGTGGTTAGTGCGCTGGACTTGTAACCCGGAGATCTAGGTTCAAAGCCTGGTTGCGCCAGGCTTTACCCTTCTATTAAATTGGACAAAAATGTCGATTTTCTTCCATATGTGGAGAAGTTGCCGGCTCCTTGTGGAAGGTGGAAGGGTAATTTAGTACAAGTTAGTATACAGTCCAGGAAAACTGGTTAGGTAAACTGGTCGCCGTATATAACTGAAAAATTGTTTAAAAATGGCATTTAACCCCAATGACAGTAAGTCACATAAAAAAAAACAAATCCTCTTCTTACTTTATCAATTATGGTTGATTATCATAGTTATTGTGTGTTGAAGGGGATACTGATGCAGAAGATCCAGAGATGAAATTCCATCAAGTTTATGAAGAAGCTGTGAACACTGTGCCTTGTGGTAAGTACTGTATAGTGTGTATATGTAGAGGGTTTTACATGAGTAATCTGTATGTAGTTCGCATTCATGATGGTTTGCATGTTTAAACTTGTGAAATGATTGAAAGTGATTCCTAAAAGCTTTTATGTATCTTTTGATTTCTATCTGATACATAAATACTTTCATAGCTGTTCTGTGAGTGATGTTTGATCAGGGTGTCAACGTCCTTACTTGTGTAATGTATGTTTAAGTGTTATTGGCATTGATTGTGTTAGATGAGGTAGGTAAGAATTATCTTCATGTAGATATATTCAATCAGTGACTGATTAGACTGTGTTGTGTCCTCTTTTTGTACAGTCTTGTGTGTTGGGTGGGGGAGTTGGGAGAAGGTAGTATGTTGGGGAGATAGGGTGTTTTGTATGCATTTTTTACTACAAATCATTTTCTTATCTATATTCAGTATCATAATGTGTACGTCTGTTTTTGAACATCTGTATCTGAACCATTTGTAGTGCCTTATCTGAATTTTGTTGGATTTTCTGTTCTTGATCAGTTAATGTTTGCCCATGATATGTATAGTCCAGTAAGGTCCACAGTGAACTACTGGTATGACTTGAATTGTTCTGATATCTTTTATTTTGTGTTTTTTTTTCTGTTCTGGCCTGTCATTTTGGGTACTGTATAAATAAGGGAGGTAAATGCAGCTGATTGTTTTTGTATTTGGATTGTCTCCCTTCAATACATGCTGTTGTATTGAACTGGACATTTTTAAGAAAAAAGATAATTTATTATCATAACCTCTAATTTTATTGGTGAGAAAAGATAAACAGTATATGAACTTAGTTTATATATGATAAGCTTATTAATGCACTAAAATGATATAAATATGCATTCAGCACTTGATTGCTGTTCCCTACTTACCTTTGTAACAATGAAAACATTGATGTATTTACTTGAAACTGTGTATATTTCTCTTATCGTCTCATTTATATATTGTACATTTTGTTCAGATATTTGAATTCCAGAAAAGGTTACATTCTGTGTTTGAAGTTAATCGTTTATTGTTTTATCAAAAACTTTGTGAACCTTAACTAGATGCATTTTATCCTGAAACAATATATTTGAATTGGGTTGCATTTTATGTAATTAAGTAATCCATTAATTTGATGGTTTAAAGGAATTATAACAGTAAATAACCTGGTGATATATCATTGATACTTAGTTTACAGTGCTGTATAAAATTTGATGAATTACACATTTAAAGGTTCAGACCTTAATTTTGTGAAAAGTTAGCTTACATCGTGTGTCAGCATGATTTTAAAAATGGTTTTATCTTACCTGAATTGGAACTGAATTGTGGCCAGAGCTTATATTGTTTTGTCATGTCTGTCCATCTGACTGCCTGTCTGTCCTTGGATACAGTCAGTGGATTGGATGATTGTAAAAACGATTTAAGTCTGATACTATGTTCGGTGAGAAACCATATATCCATGAGGTGTGTGTGTGTGTGTGTGTGTGTGTGTGTGCGTGCATGCGTGCGTGCGTGCGTGTGTCGAGGGTAAGTCTCACCAAGCTCTGTCTCTGCTGCTTCCTCATATTGTTCGACTGGCTGTATGGGGGGTTGACACCTCATACACTACAATATTTAATCCCATCTGCTTAGAAAGTGAACCTGGTGAGGATCAATATTGCTTGTTTATGAAAAACACCTTTGGCTATTTTCTATTGTATTGCATTCAACAAAAAGTCTGTCATCAAATGTTCAGTTTTGATATCAAGTAATGGACTTTTATAGGATGATATAAAATTATTCTTGTCTCAAAATTCATTAATTAGTTATTAATAATGACATTTGGACCAGGATTAATTGTTTGTTAACATGTTGACATTGAATCTGAAGTGTGAATTTCAACATTTATGTAAAGAATACATTTTATTATAGTATCTTTTTTGCTGGAGGGCCTGTATTAGTGAATTCATTTACATATGTATATCTCAATAATCATTGGTTTTAATGGTATGGGTGTTGAAATTAGAAATTGTTTTTATGAGCCCAAACATGTTATTTTGTACTACGTATGTATTTTTGCATACATGTTTTGCTGTCTATCATATTATGGTTATTCTGTTCTAGTACCTAGGTGTACTATAATTAAGGTGTAATTTAATTATCTTTACGATGTATTACTATATTTGTAGAATAGTATGACTTGGCCTTGCAATGCAGGAATTTCCCCTTTTTATGCTCCTCTTATGCTGCACACACGCTATTAAAGCTTGTTATCAAATATTCATACTGAGTATGCTTACATTAGTGCATGTCTGCACAGTAACCCAGAGAATAATTAAGATATCTTAAAGGTCTTTGTATTGAAATGACTTAAATAAATTTTTACTATATATTACCTTAAATCAATCATTTGCAATAAATAAAATAAATAAAAGTAAAATTGCCAGTTTTGGACATAAAATAAAATGTTTCCATTTTGTTAAACCTGAACAAAATGTTGCCATTGTGTGAAATAAATGTTGCCATAATAATTAATGTATATATGCAGCACCTTTTTATGATACCGTATTGGAAGAGTCAGTTAATTATCGTAATAAAGAGCTAATATTTATTGAAACATTTTAAGCATATTTGTGGTTTACATTTTAGTGCCCTCAGAATGTTCAAATGTGTCCAACTGATAATCTATCACAGATTTGCTATGTTACCAGCATATTCCTCTGTCTCTCTCCTAGTACTATATAAATTTGGATTTTATTTTGTTCTTGACATTATTTCCTCAAGCAGTAAGAAAACTGTCAGCAGCAGATGTTGTAAAATTTCTCAGCCTGACAAGTAATCATACCAGAGTTAAATCATATCTTGTTTATTCTCTCAGTTTTGTCTAGTTTTATTATTCTTATAATTACTTTTACTGATTTCATTTTCTTCAGTTACTTCAGTGTATTCTAAGGCTGTAGTATTAAACCATCTATTATCTGGACTGTCAACCAAATCACTTCAATAAGTGTTTCCCTTCCAGTTTCAAGATTTACAGCCTTTCCTAATTCCAGGGGCAAGTAAAAAGCCTTTAGGTTCATCAGAATTTATTGAACACCCACAAGCATGCATGAATTGCATAATGCGAAATGAGCACAGACAACTATACGATGAACTCATTTGTAAATTTTCTGTTTTACCAATTTTCTGCTACTGACTGTAATTAAAATCTGGATAAATGGTTGAAAAATGATGTCGGTGAACTTTTTAAGATAAATCTTTCTTACTAAAAAATGTGAGGTTTTGTCTTGAGTTTAAACTTTATTCTTCAAGTTTTTCTTGTTTGTCGTGAGATTTTTGTTGTTTATTGTTGTTTGTTAATTTTTTTAAGTGAAAACACCAATAATTATTCGATTTGTATTGATTTTATTTTTACAGGTGCATTTACTTCTCATTCAAGCTGCAAGCTATCAAACATTTGCACAACTGTGAATAGAATATATTATAGTGATTTCTTTTTATTTTTTTTTTGTTTACAGTCAATTCTTTTGGCTTTGTTTATTTATTTACTTTATTTACGGTAGTTGCTCAGCAAAGTTACTTTTTTATCAGCAGTTCCATGCCATGTCACCAAGTCAGATTAACTCTCCTAATTTATTATGCTGTAATGTCACTGTCAGGGTTTGTTACGAGTCTATATGTGGTTGCCAGGCCGTGTGTCAATAGTTAGGGAGTCAAGAAGTTGTTGAATAAAACATACAAAGACCGCAGTGTTTCAACCTCTCACGAGATAAGTCGATAGATTGAATCGTCTCGCCACTGTCATATCGGGGAATATATGAAGCTTTAAATGCATTATACAGGTGTACTGAAAGTGATATGGACAACTTTTAATAAATTTTATCTGCAAAATATACGAGCAAATAATTTATGCGCTGATTACATTGTGAATAGTTTAATGGTTATAGCTGCATCTACTTTATCATATTTATCGAAATTTTATTGCAAAAGAAAATGAAAATGCTTTCATTAGATGCAGATTTACAAATGTCATCTAGAATTTCTGGTCGCTTAGTTCATAATTATGTTTTACTTTTTCTAAATTGCGTTTTTTTACTCATGAATTTTGCATTATTTATGCAGAACTGTAAAATAACTGCCATTACATTTCCGAATTTGTTGTGAATTTGTTTAATTATAGTTTGTGTTGTTTGTGGAATTCAAAGTACTGTGGCGGACTGTCATAAATATGGGTACTTTAATGATTACATATATACAAGACGTCTGTTTGACCACAATATCTTATTTATCTTGTGATCTTTTGAAGTCAAATGTTGGTTCATATTTTTTGTATGTTTTTCATTTTTGATGGTTGACAAGTGTCAGCTTGACTGTTGTCCAGATACATGGAAGTTTGTTAGTGTTTGTAGAATATATAGGTGGAGAAGTTAGCTGATAGTCACACTCAGAATGTATGGATTAATCCATTATCTCCTAGCAATAGCTTACCCCACCCATCATAATGGTTGCTAAGGAAGACAAAATGGGCTCTTCTTGGGTAGTTAAGTTCTAATTTTCTGACTGTAATTTCTTCATGTAATGTGAAATTCACTTCGAAGTAAAGATTGAAGTATTATTATCTGTGTTAAACGATTAGATTCTTTGAAAATAACTGTACAGGGAATGGGTTATTATAAAATCATGTCTGTTTATGAATGCCAAGGTTTTTATCAAAATGTTGAAATATCTCTGATCATTAATTACTGCAAGCTTAATAAGAATCAAGTTATAATTTATATCACTATAATTATATGTATTGCTGTGTATTTGATTACATAGTTTGAATTTCAGAATTTTTGTGTTTTGGCATAAAAACATGCTGTGTACTTAAATATTCAAGTGTTTGTTGATAAAGGAATAATTCTCCCTTGATTCTCATGCTACCATGTTTTTAGGGCAAAATCAGGATGCCACGACCTCAGTCCAGTGGTTAGTGCACTTGACTTGTAATGCAGCAATCCGGGTTCAAATCCTGGTCGCAGCAGGCCATACCCATTTATGAAAATTTAACAAAAATGTCCACTTTTCTCCTTATGTGAAGAAGTTGCTGGCTTCTTGTGAAAGGGTAAGTTAGTACTGGTTAGTATACAGTCTAGGAAAACTGGTTTGGTGAACCAGTTACTGTTTATAACTGAAACGTTGTTGAAAAAGGGTGGTAAACCTCAGTGACAATGTCACATAAAAACAAACAAACCAAGCAAACTCAGGATAAATTTTACAAGCATATTCAGTATTGATTTAGGTACCATAGATACTCAGCCATAAGTTAACCAAATAAGGGTACTGAGATTGTCCATGTATATGAATTCAGGGAAAAAATATTTCAGGTGATATAAAGTTTTGTCTGCTTTCATTGGTTCATAAATTGTGTAAAAAATTAGCAATTTAATGGAAATTTTTTTGATTATTGTGTTAATAATATAGCAGTCTCCAATGGCCTTGACAACCAAAGAAAGAGAAGGTGACTGGAAGCACGAACAGTGCTGTAATACAGTCGGGGCACAGTTTAGAGGTTGTTCAAACGTCTTTGTGTCAGTGTCACAATATGGTCAACCCTTAATGAAACATCCCGTACCGCAGCTTTACTATAACACTGTTCAACAAGGTTAAAATAAACACTCGTTCGTTGCTGACGCTTATTAAACACACAAACAACAATTGTAAAGATTATATAAACCCCACAGCCAAGTAATGCTTAAGTGTTTGGGTTTTTTTTGAGACTTCTATCAAAATTGTAAAATGATTGAATCTATCTGGTTCTTTGTCCTCCTCTTGTTGACGTCTTTGAGGTAGTTTATTCTGTTAATGTATGTTTTCACATCCAAGGTGAAAGTTCAGGCCTAAGTCTGAATTATCTGTGGCTTTGAAGAATAATATTTACTTCTGAAGCATGTTTTTCAAATATTATTTTTGATAATGGCTCAATTGTCGCTGTTGTAGTTAGGGGCAGACGTCATCCTCTTGTAACTTTCTTTAGACGTATGTAAGTGTTATTCTTTGTTCACAAACATACAAAGCACACTTGATTTTGTTATGTATACATGCTTGTGACACATTAAATGTTGCATATTCTATAGAATGATGAAATTGCTCCAAACTAAAATTAAATAATATGATTTGTGAAATTGGAAACTTGTCAACATGCAACATTGTGTATTGTAACCGTCTCTATGTAGTATTATAATATTGTTCAAATCTATATTTTGTGAAGCAATAAAATTATACAGAAGTTCTTAAAAAAAAACGTTTCCATTATTTTATCAAAGTTTGGGGAACTCTTTTGTCGGATTTCTTCTGTACAGATTCAAAAAATGTAGTTTAGATATTACTAAATCATCTTTATGATAATGTAGCAGATTGATTTAATGAACTTCAAAGTGTTTTACTGCATATTTGTGAAGATAAATATAATATTGTTTATTTGTATAGAATTTAGAAAACCACTCAAAAATTACGATCTTGTGCTCTTTAAATATTTCAGGCTGATAAGATTTATAGATCTGATTATAAAAAAGTTTCAATCGAATGTTTCACATGTCATAGAAGTGACAGCATGTGTGTGTAAGGTTATCTTTTTGAACGGAAACCTTTACTTGGACCCTATAAGCTTTGTTTAGCCAAATGTTATAAAATATTTACTTTATTTAAGCATGTTTTTCAATTTGTTAGGCGACCCTGAGGTATAGTAGAACTTGGCCTTTCTCAAGTGCAGTTTTATGCAAACATTTAATCTTTGTGTAAACTTTGTGATAATCTTCGATAATGATAAAGTATGCTTCTATATAAAGGATTTATTGACAGAAAACCGATGGTTGTGTTTTGTGAACTCCTGTGCGAGGGTACTATTGTCTGGTGAAAGTACTCACGTATACATGTCACTAATGGTTCCTTGTTGACACTATCAATTGAGACTTCATTAATATCATAGCAGGCAATCTATAATTTATAGTCATATATATTTATTTCTACTTAAAAATTAATTTTTAATGTAGTAATTATTTTATTTAGACTGCAGGGATTTTGAACACCTGTATAAATTACCTGGTCTTTTATTTTGAAGCATGATGTTGAACACTGTATAAAGCCGTACCTGAGATATATCTTGTAATTTTACTGTTAAGACAGATTGCATTCCGCTGGAATGTTGTGCAGTTGTAACAATATATTGTCTGTTTAGCGCATGTTTTCATGAGTATTTTAATTACATGAATGTATGATCATGTAGAAATATTTGAACAGACCTGCCTGCATGCTTTCCTTGTCTTGCAAAACATTTCTTTGACAGAAGTTCTTAAATACACTTATAAAATAAAAAGGGTTCTCATTGGAATCTTGCACCAACATTTTTTTTAATAATTGTGTTTATACAGATATATTAAAATCAAAGTTATGCATGAACTCCTTTTGTTACATTGTAAGAAATGTGCTCAATTTCATGTGATTGGGTCTTATTGGAGATCTTCTGTGGAAGTAGATAAAATTTTTCACTGATCTTCCACATGCAGCTACCAAGTTCCCATGGTGAACTACAGGTAGAAGATTTATGACTTCAGATATATTACAATATCTTCAAGTAAATGTTTAGTTTTTTATAGTTTCTGACTAGTAATCACAAGCTCCTCCCAGCTGTGAGTTCAAATCCCACCTGGATGAAATTTTACATATGAGGAAGCTGTCCAGCTATCTTACTGAAGGTACTGGTGACTCTACCTAGGTGTAAGCCTGGGCCTGGGACTTCTCCACCATTAAAGCTGGAAAATTGCCCTATGATCGTGGCTGTTGGTATGACGTTAACAATTTTTATTCTTCGATCACAACTGTCAAGTCTGGATTTCAATGTCATGATAAGAAATGAAAAAGATTAACCTGTAGCAGTGTGCTCAACCCTGTTTGTAGTATAACATGATACAGACATTATAATTACCCTGGAGTGCCCTGGTTTAATATTCTGTTCTATTCCGTATTCTGTAGCTCGATTACCAGTCATTTTAACAATATAGCTTCAATTTGTCATGCCCTGTAATTTATATAATTTGCCTAGTGTTGTATGTAAAATCTAATTAATTGCAATAATTACTAAACCTTGAAAGTAATTATTCTGTATAAAGTTTTTCAATTTCTATGAGTGTATGAGTACCATTGTTATAATATAACAATAAACAGGAGTATCGTATAATAGTCATACAATAGTCATTAAAGTTTCTCGTAAAAGCAATTATGAAAATCACCGGATATCAAAAATAATCAGATTGTTCTGTATGACAGATTATGAAAGATATATGAGGCCAGATTCTTATCTCCCTAAGTCTTATATTGGATTTAGAAGACAAAAAGGGTTGACAGACTGTTGATTTATTTTTTTATTGATTGTTATTGATGAAATCTTATATCGTTTGACTCTGAAAAATATAATTAGAATGAAATTAAGTGTACATATTTAATTATTATTGAAATTATTGTAAATGTCTGATTGTTACTCATTATACTGCTTTTGTTACGATAGACATAACTTTCTTTTTTTCAACAAGCACTGCTTTAGTGACATTAAATTGGGTCCAAAGATATGAGGGGCCAGTTTTCACTTCATGAAAACATTATAGCTGTAGATTTTTTTTCTTCCTGTATGTAGTATGGGACTAATGTTTCAGCATGTGCTTACATACATTGATATGATAATAAAACTATGAGCATGAAAACTAAAGCTGTATACCAAAGATTTTGTACTACTGAAATATGTTCCCTCCAGGCATACAAGGAGTTGCATGGTGTGACTAATAATTTGTGAGTTCATATTTGGATTCAATTAGCATTGACTACTCTTTATATCATGATTATTGAGGTATAATTACCTTCTCCTGTGTGAAATGTATCATATTTATGTCTTTTCTGGTACATATTGGTATTGACTCACGAGACACATTCATTGTGATCCCCACAAATCCCCTTCTAATCCTCGCCTGTGGCTGCTGAAAGATGATGAAATTGTCGATGAGTTCTTCCTATTTTCACCACGTTTAGAGCAGTATTACATTTTTTTATCTGCCAATAAAACGTTGAGTTACATATTAGGATTGAGTGTGGTACTATTTTACCACCTATAAAACATTAGGCACAGATTGGTACAATTATGATAACTTGTAATTGTTATAGTTCTGGGTGCACAATATGTATAGAGGTGTGTGGGGGGGAATAAGGGTCATATTTGTTATGTTAATTTCAAATTCTACTTCCTGTTTTATGAATGTCACACATGGAGTATAATGAATAAACCCGCCCAGTTGCTTATTGTAAACCATTTTTTACTGTGTGTAGGCCCTCTGGGTTCATTCCAAGCTGCATTAAAACTGGTGTTAAAATTGCACCAACAGCTCTCATACCTACAGTATTCATGCTGGCTTGCACCACCCATGCCAAATGTGTAGATTTCATCATTTTGGCACTGAAATTTATTTGGTGCACAATCATATTACATCAGTGACAAGTAGATGCCGTCTCTGTATAATTCAAATTTTATTGTCTGAAAGAAACACCCTTCACTTTCTTCAAATTTAAACATTAGAAAAGATTGTTTCCTTTGATTTATGGCAAAAAACTATAATCCATTAAAACTAAGAACCTGAATGAGAATGATTCTGTAAATGTTTGTATGCAGGTGTTGTGATATTAGCCTGAAGCAGGGAAATAATGGAATCATTTGAAAACAACAGTAAATCTGTAATTTATTATAAGCCATACTTAGAACTAAAAATTCATTTTTAATACATTCAAACTAAGATCGTGCATTTTTTCTGATACTCCCACCTAAGTATAATGATGTGAACACACTTCATTCAAACGTAACGTTTCCACTTAAAACGGCACCATTCACTGATTGTTGAACTATGGACTGATGTAGTTTGTTTAGTAGAGTTTTGTAAGATCTTTTGTTTATCTTTACAATCAGAGCAGCACTTACAGAAGTACGCTCTGTGTTGCCAATAGATACAGTTGTTGCTTCTATCAGCGCTTGCTCAGTATTAATTCCTATAAATCATTATCTATATGATTGCACCTATTTTTTGATAGGGTGAATTAATCCATACACTTATATAGAAACACAATTAACTTTATTCTTACAGTACAGTACTCGTTCACTTTATCCATTAAATGCAAGCATTCCTGACAAATAACCTTAAATCACGCAAAAATTCCGCAAATAATCGTACATAATCCTTTGTTGCTGTTTTATTTCTTTCAGAGAATGGAATCAATTGGATGATACTCTGTTGTTTGTTCATTATTTGTGCAATTTCTTACACTAATGTTTGCAGACAATTTCAATATGTTATCACGTCTGCTCTTGTGTTCAGGAAAATCGAGGTGAAAATGTTGAGGGAGGGATTTTATTATTGCATGTTATTGCATGCCACATGTGTGTTTGCATAAGTTGTGTACAAAATGAATGCATGAATATTCTTCATTGATACAATATAATCACAAATTACCTCTAGGTTTGTCATGTTCTTGATTAAATTCACACAAAGTTACAACATCTCATTTATCTGTATATGCCCCCTGGCTCTGCAATCAATATGCATTTGAATATCCATTGCTAAAAATTGACGAAATGCGCTCCAAAAGTTCTTCAGTGTGTAAATCACGTGCAAATCTGCAGAAGTCCTAAAACTTGTCTATATTCCATCCTTTATTCTCCATTAACTTTCTACTTAGTTTTGTTACTAGGCATATATTTCAGAGTTTTATAAACCTATTGATTCCTAGGGAAGTTTTGGAAAATTTGAAAACTTGCTGTGTGAAATATTTTGTTCCTTTTAAGGTAAGTATTAGCCAGCCCCATATTTACTACAGCAGTCTAATTCATGTTCAATGAGGGTAATCTAGGGCTTCACATTACTCTAAATTTCTGAGCATACTTCTACTTTCATTATTGTCCAGTATTCTTGACATTTTGACTACATGTTCCATTAGCTGACCGCCCAAATTGAATCCTTTGTGAACATTGATCTGTTTGGTTGTATTAAATGTATCTAATTGAGCAAAAACATGATGAAAATATCTATTAATTCGGGTAACATTTAAATGGGGATCTAATCCTTAAGAATACTAAAGACGGCTTTTGTTGGGACAATTTTTTGGGGTCGTGTACGGTTTGCGTATCAATGAGATCCCATTTACCGTCCATTGACAATAGCAGACGACACTTGATATGGACATTTGATTGGTTTGTCATGGTTCTCACCTGGTGTCGTACAATGAAGTTGTCACCGAAGCTATGCGGCGACATGGCTTATGATTCCTTAACGACAGATTGTAGTGAATTCTGGGTTAATAGTTGTCAGTCAAATAGTTTGTTGGTTCTCCAATAATCTCTCCAGGTATCGAATATACTTAAAATTGAGAGTTATGATAGTAGCTATTGTTACCTTATAAAAAAAGCTAAATTAAAACTCTGTAGGACATTTATTATGAAGCAAAAATGTCACTGTACAAAGGTGAGGTGAAAACTATAATTGTATTTATTGTGACAAGTAGGTGGGTGGAGTTTATGGCAGACAATCAGTTACCTTCGGAATGAAAATGACTATTTCCTTCCGTTCTTGTGTTTTATTTGTCAATAATTAATTACTGGTAATAATGTAAGCGCTTGGCCGGAAATCCAGCTTTTAGTTTGTCAAAAAAATGTTTTGGTGTCTCTATACCCTGATTCGTAATGTTTTAGTCAGGCCTTGTTCATGATATCATGTCAACAACGGAGTATATTTACTATTCAATAAATAGTTTTAAAATCCATGTATTTACATGTATTCAAGATTTAATTGTGACTGATGACTGATCACATAAATGTCAATCAATGTTACAGTTCAGTTAACATTATACTTCCTTTTGAGTAATTGGTTGCATCAATTTAGCGACCTGAGACCCTTAATGACCTCACTCATCCTGCTTGTGTCATCAAGCCTGATTACCCAGCAATCAATCAGATAACAATATCAATGCATATAATGTGTTTTTGAGAGTCATTTGGGGATTCTGGTGTTAAATGTGTGTTGATATGTTAGAACAGGGGCTGTATTTCCAGTAACAATAAATTCTATGTTTTAATACCACATCTGTTATTGTTCTATCAAATTGTTTCACTCTCTGTTGTTACAGTTTCTTACCAGCCCCTGAGTTTACTGTTATTCATTACTTTTATTGTTACACCTGGTTACCTCTTGCACTTACTTCCATTCCTGTAAGGTTGCTACATGGTGGGGCTGATCTTTGTCCTGCTTGGTAACTAACTTGATTAAGTCTCACTTTCGCTGACACAATAGACTCCCGGATATTTAAGACGATTTTGTATAAGGTTAAGATTTTTATTATACAATTAAGATTCGACTCTGTTGTTGAGTTATCAGACATTTGAGACCATACGATACACAGATTAGATCTTTATCTAGAAGCAAACACGGTTCATTTACACTGTCCTGGCTGGCTAGTTAATGTGACATTGTGATCTGGTTTGATCAAACCGTTCTATCCCCTAATGTATTGGGGACAGTTCTGTAGGATCATTTAGATCCAATTTGGATTATACAGACAGTTAAGCGGGGATTATGCCCCGATCAATGGTGTGTTGACTCCTGACCTCTTGATACCCATTACTGGCATGTTGTGTCATAATTTGTACTTAAAGAAAAGCTTTCGTTTGGGGTTGAATGTTTGCAATCTAGGGCAAACATCAAAGTTTATTTTTGTGATGAATAGAAAAGTTTAATTCATGAAAGAGTGACTGCTCATATTTAAATTGAGACAATATAGACTAGACAAATCAAAGTAGTTTATATATCAATGGAAAAAATATTTTTACTAGCATTTAACTTTATATCCACATTGTAGACTGACTATGACAATGTGAATATGAGCTGTCATCCACCCTTGCATATATTTGCAATGGTGCAAAAATCATTGCTAAATTCATACCTTTATGTTGGCCAGACTGTAGGGCTGGAAATTGTTGCAATTTAAGACAATTGGGGAGTGCTCTTCGTATGAAGCCAGCCCCTTTAACTCAGTAGGGAGAACAAAAGGTCTACAGATCTCAGGTTTGTGAGTTCAAACATTCGACTTGCCACATTTTCTGTGTGATTATATTGATGAAAGCATTGCATCAAAGGCTATCTTTCATTCAATCCTGAGTCAAGGGATGCAATAATAGAAGTTGGCTGTACTTGTGGAGAACAAGGTTTGTTCTGGTATGAACTGGTCCGGTTAACAGGCTTCTCGAAACTGCCTGAATACTTTCCTGACATTTGGTCAGGCAAAGTTAGAATTTCTGCCTGACCAAATGAAAATTTGTCTGAATGAACATATTAAAAATAAGTGATAAATGCTTTAAATCGTGCCCGAATGCCAGACATCTGACCCTGTACTCACAAAAAATTTATTGGACCTGCTCAAAGTTTGCCTGCCATATCTAACAGTCTGGTATCTTCAGGAAGCCTCAGTTAAGTACAGGCATCAAACCTGAACTATTAGAACATTACTTATGTTCTGTTAGTGAATCTCTGAATAGGATAGAGAGATTGTTACTTTATCTTGAATATCAAACCGATATTACAATATTGTTCACCTTCAGAAATAAGTATGTCTTTACATGAATAAATGTACTGGCTTGTTACACAGGACATTGTCATGTAAGATGTTGGTTGTTATTTAATTGATCAAAGCTGGTTGTGAAAACATGGTTGAACATTGATTGAAATTACAGGATATTAGGATCTAGACACCAAACTACAGTTGTTAAAGTTGAGGTCACCGTGTAATCCTTAAATAATGAATTGTCTGCTTGTGAACTATATGTAACCTTCCTCAACCTGCTGTGCTTTTATTTATTGAAATATTTAGTCTGGGCTCCTGTTAGCTTTACAGGGCTTGTATTAAGGGATTAAGGGTCCTTTCAAAGGAACCCAATGGATTCAGCTTTAGTTATACTGCTATGTTTTGTGATTGTATAAAAGAGTATGCCACCTTACCTTGAAGGACCATGTGAATCTTTTATGTGGTTAATTAGAAATATTAGTATTGTACAAATTTGTTATATTTTCTTCAAGTGTAATGAGGTATATATAACTAGGTGGTAGATTTTACAACTAAATCTCACTAAAATCTACTAATTGACATCCAGTCTCTCTTACAGCATCGTTACATCTTCTATTTCAATCTGGGTGGCCTCTATTTCTACATTTTATCCTATTATTGTTTTGGCATCTTGTGTGAAATTCTTGGTTTATAAATTTGTGTACTTAAAATATTGTGTTAAAATTGTATTTTTAGTCCCCATTCTTTCATATATTTAGCAGAATATTCCATCCTAATACTTACATTGGAATTTTGATATTGATATATTGATGATGGTATTTGGATATTGGTATTTGGATGCTGATATTTTGATAATGATATTTAGATATTGATATTTTGATGTTGGTATTTGGATATTGATATTTCAGTATTGGTATTTTGATACTGGTATTTTGATATTGGTATTTGGATACTGGTATTTCGTTATTGATATTTTGATATTGGTATCTCTACAAATCTTGGTACTTTTATTGATTCTGTATTCATCCATTGTGTAATGAACCTAGTGTAAAATCTACAAAACATATTTGGATGATCTGAGTTCTAAAGCATGGACAATGTGTCTGTCTATGTCAGAAAGATGTCTTTCCCTGTGAACACGACTTTGCTTTATTGAACAGACTTTACAGTAACAAATAAAGATTATATTCATGCACCACAGAGCATTATATTTGCAAAATTCATATAAAAAAGCTAATGTTCTATCAGGTTCTGGTAATACTTGTACGCTTATTAGGAAATAAACATAATGAAACATGAAGACATTGATCTATAAGACCATTCACTGTAAGAGATCAAATCACAGCTGTCTCATATAGAAATAATGTATACCAAGCATTAATGAGAAAAGTTTAAAACATCAAAGGCTGATATTATTATGTGCAGCAACTTAAGTCCGTGATATTGTTATTTTATTTTCCATATTTATGAGGGCTGTCCCTAGTGATTGTGGGTGATATCATGGGAGTGTTAGTGACAAGAGTGGCTGAGGGATACAAATACTTCAGCCTATTTCACTACATTTAACTTATACACGGAGGTGAGCCCAGGTGATAGGAAGGCTTTAAGATGAATTTATTATTACTCTGGCAGATGATTTTTATGTACGACTTACTTTTATTGCTAAAGTAGTTAAGCCTAAAAGCTAGTAAAATTTGTATGAATGAATGAAGAAGAAATGTTCAATATTCAGCATAGATTTATGTACACTTACAGTATGGTAATGTTCAGTTGATGGGTTTTTAATTTCCCTGACTGCAATAGATTAGAATTCCCATAATGACACTGTAAATCTTGGTCAATAAAAAAGTTAACATTTTTTTTAATGTTCACTGTTGAAATTATATTCAACGTATTTACATGACTCTTGCGCAATTAAAAACAAGATGGAGGCTGACTGCAGATATAAGGTCCATGCAGGAGACCAGTATTTGCTGAATAGATTGATATACAGTCAAATCTGAGACCAAAGGCCACTCCTAGGAAAGACAAAATGTGGCCTTTATTGACAGATGGCCTTTATTTGGAGGAAGGTTCATTCTAAATAATCAGTGATCGTTTTTCAAAGAATGGCCTTTATTCACAGGGTGGTTTATATTTGGAGATGGCCACAAACACAGGTTTGACCGTATACTTTTAGTCTCTTCAATAAAGAAGAGTATATGTGATCCAGTTTTCCTGATACTCTTGTTTTGTCTACATAAAAGTTTGATGCGAAATTTCAGGCAATTAAGAGGATTTTCAGATGTGACTATACTATTCAACTGAATATTGGGTGTTTTATCAATCTGTATTGTAATGTTGTCAATTTTATTGTTCCTAGTGATGAGGCAATCTGTTAATTAATTTATGTATCATTGATTTGTGTGTGTGTAATAATACACTGATTGTATCACCTGTGTTTGAGCTGTGCTTGATTTTCATGAGGACTTCAGTGCTCTGCTTCAAGGTAAAACATGCAATTAATACATTTATTGCATGTTGGTATTTCGATGTCTATATTAAACCTGACCCTGGGACTGCTGCGTATTGTCACTGCTAGGTCGAGACTCTTTGTCGGTAATAATACGCTGATTGCATGTCTACATTAATATTGTCGCACATAATGCAGACTTTGTATAGAAGATGGACCAAAATCAAGGTGAAATCAACCATTATATAATTCTCTTTCATGAAAATTTAATCGTCATGTGATGTTTTTTTGCTGACTTGTCTGTTTGGATTATTTGTAATCTCCTTCGGATGAAAGACAAGACTAAGAACTTAAAATTACAAATACCGGCTCATTTTGACTGATTACACAACTGTGTATTACAGGGCAAGATTGAAAGGAAAATTCTCTAATTTTCTTATTTCATATGAATGCAAATTGAAGGTTTGTATAAAAGTTATAATGGATTTAGCCTAATGTATCTTGCATAAAATGGATTGAGAACTTTTAATGTACTGCTTTTCATGTTGTTTTGCTTAAAGAATAGATATCTTAGATTCGACAAAATTTGGCCTGCAGATGGCTGCCTAAACTTTTTGTCTATGATTAATAAGTTACAAGTAACAGCCATTGACTTAAAACAGTCACCAGACAGTGCGACTTAATGTTAGGATATGATTTCATTTTAGTATGTCTGTGTGTCATGACATCTTACTGTCTTATTAGACTCCATCTGTAATTCTATTTTGTCACATTATTATGAAAATATCATATAAATTGCACTTTAATGTCGGTAGTTTTACAAGATGAATGAAAACTAAGATTTAGTCTGAGGAGAGGCGTGATCCTACACAGATAAAAATGATGAAGTAGCAATTTACACATCGGAGACTAATATTTTGACGAGTTCATCTTTATTATAATTCTGCTGACAACAATTTTTACAAGGCCCGACTGGTTGCTGAAATTATGATATAATACGTGCTAATCACAACTGTCTGTAATATGAGACTTATATTTATGAAAAAATGTATAGCATATTTTTATTTATGTGTTTGTTATGTCAAAGATTTATACTCTTTCAAATGATAATTATGTGACAGTGGGTACATTTACTGACTGGCAGTACATGATAAATTTGTCTCCAAAGTGTTAATGTTCTGGTTCTTAAAATCTTAGGATTTTTTTATCTGGCTGTGGAAATCCTTAATCACTTTGCATAATTGCCTGAAATTTGTATTAAATACCTCAGGGAAATTCTTTGTCCTTGTTTTTTTTTCGAGGGAATTACGTTTTTTTTATCTCTCTGAATATTGCATTGATTGCATTTACGTTACTTTCTGTTGTTCTATTTTCTCAAAAACATTCATAGTGGTTTTCAGTCAGTTCTTCCTCATGTTGTTTACGTTAAGTTGTGTAAATTACGTTCATGTGAATCTATCATTGGTTCATCTAACCAACGGAGTGTTTGTCCCTCCAGCTATGTGAATATTTGATGTGTGGATATTGGTAGTCAGTGCATCTTGATCATCATTTTAAAAATCGACATCCATGGAGAATTGATACTTGCCACCATTTTCTGACATTTTAATTGATTCTTCTTGATGAAATTAATTATCTTGCCGATTTTTCACTTAATGATTTCCATATTTGAAATGAGTCAAAATTAGACGCGGTTAAAAACATAAGGGAGAGATATGGAAGAACTTAATGTGGTTAATTGAGACACTATTGATGAACTAATTTAACACCTTAGCCTCGTAACATGGTCTTTGTCGTACCCTTGAGACTCACAAACAAAAACCAACACAGATTTATTTGTAGCTTTTTTTCCTTGGACAAAATCTGAGATTTCTTTCCTCAAGAAAGCTTAGAAAAGAAAAGATATTCACAGCCCAGCCATTTTGGCTGGTTGCTATGGATTTTGATTTTAAATTGCTCTTTGTCAAATCTCTTTACTTGAATTATATCTACTGTTTATTTCCATTCATAACACTTAAGCAATCTTTATGGTTTTGAATAAAGGAACATGTTAATTGCATGGCTATCAATGTGATCAACATCCAAGTTTAGGAAGATCAATATCTACGAAAAAAGATGTCTCTTAGAAGGATCTGAAGACTGAATAGAAGAACACATAAGATACTTAAACAAATATAAAGTGCCACTAGTCTCAAGTTAAACTCTTAAGGATAAAGTTTTGTACAGACACTACTCCCTGATTGAGAACCAAGAGCTCATCTTGGTTGCAATGGCTGACTTAGGAAAATCCTAAGAGGACATCTTGGTTGCAATTGCTGCCAGAGGGAAAGCCTAAGAGCACATCTTGGTTGCAATGGCTGACACAGGGAAAGCCTAAGTGTTCATCTTGGTGGCAATGGCTGACACAGGAAAAGCCTTGTGTCCTGACTGAACATCTCCAGACTACCAGAAATGCTGAAGTCAACTGTCTAGTGGATAGGAGAATTATGGTTAACAAAATGTGATTACTGTAATAATTGTTTAAATAGATGAAAATGTGTGGGATGTTTTTTATGCTAGAAAACAATGTAGAGTGTTGTTAAGTCATATGTTTGTTGTTAAACCAGGTATTTTATGTTCTGTGGGTCATTGTGTTCATGGTTACTGGCATAAATCACTCAAATAATGCCATACTTCATAATGTAAGAATTATTCTTACTAGTTTTTGTTCTAGTTATAATTGCAAACACTGTCTGTATGCTGAGGCTGTGCCTTGTTGAAAAAACCCATTGTGTAGCATGTTTTGTATTTATATTTTACCAGAATCCTGAGTATAAGTACTCAAATTATGTCCTCAAGTGATGAACCTTCAACATTTTATGGCCATTATTGTCCTAAAAAATGTATTTCCTTTTGATGCTTTTGAATAATTGTGATTACACCAGAAGGTGGTGTTTTACTGAACAATATCTGTCAGAGTTTGTTCTTAATATTGTACTGAGCTCACCAGTAAGCTATTACAGAGAACAGCCAGCTGTTTTATCTCTGTGTACCCATTTCCATATACAGTATCTTAAGCTATGTGCAAGACACATTGATCATCATCGTGCTAACATCACAGTCTATAAACTGAATGTAGACATCATGCCACATATGATTAGTTAAATATTCATTAGATTGCATAAAAGGTTGCCATCTCTGTGAAATATATTACCATGGCCAGATTGATTTTTTCTCTTTCACTTAATTTTAGGTAGATTGTAGACCGCTGATACAGAGTAATAATTCATTATGGTATCAGTTTAATCATAGTAAGTACTGGGAAGGAATCTCTGTGGATTTCACAATCTGCTGTAATGAAATGTCAGTTATTGAAGATTGTCACATTAATATTAATGTTTTGTTCTAATTGAAACAATACTTGCTGTGTTAATTCATTTACTCTCAAATAAACTGATTGCTAACATAATTTAATTGTCACTGTAGTGATATAATATGCGTGTTAGTATATCTCTTATGGTTAAAGGTCAAAGGTTAGCCTTAGAGGAATTCCATTCTAGACAAATGTGTTTGAACAAATCCTCCTGTCTTAGGTTTTGGATCCTTGGCCTCTTTTGCTGGCACCATTGGGTTCAAGTGGGATGCAATACTACTGCAATTTGTGGAGGACTGATGATCAAACCATAGCTAATGCTCACCTGCTGGGTCTGAACCTTGATTGATAAAGTTTGTTAATCCTGATGCATTGTTGAAAAGCTACATACTTGCTTATCTAAATATATGACCTTGACCTTTACAGAAAATAATTTACATTGACATTAAATTGAAATGTAATCCTGTTTGATTGTATTGACTTTGAACCAAAACAATGTTAGGGGGGTACTTTGTTTGATTTTTTAATAATTCATGTAATATTGGGTGTCATATTATGTCAATACTTAAACAAATATGTGTCATACAAAGTAAATACAACACTCAAACCATAGACCAGACACAACCAGTCTCTGCTTGTATCAAAACTCATAAAAATATGAATTATTTATTAATTTATCCAATATAGTTCATCATTTCAAAGTGATTGTTGTTTTACATACAAACCAAGATATTCTTTTGTTGACCTGTTATATTTGTCAGAAACTTCACATATTGAAAATAATCTAATTTATTTATTTTTTGTGGCTTTGAGGAATAATATCTGCAAACTGCCAATTTTATGAAAAATCAGACGAAGGATTGATTTGATTGATGTTGGAAATTTAGATGATTTTCTGACACAAGTGTGGAGTAATTTTCTGGCAATTCTTGATTGAAGAACCTTAGGGAATTATTTCATCAGTCAAATTTGTCTATGACTTGCATCAATGTTTTTTAGATGATTAATTAAAAGTGATGCAATATCATGTCTTCATACAACAGCACATACTCTACATCTAAAGGGAAACATGTCTTGTAGATTGATTTATTATCTAGTCTTTTGTGATAATTCCACTGTGGCCCTTCATTTTTTATCAGTCATATTAGAAAACATATGACATCACATGAACCCTTTTTTATATCAATCAGGAATCTTGTCAGAGGATATGAGCCATCCTGATGTTTTTGTCAGTGGTATGTTCTCTGTTATACTGATTTGATGCCTGACTGATTTGCCAGGATGTTAGAAATCTCTGTGTCAGTCAGATGTTTTATCTGAGATGCTCTTTTTGTCACTCGCGAAACAGTTTGGTTTAGAGAAATTGGCTGCTTTAGCGAGTAACAGACCATTGATATATGCTTGTGCATGATTTTTTGAATGGTTTGGGGTTTTTATGGCTGTAACAGACACAGAGGTACTAAGAAAGCTCAGCCCTTTGCCTCATAATACCGCATTTCCCCTGCATCTGAAGCAGACGACTTTTGAAAACTTGATTGCAAAGGAAACCATTGCTTGTAATGAGTAATAGCTTCTTTTGCCACCATGTTTTCCACTCTATCAGAGAGAAATAACCCAGTTTTCTTAAATAAATTGATGTTTGGTGTATTTGTTTTAAATTTGGAAGGGTCCAAAATGTGCTTATGTGGCAAAGGATTAAAAGAGTTTTGTTGTTTGTACAAAGCATTCTGTAATATTCTGTAACAAGTATAAATATAAGAGAAGCATAGACTGTAAGGGATTGTACAATAGGGTGAGATGCTGTTAATACGTTTGATCAAGTATTTGTTCTCTTGTGTATTTATATCTTGTACATGTCTGAGATGTTATTGGAATTGTATAATTTTGTATATTGAATTATTGCACATACTGATGCCTAGGATTAATGACATCCTAATCTTATAGAAATAATGAACATCTGGCAACTTCGATTTCTCTGTGAAGGTAAAATGTCGACTCCACATTTATCACTTTACGAGGTGTATTTTATTTGCCAGAAATGAACAAAAAAATAATTGCTAACAGGACTGATGTAGGAAAGAATGTGGTAATTATAGCTGTCTCATAAAGGAATGGTAAAATAACCAGCAAAACGTGATGTAAAATGTCGGCTTGTTGTTGTTGTTATGTTGTACATGTATGTCTGTTTGACAGCTGGAAGATTGGCAAAAAATTGTTTTTAGACTGATTCATTTTCTAGGTAAATATCTTGTCAATCCAGTTTTGTTAGCAAATTTATTATACAAAGGACATTTTTAGTGAACTTTTATGATTATGCTTTTTAACGGTGCTTGTATATGAGCTGAGCTATATTCGGAGGGTCTTAAATTTGGGAAACAAAGGAATTTTTTTTTAAACATTACATAAGATGAATTTATATTAATAGACTTATAATTTATCCATTATAATCTCAGCCAATTAATTATTACTTGAACAATTGCCCATGAAAGATAAAAAAGATAAATAAAAAATTGTCCTATCATGAACTAGGAAAAACAACTCATAATGTTAATTTGTTTCATAATTTACAAGGAATTTTGCATTTCATATCATTATTTATAAATTTTATGAATAAAATTAAAATAATAATCATCTGTCTGTTGGTGATATGTAATTAACATGCATGTTGAGTTGAACATGACGTCGTTTATGTTAATTTCGATTTGTTTTATTGCAGTTATTCGGTACTCATTAATATATAAAAGTGACTTTTCCTGATTTCTTAATTTTTTTGTACTTTTTGGTATATTTTGTTGATTTGAACTTTTTTATTTAAACTGTGTATTTTATTCCATTTTGAGCTAAAAATATCTAATATTATTGGTATTAAGACATCCAGTACACTATTTTATTTCGACAGGGAATCAATTTAAATCTGCCTGGCAAATTGCATCTAATTGGACCTAAATTTCAGGTAGCCTGTGTAATACATCTCATTTACATCATTAAATCATCGATACAGTACTATTATGATATTACTAATGAGTCATTGCATGGAGTTCATGTATATACTAGTACTCCAGGAGAAAGTCAAATGTGGAGGCGCTGATTGCACACCATACAGTCTTGTCAGCTAAATAACTAAGCTTTAATTCTTTTATCTAGACCTTGTAGCTCGTAGTAATGTCTGTCACATTTTCACCTAGTTGTCTATATATACAATAATTAGTTACCACGAAATATAATGTCATGTTTTTAATGTTACTAAACAATGATGTAAATAATTAATCTCTACTAGACAATGATTAATAAACACAAGTCTCAGTGTTAATTAATTTACTGCAAGCTACAAAAATATCGCACCTTTATTCTCAGTCTGGCGTTACATTTAACCATTAATCAGTAGACAAAGGGATAAAGATATCACTGTCTCAGATCCTGCACGCTTGTTAATTGCTACCTCACGTCTTATATAATACACAGATGCTCTCGCATTTTTTAATGAACTTATTTGTCATTATGTATATTTCTCCCTACATAAGAAGTTTGGTATTTAGTAATGCATTTGCCAGTTACACTGTGTATTGTTTTTGTTAGGAGTTGTTTTTTTATGTACAATAAATTAACATCACTTTGTGAGACAACATCTGTCAAAAGAGCTTATCTGAAAATGTCATTTGTACTGATAGTGTTATGTCCTGTTACATCACATAAAATGCTAAAAGTTAAATAAGTGGATATATATATAAATGGCTCATGAGTTGTGAAATTTAACTAACAGTGTTTGTATGTTCTGTATTAAATGTCACAAAAAAAACTATAGTCACTATTTCCAATTTTTTATGCAAAATGATCTTCGTTCCCAAAAGCAGTCACTTTCGACATTAGTGTTACAATATGTATATTTTCAATGAATTAAAACCTTGTTTTGAAATTGTCAATCACTATTGTCAGTGCAATTTAGATGCCACTGTCAGTTATAATACATTTGAAAGATATTGAAGTTAAAGGTTGAAATAGTTTTTTATGTTTCTTTTTGAATACAAAACAATAAGATGATAATTGTGAACAAAAAAACATACATGGTGCATATATATTACGCACTGTTTAATAAAAACTGCATTTGTCTATGCAATGAACTGGAAAACATTTTTATTTTGAATTGAAAAATGAGGATCAGTCTTTTCATGTGCCATGACTTTTTATCATATTTAGTGTCAACTATTATACTATTATACATTAGTATTGTCGTATTGTAGCGGAGTGTAAAATTCCTCATATTAAATTTGTAAATAGACTTTTTGTCATTCACAATCATTTGTTGATTTGTCAAAATTATTACAAACGTTATTTCTCTCTTAGTAAAAAATGCATTATTATATTTCATTCTTCGGTTTATAAAGCCTTTGAGAAATGAGTGAGTCAAAAAATGTGTATACTGCATATTAATTTTATTCAAACTCTTAAAAATCTTTTATTATAATACAGTTGTTGAGAAAACTTAAGAGTGTTTGCTTATCTTTGTGGATTTAAAGTAATTTTGAATTGATAATTAAATTTTGAGTGTTGAATTTTTATGAATCGACAAACTGGTTTCATTGTGTCGTTTAACCTCCCTTTGATAAAATTATTGCGCAATTTTTATTCAAATGCACACAGATTTGTGCAGCAATTATTTCTGAAACTAAAGTACATCATATAGGGGAATGTCATTTTCGTTTAAAGCTATCTAACGTGTAGTTAAATACCACCAATTAAATTCTCTTTACTCTTTGTGCTATTCAAGTAAATTGCATGAAAATTGATATGATTTAATTATAGTGTAAGTTTAATTTTGCACATTTTGTTTTTTATGTTGCTATGTTGTGTGTTGATTTATTCAGAGTCTAAACTTTCCATACTTAGTGAAATCTCGCTAAGCAACTGCCTCAACAATACAACTACCTCATTATAACAACCACTCTACTTTCTGACCGGTTATTCATATTTCCTCTTTATTTCAACTTGATTATGAGACCACCTTGATATTAAGACCATTTTTTCGGGTCCCAAAGGACCTATTTATTTTATTTTATATGATTTTTACTATCTTGAATAAAACCCAATAATTTTCTTAATTAATTCTGTTGATGTAATATTTTTACATACAACAAATAAACTTGACAGGTCAAATAACTTAAAATTTTTCAGATGAAACAACAAAGACTTATTAAAATGTTTTTTGTACATTTTATTGCTCAAAATGATTTTATAATTCAATATTTTAAAAACAACATAACTAAATTACAGTCACAAATTAAACATAGATAACTTAGAAAAAAATGTGTGAATGTCTCGAGTTAAAAAAAAACATGAATATAAAATAATATTGAACAAACAACCGGTCATGTTGTTAGACACAGAGGGTAATATCATTTTAAATTGAAATAATATTTTTTTTTGCTTTCAAGTTCAGGGTTCACCCTCTCTCTGGATGATGTCGCTAGGTAAGATTACGTGTCTACGTTATACAGACAATGAGGAAGAAAAGCGAAGCCGAAAAAAAGCTTACAAAAAGCTTGTTATGGTATCATATATGCAAAGAATGACTATAATATATAAAAACAAAGTTCATTGATCATTCTGACACAATTTATATGCAACATATATCATAACAGCCATTATACCTGCAGTATCACTTGAAAAGTTACAAGGAGTTTCGCTTTACCGTGTTTTTTTGTGCAAGCACTGATTAAAACTGCCACTCTTCCTGGAAGTTGGCGCAGTATCACACAAATAAAAAACAAAACATACTTGGATCTCATCGAAAAAATCTACCATTCCATTGTTTCAATGTTCCATTACGAAATAATAAATAGTCTTATAGTTACAATATAGCACAACACTGTATACATGGGTGGCCACGTTTATCCATCTTTTTGTTTTAACAAAATTTATATTTGACATGGGACTTCTGCACCTTCTTTTTTGTTAGATATTTTTGCATTCTATGAAGCAATTTTTATCCAAAGGTTATGAGTCAATTGACTGTCAGCTGCTAAGTAATGATAATAAATTGGTTAATTATGAATTTAGGCTGTTTTTTTTTTTTTTAAATCTCCATATTTTATAACTAATGCATTCATAAGCTTTTAAAGTAGAATTTATTATGAATGATATCTGGTTTGTTATGAATACAGATTTTTGTACATTAATTTGCATGAAATATAAATTTTGTTAGAAACTGAACACTTTTTAACACGGTAACGTTTTAACTACACAACAGAGTATAATGTTGGATCACTAAGTTCTTCAATGTAAGGTTTGTGCACCATGGCTTGTGTTATAGTCAGAGCCTGACTTGAGTCTGGTAAACTGCTCATAGGAGTTCGAATTCCATACATCCCAGTATCCGGATTTATTGGTCTCATATGACTGGAACTTGTGATACTGTACCCAGGCAACTGAGACCCCACTGGTATATGACTGTTTATTGGTAACTGGTTATTATAAGGAAGTTTATAACACAGCTGTTCTTGTTTAATTTGTCCTTTATCAGTTACTGGACCAATGTAACCGATGCTTTGCACCGGACCAAAACTATGAATATCACTTCCATATCCGATACTGTCTGGTTGGTTAAATGGTCTGTCTTTGTGATGATGTGTGATATCCAGGTTAGAACAACCAGCTGAACATCCGGTTGAACACAGATTAAATCCATAATTTCCCGCACAAGTCACCGGACCAACATGGCTGTCAATGCTATGTAAGCGACCTCCATGTACGTCACCTATGGATTTACTAATGTACTGTTGACTATTATAAGCCTGTCCCAAATTTTGTCTGTAATGACTTGTGTTGGGTAGAAAGTCCATTGGAAGATGTTGAGGAGAGCTTATAACATTTATATTGTTCATATTTTGAGATTCTGTTTGTCCAATGCTGTAATGCTGACTAGATGGTAATGGCTTTCTCTGTCTGTTTTTGTATTTACTAGAGTTTCTGTTTACATATGACACTGCTGGAGGTCGCCCATCATTTGGGTGAATTTTTATTGGTTTGAACAGGGGCACAGCATCAGACACTTGCAAGCTATGGACCCCGCCATTACCGCCTTGTCCACAATTCTCCTGTGCATTTCCTGTACTGCTGCTAGCACTATGAATGTATTGTCCCGATCGAGAACTCCGAAATCCCGAATCATCTGAATCATCAGAAGCTTGTGAATTAGGTCGCTCACTTTCATTCCTTTGAACTTGCGCGTTATTCTCAACATTACACTGAACTTGGTTTATATCTGAAAATCCACTATCAGGATTAGTTCTATACATTGCGTGATTGTCAAAGCCTTCAGTTGGCTCAGGACTTTCTTCATAATTGTCATTATTTTTATTCTTGTTGTTGTTGTTATTTGTCATTGCGTCTGAAAGTAGCACTAGTCCTGACTTAAATGGTGGAAGTGGTGGTGGCGGCGGCTCATAGTCCTTCCCTAGTTGTCGCAGACGTTCTCTTTTGTGGGGGTCATGTTTTTTGTATAAGATTTGGTTCCGAATTCGCATCTTATACCAGCAGTAGCAGAAAACGACGAAAAGCGCGATGGTAACCAACGCTGGTATCAACACTCCGAAAAAGAACAACAGATTCATACTGCCTTGTTCTACCATCATGATACAGTAGAAAAAATGGTGTCAGCATTGCTGGATGTCATCTTTGTGTGTAAGATTTACCGCTGGTGTTCTCAATGTGATGTGCCTGAAAATACAAGAGGAAGTAGTTTTAATATTTATACACTGATACTTATACCTTGGATTGTCATAAGCATTGAAACTTGAAGTACAATTTATTCATGCTTAAATAATATATCTAAAAGACACAATTTAAAAAAAAATACTTTTAAAGCAAGAAGACATGTTTGCTTTCTCAGGGATATGTACTTATTGTTGTGATTAAATTACCTGCTCGTGATTATTGTGTAGTAGAATAATTTATGTTAATTATTTGACAAGTGTAATGATGACTGCCTATAAATGTCTTCTTATTGAAATATTTAACCTACCTATAACTGACATAAATGTAAAAGTCCCAGTATGTAGTCTATAATTTTATGATCAAGATTTTTTGGTTGTAAAGGCTTGTAAAATATTTTTTTATGTTTCATTACTTTCGAGTAATTTAGTTTTCAAAGTGGATGAAAACAATTACAGATTTGTTGTAATAGATGTTCCTCATTGAAAGAGCAGACGACAGCCACACTCTCCTGTTTGTTTATATTATAAAAGTGTATCTGTTCATTCACCTGTGACCCGTTACTTTTACTGATAATTTTGTACATTTTACTCAATTTTTGAAGATTTTAAAGATCTTTCTGATAAGCAGACGGTGATATTTTATAGATTGGAGACAACTTTTTGAAATTTAATCCTTGAAGTATAACAAAGATTTTGGTAATTGTCGCTTTTTCTTACGATTTTTGTGACCAAGTAATTTGGTTAGTTTTGTACATTTTTCAACATTGTTAAATGTACTGACTATAAAAGGGTGTTTAGGCAGTATATGAGTCAAGCGAGAATGTCAAAATATTATAGTCAACCATGTGAAAATGAATTTAGCCCACAGATTTTTGCACTTGTCTATAAGGGCATGTGGGATGGTGACATTTTCAATTTGATACAAATCTCTTCCTCTACGTAAAATATCACCTTTGTTATGTTTTTCCTTAATGTTATATTTAGTTGCATAGTTTATACAAATATAATATATTTCATGAATACAAAAGAAATAGTGTTGGTCAGCGTAAAATAAGATTGTTGAGAAAATATGAGTTATTTTTCATGGTACACTAACATCACATTTAATAGTTGATATTTATGAGTTCGTTTTCACACATGGTGTATCTTACAGATGTACAATTTGTTCACAACATTTTACATGTCTGAGTCATGATCTCATATAAGAGAACTTACATTTAACCTAAAAATTGATTCACTGTTCAACAATAATCAGAAATTCCACATTACATCAAATGCTTCATGGAATATAACAAACAAATAATTTTACCTCTTAACAGTGATTGAATGTACGTTCAGATTGCACAAGACCTGATATTCAATTAACATTCCATGACATCTTATTGAATACATGAAAACACTTCTATCACATTGATACCAGATACTCCATGAAAAAAGTTTAATTCAAAGGTTTTAATACAAGATTAATGATTGAACTTTGCACTTTTCAATGTATTAATTTTTCAAAATTAAGTGTTCATGTGAACATAAAAATGTCATATAGATTTGTGTCAGTTTTGCTTGTCTAGAATTTTATATCAAAATGAAGTCCTTTTTTTGAAAGAGAGAGTGCACTTTCTATTTTGTCATGTTCAAAACTAAGAGCCGAAATGATATTGACTCTGACCAAATATTGTCTTGTTTAGTGAGAGTTTTATATCAATATTTACCTAGGAACGCTCTGACTATGGTATTGGAATATACGAACTTTGCGCTATTAGTTGGCACAATCAAGTTGACTGCAGATGTCCAAAATGAAACAGAGACTTAACGTAACCCTGGCCAATTATCAAACATTTACATGATTTGCATAAATTTTACTACATATTGATTATTTAAACAGCCTTAGTAATGCTATAATTATTTAATTGCTTCCAATTATGGTAACTGTAAGCCTGCAAATGTTGTGAACATTACTGGTGAAATGTTTTGTACACAAAGAATTAAAGTGATACAATAGTCAGCTTTTAGCGGGGGTCGACAATGAATGGTCCAGCTCTGAAATGATCTTATAATTGAATTCTTTTCAGTACACTAGAACATCCGGGCAAATATGATGAATACTGTTATAGATGGGTCTTAATGTTGTCCTTTTATTACTGTCGCAGTGGGAACATATTTACGGATAAGTTTACATTAATCGCTTTTGTACGACTGCAAGGTAACACCGTAGCGTGATTCGTTCCTCGTTTCTTTTGTTAGTTTGTATACCCAATTATGTAGATGAAATTTTCATAAAAGTAATTTGAAAGAAAGTCAGAATTATAATGAAAACATATGCTAAAGTCATTACATTCGGAAGATTAATAAATGCAGGGGTGTTACACTCGATTTATTTCTTTCATAGTCTAAAAAACTTGAAGGTTTTGTGCATTTTAATTTTGTCAGACCTGTATTGAACCTAGAGTAAAACACAGTAATTAATAACACAGCATAATGAGTGGTATTCTGTAATGTATGTCGATGATCCGTATGAATTCATTATCACGCTTCTATTTTTTGTCTCATTATAATTAAGTTAATCAGAATAAATCAAGATTTCTTGTTTAGAAATGAGAAGCATTTATCTACACACACAGACTCATCAAAATATAAGAAAGCTGTCACGAAAGTTTTTGCGTCTTTTATGTTGATATGAATGTTAATATCGAGACAAATGAAGCCGAGGAGAACAATCGGCTAAGATACGAGTTTTCATTACACTACGCCTACATAATGATGAATGCATTTCCATCAGACTGGCTTTGATCAATTATTATTTTTTTGTGTAACAAAGTCATGATGTTTTAATGTCAAAACTTGTTTTCATTAAGTGCAATTAAGACTTTAAAAATTGCGTGCTTTATTGAAAATAACATCATCACTAAAGTATGCAAAAGGAAATTATTTAACTAAGTTTAAGTTTCCAAAATTACATTTCTTAATTTCTATTTTTTTTGTGTTACAGTAAATTATATACAATTATTTTTAACTTTGTGCATGAATAATCTCAGCATAATTGTTAGTTCACATTTTTTCACTTTTTAAGAAAATAGTTCAATAAATATAAAACTGTTTAGTTTTATAGTTTAATTTTAATATCTATTAGATAATTTTTTGTACACAGCTTATGGTCAAACTAATTAAGGAATTTTTGTAAAAGGCATTTTTAATATTTGACTTAAGTCATTATGTAGAATAAATGTGAAGTCTCATTGAATGTACAGGGACATAATGTTAACTATTAACACCTGACTGTAATCTTTGTTGCGAAAACTATGTGTGTAATTTGGACGGCTGACGCAAACTTTAAAGCCTTTAATTACAGCATTTTCACTAAAATATTCATGACTAAGTGTTGTAATGTAGCCCTAAGTCTATTTGAAGGCACATGTCAACAAGATGTGTTGTAAATGAACCCCCCCTCCAATACAGAGTTATTGTTAGTGACGGTACTTTTCTATTTTATTAGCTAATTACTTTTAGGATGAGACTGTAATGAATCAAGTTTTTTTGTTTTACTGAAAAAAGACACATAAATTGATACTGAAATTTGAAAATATTCAATTTAGCAAAAAGTAATCAGCTGAAATAGTTTCACATCGTTCTCTTATATATTTGCGCATTAAAGTTGAAAGATTTGTAGATTACAATGATGATCAAAGAAACTACATGTATTAAATTACTTGTATTGTATTTATCGTATTCGATACAAGGAATGTGTTTAGTATAATCACATAGGATAACATTAATATAACATTATAGTACACTGTTACGTAATAATGAATATGTTTAATGTAAATATTTGGTTGATAACGTGTTACAAGTTTTTACAAAATATTAATTTATTGAGCACCCAATCATCCATGTTTGATCATTGAAAATAAACTGACCAAAACTTTGTATTATCTCATGTTTGGTTTTATTCGGTATTTTTGGTTGACATTTTCATAGTGTGTTACACCAATGACTTACACTAAGTGCCCCAATATTGTTATAAAGAAATTTTGGTTACATAGCTATCTAGACATACCTCTTGTTGTGTTAACAGTGTCAAAATTGATAAAACTTTTGTTAATTTTTAATAATTTCAACTTGACACTTAGGATTTATGAAGACGCCTCTTTTGTTAAAAATACATCATAAGTAGACGGACCACCAAGCGTTATAAATCCTTGCTTTTGATACATTGCAGTAATTTTAAAAACTTGATCAAATGATCATTAATTTAGCTACACTCCATTCAACAAGTATGAGTAACGAAACTCCCAACGTTTCGACGATAAAAGAGAAATAGTTTGAATTTTTGTGTTACCTGTGTAGAGTCCCACAAAATATCAGAAAAACTTAAACGAAATAAATTCCTTCGATTAGTTCCTTAAATCCATTTGAAGTTTGTGTCACTAAAAAGTACAACAACTGTCTGCCCGGACAATCAACGCAGGATGTATGATGAATTATGGGTAGGAATGAATAAAAACATGAATGTTAGATAAAATCGCCCCATTCGACATGACCAATTAACTGAGAAAATATACCTGCTCTCTGTGAAAAGGTAAATCGTAAATCCGATAGAACATAATTGCATGAAATTTCTTTCATCGTTACACAAAATAATCTTCTTACTCGACGAATTTCATATGTTCTCAATGGGAGAAGCATTGTCACAAGTTAAAATGAATCGTCTCACTGCCCCAGGGGAAACATTGTTTTTAATGATATAAAATCATATATATATATATATACTTTCTTTATAACACTGTATTATACATACATGTACCTTGGTCTCGTGTGCGTAGAATCGTTAAAATGTAGAGAAACATGTCATTGTTATGTCACAGTGTTTGGATGAAAAATTTTCTGTTATAATTGCTATTTTATTGCGGCAAAAGTTTGTTAAGTGACAAACACAGGCTGGACTGTTGTATGAAATGTTACGTCGAGTGTGTAGTCTATGTATAAACTATTTAAAATTCTGCTGTGTTCATTGTGTGACATATAACATAATTATAATTATTGTATGCAACAGTTATCTTGGCTTTAATATACTAAATCTTTGATTATAGAAAATAGTTTAAAGGTTGAATTCACTTACTGTCTAGCAATGATATTTATCCCTTAAAATAATAAAATCCTTTGTTTGAATTACTTTCCATATAAAGAATTGTCTTTAAAAACTGAATTTGTTCGTTTGAACTCAATCTTCACAATAATACACATATGATATTGTTTTATGTAAATAAATCAAATATTTGTCAAGATAATAATGCAGCATTGACCGATTATCTTAAGCTAAAGCTGGTAGCATATCCCGTTGTATTTTCACTGACTGATCTCATAGCATTAGACGAGGGATTAAATCCTAAACGATATCTTGATATGCTTTAATCCGCCTGACTGTATACAGGATTTCCCGATCTGTCCCTCCCGACTAACAATGTGTGATAGAATGTTGGAGTATTTCAGTATGAAATATGTCGAACAATGTTCTAATGCTGAATAATTGAATCAGTATCATATTGGAAAACCTACCCATGGATGAACTCAGCTGTTACCTTTGTTTCGAAAGTAAATCTTTGAGGGGATGTAAACATACAACTTAGTCTGTTGATATTAGTACAATTATATACATGCATAAAACATGAGCTGTACTCGATGAATTATATTTACCTTCTTGTTCAGCGATATTTTACTGTATTTAAGAAAATTATCAGTGTGATTAAACTAGAAATTTTGTGGTAAAATTGTTATTATGACAAAAGAATAGCTTGTCAATTTAACTTCCATAATTTACATTTAATCATTTACATAAATTAATACAGCGTAAGTTTTATGGTTTGAAAATTGAAATAAATTTGTTAAGAGAATTAATTGCTCGAAAAATGTTAACTTCATGAAATGCATGCTTTACAGATGAAAAGATGTAAAAATAAAGTATCTCACTAATTTATCGTCATTTAATTACAAAACCACAATTCAATACCAACTTGTAATTAATATCATTGCTCTTAAAACATCACTGACAAATGATGTCATGCATTTAGTATTTGTCTACATTTGATTTTTTTTTTCTCTGAATGAATCATTGTTCGGTTGATTTTTTCCCACTTTTGAAGAAATCTTTAGAATGCGCTTGTTATTCATTCGACCAGTATAGATATACATCTTTTGTTTTTTAAATATTTCTCAGAAATAAGTCATGTATTTTTTATAAAAGTTGATGTTAAATTACAACCAAGTATGCCTTACCAGATTACAGTATAGTCCACAATTTGCAAAATTTGTTAACAGGAGATGTGTAAGTCATCAAAACACAATTTATCAAACGTTTCATTGTATATCTATGTTGGAGAATCCACCGTTAACTCTGATAACGTGTTGGCAGTTCCTTGATAGTTTGCCACAATAAATAGAAAAATAATTTTTCACTATTGAAGAGTAGCAATAGTAAAGTCCTATTTTTGGTACACAGTCCGTGGACACAATATAATCCCGTAACTTTTAACTGTTTGTCCTTAGCCCACCTTTCTCTTTCAGCTTGTAAAACTCAACTGTGTTTATTATCACCTACTCTTGTAATTTGTCATTAGCGATAAAGTAGTGTTGCCTGGTTCATTGTAAAACGTGGTAGTATAATATCACTTCTTGCGTTACGTGTATCGGTAGTTCAACGTTTTTTGTCTTCTCGGACTTTTAACCCTTTAGTTAAGGTTCAGTAATTTGATGATTTAAGAATTTACAGCGATTGGGTCATTTATGTGAAATTTAGTAATTCAATCGCTTATATCCCAATGATAGAAAATTATCCACTTTATAACTATTTAATGTCAGGTAAAAACTGGTCTCGGTCATATGTGAATTTTTAAATTAAGTACTGCCGGTTCGATGATAAAATATTAAGTGGTTATTTCCTTGAGTGAGGTGAAAAAAGTGCTCTAGGGGACAGAACCTTTGTATAGACCATTTCTGATTGGAGAGATGATACATACATAATGATGTGATAGTCTTAATGTTTAATTATGGTATAATTGCCTAGGGAAGGAAGATACACAGTGTAAAGTATGGTGATTTACCGTGTGGAAGTGGGAGAATTGTTAAAATATGCCCTACAAGCATAAACTGTTGGCTACCATACACTGATAATGTTAACAATAAACTTTCTCTTTCATGTATTATTCATTCTGTACATTAAATGCAGTTTGCTACCTCATTGTTAAAGAGTGTTACAGCCTGGTCAGCGGGTATCATGGGTATCGCTCAGCCAGATTGAGCACATCATAACTTGAATTATTCTCAATGTCATGACCATCCCCATCCGTGACCATCAGTATCACTTACAATTCACGCTTATTTCTTCGCAATAAATTACAAAATATTAGCCAAGATAATAGATGTAGTTCTGAAAGTACTTGATGGGCTGTTTGTAGAATTAAATAATAATGAACTACATGTAATTGTAATTTCTGTTTTACAATGCACTGTAGATATGTCTGCTTTTTACACTCTTTTTTTATTGGTCCTTGATAATATTGAAGTATTTTCCCCAAAATATGATTCAAAAGATCTGTACATTTAGTAGTTTTAACATTTACATTATTTTGAATGAATTCTTGATATTTTAATTTTATTTAATTTGTTGTCACTGACTATGTTAACATCTCTACAGACAATTGTCATTATAAAGTAAAAGTATCACTCCAACAATGAAATAAAAAGAAACAAATATGGTTACATTTGAACAATGGAGAACAAAGTTTTCTTTACCTTCTTCACAGAAGAGTAACCGGTAGTCCACAGTGAATAAGTGACAATATTGTATGTATGTTTACATGTACACCTTCCCAGGTAAAAAAATATAAAGCTCTCAATTATAGATTGTTGTTTTTCATGTAAAAAATTGAAAGTAGATACTTGAACATTTTCTGCATAAAAACTTAACCCGTTGTCACAAAACGATGAAAACTTTCCCTTCGCATGTGGTACATAATCAACCTATAGAAAGTTGACAAGCTTGTATTGTAACCATTATTCTAGTCTCAGAGTCTTGTTCAAATATTCGCTTATCAAACTTCAATACGAAATGTTTGCTAAATTTGAAATTGTTACAACCTATCTTAAACAGAAAAGTCTATAGAATGTAAGCGATGTTTTCACATATTTGCTTGTTCAGGAATAAATGTATTTTAATGATCCAATGAATTTGTTAGGAAAGTTTAACCACAGTTTACCTAAAAAATTTTAGATCACTTTTGTGTGCTAATTTTTTAATGTATGTGATTTTAAACTTAATATTTATTCATTTAAAATGGTTAGTAAATTTACTTTTGAAAAGTTTATAAAATTACTTAAAGCATACTTTAACCATTCTCACATGCAGAAAACTTTTTTTATTTATTCATGAAAAAAGTCTATGAGTCTTTTTTTGTAAGCCTTTTAAATGGAGTTATATTTAGAGTTTAAATAAAAAGAAATATTTACGATAAACTAATATTTATTAACATACCTTCAACAAAAATTCTTTTACAAATTCCTGTATTATAGAATATCTTGTGAACAGAACAGAAATTTAATCCTGTAATTAGTTCACTTGGTAGTGAAGTTGTTGTAGATTCTCCTAATTTTATGAAACATACACTTTCCCAATACTCTATCAGTGCATAAATGATATTGTTCTCCGAGTTGTACAGTTAAATACCCTTCATAATATCTTGCATGAAGCTTATAACATCCAGTTATCCACTTGTTCAATATTGGTTTCTTGATCACAGAATGAAGGGTATTCACTAGGGTTCAGTTATAACCCTTAATTTCATATATTGACACCTTGATGGTATATAATGATAAGTGTTTGTCCATCACCTGTAGGTAGTATCATTATCATAATAAGAGTTTAGTAGAGTTTTCCTAAAGGTGTCAAAATCTATTATTTATTCATTATCTCATATTAATTAGGGATTTCTTGTCACTAATTATGCTCCCATTATATAACTAGCCAGATAATTGGATTTTATTTGAGTATCAATGCCAATAATTAAATAGTAATGATATAATTAGTGCTGATAATTTAATTATATTGTGGCTATTATTGGGATATTGTGAAGTTGAAAGGGGAAAGTTTTTGGGTCCCAGTAAGGGGCTGGATTATGGCAGATGCCAGGGTATTGATATTGGTATTATATTCTCATAATTTCTTATCATTTTACTGATATTATTGTGTCTAATGATTATCTTGTTTTTGAAGTTTTATAATGATTCTCTCAATTTGAGTATGATCTCTGTACTCAAAACATTAGAAATTTTATGTTTCTTATCTAAAATGTTGCATCTATAATGTATTAAAATTAATTTGAGATATTATTGTTTTATGAGCATATTATTCTAAACCAGACTGTGATTTGAGGAATTAATGAATGTTTATTTTCTCATCACAGTTTATATGGTGGCTTTGGAAATACTTAATTATCTTTGCTGAAAACAATAATATTTTGTGCCAAATGTATTAAGTTTAATTTGTCTATTAATTACACGTGTTCATAATGCCCTTCCAAATACATGCTCACATCTGTTTCTGATGCCCTAAACAGTTGAATGTACCAAATAGTACTTATTGTATACCTATTTACTGTTTGATATATTTTATACCTGTCTTCAATTGCTTGTATGAACAACTCATGATTTTGATGTATCTTGTTAGCACTTGAATTACTGGTGGTCAACCTTTAATTTCTTCTTGTTTATTACAGTAATATACAGGTTGTTTGACAACCTAATTACAGTTGTAACAGTGGTTGGAAAATTTGTTCCGGTAACAGTAATTTTTATACTGTGCATCAGTGTGTCCCTACTTGACCCCTAAATTGTCGACGGACTGTCTTGTAAGCTTTAAATGTTTCAAAAACTATTTTATTGTGTTTAATCAATGAAAAATTTAATGATCTTGTGCTAAAGTACTAAATATTGGTCAGTCACTGTTATTAAGATTAAATTACAGGTTTCTCCACAAAAATAGGGTTCTATAATTTAAGAGCAATTATAGTGTTCAAGGTTAACTAAATTGAATTAGAAGATTGTCAGATCTAAAATCATATTTTGTGGGTTTTCTATAGATTTAAGTACTTGAGATTTAAGCTGAGGTTTTTAGGAAGGACAGTTCACTGAAGTACGCAGATGGTCAAGATAAAAACGAAACCATTAAAATCTTGTGTCAATCTAGGATATTCATACGTGGAAACACTTGAATAAATTCAAACTTTTTTTGTAATAATTGTTTATAAACATTGCCATAGTATTTACTTTGGCAAAAAATACTATGTTTCCACTAACACCGCCCAAAAATATAGATTAGGTTACTAAGGTCAGTAGAATGTTGGTATACCCAGTATTATATTGTGAAAACATCACATTTCTTTAGATGGATGAATTAAGGTGCACAAAAAAATAAAAATGTATATAGAAGCTAATCATAAGAATTATTATACTCCTAGGACATTTGAATGTGATGAGAAGGCAAACATTACTGCTTAACTCTGTTTACCTTGCACTAATCCGACTTGAATAACATATTGGTGTTATTTATGTTATTATGATTGACAGGCTAAAAAAATAATATTAAAATACAGTATTCTGTCAAACACAGACTGAACATGATATGACGTAAGGTGGCCCCTTTTTTGTTGAAGCAAAAGTCAATGTGAAAGTTTGCAGCAACTGAAGATATGCATGTCATTGTAGAATTAATGTCTGATTTCTCTATGCTGATCAAATTACATTTAAATATAAGTTACAGAATACAGATAGTTATAGGAGGACACTAGGTAATATGGTTACAGTCTGATGATACATACATAAAAACGGCGTCATCTGAGGACACGAAACGTGTTAGGTCGTACATTGCCTCAAGGAACGATGAGTGTGTAGACTTAATTATAGTTATTAATGTTGCTTGCCACAGAGGTATTTTCCACCCTACCTTTTTGATGTTCATTTATTTATGAAAATGTTGACTTAAAGTAATTTTGGTATTTATCATGAAAAGTGATACCTCCGAACTAATGTTGCTGACTTGTGTCCTTTTGTGTACGAGACTAGACAATTATGAAAGCACAATTCATTAGTTAATAATTGTCAAGTCAATTGTTACTTTTATGTCAGCATGAAAACATTATTTAAGATGTATACTTGACAGATAATGTGTTTTGTGTGAAAGTCTAAGAGACAAATGAACAATTTTAATGGACATTCCAGGAGAATTTCTAAATAAATAATAGCTCTGATTTGACTTGAAATGAAGTGTGATGCTCAGTTACATGCTCTGTCTCATTACAGCAATAACTCTCAGACTCACTTGCCATAAGCATTTTGACTTACTATATTATCAAACTTTTTTTATTGTTTTGTCAACAGTGACAGGTAACAATAGACTGTTGCCATGTTTTGTATACAATATTTCATATTATTGAAGTTAGCAGCATGCAGGCACATTTTAGTTCTGTGGCACTAAGTGCTGTTGTCAATGGTAAGGTATTATGTACCTGTTGCTGGGTATCCAATATAGTCAATATTACTAGAAAGTTCAGATATTTTGTACCAGGTAGTTAGCCAGTCAAAGTTATTTTTGCCTCAACATTGTGAATAACTGTCAACGATTATCAGATTCATGGTGTGAAATATTTTAGTATCCATTTAGTAAAGTGTAACAATTTTAAATGCTGATGTATTTATTGCATTTTGTATATGCACAATTACATTGTCCTAACTTGTTCACTCTGAATGTGTTCATTTTTGTCATGTTTAAAATACCATCAACATTTTTTTATCTATTTATACTAGATTTCTGTCATGATGACATAATATACATTTTCATGGCTGTAACACCTGCCACTTGATCTCAAGCAGATCATGTGACACCCTTTCAACCAATCGATTACGCTATTACAGTGAGATCAATTTTTATGTATTTCTTACAGCAAAACATGTACTGACTGGTTCCTAAAATTTATGATAGATGAATATGAAATAATGTAACAGGCGAACAATTTACTCAGATAATTTCAGTAGTATATTGTACATGAAATTAAAATTTGTGGCATATTTCCTATTCAATCATTGTTTGGTTATCATGTTTAACCATGAACATCTTAAGTCAGTTCCTTCCAGTATCAGTGCATTCTGTAATTAGCTCTAAATGTTCTGTTGTACATCATTTTGTTTGCCAAAATATGTTCATCATTTATTTCACTCCAATTTTAAAACCATTGTTTCAATCCTGGAAAACATGTGTTTTACCTTTGAATTATTACATTGTTCCCCCGTGTGGTAAAAGATCCATTAGTTCAAAATATAAACATATTTTATGAATACACTTAGTGTCTCTTATAATTCTGAATAAATCAACTTAATATTAATTCCAAGACATGCTGCTATTACGATTCAGTAAAATGCTGCAAAATGACATGGGATGACTTTTTCTTTTGTTAACTGCTAGTCTGTTACAAATTGTGATATAAGATGATAGAAGTGAAGTATTGGAAGTATAATTACGTATGAAAGAGTTCTCCACAGAGGCATGATTTGATCCTGTTAAATTAAATGCCAGGCAGAAACGAAATTGTTAAGCAATCAAATGCATAGATGAACATGCAAGGAGACACAATTTGAAGTCTTGGTATGAAATTTTTAGCTTTAGACTTAAGTGAGTGATGAATGTTGTATACAGAGGGTGACTGCCTCTGAAATAGATTATGAATACAAGTCATTTCCCAAGATCAAATCTATATGGCTGTTATTATTTAGGTATAAAAAGATTACTTAACTATCTAAAACCTCGAGTTTCATGGTTGACTTATAGAAAGGTGTGACTATGATTAATATTGAGGGATTAAAGTAGTTTCAGATTGGGAAACCTTTTTTGTGTATGTTTATTTGATGTAATCATGCAGATGGCGTATTTTATGCATATTGTAACGTAATAAAACCTGAGAATTTTATGATATATTTATATTTTATACAACTTGTAAGATTAAGATTATTTTGAGGACCATTTGTTTGGAAAATTGTCCTGATTTACGGTTGTATTTTATCTTGTGTGAAAAGAATATCAAAGTATTATTATAAAATATGCTTATCTAAGTTTATAATCTATGGAATAGCTCAAATTATTTGTAATATTAATTGCATAATTGTAGACTTATTATGTTAGAAATCATTCTATAACTTGGTGTTTTATTTTATTAAATTTTGATTTGTGCAAGCTTGTATCCATTTATAGGTATTTTTAATATCCGAGAATTTTGGATGACTGCAAGATTGATTTATTTGTCTTGAAGTAAAACATACATTAGCATTTCATGTGCAGAATGTTTTTTTTTTTAGATTCATCAATTTAGTGGTTACTTTGTGGGTGGCCCTCTGTTTTATACACCTGAATTAGCTTTTAAACATAGCTACCAGAATTGATTTCAAGTGATAATTCTTTGACATCCTAAATCTGTTGCTATGGTTTCCTCAATTCTAAGCTCCTCTTTGGAACTTGATCAGTTTGTCATGTAGTATATGCTGTAATATACAGTAAAACTTCAATAATGAGACCACCTTTAGGACCTTAAAAATAGGTCAATATAATGAGGTGGTCTCATTATCAATTTTAATTATAGGGGAGTTATTGAAAGCTTGTCTAATAGTAAGTGGTCGTTATGACAAGGTGGTCATAATATTCAGGTGGTTGCCATGTGAAGTTAAACTGTATTTATACTATGTGTTACATTGCCAAAAGCCTGTTACCTTACATTAAGTCAGGATATTTTATATTTACTCAATGATTATTTTAGCAGTAGCTTCAGCAGACCATCCTTTGTTGGTTGCAAAACCTTGAAAAGTCCGAGATATAGAGATATGCAATTTTTCAATAACAGGATTTTCAATCACATGTTTTTATGGCAAGGTGTTACTCTCCCATGCCTGGCTTTTTTCAAATATTTATGCATGATGTGATGATACCTCTATACTTCAGTGCTATATTTGAATTTTATGGCCTTTTGTAAGAGATTATGGGGTAATTTCTTTTTGTCAGATGGTCTGAATTTTAAGTATTTATATTGCTAGATGCTCTTTAGGTTGCATGCTAATATGGCAATTGGATTTTATTATCATTTACGCTGCAATGAATGTCCCGAATGTGTGAATTTTTTTAACTTTTGATACATCTTTAGTTACCATTTACGTTGTCTGGGTGTTTTGTCGAGACGGCTTCCAGATGACAATACATAATCATTATGTCGACATAGATTACGTCAGATTTGTGCCGAGGACAATATGGATGACATGGTGATTACACTTTACAGCCGTCTATGGTGAAAATTTCGTACATAAAGCGTAATTGTGTCACAATATAACTGGTAATTAGAATTGAGCAGTCGTTTGAGGCCGCCCAAGTCTAATCCATCGAGTGTTCTTCAATATGGAAAGCAGTTACTGTGGGTTACACGCAAGATTGCTAGTGTCAGTTAGCGAAGTGATAGGTACATAGGTTTTGTTATAGGAAATTTGAGATCAAACCATCAGACAGTTAATCTTTTCATGACATCATGCTGTCAGAATTGGTTTAGTTTTGTCATGAAGTATTAAGATTAATTTTTGGCTTTCTGGTACAAAAATGTTTTGTTAGAAATGTTCCTTAAAACCAGCATATTTATCGTTTGTAAAATTATTGTATAGATTTTTTAATTGTTATTTTTTATTTTAATTGTAGATAAAAATGAGAATTGTTATACCCAAAGTTAGAACTTGAACTTTTATGGTACTTGGGGATGTAGCCTTCCTAAAATGGTACAAAGAGAAAATTTGGATTCATATTTTACCAATAAGTGGTAAATCTATCATGATATGGTTACATTAAATTTGTTCATTTAAAAATTCTCTAACATCGATTTATTTCAAATATATTTTAAAAATTGATTATTTTGTAAATTCGGTTTGGGGAAACTTTGAATGCAAAACTTGCATATCGAACCAACCTTAGTACCATGATAAATATTTCTGGGCAATGGTTCGTTAGGCAGAATCTCCAGCATGTAATACATATTTAAAGAACTGAAGTTTTTAAAATGCTACATACTATTTCCTCATTTACTGCATTCCAATCATTATTGTCATGTTTTTTTCAAAGGTAATTTACAAGTGGTGATAATGAAGTCTCAAGTGAGATTGTTACATTATTGATTAAGAATATCTTTGCATGTTTGTGCCAAATCTAATTAATGCTCACTGATTGGAGGAGTTTACTACTTAACAGATGTATTAGTAACATAGTTAGGGTTTGTTCTCTGTAGATTTAAGTGTTAAGCAGACATTAACGATGAATAATTTAAATCTGATGGTTTTTCATGTTGAATGTTTTAGGTGATGTTTCTCATCTTGGTAAATGCTAGGTTTGTAAACAGATTGTCCTATGTATACTGTGATGTCAGTCAGTAGCGCATGAAATTCTTCCTTATCTTATACTCTTTGACATCAGAATTTGTGTACCTTCAATCTGAAGAGTGACTTAATAATATGATTTACCTTCCATTTAATGAGTACTTAGCAACAACTACCTTCAATTTGAAGAGGTACCTTAGCAACATTTGTCATTATCGTGTCGTCAGTAATAAAAGTTTTATTAAAACTATTGAGATCTCAATCTGGTTACTTTGAATTGTGGTTGATGTAGCACGCATGATTGATCAATTTGTCCGTATTTAACCCATATTTGTTACAAATAATAAAACTGTTGATTTTGTTTCAATTCAAAACTTGCATTTGTGAATCTAGAAATCTCATGACCAACCATATTGGGATTTTATGAAATTTACCAAGAATCAGTTAGATAAAAAATACCAATGATGGCAATCAAGGGATGGTAATAAAGATTTGATACTATTAGTTCTCAATGGTACTGATCCCTGATTTAAAGTCCAAATTTTACCAAATTTCAGTCCTTATGGTACATTATCAATACAATAATACTATATTATTGATTGTGTTGGTATAGTTTTCATAGTTAAACAACTCATGAAAAGATTGGCCCCAGTTTTCTGCTGTTATATTGATCTCTTTTGTCAAACTTCAGTAAGCACACAAAAACTCATAAAATATTAATATGGACTATTTGTTTTATTTCAAAATAATTATTAGAAAATATTTAAATTCACTTATTATAACACTTGAGATATTCAAAGTTATAGATCCAGAATATTTGTATAATTCTGCATCAAACTTAAGCTTTGACCTTGACTTAATCATTTAACCTGGTACCAATGACCTTGACCTTATCTACATTATGCTCATGTGATATGGTCACCATAGTTTATGATAATACATGTACTTATGATGAGTAAAATTGACATTTATATCTATATTAAGTTATCTACTGTCATTTGATAAAAAATTGTCAAAACTTATTCATATTATTATACATAACCTGATATAGTTAAACTATGCCATGTGGTTTCACAAATTGTAGGTAACTTTTATGCACTTTTAATTAGATTAAGAAAAAGACGAAGGCGTTAATAAACTATGATGTTGTTAATAAGATTTCTGAAAGGAGGCATATAAGTAAATGCCTCTGAATGCTAAGTCAGTTATAACAATCACAGACTACTTTTTTACCATATATAATCATAGCACCTGTCCTAACCTTAATAGGTTCATTTTTTCTGGGTGGGGAATGGTGGGGGTAATGGGATATGCCTCAAGATCTCAAGTCGTAATCCTGTTCACAAACATGTGAATTTTGACAGTATACATCAATATTATATTTACCTTAGCAGTAAGTAAACAAAACTAATTGAACCATGTTGGTAAAATTTAAGCCGAACTTGGTGATGAACTCTCCCTTGGGCAGTGTTAACTTTTATGTCACAGGAAATTTGTTCAAATTAGCTGGTTGACAGGTTTAAATGAAAGATGTATGTAAGATGTCTATACATTCGTTATTTTCTCTTCGTGGCTTTGTTTATTTGTTGTTCAGTGGACTGTTATTAATTCTGTTGTGGACAAACTTGAAAATACAATAGTTGTGATATTTAGTAACTTAATTTGGTATTTTTTGTGGTACTCTCATAAATGTCCCATTTTATCAATGAGTCATTCATTCATATCTTCATTATTTCAAGCCCTAAAGTATTTCATTCTATAAAATTTAACAGAAAGGACAAGTTTTCTTCATGCCCTGAAACTTTTCCTGCTTTCTTTATTTATCACCCAACTTGCTGTAAATTTGAAAGATTGCTAACATTTTCAAGCAATAAAGTGATTTTTCTGTGTGTCTCATTTTTTGCTAATATGTCTAAATGGAAGTTAGGCAAGAAATTCAATATTCGTTGCTTTACTATTGTACATCAGATTAAATTATAGAAACCCATTAGAAAGATGGTTTAATTTAATTGGCAAGAGCGCATTTCAAAATGTCTGCTTCAGCCGTCTTGTCTATTACATTTTCGTGGATTGATCTTTTTTGGGTAAATTTTATTAACTTGGAAAATAAGCATTCATCTTGCTGACTGGTTTTAGCATTTTCCCCTACAGTGTAAAACTAGACAGTTGTCTTATTGCGACTTAAGATGAACAAAATCTTCCCTTAAGACATAAGCTTTAGACATTCTCTCAACTCTGTTGTTTTATTTCTATGATAGAGACATGAAGTAAAGAAGAAAGTTATATTTCTGTTTATGAAAATAAAACTATATTCTAAAAATTCTTTTTTTTTATAAAAACTACGCTACTTTATCTGTGTGTGAGTATGGTATTTTTACTCATTTTATAAGATGTTGACAACTTTCCCGACTAACACCATGAAACTTGTCATGTACCCTGTAGGCTCTGAATATTACTTGTTATCATTGTTAAGGTTCAGTAATTATTGTATGTTCATATCTTATAATTCAATCATTCCTTAAAGCTTTAACATAAAATTGTGGCCGTAATCTTCACACAGTTTTTTGTACCTTTGTGAACATTTACACAACCCGAATTAGGAAAACTTTTAATGTTTCAAGCTCTTTTGCTTTTAACGAAATTAATTTGATGTTTTGTTTTCGAGATGAACTGATGAAATCATTCTCTTGCTGCCTTGTTTGCTGACAGCATTTCTTGATATAATTATTGTTAACAAATTAAACAATATTTTTGTTTCTGTAAAAGAAATAAATTCTTGCCATTTTTAGAAATTTAAAAATCTGTATCGTCTGTTCTGAAGTTGAAGGTGACCTTGATTGAAGGTTGTTTTTGTCTCCATTTTTTAAATATAGTGTAAAAATACTCTGTCTGGCATTCACATATGTAACTGTATATTATCTGACTCTATACAGCTTTCAAATTTAACAAATTTGGGCATAAAAAATTGATTAATATCAGTTAATGATGTTAAATGTTGAAATTTGCCATTTTATCTCTCAAAGCATATCCATATATGAATTTAAACTTCATAGTATTAAAATTTAAAAAAAAAAACTAGCAAAAAATATTACCATTTAGACAAATTATAATTTACCAAATATCCTATTCATACCATAAATTCATTATTTTTATGTTCCAAAGATAAAGTTTAAGCTGTTAAAGCCATGATGATTGCATTGATAATCATGTTGGTTACTTCAAACAATGTTTTTATTTCTTTGAACTTTCACTGATTTAAAGATTTATCTCATTATTTTTGATAACAACAGAATTTAGCCTTAAAAGGAAGTATAATGGCTTTCATAAAAACAACCAAACGTCTTATCATAGCAAAATATTGTTGAATAAACATGGAAGCCATTATTTTATTCTTTGATGATTTTGTTACCATGATCCCTTTTATCATGATTGTTATTTTAAGAAAGTGCTTGATCCCTTTAGGGGACAGTTTAGGTCATCTGGTATAGATGTATCTATATGATCATCATTTCAGGTATTTGATAAATATAGGTCTGTTTTATGTGTTAAATAGCTTGGTATGTAAATATTGATGACATAACTATAATGATACGGAATTTATTACACAATATCATGTTGATAAATCTAACATAGGCGGGCTTCTGGCCATTTATCTACCTGTCTACTGCTTGTATTTTGAGCCTTTTTTCATTGTGAAACTGATGCCGTCTGCTTAAATGGATAGAAATATGAATAATTATGGGATGACTGAATGGCATGGTGTTGATTTGTGGGTCAGATAATATTAGAATTATGTTCTTGTTACAAGTGAATGAGTGTTTCAATGGGTTTTTCTTGAATTTCTATTTCATCTTCGCTTGGAAATTTGAATATTTACTATTTAAGTACATTTCAAGACAGCAATCTTACATTTCGTTGGGTTGTAAGTAGCAAAAAAATACAATGGTGTCATTTTAAACATTTTGATACGATGTTAATAGTTTGTGTTGTTCAATCTTTGCTTTGGTCTGACTACAGGCCCAATTTCTTGACACCTTCCAAATAAAAACAAATAATTTTGTCTTCTTTCTTATATATTGCATTTCTAAATGTCTTGATGTATTCTTTATTCTATAACATCAGAGTGGTAGCATTTTACATCCCACAATGAATATCAACAAACTTGGCTGATTACTTTTCAGTGAGTTTTTGAGGTTGAAGGAGAAATTTTGGTAGTCTAGAACTCTAAATAATTAGATATTGAAGATTTGGTAGATGTAGTAATGACACAAAATGAGAAGCAGACGATATGGGGACTAGTCATTAAATAGATTAAATTATCTGACAAGGCAGATGAAAATCCTAGAATAACAAGCTAACTCTCCCAAAAATCACAACTTTATGCTATTAACTAGATACTATTTACTGTAATGATAAAAAATACTTGACAAATGATTATTTTATGTTGTTTTTGCAATGTTGAGATTTATTGTAACAAAAACATACAGGTATTCCATGGATTGTCTCCCTTTTATGATCTCAAATTTTATTATAAAGATGAAAATTGGTGTTTAGAAGCCCTATTGTGAGATGGATGCCATGTATATTAGGGAATAATAGAACTAATCATATTTACTGGGGAGACTTAATTTGCCACTCTGGCAGGGGAGCAGCTATTTTACGGTGATGAATGGAAAAATGGCTTCATGCCATGTTGAAGTAATGAATAGTCATTTAGGCTGGCTCTTTGTTACCCTGGTGATGGTTTCTATTACATGGTGTGAATTTATGAGCAAAGTTGCATGATGTATCACATGGCGTAGAAAATTTATTCTTTCTTGAGACGGTTTGATCAATTTTGATATAAATATTTTATAATGATGTACTTCTACATTTTGTGGAAGTTCAGATGGCCAGTATAGGGCTCCCCTTTGGTTTGGATTACAAAATATAGTATGGTAATTAAAACCTCACATATCTTTGAAATCACCTCAATATAATGACCACCTTGTTATAACAACCACTTAATTTTAGTCCAGCTTTCTGAATCAGCCCTAAAATTCAACTTGATTATGAGACCACCTCTTTGTTGTGACCAATTTTTTGGGTACCGAAGGTGGTCTGTGTATCAAGGTTTTACTGTAATTATTAAGATTTAATTTATAGATATTACACAGATGGATACTCCCAGTTTTCCCTATGGTTCTCTGCACAAATTTATATGTAGATATTATGTCAGAAACTTTAATGGTTGCATTAATTTGTAAAAACCTTACTATTGCAGAAGGCTGTTGTTAAGAACTTTGGTGAAAAAAAAATTCCTGATTAGTGTATAAAGGTGAACTTAGTTAATATTCTTTCTATGACTGTAATTTAATCCTTGATATTCAGAATGTGAGATGTCAAAGTCATGAATAGCTGTATCTTATCTTTTATTTGTGAAGACTAAGGAAGATTTATGCTGTGTTTAAGTATTGTTGAATATGGTAATAATCTTATTTTATTATCGTAATATTCAGGTTTTAGTTGTGAAAATTATATTGTCATCATCAACCAGTCAGGAACAGTAATTGCACCACTTAAATATTGCGCAGAAAATGCTAGAGACACCTGTGACAACTATTTGCCGTTACTTTATAGTCTTGTAAAATGGCTGTTTAGTTAAGTCATAAAATATTAAGTGTAACTTCAAAAGATAATTTATTTATTGAGATAATTTCCTTCAGGCATCACTTCCCCCTGTTGTGTCTAGGTTTCACTAGATTTGATGTATATGATCGGCCGAGTGTCAACGTACACAGCCACTGAAATTCTTGGGTTATTTAAGTTGTCACGGCACAGCCCTCAGGGAGGAGCAATTAGACTTAATTTGTTTTCAGTTTTGAAGAGTGTTGTCAAAACAAAGCAGCAGACATAAACAAACCATCACAAAATTGTTTTTCAATTTGTGTGTGATTGATAAATTACTGAAAATTTTAGAAAATTGTGTAATTAGGGGACAGATTTCTGACACTTAACTCGCTTTCATCTTTGAAACATCCCTTGTTCACCGGTTGTTTAAAATTGTGTATTTAACTTTTTTATGACATGAAACAAATCAACGCATCTACAAAGTGGTAGTTTTGTATCATAAATAAAAATGCTTTAATTTTTTCATGATAACTAAAGTTCATAATAATAGTTGTGTGGATTTTAAAATGGTTCACACTGTTACTTTTTATGTTTTAATTGAAGCTGTAAAATTTTGTTTAAACCATATAATTATGGTGCAGGTATGAGCATGTAAAATTGAAAGAAAAATATTTTTCACATCATTCATACAACAATAAAAGTAAAATTGTTGAAAACCCTCTGGTAATAATATATAATATAAAAACGGAATCCTGATTACCTGACATTATTATGAATTATACGACAATTAAAAATTATGTATGATATAAAACGTTAAATAATTTTTGGTTAAATATTACCATGAATGTTGTATTTATGCTGCAATAATGAGCACGATATTTACAATTTATCACGTAAAAAAAAATGATTTTGTATTATGAACTTTTTTTTCATTTTTTAAACGTGAAAACTGCCTTCAACCTTTCTGTACTATAACAAATTTAACAAATATATTTTTAAAAATAATTACCTCATTTTCTTCATGATCTCACTGTACATTTTGATTTACTCCTGAATTTTGTCCATAAAACGATATAGTCATTGAAATAGTTATAATATCCCTAACTACTGAATTTCACCAGCTGTTTTTCACCTTGAACACTTTATACCTTATGTATTAAAAGCAGAGGAAGCCTATATTTCATGTGTTGATTAAAGTGTATCTTATCAGATATGACAATTTGTTATCAAGCTTTTCCACTGTGGGACTTTAAGGACAAATGTTGGTTTACATGAAGTGGTAATGTTTGTTGGCTATCTGTATATTTGTCCTATGATAGAGTTAGGCTTTGATGTCTAGAGCATGACCACTTGGTAGGAAGCAGATAATCTATAAAGTTAACACCTTGTTGGGATAAATATTAACTTACCAATACTATATACAGACTCACTTTATATACTGTAGGCGACATTTCTGATAATATTGCAGTTTTATATCAAGTTTCTATTGACTGATGGCTGTTTGAAGTCACTGTAAGGTCCACAGGATGTTGATACTTCCAGAACTCAATATTTGTTGTTTGTTTGATGGTTTTTTTTTTGGAGTGCAAAAATGGCACTTTTGGTCTTTTATATGACTTGTTGTTACAAATGTTTCATGTTTTCATATACATGATATTGCACTTCTAAATTGTGATATCCAATTTTCGAACTGTTATCCAACCATATAAGTCTATGTACATATACGTCAGTGTTCTGTTGACATAGTTTTAATCAAATCTCATTTACATGCATGTTTAACCCTTTACCTCAAAGCTTAGATACTAAACATCAATTTATTTAAGAAAATTTAGTAATTTCTCTCTGACAGAGTGGAAAACATTGTGGCAAAAGCAGCCAATACTCGTTACAAGCAAATTGGTTTCTTTTGCCGCAATGTTTTCAAAAGCTGCCTGTTTCAGATGCGGGGGGATGCGGTATTGTGAGGCAAAGAGTTAAAGTCATAATTATAATGGGGTAAAAGATCAAGGATGGCTGACCAATTATCATTTGATGGTCATACTACTATTATTGCAGATAAAAATTCTACGTGCATGAGCTCCTTGTTAAACATTCCCTCTATCATTTTAGAAATACTTATTTAGAAACATTATAATTTTTAGTACTGGTTAGTATACAGTCCAGGAAAACTTGTTAGGTGAACCGGTTGCCATATATAACTGAAAAATTGTTGAAAAATGACGTTAAACCCCAGTGACAATTAGTCACATAAAAACTAAACAAAAACATAATAATCTTATTATTCAGGTCTCATTTTTCAGGTTACAACTGGGGACTACACTTTTTTTGTGATATTCCTTTGTCTTAGAGATTATGATTTAGAAATATTTTCAGTTTACATTGAATAAGAACTGAAATTTTGTCAAATGTAACACACATGTGTTTTTCATATCAGTATATTTCAATGCAATTTACAACATAACAATATACATGCAGTGATCAAATGGATTTTTTGATGATTTTACTGTAAATTTTGTTTTGTACAATTCTGAAGCCCAGTTTCTGTATTTTAGACTAGTTTACACTATCCTTACAAATATCAAATTTCTCAGTAACAGTTTGTTAAGAATTGTTATCTTGTTAATACTTGATTCATTAAGAAAGGTTTCCAAATCTCCCTCTGATGGATCAGTGTCTGTATGTACAGTTCTCATCATAACTGACATCAAAGCACTGTAAGTGCACAACAGTTATCCGCCCAGGTATTAGTTACATAAGTGTCCAGTGATAAGCACTTTTAATGAATTTTCACTCTTCATAAGAAACCTTTGTTAGATTTCCTTGTATTTGTATATTTGATATGACCATATATTATGTGTAGTCCCCACTTGAGACTTGCTACCTGAAGTTGTTATATGCTTGCTGAGTAAACATAAGTTGCACAATAATACCATATATGGAAATGTACCCAATAACCCTGATCTTGGCAATAATGCATTGTTAAACTGATCTACTGTTTAATCTGCTGATGTTTATTGGTTAAACACTTCTATTTGGATGGATTTATTCCACTTTTATTAAATAGTAATGTCTGCATTTTGTGAAATAGATTTATCTGTCTGATCATTTCACCATGTTTGCCAATTTCCTCTTTTAATGGATGACAGATGAATTTTATATGACTTTATGTACTACTGATGGAAACAAATTTATGTGATGTAGATTTATGTGATTATGTTGAAAATTATTGACAAACTCGTGCACCAGTAGCCTAAAATCACAATAAAATAATATTTTTTATTCAATTATACTTCTTCTTGCTTCTGTTCCTGCTTGACAGATAAAACAGGAAGCCAACTACATGTCAGCAGTTCTTTCTTTCATAAGGGTTTAACATCGTACCAATAGCCAGAGTCATTTGATGACTTTCCAGCTTTAACAGTGGAGGAAGACCCCACACTTGTGTTTGTTATATCATCTGTAGGTTCAACTTGATCTCTGGAATTGTTTATTTTTATTTGTTGTCTCTGATGTTTAGATTGTTATTCTTTGGGATAAATGATACTTCTCTTTTTTCCAAAATTAGACGTTTCTTTCTAGTTTCTTTCATTAACGTATCTTCAGTTCTTTGATTTCAAATTTTAAAACAGAAATAGATTAACTATAACTGTGCAGAGGTACCTAACATTCACAATATGATACAAAATAAACACTAGTTTTTCACACTCATAAATCTACAAACTTCTCATAATCATTCATTATGAAGTGTTTCCCTCCAAAATGGGCGGCCATATTGCTCTTCACTTTCTGAAGATGTTTAACGTTTAGATTAGAGATTAATTCCGGTTTGAAATCAGAGACTGTTTGTATTTGTTTTTTAGATCAAGTTTATTGACTTGATTGGGATCAATGGAAGACAGTTTCCTCTTCCATAAAGTCTTAAGCAGCATGTTTTTGAGCATAAGTCTTGTTAACTGTCACTTATGGTGTACATTACTTAGTGTACTTTGTTAGTACAAAATCAGGATCAGCTTTAGGGCGCTGTCTCTGTCTTATAGGTTGCTGAATTATAAATTATTTCAATGTTTGTCCATATTTTGGCATTATTTCATTATACTAATTCAATTTCAGGAATGTAATTATGTTAGAATAACTGGTATATTATTGGTTTTTGTGAAGAGCTTATTGGAATGTTATTTTCTCTGGCAGTATTAAGTCTTTGGTCTTAGTTATTGACATAAACACACCAAATGACCATGTAATTATACTGTGCCTTGGGATTTTCTGATGTAATATCTCATTATGCTCTTATACTGTCTACACTGGCTTTGATTTTATTAATTAGTATGTAATTGTTTTTATGTCTGGATGTCTTGCAGTCAACGTGTCTTCACAATCTGTTCTTGGCTTCATGAAAGTTGTGTTTACCACATTGTTTCTTTTTTCTGTTTATGTCCATCACTATTTTAGTAAAAATGTAGTTTGTGCCTCATTTACCAGCTAAGGTGTCTGTTGGCAGAACTTCTTCTGATGTAAGAAGCATTTGAACAACTGTTCCTAGGTAAAATTACTGTTTGCTTTGCTATTTCCATTGTGTATTTGTGAAGGTACACTGTTGTACAATTGTATTGATGTTTTCAGAACAAGTATTGGTGACAAAACCATGTACATGTCAGTGTTAATGTTTCAGAAAGAAATGCTTTTTGCTCTATTGTTCCTACAAAAGGATATTTTGGCACAAAGCATCATTTTTTCAATAAAAAAAATGGTTTACTTTATTGTTTTGCTACAGATATTGTTGAAGCACACCTCTACAAGTTAGGTTAATATTATTAAAGCTGTTGTGTTTCAAGAGAAAATATTTGGCCATCACACATACCACAAAAGCTTGGTATGACTATATTGGTAGAAAATATTGTGTACTTATCTGTTTGTGTAATAAAGAAGTTGGCTGCACTATTGTGAACTATTGTAGATACCTCTGCATGCACCATAGCTTCAAATTATAACAATATTTCATTGTTTATTGTTATGTTATTTTGATGACAGAAAAATGCCATGTTATTGAAATGTGATCACAAAATTATTGTCAACATTGTTACCTATAGGGGATGGCTTAGGGTTTGTTTAATATTTGGAATAAATTGACATGATTATGTTAAAACTTTATGTACTGATAAAAATGTGGTTGATTCGGCACGAAAATTGGTTTATATCTATTAGTTTATACCAGAAGTCTGCTTAAAATACTTCATTCATTTTACAAGCACCTATCTGGCTACAACTTCCTAACATTTTAAAGGATATTTGTTGACATAAGATAATCTACTTGTATAAATACAGATATTATTCAAGACAGTGATTTGACAAATTTGTTATCTGTATTTATGCGATGTTGGTTATGATATAATTTATATGTTCTTTTTGAGATATTTTCTTGTTCAGTCTGTTCAGGTCCCAAGTCTGTCATACTCAATCACAGTGGTTCACCATACTTTTATGTGACAGACCATGGTCCATGTCATACTCAATCACAGTGGTTCACCATACTTTTATGTGACAGACCATGGTCCATGTCATACTCAATCACAGTGGTTCACCATACTTTTATGTAACAGACCATGGTCCATGTCATACTCAATCACAGTGGTTCACCATACTTTTATGTGACAGACCATGGTCCATGTCATACTCAATCACAGTGGTTCACCATACTTTTATGTAACAGACCATGGTCCAGACCAGAATGACCATGGTCTAAAGCAACAGACCATGGTCATAAATTTATCAAGCTCCTGATGACCATTAAATGCTGTGTTCACCTATTTATGTACCTTTTGTTGTTCCAGCTTGAAGCTCCCTCATACACTGTATGGTGACTTGGGGTAAATTATGAATAACTGAAGCACTGTCTGTTTAAAGGGGATATTTAGATTACAATCCAGAACTTTATCTGTGTTCAGGACATACAAAGAGCCGTTCACATCTATGACCTTACTTGACCTTAGATTATTATTATTATAACCTGATTAGATAAGTATTGTTTATATTCCATATTTAGTGTGCCTGTATATTTGGCTAGACTGTGAGAAACTAGAATGGTTTGTTATGATTTTTTACTGAGATACTAAATGGTCTTCTCCATTCATGATCTTAAGTGTTTTGAATGCGATAAACATACATGAACATGTATAGTCTGATAGAATGTTGAATATTATTTGCATGTTGATGGTACAGTCTAATTCAGCGATGTCTTAAATCAACGGTAAATCAACACTGAAAGCTTTTATACAGGGTTTCTGTACTAGTATTTTATATCTAATGCTTTCACTGTTTCTCTTTGACTACGAATACCAAACACAAATAGCTGTTTAGGGACTTGATTAAAAGGTTTTGAATAAATATATAATCCTCTTCCTGTTGTCTGCTAATTGCTCAGAGATTTGATAAATAGACAGAAGGTAGAAGTAAATGGAGAATGATGTATATTGGATTTTAATTGTTTGTTAATGAGGATATATGTCAGTGTCTTGATGAGTTTTTTATTATTTCTACATAACTTGTTTCTAAGGTTACCTAACAAACAGTGTACATCAATTTACACATTTCACCATGGTATCTGACATGTTGATATAAACAATTTGTTATGTATCTCAACAGATGCAAGTTTTTCTGTGTGTTGTATATATGTACGATCTAGTGCTGCTAGTTCTAGACAAAGGGTTGGCATACTGTGCTGCCTAAACATTCCAACTAGATTCTTTCCTACCTTCTATTTTATAATGGACTATTTGAACGTGTTTGTTGGACTGTACCACTTTGTGTTGAAAGGGAAATATGGAGACAATGTTGTCAACATTGAAAAGCTTAACTGACATCATTGGCTGCATTTTTTGGCTTGTTCAGTTTGTTTGGGAAATTATGTTGATTGAGTATGTTTTCCTTGTTTATATTGGTATGTCTGTAATATAAACATTTGGACTAATATATTTTATGTTATAACAAATCGCAGCAATTTGTTATGTCTGATTGTTTTGTTTATATTAGTTGTGCTTTGTGCGCATTTCCAAGAATTCAAGTTCATTAAACCATGTCCAATTGGCGTTTATAACTTATCTGTTTTATCTTCAGTTGCTATTATCTCTTATTTCCCTTTACTTGCTTTTTGTTGCCTTTTGTGTTCTTAAATGTTCATATTTTATATGCAATGAAAAACTCATTTTTAGGTCTTTTGTTCCTTTGAACCTTATTAGGTTAAATAGTCATTTTTCTACTGATTGGCATCCAATGAATAAATATATGATTTTGAGGGAACATGAATAATTACATTACTTCATATTTGATCATTGTATTTAGCATAGTGTATCACCTTGAATCATTTGTCAGTCTGGGTTTTAATGGAATTGACACCTAGAAGACTTTGTTATTTTCTCATGAGGGAATTTGGTATCATACACACAGCAGTGCTGTATTGCCAGCAAATGTCAGAATTAAGAATTGAGTGACTGGTACCCTGTAAGCTTTATTACTTGGTTTTAATACTGTCAAATTAGATGTCAGATATTGTATCTGATATACCATCAACATCCGTTTTCTTAAAATCATATTTAAGTGTGCCATCATCTGTTTACTATCTTTGTGTTGATGCTTGCCATGGTATTACTCTGTTGATAAAAACATTTGTGTCTGTGTCAGTGTTAGCATCAAGGAAAAGCTCTTGCTGACCATTTTCTTTTTCTTATTGTTGCAATTTTTCATCTTGTTACTTGATGAGACCTACATCATGTTGAGTTGTTTGTGATATGGAACATTCAAGCAATCAATGTTCTTATTCCACTCTCTATGATCCTATAAGCCAAAGGTCTTGTTTAAACCACCTTTGGAGCTCAGAGCAGATATGACTGTATAAACTAACTGCTGCAGCTTGAAAGATCTTTATTTTAGATGATGGTTGCAATATGTTTGCAGGCTTTGTTGTTAACTTGAGGTATTTATCTGCCTATGATAATGACTCTATGGATTATTGTTGATTTCATTCAGAGAACATGACTGTCTGGTGTTTCATAGTTATTGTCAAGCTGATTTACTATATCATGTTTGGCTCAGTATCAATTACACTGTATGTTAAATGGTTCCATGTGAGTTGATAAAACTGCAATCCAATTATGGTTAACTAATCTACTTTTATAGATTATAACTGTTTGTACAATAATGACCATCTGCCTGACCCAAAGGTCACATCACTTTGATAGTGTGGACTTGTTCTCAAGTGAGGCTTCTGATAATGGAAACCTCTTAATAAATTGGGTAAACCAGTCAATAACAGGAACATGTAAATGAAATATGTCATGGTATTATATTGTTTATTCTGTTACAGAATATGTTGTTGTTTTAAATATAACAGAAGAAAGGTCAAATCTGAATCTAATATTAATTAAAAGCAATTAATGTCAGTTGGAATGTGAACAGTTGTGTGTTGTCAATTACAGAGCCAAAAAGGGAAATGAAATCTTATTTGTTGTGATATGGTTTTTTCATATTTTGTCTATTATGTTCCACATGACAACCAGTTGATCAAATCAAGGATGAGTAATTCTTAGCCCTGTGCTAACTGTAAGAACAGTCACTGGAGACCATCTCATCATCAGTCGGTTTTTGAATCAGAAATTCAGTGACAATTCAATGTTTGATATTTCGTCAGAACATCACTATATATATTCATCATATATTGAGATTTGTTGTCATTGTTTGTTGGGTGTTTAAGCACAGTGATCTGTGGACTACACCTTTGGTCATTTTGTTGACTGCCCAAAATTTTACTGAGGTTGTCATGGTTATATTGCTGTTATGGCACAACTTCCTGTAAATGTATTCTTTAAGTATTGGTACTGTTAAATCTGCTAGGAGACAATGTATGTTTTGACTAAACCATCTAACCTTGTACTGAAGCTATAAATAACTGTAAATTATGTACTAAGTCAAAGCACAAGACGGTATAGGAAGCTATCAGTGAAATAATTACTGCCATCAGATGACAGAAACACCATACATCTCTGTCACTTATGCTGATGATTTCGGATGATTTTCAGACATTCTCTGCGGATACTATCAAAGAAAAACAATGCGGATGGAATTGCCTTTCTGAGATAATTGACCAGACTTCTGTTTTCTTTATTTCTCATTTATTTCACTGGTTAACTTCACACAGTCATCAGCTTGGAATAGGTATTTTGGTATTCTACTGGAAGATGATAGATTTATGTACGTTGTCTCACCCCTAGGACATTCTGACAGGATCATCACTATATTTGTATTGCGTTGTATTTTCTCCGTGTTATTAAATGGTAATCATCATGATGTATGTAATATCTTGGTGAAGTTGTATAAGTGTCACTACAAACTTAGACAATGGTGTGACTATTATCAGTTTTTGTTGTGTTTCATCATGTTTTGGGTGGTTAATACTTGCACATTATTGGCCTAAAACTTTTAAGATACAACTTGACCGACACTAAGCGTTATGCAGATAAATAATTTTTCTAAATCACATTTGCTCAGTTGTAAAAAGCACTGAAATTTCAATTCCCATTTTTTCCTGGATACATTTCAAATTCTTGTAATGTGTTTTAATGTCATGGGAAGTGTCTCAGAACATGCTGACAGCAATGCCAAGATAATCAGTAAATTCCTTGCTTTCCATATCTTTGCATTTTCCTTGTAGGAATTTCAATCAAGTTTCAAATAAAATTTTCTTCCAAAGCGCTGATGTAGTTTTAGGCTAAATTAGTTGAATTTTTTGTAAACATAGCAAAACTTGTTAAATATTTTCAACTTTCTAACCTTAACAGACGGCAAATCTTGGGTCTTAATTCTGAGGGAAAAAAAATGAGAAATTATTGTGGACATATTGATAATTAATTGGAGGTTGAGTGTAAAGAATTGCCACTTGTTTTGGCAGCTAAGTGGGAATTAATTCAGCAATTTATCGGAAATGTCAGGAAAGTGAATATTCCTTTGGCTTGGAGGAGAATTTATTTCTTGATAGCATAAACAAAACCATTGTCTGATATGTTATGTGTGACATTTGCTGCAGGAGAAAAGAAAACAAAAGCTGGATATTACTGGGCAGATAAATAAAACAAATGTAAAACATTAGTTCTTGCTTTTTAAATTAATTGTAGGATTTGTGTCTTTTTGTTTAACACAGATGAATGTTATTGCAACACGAATGACAATTTTATTGAATTTATATCCGACAGATTCTTGTATTGGTTCCTTCATCTAGAGGGAAATTGTTTTTTTGGAAAGCAATGCAAGCTCATGCATTTATTTCTCATTAGCTTGAAAACTTTGTGAGGAGTGCAATGTCCATTCTTTGTCCGCTGCATTAAAAGGGGTTTATTTAGGGTAGGGAGATAAATCATGAACCATTATTGTTACAAAAAAATACTAACTGTGCAAATTTATAATGGTGTTTCATGATCGAGCAACAAACTGCCATGTGAGTGAGGGTTTTTTTTACTGAATATTATATTACCATCAAATCTTGATCAATTTGTATGATACTTTATACTGATTTTAGCATGTTGGTCAGTGTATATGTTTTATTATTTGACTTGTGATATGTATTTGATTTCTTTTTTGCTTCAGTGAAGTGCATTGGAATATTTTCAAATACCTTCTGTTCTATATAAAAATATTTTTGTTATTGTTCTGAGCTATAAAATAGCAAAATTGGTTTGGTTTGAAAATAAGTGTACTGTTTTGTGAATGATTTAATGAAAACTTGATGAAGATGAAAATATATCTTTTGTGGTATCATAAACCAGTCAGATACTGTGTGTCTGACATTTAGTGGTAACCAGTCCTCATTTAATTGAACAGTGCTGTTAATTGGTTTCTGCGCAAAGTACTTGCAAACTGTCTCACAGTCTGTTTGATTGATTATGTGTTGTGATTGTATTGGCCAGCAGACAATGTCTACTTTATATGCACATCACTACTTCTCTGTCTTCTATAGTCTGATAAATGTTTACAATCTTCCTGTAATTAATGGCTGTGATAATGTTAGCTTTAGATATTGTAGTGTGTCTCACTGTGGGGTTTCATGGTTTGTTAATCAGGCAATTTACAACAAGCTTTGTTTTAAATGCCAATTTCTCCCTTATTTGATGAGTTTGATTGGCTGCTACTGATTCTCTGTTACCTGAAATTGATGGAATGCTTACAAATGCTATAATCATTATTCTTCTGATGGTGTACCTATTAATTGTTTCATATTTTATCTGCGTGTTTGAGTTAAAGATATTAGCCTCAATATAAAACACAGCTTGCTTATTTAACAGAATTCCATTGTGTTAAGCGCTGGTTCAGTGTGACGTCTAGTTATTACACGAGGTATATAAATTGATTTATGTATTTAATAAGTTTTCCGAATTAAATATATCTATATAGAAGATTACCAAGATGTTATATTTGTTATTTCAGATGAGATTTGGAGTCTTTACCTCGAAGCATGTATCAAACTGTTGGACAATAAGGCTGCGTCTGCTGTGAAAAGCAAAGTAAGTTTGATAAATAAATTGCAGAATTGTATTTACTGAATAGATCTTTCATAATAAGCTCACCTCTGCTAATTTACAACCCCTTTCTCAGAAAATAGAAAAGTCAAAACTTAAATAAATGCTTTTAAATATTAACAATTGAATTTAATCCATTGCATCTAAAAAATCATTGAAGCAGTTGGTCAATGAACTGAAAATATCTATGAATGTAATTATCTGGTGGTATTATTATTAGTAATACAAAAAGAAATTACTGTGGTTATATGTGATGCAGTAAAACCTCAATATTGAGGCCACCTTCATGACTCGAAAAATTGTTCATAATTATGAGGTGGTCTCACTACCAAGTTGTTTTGATGGAGAATTATTGAAAGTTGGTCTGAAAATAAGTTGTCATTACAATGAAGTGGTCGCATTATATAGGTGGTCGCAATTTGAGCTTTTACTGTATGATATGCTGCAGTTATTTCTGACTGGTAATTTTGGACATTCTATCACCATTAATAAAAAACACAGTGAGTTACAATTTGTTTATTAGGTTTTCATGATCTTATGATGTTTGGCTGTGTATTATGTTATCAAAGTGAAGAAAAATCAACAAGAAATTGTGCCCAGGAGCAATGATTTTACAAAATTTCTGATACATAATTTTATAGCTTAATCTCATGTCGACCCTCATTTAGCTTTAGGAATTTTTGGTCTTAAAAGTACTCACATTGCCTAACTGGTAATTAATTTATCATTAATTGATGGCGATACAAATGTAATTCATAGATGGTGTACTAAACACATTTTTTTCGAAAATTAATCTACTTTTGTTTGATGTAATATGTTAATTATTATGTTGCTTGAATTGTAAGCATTTACAATTGATTTCTTTCATGCATTTATCCAATAAATTTTATCATATTGTTTTGTACACACATAACATTAATTCAATTAACGTTGGGGAAATCTATGGCTTGTTAAACAGCCTGTAATTGAAGCTGATAATTGTTAAGTGTGGCGTCTGCTTGATGGCAATGCTTCATGCTTCCTGCTTTAATTCAGCTTAATGTTTAAAAAATAAAGCGTGAATATGGATTTAGGAATAAAATAAGTCTTTCCTCTCCCTTTGGTTGAGAAGTTTTTGCTGTGTTGCATTATGAAGCAAATTGAGGGGTGGGGTATTTAATAATTGGTTGTAATTTGATATCAAGTTGCTATAAACTGCCTTACGGCAATAAAATTTGAAATATTTATTACCCCTTTACTATATGCAACTTTTATGATTTCAATCATATTCTAAGATAACTTTTTTTCATATGTATTGGCTTATGTTTATTTTGTTAGAAAAAATACCCCACAACAGTATGATTAACATCAATATTCGGAAATCCGGACAGTAGTTTAGGAGGGCATTTATCCTATAAATGTTTGCAATTTGATGATGGTTTATTTCATTGAGCATGCAAATTGTCCAAGTATTTGTCAATTAACCATGAGAAACACGATACTGTGAAGTTAACATAATTGACTGCAGGAACCATTAACGGAGTCATGCTGTTGGATTACTCAATGATGCAAACTTTTATCAACATTGATTTCTGTATGGATTTAAAAAAATGCTTCTCAATATTTCATGCTGTTATAGATTACATACTGTAGATAATAATATTAATTACTAGAGTTGTTGGTTCCACCAACTGATAAGCATGTCAGGTATGTTTTGATATGAATAGTTCAAATATGCTCTCCTTCCTGCTTCTATCAGTAAATGTATGCTTCACAATTTTGTTCGACATTTTGCAAGGTTCTATCTCAATGTTGCTCTTTAATAAGGGGAGTCTGTTGGGTAAACTTCAAGGACTGGTCAGGTCAACTGATTGTTGAAAATGTCTGATAAATGGCTATATCATAAAATCATCTGATTAAGAATGGAAAGAACTGTGTACTGGTTAAAGACAGGAAATTAGGCTTCCTTATCAGACTGATTTTGTTTTTTACTTGTCAGAGTGTTTTAAGACATTTAATTGAAAACTACAATCTTATTAAGGACCAAAGTGTCTGAAGTGGATTTCTGCTGCCATCCTGTTGTGACCCTAATAATCTTTTAACACATACAACAAGGCTTTATCTCCTTGATGGAAAAATTTGCATTTTACATTGAAATGCTCCCTTGTAATTGTCAAATGAATGAATTTCTGTTGATAGAAACCCAGCTTTACTAGTTAATAATGGCTCTATCATAATTTCTTATCTGGCCATTATTTTGTTTAATGGCTTGTAGTCTCAAAGTTGTTAGGAGATAAGTTAAGTGCTGGATACTGACTGTATTATTTTAAGCCTTCAGAAGTAATAATGTTTAATACTGTTCAAGTGAGACTAAGTGTGGATTATTACAGATATGCTGACTATTACAACAATATTAATGAACTGATTAAATGATCCCTAGGTGGTAAAATTAATCTTATCTTAACTGCAATATCCTGATATCTGTAGATAGAGGAATTTATTGCAAATAGTAAAGGAATATACAAATTAAAGTATTTAGTATAATAGTCAGTTATACATATAATAATTGTATCTTTACTGATTAAATGGGATTTGTTTACCAGTTCCTACCATTTTCTTCTTTATATTCTTTTGCCTTTGAAGTACTTTTGTAGAATTTTGCATACTGGTGTTGGTGGGAAAACAGTGTAGTGAGATATCGGAATGCTTTGTACCGTAGTGTGATTGAATCCATTGGTATTATGATGTAGAAATTTATGTAGAAATAAGTCATAGTTATTTCTTAGATTTTACTTTGTTCTATTCTTCAAGGAAGAAAGAAAACAAGGTACGGGGTGAACTAACCAGGAATTCAATATTACCTGTAATTAGATACCAACTTTGTTGTCAGATAGAACAAATGATCAAAGACAATTTTATTGTTACATACATTGTTATATGTAAGCTTCACAGCTAAAGGATATTTGAAATTGTTACTTTATTTTAGGATAAAACTGAATTGTTCATCCAACTTGTTCTGATATGAAAAGAGTCACATAATGAAATGATTCTTACGTGTATAATGTTTACATTTATTTATGTTATTATTTCAGAGACTACAGAGAGCCCTGTTAGTGTTTGAGGAGGCTAGAGATGCAGGACATCTTACTGCAGATCTTTACATCAAATGGGTCAGTAGCTGGTTACACTATGAATAATAAACTGATGATTTCTCTGATTCACATCACTTGTCATTTTATGGTAATTACACGTAAAAATCTCCTGTAATCAATGTGAATGCTAAGGTTTTGTTTCAGACTAGGAGGCTGTATCTCTCAATTTATGAATGGAAAGGTCTTGTTTCAGACTAGGAGGCTGTATCTCTCAATTTATGAATGGAAAGGTTTTGATTCAGACTAGGGGCTGTATCTCTCAATAAATGAATGGAAAGGTTTTGTTTCAGACTAGGAGGCTGTATCTCTCAATTTATGAATGGAAAGGTCTTGTTTCAGACTAGGGGGCTGTATCTCTCAATTTATGAATGGAAAGGTCTTGTTTCAGACTAGGAGGCTGTATCTCTCAATTTATGAATGGAAAGGTCTTGTTTCAGACTAGGGGGCTGTATCTCTCAATTTATGAATGGAAAGGTCTTGTTTCAGACTAGGGGCTGTGCTGTATCTCTTAGTTTATGAATGGAAAGGTCTTGTACAGCCTAGGGACTACACCTCCAGTTTATGTCCCACTTGTATTTCTTATTATCTACCCTTAAGACTATATTTTTTTCTTTGAATTAATTTCCCTTGATCCATGTACAATAATCTTCCCAGGCAAGCTAAGAATAAGTAATTATATAGAAAATTTTGCTGTTGGAGTTGGAAGTAATATGAGGTGGGTGGTCTATCGCTGTATGTAATAATAGTACACACGTATCAAAACACTGGCCTTCATTTCTACTTGAATAAGTTTATTGAAAGTCTAAATATGTCATTGTAAAAACCTCTATTCCACTTATAGATACATAAATTAATGTAGCTTTTGAACAATATGTACTCCTGGCCTTTTCAGAATTTTTGTCTAAATCTTAAATCTTGATAGAGTAAGTAGTAAAATTTCTGCTAAAATTTACTCACTGTCAACTGTGTATATTTTGCCTGAAAAGTAGACATTTTAATTTAATTTAGATTGTCAATCTAGACTGGTTTGTCTGGAAAACAACTTCACTTTTCAGACTGGTTCCAATATTTTCTTTTTTACTCTGACTAACTTCAGACTGTGATTGTGTTAACTGCACCATTTACTTGTTTCACCCTGTTATATAGGACTGTGTCTATAGATGTGTCATACTGTTGGTATTGATATACATCTCATGAATTGTAATTATATTCTCAATTAGTGCTTTTCTAAGTGTCTTTGACATTTTCTAAAGTTTGGCAAGGTCTGTAGACACAGAATATTTACCTGCAGGAAGTTTTATGGCTCAAAGTGTTCACTAAATCCAGTTTAAGAAAATAGCTCTATATCCTGCTGTCAGTTCGGAACTGTGAAAAGTTGGTTGCAGAATTATTATTCTCTCCTTGTCCGGATAAGTACTGTCGAAGACAGACAAAAACCTATTTGATTCTGGTAAATGATTGTATCTGTCTTGGTACTGAAGTTAATGAAAGGAAGAAGTCCAATTAAGAGTTCCATCACATGCAGGTTTTCCTTAAATTGGCCATTTGTTCTATTTATGACCCTGCCAGTAATTGAAGCTCTGACTAGGTGAGGAAGTATTGTCTTTAGTTCTTAAGTCTGTTCCAAATTAGTTCCCTACCATTTAATATGTTTGTATCACTCAAGTGCCTTTGTCACATTCAAAGACTAGATTGCTGCTAGGGATTGTTTGGTAAATTGGAGTTCTTTGATAGTCTTTGATATTCCAATGTTCCTGTAATTTCATTTCATGTTATTTTATTAAGACTGCATCTTATTTGGTGTTGTTTAATATTGATATTAATTGAAGCCTGATAATTGATGTAAATTACCTTTCATTTTGTTTCTCTTATGGATTTTTTTTCGCTGGGGTTTAATGTCAACCCAGCTGCTTATATCATTTTCCAACTATAGCAGTGGAGGAAGACCCTATTACAAAGTGGTAGAACCACTGGCCTTCTGTAAGCCAGCTGGATAGCTGCCTCGCATGTGAAATTGGTGGGATTAAAACTTACTGCAGTGAGGAGCTATTGATCACTAGTCAGAAACCACAACCATGGAGCCCCCCCCTCAGCTAGATATAAGCTGATTGGTATAACCAGGAGCAGTAAAACAGTAAAATGGCATTTGAAATAGCATAAATTTTATCATCAATATTATAATAATATTAGCTGTATGAGTATGCTTGTTATTCTAGATGGATGTTCTGTATAGTACTGGTTCACCACAAAAGGCCCTGGAAGTATCTGAGTCAGCAACTGAGGCCCATCCGTCTTCATCAGATGTATGGTATAAGAGACTTTCTTTGATGATATCATGTGACGAACCAATAGCCAATATTCAAGAGCAACTCAAACAGGCTCAAAATCTGGTACCTCAAAAGGTGAGTAATTATTATGATATCATGGTACAATTCTTGAGGCTAAGATCTTAAAATCTTATTGTTCTTTTAAGTAAAAATTGATAATATTTATCCTTTGTAACATTTTCACATGATTTTATGATTTAATAAAAAGGTGACATGGATTATCATATACATTGACTTATTATGAAAATAAAAAACAGATGCTTAGTTTAATTTAAATCAAGATAAATGTAAAATGTGTAAGTATAATAACAATTTAGGCTGGTCATTCTTTATCTGATGTTAAAGTATTAATTTAAGCGTATTTTACCTGTTAAGAGTACACAACTTGTTAATTACGCTGCAAAGATTTGATACGGCCCAGCCTAGGCTACTGATATTAGGATTTATGGGTAGCCCAGTGCATCAATATTTTTTTGTAGTCTTGACGGAAATTTCTGGTAGCCTGCTGGCTCCGAGTATTTGATTTGTCGGACACTGACAAGGCAGCATGCTGTCACCTAATGTTGTGAATTCAGTAATCATCATATTATCATTTCTGTCATTTGTTCTTTAGTTCTGGGAATTATTGTTGGATGAATCTCATGAAACTTTATGGAATTTAGGGATAAAACTAATAAAGTAGAAGTTGCTGAAGTTATTTTTTTCTTTTGTTGGTGGTTTTGCTATAGTTTCAAACCTTTTAAATCCTTTTTTTTAGAAAAAAAATGCTCATTTTAGTCTGTAAATCTAGTCTTATTTTCAAATGGAAAGAATGCATTGGATCCCCTCTAAACCGGCCAAGCCCTAGGATTCTTTAATTACATAGTAATGAAGTCGGAACCAGATCATTCTGCCAATTTAGTGGGGAAGCCGGTTTATAGAGGAACCAGTTTCGAGGGTTTCTACTGTAGCACCTATCTTTAGGCATAATGTTCTGAGGGTCATTTGATGATCGGCATTTCTCCAAATAAAGGTTTTTTATTGTAAGAACTGACTTCTATGGTAAGAATGTTTTCTCTGAATAATTTCTGAAAGTCAATGTTTGATGACTTAAAATTATGAAGTTAGGAGACAAAGTTCTGCAGCATTATGTCAGTTTGATGTGAAGTATTTATGCGTGAATAGATGAATATATGAACATCTGTATATAGTAGGACAGACAGTGCTCCTAAGTCTGTGCTAATTACTGAGTATTAAGACATCAACACAGATCTTCTGTATGCTTAGTGTAAATATTATTTAACTTTATTGTTATATGATACAGCATTAAACATTCCCATTTTCAGTGTTCTTTCTTGTATAAATATTATCTCAATACTTGTCACATTTATGCTTTTGATGATTTAGAACTGTCAAGTAATGTTTAAACTTCTAATTACGCTCACCCAGTATAAAATATCAGAACTTTTAGATCAAAGACATCGGTATAATTGTACACTTAGATGTCAATTTATTGTATAAATGTTGTACTAATAGGTCGTAGATCTCTCCCAGTACCTCCCATACAGGTTCATATCTTGTGAAACAAAAACTATTAACATTAATTACACATGAAATGTCCTGAAGAATTTTGAAATTACAGTAGAATTGGATAATTAAATTTTTAATTAAGTTTTGGACTCCCATTAATACAAGGATTATAATGTAGATTTCTGAGGATTTACAGTGTTGTCTTTGTTGTAAGACAATGCTACAAACTCTTGGGAAAATTTGTGGCAATGGTTAAGAAAGGTTTTTTACAGGAAAATAACAAATAAACAAAACAAAAACCAAAAATAAATAACAAATATACATATATATGTCAATACGTTTCTTCTTCAGTGGTTTCTTTATCCTCCAAATATTGTCTGAGTTTTAAATTTTTAGCTCAAATGGGCCACCAAATTTGTAGCATATTTGTTGGCTCATTCAAAGAGGTTCGAACTTGTGACCTTGATCTTTCCCCCAGATATTCAAGGTCACATAGCTTTAAAACTGGTATTATTATGTTTCTTACTAAGTAATTCTTGTTAGGGTGACATGTGTTGTTTGTTTACAACACTTGTTACAAGTTTATACTTTATTGTTACAGTATAATGTTGTTAAGCTGAAATTTACTGTCAGTCAGATGAGGGTAGTGTTCTCTGGTAGAGATAATGAACTGTGTACCATGGAATAAGATTTAATCACAGAATACTTTTTACTGCACCTTTATTTTAATTTCATATTTCCACACTTTGTCATTTGTGAGCTCTCTGTTGATTAGTGAAAGAATTCTGGATTATGTGATGAACGATAGACTGAATTAAGATGACATTTTATTGGTCCGACTGGTCTATGTCAGATCCTCATGTTGTCACCCTTGTTCTTCAGAATAAATGAAATGGTATCCTTTCATTTCAAGCCATGATTATTGTGTAATTTTAGTTTTTGATTTGTAAAGCTTTGTGATATGGTAATTAAACCTTTGAAATATATATTGCTTTATGCAAATATTCTTTGATTCATTAAAAATGATATACACAGAATATTCTGTATTAACTGTTCCTAAAGAATTCTTCGTTTGTGTCTTTGTACTGTTTACATTAAGTTCTTGGTTATAAAAAATATGTTCCAGATCATGTTTAGGATAGCTTGCAGCCATTTTTGAAAATTGCAGACGACGTTATTTATTATGAGATTGGCTTGACTTCAACTAGATTTGATTGAGCTTATTTAATTACACATTATGTTATAAAAGTCTTATCAGCGTAATGAACTTATTTTTGTACTTTTGGTAAGGAAATCAAAATGTATGCATTGAATTATGGGAATTTGATGATGACAGCAGAAGATATGAAATTGAGTATTTGTGTTTCTTTCAAGTGTTTTGCAGACTGTGTGAATTGAGTTTAATATATTTATTGAAATCCAGATTGAGTGATTGAAGTATAATACAAGATGGCATCTGTATCCGTCTGCTCACATACATTTTGTATTAAGTTATTATGTTTATTATGAAGCAGACATGTTTGCTTTTGGTCTCATTGTGAAATTTCAGACAACATAATAATCTCATTGTGGTGATAATTTTAATCTCATAATTGAATTAAATACGACCAGATTTCTTTTGTGCGAACTACTTAAACTAAATGCTTCTTTTGTATTATTTAGTTAAAATCAGATTGACAAGAAAATGGCAGGAGAGAATCAATGTTGTTAATTTTGTTATTCAGATTGGTTGTATGTCGTCTGTCAAAGCCTACATCAAACTCTGAAATCCGAGCCTTATGTTAATACAAATTTCATGATTAGTGAATTATTGCTGCATTTAGTTGAATTGAATTTTTTGTCATTGTTAATTTTCTAACGTAATATTTGTCAGGGGGTGAAAAGGTACGAACATAATAGAGCTATCATGCTGAAGGAAACGCTTTGTTTCATATTTTGATTGGCTTTGAAAATGAGAAAATAGATATAAAATTTATGGTACGCTAAATCCGCCTCCCAGAAATGGAATAATGTATGAGTGTCTAGTACTAAATAATTATTTATTTAACTTCATTGTCGCCTGCTTGAAGGTCTGATTTTTTAAGTCATTAAAACAATTAGTTAGAAAGAACTTGGTATATTTTATGAGGCACATGCCATGGACAGGTAACAATCGACTTTATAAATATTGCATGCATTGATATATAAATCATGATAAGTTTTTATATGATCAGTAATTTGATCCTTTGGGTTCTATGGCCATGTATTCCCCTCCCATTTACTAGTAGTTTAAATGAAATTATATCCAAGTACAGTTTACTATGTAGAAAAGTTTCAGATACAAAATTTAATATTTTGAAATTTTGCGGAAATATAATTTCTAGTACATGTATCTAGCACATGGCTCTAGCAGTACTTTTTTGTCCTTATGTATTTTTTTACTCACTTTTTACATTATTTATTTACATTATTAGGGACCTCTGTGGTCGAGTAGTTATGGTCTCTGACTTGTTATTACTAGTCCCTCACCACTGTAAGTTCAAATTCCACCTTGGACCAAATTTCATATGTAAGGAAGTTGTCCAGCTAGCTTACTGAAGGTCTGTTGTTATACCTGGATGTAAGCCTGGGGTCTTCCTCCCTGTTAAAGGTAGAAAAGTCGTCAAATATGCTGTCACTGTTGATGCAACATAAAAAAATACAGTGTTATTGATTTTATATTTTATCTAAAAGTATTAATCTTTTACTCTGTTGATTGTATTATAGATGATCTTGTAGGCAACATAAATATTGAAGTACGAAGTGAAATTATTTTTATTGTTACTTCATTTTGTGTTGAGCATAAAATAAGACAAGTTGGGTTGTCTCAATCTATTTTGCTTCTGCTTGGCTTTAGGTAAATAGTTTATATCATAGACCGACTAAGATCTTTTAAGGAATGTCATTTAAACTGAGGCTGTGATGTTGACCTTTGACCGTAGGTCAATGATGAAATCATCGTAATAGACTTACTCAAGAAAGTAATATGAGTACAATGTATCTTCCTGATGATGACTATGTATAGTTGTTTGATGTTTTATACTGGTGAATATTCATAGCCAATCAACCATGAACTAAAAGAAGTGAGAATTCTTTATGACCAATATGGGAAATTCCAAACAGACCATAAACGTTAAACTCAGGAGATAATTAAAGGAGAACAATACTGTTGTTCAGAAGGACTTTATTAAAGAAGTCCTGTGCTAGCTGGTAGCAATAACATGGTTTACTAGTAAACTCAGTGCCGATTGATGCTTTGAAAAAAGAAATCAATGTCATTATCGAGCTTCCGTCTGACATTGACTATGGATATAGAAGCCTCCACGTGATCATGATTGAGTTGGTTTTATTTTATGTGTTAATAATTGATAGCTTCGTCCTGAGTCTCAGGTAATACCAATGTGATAAAAAGGAACCATTATGTATAATTGATGGATATAACTGTAACAGTCAGAAGTTCGGGAGCACTAGAAAGAATTTCTGAAGATTATTATCTCATATATTGAAGTGTAAAGTAGACGTTACTGTCTGTGGTATTTGTCCTGTATTTATTTAAAAACTGCAAAAATGATCAAAGTTTATTTAACATCCAGAGATGGTACTTAAATGACAATAAAAATTAGTGCAATCGTGTGTTAATTCTTTATGAACTTGTATTCAAGATAAAAAATGTCTTTTATTAACAAATCATGAAGTAATATGTACAAGATGGTTTCAGTGCGACAAAAAATGATGAGTTTGACCTTTTGGTGTTGGTTTCAGATTTCAAAGTAAAAAAAATGTGAAGAATCTTTTACTTTCAGTAATCTAATGTTTCTTGTTTAACAACCCTCTCACTCTGCCTGGTAGTTGGATTTGTTTAACGACCCTCTCACTCTGCCTGGTAGTTGGATTTGTTGAACGACCCTCTCACTCTGTCTGGTAGTTGGATTTGTTGAACGACCCTCTCACTCTGCCTGGTAGTTGGATTTGTTCAACGACCCTCTCACTCTGCCTGGTAGTTGGATTTGTTCAACGACCCTCTCACTCTGCCTGGTAGTTGGATTTGTTCAACGACCCTCTCACTCTGCCTGGTAGTTGGATTTGTTCAACTAGCAGCAGTATTTATTGTTGTGGTAAATACTGAAATCTTTACAAGGCAAACAGACTTCAATCGTATGAATACTTATTCATTTTCTAGCTTCTGTCAAACAAATGGACACCAATCATTTTCTGCATACAGTAGAAACCTCCTAGACTGGTTGACTCTGAGACAAAATTTTGACCGATTTTCTGGGGAACTAATGTATAGAAGAACCGATTTAGAGCATTGCTATTGTATTGATATTGCTGTAGATGTATAATCTTGTAGAATCATTCTATATAAAACTATGCACATTTTGTGTATAATACATCAGTGTATATTATGGGTTTATATTTACAGGAGACATGGAGTTTTGTACAGTTGGTGTTAAATCATACCATGAAGATTGATGATGCTGATACGAGTGTTAGACTTCTTGAAGTAGGGTTTTATCATGATTTCATTTTATCTCTCACCATTAAAATTCATTTTTTAGTAATAAAACAGTGACTGAGACATACTTTTCTGAAATGGCTGTTTTAGTTCATTTTAAATAGATTTGAAATTTTCTTCATTAGGTCATTGGTAAATGTCAGAGAACAAACTATTGCCACATAAAACAGAAATTTATAATTGGTCTAACACGATCCTAGCCCCCTATTGAGAAGAATTGTTCAGTATGGCGAACTTAAGTCCATTTGTGGTTAGTTTATTGTATGTTATTAAGTGGGGCATGATATACACAAGATAGTTATTTATTACTTTTGCATGTGTATGAACTGTTCATTGTTTCATGACTGGATTTTCTTTGGACAATACTAAATATGTGGTTTTTATATCAAAGGGAGGTAACTAGGATTTAATTATTTTTGGTTATTGGACAGTCTTCGTGTTTGATAAACCAGTGTTTACGAATGTCACAATTAGTTTGAATCTACATCGTCTGATGTTTCAGTAGAATAGATAGATCATTAGAGTGTTTTTTTGTTATGAAGATTTGTGAAATTTTCAATGTTAAATGTTTTGTAGGGTTCTATGATTGGAAGATCTGAGTTGAGTTTGCCAGCCAAGGAATTATATCTAGAGTATGAGTACTTAAAACATGGTATACAACACGCTAGGAAGATATACTCCAGGTAAATTATGCTGTAATATACCAGTACAATATGCTCACTGTCTAATTACAGTTTACAGTAGACATAAAAGACATGTTCTGGTGAGGTCTGGTCAATTTTAAGAATTACTGACCACAAAGTCCGGTAAAATTCTTGTGACTTTTAGTGATGATTTAAGTCAAAGTATATATTTTTGGTCAGTTACTCTTCAACTGGTCCAATATCGTCAGGTTCAATAATGTTTACAATTTACATGTTTGCCCGCCGTCTGGTGAAGTAATAGGTCATCACTATCTTTTGCATACACTCAGTTTAAGTAATATTTCAGTTTTGTTATAAATGGGAACTTAAAACATGTATTACTTCTGTTCAAAGCATAAAAACCTATAGATTAAGACAATTCTATTTCCTTTGAAAATTTGATGGTCTGGAATATTTGACATTAGATATGTGTGATAATTATGTAACATGAATGCCAAAAGACTTTTCTACAAAATACCTAGAGCTGTTCGATTAGGTTTATTATTTTGGCTATTTTCAGTCTTCAGATACTGGTATGATATTAAAATAGTGTATGTTGTTATTTGTGTTGTATATATTCCAGAGTGCTCCAGTTCAGGCCCGTATCAGTTCAGTTTTATAAGACTTATATCAGTATGGAGTTAGCTCAAGCGAGTCCTAAGATGAAGAAGATCCGTTCTGTGTACGAGGAGGCTGTAAGAGAACATGGATCAGATAATCCTGGTAATTTGATCATGTTTCATTACAATATTCCGTTGACTAGCTGTTTCTAAGTTTATCATAAAGAAATGGACTCATAATGTATGGATGTTTTTTAGGAACATATATGTGAGGAAACCAGTTCTAGCTGAAATATTTGATCTCAAGATATTGAAATGGAAATTAAAGATGGCATATAATTCTTTGTGGGTATTTTGTTTTTGTATGAAAACATGTGTGGTTAATAGCCTATTGTCATGTAAGGCTTAAAGTTGTTTTATTATTCAAATCTTGTGTTATGTATTTTATCAAGGCTTTTGATGGTAATTTTGTTTGTGTCCTTACAGATTTATGGCTTGACTATATAAAACTTGAAAGTTCCCATTTCAAAGGAAAGCCAGAGAATGCAGGCAAGATACATTTCCGAGCTGTGAAAGCTTTAGACGGTAGTTTCAGTCAGGAATTCATTCAGAAATACACATTACTGCAAACAGGTGCTTACTGAACTTAGTCAGTATTTGATCATTGGACTGATTATTACATGGATTGATATAAATGTTAACTGACATTGAGAGAATGCTTTTGTATTACTAAAAGTATTGTAAATAAATTTTTCAGCATCTTAAAAGTTGTATTGTTCTATGCATACCAGACCTTTATACTAAACAATCATACACTCTGTCCAAGGCTGTACATTTTGCATACTAATTGTTAAACTAAAGATTCTAACTAAAGACTCATGTGAAGCTTATTTGGACTTACACGATCATCATCACTGTAAGTGTAGTTACTTTGTCTTTCTTGAGAGTTATTCTCAGACTCTGTATGATAATTTTCAGATTTATCAAACAAACGGAATACTGTTTATAAGGCAGGCTGCGGCCGTGGTCCAGTGGTTAGTGCGCTGGACTTGTAACTCAGAGATCCGGGTTTGAATTCCGGTCGCGGCAAGTCATACCCTTCTATGAAAATTTGACAAAAATGTCAATTTTCCTCCATATGTGGAGAAGTTGCCGGCTCCTTGTGGAAGGGTAGGTTAGTACTGGTTAGTATACAGTCCAGGAAGACTGTTTAGGTGAATCGGCCACCGTATATAACTGAAAAATTGTTGAATAACTGCGTTAAACCCCAGTGACAATAAGTCACATAAAAACAATAAAACAAACTGTTTATTAGGCACATTTTGATGGTAGGGAGAGGAACTAATGTTTTTTTCTGAGCTACTTTAATTGATACAAATACATCAAGAAGATACAATAGTGTACATAAGCTCCACTAGAGAAAGACATAAACTACATGAATCACTTAAAATGTAAACTATTGCAATAGAAATGAAACACAACACTTTTATTAATTGTAAAGAAGTCTTTACATTCAATTATAGAAATTACACAATACATCAAAACCATCCTGTGAAAATTGAACAACAGGCAAAACTTCAGAAAGTTTATTAAGCTGGAATTAGTACATCTATACTCATTAAGCAAGTGTCTGCGAGTTCATGTTAAACTGATCATGCTTTGTGGTCAAAATAGACACGTATTCTGTGAACTGAATCATGGTAAACATTGTATATTAAAATCTGTCTTATATAAACATGGTATATTTTCAAAAACCTGTGACCTTCAGGATTAAATGTAATGTTCTTCTACAACTGGTATTTTCTAACTATTTAGATCTACAACCTTCCAAATATTACAAACTTACATGGTCCAATAGATAAGCATGTCTTCAAATTTGGAGTAAATATAGCTAATGCATCATTTAAGAGACACTTAACAGTTTCAAACCAGTCATGTACATACTAGTATATACTGATTGTCACGTAAAATGAACACAGTACAACACACAGCTGTCGACTGAACAAATAATAGCAAGAATCTGTAAACATAATGTTTTTCTGTTCTACATGGCATACTGGTTGACTTCTGGAATATAGTTCTATCTTTTAAGAAATACAAGTTGAGCTTATTTCAGTTAAATGGCTGGTCATAATTCACATGGGCGCCTTAGTAACAAAACACAAATAGATCTCAAAATCATTATGACATTAACCCCAACCTGGTATCAAAGACATGTATAATTCTGATGCATATTCGTCAATGATATTTCTTAGAAGGAAATGCACTAGTAGCATAAATAAGCAGTGGGGAAGTTAAGGCAGGCAGGCTCGCAGGCAGAGTAATTGAGTGCATATACATCATCATTTACACAAAATCTATACAACATACTGTTTATAATGAAACAATTATTGTCCTTGACTAAAAACTATGGAAACATTTTTATCATTTTACTGTCCAACCAGTGCCAGAAGGAGCCTCTTGTAATCACCACTTGTATCAGATGCGATAGATGTGGCCAATGTCTTCTTATACTTAGCGAGATAAGTCTCCTTGATATCTTGTAAGTCAATCTATAAATATAATGAAGTATTGTCATTGACAATGAGGTGATACTGAGTTATGGTGTCTGTCATTTGCAACATGATTATTACCCCATGTAAGTATAAGATCAAGTTATGACCAAGTTGTACATCTTGAAAAAAAGTATTTTGGGTGCATTTTGTCAAACAAATGCATATTGAAATTGGATGTATTATGAAGAGATATCTCTCAAACAACTTTCCTTATCAAACATGCATTGTCTTCAAGTGACATTTACCTTACATTACAGTACAAGGACTGTACAGAATGTAAACATGCTGCATCATTGCACCATATCTTAATAAACATGATCAGGTAACTCACCTCAGATCTAGATACAACAATTCTGATAAGTGTTGAATCCTGGGTACCAGCTCCTTTCATAGCAGAGTATAACTTGTCAGCAAAATATTCTGGACGATTCTTGGCACTCATTACTGCAGCAGAAAAAAGAAGTGAAAAATTCAGAGTCTCCTTAAGTAATTAAATATCAATTAGCAAGTCAAATACGAATTCTAAATTAATTTTACGAAAAGGTTACTGCATATATACATTTTAATTTCATTATTGGAATGGTGAATCATACTGATTCAATGTTTAATAATAAGTATCGGTACAAGAAATTAAATGACCACCTTTAACCCTTTGCCTCATAAGCATATTTTGGACTCTTTCAAATTCAAAGATAATACACAAAACATCAATTTATTTGAGAAAACTGGGTTATTTCTCTCTGACAGAGTGGAAAACACTGCGAAAAAAGAAGCCATTACTCATAATAAACAATGGCTTCCTTTGCCATAATGTTTTCAAAAGATGTCTACTACAGATGCGTATATGTGGTATTATGAAACAAAGGGTTAAGTTTAATTCTTGTATTGTTACAATGAAAATATGACTAAAAGAATAACATTCATCACTGAAATTAAAAAGACAAGTCAACTGTATGTTTCACAGACAGCATTATACAAGCAACTATTCACACAAATGATATACTGTATTACATGTGCATGTATTTCTTACCAACAGCAATAAAGCCATGTTTGAGATCTCCTGACATCTCTCTGTCAATAGTACTCAATATATCTCTTCCAGAAATCTGCAAATAAAGTTAATGATAATTGTGTTTTATCAGGAGTGTCGATAGATATTAAGGACTTTTGTGACCCAACACTCACAACTTCTAAGAAGAGTAGCTTGTGTCTTGTCTGATATACGCGTGTTATTTTCTTACGTTTCTATCAATGCATCAATTGTACATGATTTCTAACATTGGTGAGTCCAATTAAATACAATGAAGTAATCAGACAATTAAAAAAAATGAATTAATGTACACAAAATACTAAATACAGAATAAATGATTTATCAACCACAACTTACAAAATCACTCAAGCAATAACACAAATACACTAACAATACTAGATCAGGGACTATATCTGAAATTAAAAAAAAATCTGTGACTAGATATAGCATGAATCATATATACATGATTTATCAGCCAGAACTTACAATATTTTTTCCAGCAATAACATAAATACGTACCTTAACATATTCTTCAAATGTGGCTCTCAACTGGAAATAATGTCTAACTGCTAATACAGTGAGGAAAGCTGACTCATCAGTACCAAGTTTTTTCTCTCCAGCTTGAAAGAGTTTCTGCGCATCTTCTCTAGCAAGATTACGATCAACGACAACCTCAGGTCCCTCAGTCTGAACACGCTGCCATTGCTGTGGGGTCAGTTCTGTACGGTTTGCCTGATATGTAATCATGAAGGATAAATTTAATGTAATGCCCAAACACTATGTCTCATTTTATCTATTGGTTTCATCTTCTAGTATAAATATAGTTGTACCAGTATGTACGAAATTTGTCACATTTTGAGAGGCTAAAAGGGAAGATTGGGCCCATGCCTTACTGTGTTTCCTCTACAAATAAAGCATTTATTATCATTGTTTTTATATTATTGTTCCAAATATTGACTTATTTCAGATATGTAAAATACACAAGCTATACAGTCAGACCTGAGATAAGGCTGTCTGTAAATAAAGGTCTTTATATGAACAGTGGCTACTTTAACACACTTTTACAGATATCACAATCTAAACAAATGTCTGAATTAATGCAGACTTTTCATAAAGGGAACAATTTTCAAAAGGTTAAATTGTAATCTACATCATTCACTTTGAATCACTTTAAATAACATTTCTTCATATCAGATAAAAATGTATAACAGATAAAAAGAAATATTTTTGTCTTTTCTTCAGGTTATTTTCAAAATAATTTCAATTAATAACTAGCAAGCAGTTAACATTACTGGATTTCCTAAATTTTGTATCAGCACTAACCTTGTTCTCCGCATGCACCAGCCAAATTCTGAGCATGAATGACCAGCAGTGGAGACTAAATGGCCAAAGATGCAAAGTCTTCAATCAAATCATCCCAGAGAACATGTTCCGTGACCAGGGTTTAAACTCGGACCTTAAGACCTAAGGCTATACCATTTGAGCCGAGAAAGCTATCTTTTTATCAGATGAAACCCAAAAATTTAATACCACCAGAATTAATTAAATTGCTCAATATTATCATAACTGACAACATGACACTAAAAGTCTCTTAAATCATACCTGACAACATGACACCAAAAGTCTTTTAAATCATACCTGACAACATGACACCAAAAGTCTCTTAAATCATACCTGACAACATGACACCAAAAGTCTCTTAAAATGTCCGCTAGTATCATCAGTGATATCTTTCTCTAAAGATCTGCGGAAATCTGAAATTATGGAAAATATGCAATATTTAATTAAAATAGACAATAACCCTGACGTAATTCTGAACATTAAATTTCATAACAATTGTAAATATAATTCTAATCACCCAAACTATTCCATGCAAGTTAAATACCATAGATTTTCATTACATTTTTAATGTACAAAAGGTAATATATTTTAGGTCAAGTTATAAAAAACAGCATCAACTTACGCTGTTTGTAGCAGTCATTAATTTCTCGTATCTCAGCATTTGTTCTCGTACATAAAATTTCAATCAACACAGCTTCCTTTGTGCCCAAGCCCTGAATGATACAAACATACCCTATCTCATACATACATCATTTGAAAGTGTCCTGTATGCAAACACAGGAATTATATGATAATCATATAAATCATTGTATTTTTGTATGGTAGGAGTACAATAATTTTTTATTGAAATATATCCGGTAAGATATACTTGAATTCAATGGTTCTGTAGAAGGAAAGGAGATAATTGGTATTGCTTTTCCATTTGAAAATGTGGTACTGAATCTTTTACATTTTAATGTTGTGACTTCATATTGAGAATAATGGAACTTCCTTTCTTAGATCAATATACAAATTAATAGTAAAGTCCACATTTAATGTGCACATTTAATGGCTGATTTATACAAATGTGTCCTGAATAAATTTATTCATTTTCCAAAATCTTTCTCAGTGATATAATTTTTAGAACAACATACACTAATAGCTTGATGAATAGACCAAGCATCAAAGTAAGTGGTAGGTTTAAACAATGCCATAATTGTCTCTCTGAAATCTCCACTCAGTTCAGATTCTAAATCACGAATCAAATCCTGAAAGTAGAGATAATATCATGTTTAAGATAAAAACCTCGTACACATGTACCAGTAAAAAACCAATACAAACAAATAAATGTATGATGATACAGTGCTTCCTCCCGTAACGTCACCTCCAAAGACTAATTCCCCAGAAGAAACAATAGTAAATGGCACACATACACATAATAAAAAACACCTGTCATGAATGAATCAATTCCCTTTGAACAACAACTTCCTCCAAAGAACAACACTTTTTATCAACTCCGACAAGCGATGCCTTTCGAAGGGAGCACTGAATTGCCATTAAGACATGCATAATATATAAGTTACAATTAGTCAATTAAGTTTTGTAGTGATGCATTTTCAAACACAGTAAAACCACAATAATGAGATTACCTACGGGACCCAAAAAGTCGCTAGTAATAATGAGGTGGTCTCATTATCAAGTTGAATTGAAGGGTAGTTATTGAAAGTCGGTCCAAAAATATGTGGTCATAACAACAAGGTGCTCGTTATTTGACTGTAAAAGACAGTTCTCCTACATCTAACTTTAATCATACCCTGCAATATGTTTCAACAAAATATATAATTGATAAAACAATCGATTAAATAGTAGATGTTACTGGGTTGAAATAATATCAGGATCATTTAGAGTAAAATATTTTGAATAAGACATTTTAATTAGCCTACCTTTCCATACATTGTCTTAAACATGCTGGATATTTCTACCCTCTGCCTGTTAGATCTCTGACTAACCACACCAATTATAGCTTGTTCATCAGTTCCTTTAGTTCAATAAACAATACAACACTTTACTGGCAACATATTTCACAAAAGTCATAATTTTTTATAACATATTTACTTGCTAATATGCCATCTTAACAAACTTCTTTAATTATTGCTTAAATATGAACTAAGTGATAATGCAGACTAGAGTACCAATCTTTTTATCAAGCATATTAAAAAAAGTCTTTGATAAACATTTGTGTTTTGTGTTGAATTTGCACAACATTGATTCTGTTACAATTACAATAAAACAATAAATCAACATATTAACAATATTTTTCTGTCTGAATGCTATATGGTAAATTTAAGTTATATGTCTGTTATTCTTACCTGCTCCTTTCATGGCCTTGCGGATAATATCAGAATCTCTCTCAGCAGAAAAGTTGGCAGCAGGACGCACTACTGGACGTGGCACTCCAGTTGTACCATGTAAACCCATTTGTTGAAATTGAGAACTCAAACCCTGAAAAATAAACATAATTAAAAGATGCAAGCTTGTTGCACAAATCATTTAAAACTGATCATGGAAATATGTATGACAAAATAATTTTGGTAAACTGATAATGATTTTCCTATACTGAGAGATGGGTAAGAATCACAAGGTTTGATGAATGACAGTACCTGTCCTGGAGCTCCTGGCTGGCCACCTGGAGGTGGAGCATACCCTGGTTGACCTCCTGGAGGTGGAGCATACCCCGGTTGACCTCCTGGAGGCGGAGCATACCCTGGTTGACCTGGAGGTGGCGCATATCCTGGTTGACCTCCTGGGGGTGGAGCATATCCTGGTTGACCTCCAGGAGGTGGAGCATATCCTGGTTGACCTCCAGGAGGTGGAGCATATCCTGGTTGACCTCCAGGAGGTGGAGCATACCCTGGTTGACCACCAGGTTGGCCTCCTGGTGGTCCATATCCTGGAGCAGGAGCAGCAGGTTGAGTGAAATCATACTGTCCTGCTGTGATGCCAGATCCAGGCTGGGATGGGGCATATCCAGGTTGACCTTGACCTGTAAAACATAATCATCTAGATATTATCTGTTATATAGGCCCATGAGCTAATCATGTAATTTTAACTTCCAAATGATTTTTAAAGGATTGAATCTTAGGAATTGTAGTGTACTAATATATTCTTACACAAAAGTCTAAGTACATCTAAAAGTCAATTAAATATTAAGGGGAATATTATTTAGATATAAGGCTATTTGATGTTTTAATGCTAGTTTTTTACCAACTGTATAAGTATCATCTGACAATGATAATGGAGCTTTCTAACGAGGTCTTAAAAATTTCATTACATAACTGAATGTAAACATGTAATAGAAACAATGTATGGTATATTATCAGTTTGAACTGACTGTAAATTATGGATAACATTGTCACAATTCTAAATATATTGGATTTAGGAAAAATATCAAAATGTTTATAATGTTTGCATGAAAGCAAGTTAGGGACAGGCACCTCAAATCCTTTCAAAAGATATCCTCTGGGTCAGTCTGCATTTTTTTATATAAATGGTTTGATAATTCATCTTGGGGCTGGACTACGAGAAAAACTTCACCTTGTCTTATACTGATGATTATATTGATGTTACTACATGTAAGTAAATTTGTTAATTGGTAAACAATGCACATTATCTTATCTAGTTTCATGTTATCACCCTGTATACAATTAGCTTTGTATGTGATTAAGGATTTGTTCATAGTGTTTTTGTGTATGGATAGCAATACTCCTATCACATGAACTTCATATAACTGGCATCACTGTTCATAAATATTAAATTTAACTTATGTAGGGGTTAACCACAAATGCATACTTAGCTGAAGTGTCCATTTCCAAGTAAATCCACATAGCATCACATTTTATTTAACATTTGTAAGTGTTTTATCAAACAAGAACAGAAAGTGTCTATATCTGAAGAATGAGATGTGTGATTATGTGAATGTGCAATCTGTCAAACCCATCAGAACATGACTTCTGATAATTTGAAGCATCTACAATTGATGTCAACACAGGCATTCCTAAAATATGTTTATTCTTGAACAGTAAACCTTACCAAGTCAAGATTCTTATTTGATATTCTGAATGTATTCTCGCGAACTATTGAACTATTTAAAGTTCATGCTTTTCATCCAGCCACCCCTACTCTATATGCATTGTTTATTTAAATCACATTGATGTTCACTGCCTGGATGAATCAGTACTGGTGTGTACAGTATAAGATGAGATCTTGACCTTTGATCAACCTTCCAGGGACAGATCTGTTCACCATATAATTCTAGTTAGCTGTCAGGTTGTTTCTCACCATTTTGTTTTATTGATGTTATTGCTATTTTCTACAGATCACAGAAGTAAAACTACAAAGAATGCGAGACCATAGTGAATTTATTACAGCCAAAAATATACAGTAAAAATATAAAAAATTATTGAGGTATAACTGACTAACAATCGAGAAATCAGAGGCTTGAGAACTAATTACAAAATACCAAAAACTACATGAAGTTAGCTTCAAAAATAATGATCATTTTAACATTTGATCCATTTCCGTAAAGATCAAATTTGGTGTCAACTATGTTCAGATATTTTAAAAAATGAGGAAGCCACATTGTAGTTTTGTTGTGCTTGCAATGTAAAGATTTGTATACTGAGTTTAGTTGATGACTGAAACAGTGTAAGGCAAAGCATGAAAATTGGCTAAAAATGAGAAAATAAACACCAGCATAAGGGAGAAAAATATTTAATTTGCCTAGAGTTAAATAAGAACTAAAAAGTATATAATCAACAAATATTGGATAATATTCATGTGTATTGAGATTAATTATTATATACATACTGGTAACCTATCATAAGAATAAATTTTTTGTGCATTAATCAAAAACATGCAACTATTAACATGGCTTACTATTCATAACAGATTTAAAATCAACAAAATTTGACACAGGAAACTAAGAAAATAAAATTATGAACTCAACACAATTAAGTATATCACAGACCTTGACAACAAGATGAAGTCGTTAACACTTAAACAATCTGCAATACTTTACTTATGGTGATAATCGTGCAAAGTGCTTTGTTTGATTGCCATAAAAGCAATACTTAGCCGCAGAATACTTAGTTCGGATGATTGTACAAGATGACAGAATACTCAGAAACGTTGTTTCAGTCAATATTTTACAAAAATACTAGCTGTAAAAACACTGATGAATCATAATGTAAATATTCAGATTTAAAATGTTTTTTCTTCAAATAAGTAAAATGTCAGAATTAAAACGTCTCACATAAATCTTATCTGTTATGTCCGTCAGAGTTCAATTTCTGAGTACCGATATTTATCTGTCAATTTCAAACTGACGCATGAAAAAATGTCTTTCTCTAGATGAATAATATTAGACACAAAAGAGCACATTATTAACAACACTGTTTAATACTCAATTATGGTTAACAACATGACTTCAGAGTGCAAATGAGATAAATTTTAGCATGCATCTAGCAACTATCACCATGACAACACAATATATACATAAAAATACACATAGTTTACAAAATAACCAGAAAATGGATCAATTTGAGATTTCTTGCATTTTCTCATATTGCAAGTATCATTACAGTCACAAACTCATAAAAAATTGAGCACAATATTATACTCTTAAAACCAATCTCAACAAAAACTATCAACATGGTAATGGATGAACATTTAGTAGAAAACTTACTTAAAATGTATGAAACATTGTCATACTGGAATATTGATATTATCTGCCTCTTTCATACTAAAATTAGGAGGAATTTGCTCTTATGTTACCATATATCATGCAAACCAATCATATTCATTCTCATGATAATAAACCAATCATATTTGATTACATGATATCATAATAACCAATCATTTTCATTCAGAAGCTTTGTGAATAGTCACATAATATTATATAAACCAATCAGACCTAATCATATAAATTATGCAAATCATTTTTTATGAAAAAATTTTTATGAATGCATGTTCATTGTCAACCTGATAAATCAGAGGAAAATATATTGAAATTTAATTAACATACAAGAAAAACAGGCGAGAGAATGAACTACATATATCTAAACATATTGCTATAATAAAAAGGTTCACATGTATATTAATTAAATAAATAACAATCCTAAGGTGATATGTTATCTACAAGCAGCAAGAGTTTTTATCTTCTAGCAGTTTATGAGGCACTGGTTGTCTGTATTAACAGAGAGTATGGAGGGTACAACTCAATATGGCCTTGGATTGGGGTAGTCTGAAAATAAATGGAAATAATATATTAGAACCATGCAAATTAATTGGGCCATAATATCTACTTTGAATACTATATTAACTAAAAACTAATGAAAAAAAATACGAAGAATGATGTATTCACTTTTTATGTGAAACTGAAGTTGGTTTAACTTTCATTGGCTTCGAATACTTCAGAAGTAAGTTTTCCGTAGTTGGAAATGGAGGAAGATAATGACTGGATACATCTATAAAAGCTGAGTTATCATGACCAGAATTAGTAACAAGAGAATCAAGGTCTTGAAAATGTTCTTTTTTAAGTTATTAAGTTATTTTTAGTGCAAATGTACTTAGAGACCAAAGCGTACTTTCAAGTCATGTTACAATTTACACTATTTAATCAGATGGTAGAATACATAAAAAACTTTAACTATTTAGTAGTTACAACAAAATATAAAAAATATAAAAAACATCAAGCTTAATGAGGAGATAAATCAGACATTTTACAGGCAACCAGTGGATGTGAAACGTAATGGTGACAACAAAATATATTTGTTGTAGAAAATTCATACCTAAAACAATGTTATGAAGTAGCAAAATTCATACATGAGCAATAGACCAACCAGCAGCAAAAAGAAATGACACACAAGGAGCTTAAAGATCTAACAAGTAAAAGATTTCAGGGGCAATAATTCAGAAATTAAAACCACTGATATTTACCAACAAGCATAGAAAGCTTGCTACAAGAAAACAAAGATAACTTAACAATGCACTTTGTATAATGATAATCAGGACAAAAAATTCAAACATCTTCTACAATACGACTGAAGAATGAAGAAATGAAAGCAAATGAAAAAACTATTCATATTACCAAAAGCATATCAGCACTGGCTTTTATTGTTACAACAAATAAATATCAACAAGAAAAAAGTTTATAACACTATGAACACAGACAGTAGTGGAGCCGCTTTACTGTGTTAAGTAGTAACTGAAGAGTATGGCATGTTAAAACTAATGTTTCTGTTTCATGTGAGGCACCTATATAAAAAACTAGCGCAGTATAGGTTGTTGTAACATCAGCTTTGGACCCCAACTCCAAATAAACCGATGGAAGTTTTTGTTTATTTTTCTACACACATCAAACTAACAAGTATTTATAAGACTTTCCTAAGCAGGCCATTTCAGCAAAATAAAAGACGTAATGATGTGTGCCACTCAGGATTTGATACCAATTATTATATTCAAGATTGAAGCCGTATAAATTATTTGACTGACAAACAGGAAGGGAAGCACAGGTAATCATAATAATCTTCATTTTGAAGAGATACAAAAAGTGAACATTGTAAATTGTCTTACTGTCTTAAAATATGATCCATTTTCTGAATACTTCATAGTATTACATTGTATAAGTTCAACAAGCTTTAGTTCATAGGTTAGATTTTTATGGCGAATATTTGTTAGTATTGTTTAATAATCTTACTGCTGCAATCTAACAAGCAATACCAAAAAATATATGTACATGTACATGTGTAATATAAAATACAGGTAGTATAATAACACCATGCATTAGTACTACACAATTCATAAAACTTTTTTAGGAAAATATTAATTCTGCCCCTGAAATCTTATTTCAGAAAAATGTTCAGTTTTTCTCTACAAGCATAAAAAGAATGGACGCATACTTGAACATACAACTTCAAAGTTAAATGTATAACATATAAACCATCATAAAGCAGTGTAAAGCATCAGGTATAACCACAAGAATACCACAAACTTTCCAACAGTATTTTGTTTTTGTTTTTATGTGACACATTGTTACTGGGGTGTAACGCCATTTTTCAACAATTTTTCAGTTATATACGGCGACCGGTTCACCTAACTAGTTTTCCTGGACTGTATACTAACCAATACTAACTTACCCTTCCACAAGGAGCCGGCAACTTCTCCATATATGGAGGAAAATCTGCATTTTTTGACAAGGGTATGACCTGCCGTGACCAGGATTCGAACCCAGATCTCTGGGTTACAAGTCCAGCATGCTAACCACTGGACCTCGGCTGCAGCTCTTTCCAACAGTAGAATAATTAAATTCAAACTATGAAGGACAAAATTGTTTAACACCAAAGTGTAAATTAAATACTAAAAATAAAGCACTAGTGCTAGCAACAGTTATTTCTGCTAAATCATTGAAGATTAGAAGTGTTATGACATGATAAAACAAAATTTAGCTAAATCCATGCAAAACACCAACCAAACTACACAACTATGTTACATTATGCACAACTTTATGATGACAAACATTGCTACAGCTACAAGTGGGTATCATGCAAATAAATAATAGACAGTAAGTACTTACTACCAGGGTACTGCCCTCCTGGGTAACCTTGTGGGGGTGGTGCAGCACCACCAGGGGCCACAAAACCTGTAATAAAGAAAATATTTCTTTTGCAATGAAAGTGATTCTTATCACGTCTTACACTAAAAAAGTGTCATTGAAATTAAATACCTAGCACTGAATGACTAAATAGTTTTCACTAAGATGTGCAATGGTCACTAGCCCTAATTTTAGTACAGTGCAACCTCTCTAGAGCAGCCCTTTCTTGAGCAACAACCTCTCTTCAACAACAGCATGCTTTCTCCCACTGTACATTTTGGCTATTAATTTATCCTCTCTAGAGCGGCAACCTCTCAACAACGGAATAATTTGCATCTCCCAAAGGATGTTGCTTAGGAAAGGTTACACTGTAACACCAAAATTGTAAAAGAATGTACAGTTGAACTCTTTATTCATTAGTAAATTTCTTAGTTTGTATGTAATTATAAATTTCTTTTCATGTAGTAAATTAAACACAGTAGTACATAATACATACAACAGGTAAAAAAATTATTTATAAAACATTACTTCCATATATACTAACATATTTCTAGAATTAAATGTATAAGTATGAAATCCATTCAAGAAATCTTTTTTAACAGGAATAAAAAATGAACATTTTATCAACAATTCAAGTTTCTGATTGAACAGAATCCGAATAATAATTCAAAGCCTTTACTTTTTTTTCCGAAGTTCTCAATAACTCTATATCTTTTTCACATTTGAAAAGAACTGAATAGTCTAAGATAAAGTATACATACCAGTACATACATATATGGACACTAATGAAGCACAAAATATTGCTACTAAATTCAACTACTTGTATTAAGAAAAATGTAGACAAAATACACACCTCCACCACCAACTCCAGGCTGTGGAGGCACTTGGCCACCTGGGTAAGCTGGGTTTGGTAGTGGTTGTGAATATCCTGGAGCTTGACCAGGATACATCTGTCCTGGAGGTGGGGCATATCCTCCAGGGGGTGGAGCTACACCTGTAGGGTAACCACCTGCAGGTGCTGGATAACCTGGCTGTGCAGGGTATCCTGGTTGACCAGGGTATGCACCATGTGGAACTCCGCCTTTATGTCCCCCAGGATACATTCCCTATAAAATAAATAACAGTCAAAATTTTAATTAAAAATCTTGTTCTATTCATTTCGAGGCAAACATTCATCAACACAAACGAGCATCTCTTAATTGAATATATTGAGAAATATTTATACAAGACATCTTGAAATGGTTGATTGACAGTGACAGTAAATAGGTAGTTGTAAATGACTGTTTTTACCAATAAAAATTAGCAGTTTTTTGCAAAAACAGTATATTCATAGAAATTGTTTTTATCAGGCAGAACATGAAAATATACTTACAGGTACAGAGCCTGGTGGAATCTTTCCCTGAAACATAATAGAGCTTAATTAGAAAGCACAGTACAACTTAACCAATCAATAAGAAATTTACAAGCATCACAGCTTTTGTTGGGGACCTTTGTGATACCTGGACCAATAAGTATTGGTAAGAGTCATACTTGTGCGCATTAAGTATTACAGAGTCATGTAGATAATTTGATATTCTCAAGAAGATTTCATTCAATCATGTATAGCTTAAGACTTATTTAGATATTTAAGAGTGTACCTTCTTCATTTGTTTTTTCAGTTTCTTCATACGCTTTCTTTCATGTTTTGGTAAATGTTTGTATTCATCATCAGAACTGTCTGAGCTGGAACTTGATGATGATGATGATGAACTTTTGTGTCCATAGTGATGCTTCTTGTGTTTCCCCATGATTCAATCTGTAAAAATGTAAAATAATAACTGTAACTAAAATATTGAAAGCTCGTGTGCTTCAGATGTTCACAATATCAAATCAATGATTACAATTGAAAGGAGAAATGTTAAAAAAAAATTAGTGACTTTTAAGAATGTTGACAATTTAAGTTATAACCCTGACATAAAACCACATATAGGAGAAAAAAACTGAAAGAGGAAATGCAAAGCAAAATTACAAGTTTTTATGCATGCCTCAGTTATAGGAAAGAATAAATTATGCCAAAAATGTGATCAGAGCCAAATAAGCAAATGAACGCGAATAACACTACAATTTTGGACTTGGTAAAACATTTATGGGCAAAAAGGAAACTATTAATATGTCTCAAAATGATTTATAATGCAACAAGGGAAAAACTAGTTGTCACCAATTCATTAGAACATCTCTAAGATTAAGCTTATTTCAATATATAGTGGACTCCTGCATGATATATATATTGTAGACAATTTTTGGTCCATACAAATCTGTCCATATATTCTACCATACAACAGAATTACTGGAATCAGGCCAAAATCAATAACCCCAAACTCTGCAACATCCTGTCAAGTCCATAATTGTAACAAGGGTCATAAACTATGATTGAGTCAAAGGTCATGATCCATCATAAGCATGTGAAATACGTTTTTGCAATACAAATTTAAAACAAATAACTTACAACAAGAAAAATAAATGTATGCAATATCTCTAACGCCATTTTGCAATAATATTGACCCGAAAGACAAGTATCCGAAAACTCTGACAGTTTATCAGAAAAAAAATGCCATCATTACAAATCACTGACAATCGAACCAGACAAACAAGGTGCAGAGTATCGTAATGAAATCAACTTTAATTGCATGCATTAGTATTTTTCACCAAAAAATAATAAATTTTCATCTCTGTTTACCTGCGTAGTCAAGTCACTTCCTGAATCAGACTGGTTAACTTATAACACGTACTGTATTATGAGCACGAAGTAATGATATGAATGCAAAGGAATCAATTTGTAACGCAAAGGCAGAATCACGCTCTTGAGGTGTGTTGCATCTTATATGCACATTCACAATTATCATTACTCTGTGTTTACATGTTATAGGCGTAGGCAGGAATGAAATGTTTATACACACAGTATCCAGATCTGGAGAAAACTCATCATACGATATTTTGGCTTTACATGTGTTTTGTGCATAGGGCCATACCAAATCGCGTCTATGTATAGCGTAACATCGAGGTTCAAAAGCCTATCTAGCTATCCGGAAGAAACAAACAACCACACACATTTCCTACTAAATTGCCGCAAAATATTAGCTTCTATCAGAAGTTCAAACAGTCACTCAGTGGGAATAAATATATTTCATTTCTTAAATCAAAACAAACGCATAATACAAAATGTATTGATATATTTTGATGACTGAAAGGCATATTGATACAAAATAAGTCGTTTCAGCATGTACTGGTTCAATAAAGACATTTCAAATGACCAATATTCAATATTACAATATGTTTGTATTTGAATCAGATGACCAAAACATTTCCGTCCGCGGACGCTAAACATAGATACCAGGGAAGGAGGGGAGAATGGGAGGGGAAGTAGGGGAGGGGGGATTAGGGGAAGGGGAATGTGGAGGGGGAAGGAAGGGACTAGGTGGGACGATGGAGGTTGAGGCTGGTCTGTTTTTTACTGTTGAATCATGTAATTATTATAAGAGTGTTTTTATATCTGCTACATATGAGTGTTTTTATACATCCGTCACATATAATAATAAAAAATTATATAAAATGACTAAATGTGTCAGTGCTGGAACGTCGGATCCAAACAAAATTATATATATCAACACGGGCCATTTATGAAGCAACTACACATTTCTCCTTTTCAATCGGAAACTTGCAATGAAAATATTTGTTTTCGTTTATTTTGTCCGAAGTTTGGTTTTTAAATCTGTGTGGTGCTGATATTTGATAAAACAAATTAGAGTAATATTGAACACACAAAACACATTATATGCATGTAATTCCTTATCACTGACAAAATACAAAAGCTCGGATACCTTGTTCCACTAATAAGACAAAGTGGATAGGGTGGCCCAAATTCTAGAGTTTCGATTGTGCATCAGTCTCATGTCTATGAGATTTTGGGTCGAATCTAATGACTGGGGCAGCCTCTGTAAATGATCCTATATAAATGCAGTAGTAAGATGTCAATTTATGCATTTCGAAAATTGCCAGAGCAGGCATGTCCTAAAAGTGTTAACACGCAAAATTGTGGACTGAACAATACTGAGGGTTATAATTCTGATATAAATATGTGGATCATAATGACAAAAAGACGGCTTATCTCCTATGTGTGCGCGCCTCCTCAATTTTCTGGGTGTCCGACCAGTATACGCCATCTGAAACAACATTGAGAGGCGAAAATCCCACAGATAGTTTCCCCTCGGATTCGAACGCACAGCAACACTCAAGCCCATGGCTCTACCAATTGTGTTAACCGAATAGCTCAGGTCAGTTGTTAATTTCTTATTTTATCAACTATATCATGTATTCTTAAATCAGACCAATCATAATAGAAAAATAAAAAATAGAAGCTAAACTTATATAAATCTTTTAAGCTAAAATAGCTATTAACACAATTTAGCTGTTAAGCCTTCCCTTTAGATTCAAACAAAATAGTTACAAATGAAACAATGTAGTTATGCCTTCTTTAATATTAGTGTAATACCGGTAGTCTATAGACACACATATAAACATTCATCAAAATAGCATACCCCTGTAATGTCATTTTTTTCTTATACTCGTAAAAACAGGCAATAATACTATTCAAATTTATTGTTAAAGAATGCTCGCCCAGATGGGATTATCCCGAAGGCGAGTGTAAATAAACTGGCAAGTTGTCTGTTCGAAGAGCACAATTTCTTAAAATTTATTTTTTCTGTGTGATTCGATTGAAATACCATGCAGATGATACTGAACTTTTAGTTGGTTTTCATTTAGAGACAAACTGTCTATTTCTGTCTGTGACACAAAATCCAGGAGAGGTTTTAGTACAAATATTAAATCATATCCCATATTGTATTTAATCAATAACAAGTTTTGATCTTTTTGCATTGATACCTCTGGTGCACCGTCAATAAGAAAGGGAAACCAGTTTAATCTATAAGTAGGTGCGTACTTCAAGCCCCGTGTCTGTTGTGAATGAAACGGCCTTACTGGCATTTAAATAATACGACCGAGTGACGTCACACAATTCAGAGGTGACCATGGCTTACGTACTTCGGCATATTAAAAAGGTATTTTATGCATTGTTGTTCATATGAAGCATATTATGTACACACTTGATTGATTAGTTTGACTTAGTTTTAGTGATCTGAACAGACTTTAATTCATGATTTCCTGACAAAACTAAAGTTGCACTGTATGTCCTTCGCTACAACAAGTGGGTGGGGTAATATTTAGAACGACTGAAACGGCCTTTTAAATATGAATATGAGAGTCTTAACAGTTGTGATCGCTGAATGTTTCATATTTTGTGAATAAATTTATAGAGTGTTGTTTTGTAGCGATTTATACCGTAAAGGTGCGTTTGTTTTTTCTCTTGCTGGATGCTTATTTTGAGATTCACTTGTTACATGTATCCAATTAGCGGATGGTGCAACTGAACTTACTGATCACTTTATTTGGACAATAGCAATATATTATCTCAAAGGTGAACAAGAGCTTTTTTTGCTATACTTTCATTTCAACTGGTAATGGTAGATGGAAGTATTACCTATTTTGAACTTGATGTTTGAGATTAAAAATATGATAGCTTGTCAATTATGTACTTTTTATTTTTATTAGAGCTGTTCCCAATTAGGACATTATCGATATATCAACATTTATAATTGTGATTGATTTTGATAGACATTGTAAATGAAACTCTCAAAGATGTTGTTAAAGATGGTTCTGTATATCATAGTGTTGACTATTTTCAGGTGACAGGTGGGCTGTCATGCCCAACAAGGTACATTCATGCAACACCTGCTGTGCAGAAGGTAAGATTATGCATTTTTGTGTTATGATCACTCCTTTTTTAAAATTGTGATTCATTAAACTTTGAACATTTATCATTGAAATTCATCAGAAAATTGCTGTGTCAATATTTTGTAATTAAGATGGTATTTTGTACTTTATGTATTTTATGTTTAAAAGATATCCATTTATAGATCAGGAATGAAACCATATATTGCTATATTTGATTGTGTATTTTCTTACATCTAATAGTTACTGTAACTTCTACTATATACTAAAGGTTGCTATGAGTCGACTCGAACAAGATCAGTACATTGATTATGATAAAATTTCGAGCAAGGTTGAAACAGTCAGACAGAGGCTTGGACGTCCATTGACTTTGTCGGAGAAGATTCTTTATGGTCATTTAGATGATCCCAAAAATCAGGTAATGTTTTTATTTCAGTTGTGCTGTAATTGTTTTTTATGTAGTAAATTTTTTGTGGTTCCTTTTATTGGATCTTACCTGGCATGTTGAATTATTAATCATAATGTATACAGAAATCTAATATTGTTGAGAATGTATACTGTGACTATTATCTAAAACTTTTTTTTCTAAACCATTGTGGTATTATATATAATTGTAAGTCATTCAATATTTATATTTGTTTTCAGGATATTGTAAGAGGTGAGAGTTATCTCAAACTTCGTCCAGACAGAGTTGCTATGCAAGATGCCACTGCACAGGTACTTTCATCATGTAATATTCATTTTTTACAATTAGTTTATCTTTATCAATGTACAATACTCATACAAAATACAATTTATATAAAAATTGTAATATTTTTTTAGCATCTGTATTTATTTTGATTGATTTTAAATGAGACTTTACAAACAAATTCCCAGTGTTGTTATGATTTTTATTCAAAAAGAAAAATGCTTCCTATGATGCTGCATATTAATTATTATGTATTAATATTTTTCTTTCAGATGGCATTGTTACAGTTCATCTCAAGTGGTTTACCCAAGGTGGCTGTACCATCCACAGTACATTGTGATCACTTGATTGAGGCTCAAGTTGGTGGAGATAAGGATCTTGCCAGGGCTAAGGTATACTAGTCCTCCATTGATTTTGCATTTTCATGTCATAACTTAATTTCTGATTTTTTTTTTAATAAAAAAATTCTTATTTTTAGGAATCAAATTTGATTATTGATTATATTCAAACAGAGAGAACCATTTTTTTCCATATGATAAACAATCAGCTACAACTTATTGTTTATTATGGTTCCAAGGTAGTAAGATAAGTTAGTGTAGTGTAGAGGTCATAGGGCCAAGACTTTGTTGAGGTGCAATTTTCTCAGTTACTTATTTGACTGAAGACATTATATTCATAGTCATTTGTTTCCCAAATAGTTATTTGTCCCCATTAGTTGGAGAAGTTGTTTGTTGAAAAATCAGAACAAATCAGTTCTTGTAGGTAGCCATGAGTCATTTATTTTAGTTCAGCTGATTGTTGTACTTGACTGGTACAGTTGAAGGTCTGGATGCTACTGATTTTTATTGTTTCTGCGGCACTGAGATTAAAATTTCCATTTTGTTTTTGGAAAATTTTCAACTTTCACCCTTGAATATATTGTGCTTGCATTGTTATCATAAGATGTATGAAAATATTTAATTCTGCACATAGGATTTAAACAAAGAAGTTTATGATTTCCTGTCATCAGTGAGTGCTAAATATGGTGTTGGATTCTGGAAACCAGGCAGTGGAATCATTCATCAGGTACTTTTTCAATATCATTACATTTACATTATCTGTTCTCACTTGTGCAAGCATTTACTGTATGCAAAAAGTCTGAGAATGTGTCAGTCAATGGACTGTATGTAAGTATAGTTACGCTGACATTAGGTATAATTTTGCCAGTCAGAATTCCATTTTGTTAATCAAGACTGGATGATTAACAGATTTTATATTGACTATTAAAATCAATTCTGTTTGCAGAGGTTAACCCTTAGATTGATGTAAATTGGCATAAATATACTATTTTTTGCACAAGTTGGCATAAATATGTGTTTTTTTGCACAACAGTTGTAAACGTCTTTGTTGTAATGAGTATGTATAAATTAAATTCGGTCTATTGGAAAATTCATATTCATTATTTGGTACATTTATTTAAGAGGATTGTTACATTTAGGGTGTTGATGTATAAATGATTTCAGATTATTTTAGAGAACTATGCTTTCCCCGGTGCTCTTATTATTGGTACAGACAGTCATACACCAAATGGAGGTGGTCTCGGTGGATTGTGTATTGGTGTTGGTGGCGCTGATGCTGTTGATGTTATGGCTGACATACCATGGGAACTTAAATGCCCTAAAGTAAGTTCTACCCATTTGACATTGATTCAGTTTGTTTGACTAGATATTGCTCTACAGAGCTGGACATTATTCAACAGAAACTATTCTCCATTCTTTGTTTTCTATAAAATAATAGATATTTACCTCACCTATTGATTTTACTATACATGCCTGATGTTCAAACAGTCTTTTTAGCGGAGAAAATTGCTCTGTTAATAAATACCACATCCCATTTTAATGAAAAATACAAACATTGTATTTTGTACAGTCATTTTATGCAATATTATTGATTTTATCAAAAGCTTTCATTTTGATGTTTTGTTACAGAAAATTATTTGATCTTGTGTTAATATTCTAGGTGATTGGAGTGAAATTGACTGGAAAGATGAGTGGCTGGACATCACCAAAAGATGTTATTCTGAAGGTAGCTGGTATACTTACAGTGAAAGGCGGTACTGGGGCCATTGTTGAGTATTATGGACCCGGTGTAGATTCTATCTCATGCACAGGTTAGCATATGACTTTAGAACTTGGTTAAAATTCTGAAGTTTAATGTGTTAGTTTGGCAACTTAGTCATATTTTGTTATATTAATAAATTATTGAATATATTGGATAAATGTATTACTATATTTCCATATTTTATGTACTGTGTGTTCTAACTCATAATTAATTCTTTTGTTTTCTTATTGATGTATTCCTGTAGTACATTCCGAATTCAATTTTATTATATTTAGGTTAATGTATTACAAATTAATCAGTTCCACCATCAATTATCTGTATGCTATTGTTGCTATATTTCAGGTATGGGTACAATCTGCAATATGGGAGCAGAAATTGGTGCTACCACGTCAGTGTTCCCATTCAACTACAGAATGCAGGATTATCTTGAAGCCACAAGCAGAAAAAGTGAGTGACAACTTCTGTGAATATACTTTGTACTTTAATGTAAAAGAAGGACTCTTCTGTTTAGCATTGTCAAATGATTCGACTGTTAGAATAATATTTCAGATGTAAATTTGTGCTATAATACAGTCTTTGGGCAAACCATCTAGCCAAAATTCAGACATAGTAAATTTCTATTTGGTCTAGTAAATTTCCTCAATATTGTGTATTCAGGCTAGTGGTAAATTGTTTATTTACAAAAGCCCACTAATAGCTTAGGCTAGAGCATTAAGAAAATAGTTCAAATTCTGATGATATGAATATACATACTCTAATAAATTTTTTTGCTGGCTTTCCTCCCAGTCAGAAATACCGTGAAGTTGTAGATCACTTTTTGTATAGAATAGTTTATGTTATTAGATATCGCTGATGAAGCTAACAGATATAAGAATCTTCTCTCTGCTGATCCAGAGGCAAAATATGATCAGATCATTGAAATCAACCTTGATACAGTAAGATACATTCTTATTTAGTGATCAGTCTATCTGTGATGAACCATAGAACTGCTGTCTTGAACTGAAGTAGTAATTAGTTATAAGTATTGTATATCTAAATTTTACAAATGTTCATTCAATTTTCATATTAAATTATTTCTTACCTGATAATTTCTGGCAATGGCTTAGGCTGGAATATTATTTGTTATTTCTTATAAGATTTCATTGTTTGTTTTACTGATGCACACTTTGAATACTGTGTTTTTTCAGCTTGAGCCCAGTGTAAATGGACCTTTCACTCCAGATTTGTACAATCCTATTTCAAAACTGAAACAGGTAGCTATTGAGAATGGATGGCCATTAGATGTTAGGGTTGGTGAGTGTTGGTTTTTTAAATAAATTAATGTTGCTATTTGTATAATGTAGGTAAAAACTTCAGATGACATCATGAAATTTTTGTTCTGATATCAATTTGATTGGCCCGCCTTGTTTGTTGTTTTATGTTAAGACTACCAAGTGGACTGACTGTGGTCATATTATTGAGTCATTCTTAATTTCAAGACCAAACATATTCTAGGCCCATATTGCCTTAAAATGGCCTTGAAGACCTTATATTTATCACTTATATACATAATCCGTTCTTGAAATCAGAGTTTAGTTGGACCCTAAAACAACATAAGTGTACATGTTTGTTCTGCAGGGAGCAATCGTATCACGTAATTGTGGTTATATGGAAATATAAATGGAAATGTTCGGTTCTTTAAAGAAGTGGTCGTAATATCAAGTCTTATTATAGAACTGATAGTTAAGTAGAACTTTATTATTCTTTAACTGCTATGTATGTATGACAGGTTTGATTGGAAGTTGCACTAACAGTAGTTATGAAGACATGAGCAGGTCTGCTAATATTGCTAAACAAGCTCTATCTAAGGGTGTTAAAGCTAAGTCTGCCTACACTATAACCCCTGGTTCTGAGCAAATCCGAGCTACAATTGAACGAGATGGACAGGTATGTTATTAGCTATTTTTAATTGTAATTATAAAAAATGTGAGTAATACTTTTAATGACAGACTCTAGTCACTTGACATAACTTGATGTATTTGATTTGACTATTTCTGTTCATTTATTGTAGTACATAGTTTTTTTTTGTTTACCATTTGTTTTTATACATAGATGTTGAACATATGTGGTGAATGTGAGTTTTCAGCCAATCATAATTGATTAATCTTGATGTTGCAGGCTGAAACTTTACGTAATCTTGGTGGTGTTGTCCTTGCTAACGCCTGTGGTCCTTGTATTGGTCAATGGGACAGACAGGATGTCAAAAAAGGCGAAAAGAATACAATTGTCACCTCATACAATCGTAACTTCACTGGGCGTAATGATGCTAATCCAGCTACACATGCATTTGTTACCTCCCCTGAATTGGTGACAGCTATGGCTATAGCTGGTGAACTTGGTTTTAACCCTGAAACTGATGAACTTACAGCTGCTGATGGTATGCTCCATTCAAATTTGTTACAACATTTCAGTGACTTATGTACTGAAGGTTGTTTTTAATTATTATCATCCAGTAATTATGCATTACTTCTATTGTTTGAAACCTTTTTCAGTGATGTTTTTTTTTATTTCATTCTTCCAGAATGCTGAATCCATTTTCCTATTATATGATGTAAAATATTTTAATAATAAAATAGATGACTTGGCATTATATTTTAGGTTCTAAATTTAAATTGGATAGTCCATACGGTGATGAACTCCCAGCTCAAGGATTTGATCCAGGTCAGGATACCTTCCAACCACCACCAGCTGATGGAAGTGGTGTTAATGTACAAGTTGATCCAAGCAGTAACAGATTGCAACTTCTCTCTCCATTCAAGAAATGGAATGGACAAGATCTTGTAGATATGCCAATTCTAATTAAGGTATGTATGTTTAGTCTTTAAAATGCAAACATTATGTCATCTAATATACATAGAATATAATAATGAGTAATGCAGTTATAAAAAATCTAAGTGCTTAACAGTAGATTTCTAAATGCACTTTATTTGGTCATTTTTTAAAAATTAAATCTTTGAGGCTGTGGTTTGATGGCATTTAAGGACTGATAATACCAGACTGGAGTAAATAATTGCTTTGTGGCAATTTTATAACAACTGATTTATCTGAATATTAGTGACATAATTATTGAACTTTTGTTATATTTGTTTTAGGCTAAGGGTAAATGTACGACAGATCACATCAGTGCTGCAGGTCAATGGTTGAAATACCGTGGACATCTTGATAATATTTCTAATAATTTATTGATTGGGTATGTAATTTCTTTGTCTTCCTCTTTCTGTCAAATTTGCATGTATTATTACGAAGTGATTCTATGCACAACTCCTCAACCTTCATCTGTTTTGCTTAATATTTCAAACAATTGATTTTTATATTTTTTTCTCTAATATATAGATTTTGTTTATGAATTTCATAGGTACTGTAGTAAAAGAAGTCATGTATTCAATATTATAACTAATTTGTTAACTTTTCTAAAAAAATTGCATTTTTTGTTGCATTTGAGTCAGATTATGTGACAGCAAGGTATTGTCTGTTTTATAGACTGTGTAATTGATACCTTAATATTTTCAAATTTTTTAACAAGTTCTGATAAGCTTGGTACAGATTGAGTTGATGCTTTTCATCTGCGGGATTAACAGGAAGTCTATGGTTTAAATTATTTAGTTAGGATTTGTCCTCTGTATTTAAGAGTTGAATTATAATAAAATATTGCTATATTTATTGTAGTGCTGTCAATGCAGATAATGGTGAAATAAACAAAGTAAAAAATCAGCTTACTGGAGACTTTGGATCTGTACCTGAAACAGCTAGATACTACAAAGTATGAAATATTGTTAATTTCTTGAAAGAATTTCTTTTTTATCCTTTGTTTATCCAATAATGCTGGCATTCAGAAATGGAAATTTACTTAAGTATTGGAAATATTCCACATAACTTTTATTGTGCATGAAGAATTTTGCTATTAATAATGTTCTGTTTAGCTTTTATGGTTTTTATTGTACTTCACATATGAATCTGGAGAGGGTGTCTTATTGTAGCAACAATATTGATAAACAGCTGTTTTATTACCATACATTGATCATAAACTGCCGGTAGTCTGTAGTACCTAAAACTTCAATTAGTAATATTACTTGACTCTGTCAGAATAATTTGGTGTATTCTGTAGCAAAGTGAAAAGATTTGATGTCTCCAATTATAATTTTGCCTGGTTCACAAGGTCCTGTATTATAACTATTACTGTACATATTTGTTCCAGTCACAAAATGTGCCATGGGTGGTTATTGGAGATGAGAACTATGGTGAAGGTAGTAGTAGAGAACATGCAGCTTTAGAACCTAGGCATCTTGGTGGTAGAGCAATTATTGTAAAAAGTTTCGCCAGAATCCATGGTAAGGTTTTCATGATTAATAATTTACCAATGGTTTTATTCATTGGTTCCAGATTGTATTAAAATTATACTATATCTTCATGATCTCTGTTCGAGACTAGAGTATTTTTTTTGTGACTTAGTGGTTAATATGTTTGGTTAACTCCTTTTGCAATCAATGTAAGATCAATTTATGAATTCATACCACATCATAAACCAGTGTAACATTGTAGGAAATATGGTTATGTATGTATGTATGTATGTATGTATTTATTTATTTATTGTGCATTATTTTACAACATTTGAAATCTTGCTGATGACTAACTTTCAAGTTGAACATTTTACTATCTCTTTTATGCTTATGACATGTGTTTAAACCTGAATATTCTCATTTTTTCACTTTCATGGTTATTTTGTTTTGGAACCCATGCTGTGAATTTTCTGAGTTTTTCAAAGCTCCTCATTGAGTGATATTGTTATTTCAGAAACCAACTTGAAGAAACAAGGATTACTTCCTCTTACCTTCAACAATCCGAGTGATTATGATAAAATACAACCCTCCGATAGATTGTCCTTGTTAAATTTGAAAGATCTTGCTCCTGGAAAAGTAAGTGAATTAATTTGAATAAATTGTGTGTATAATTTTGCAATGAATAATAGCAAAATGTGCAAGATGAGGATTGTGTCAGATGTTGATATAATTTCAATTTTTTTCAAAGTCTGTATCTTTCTGGTAACAGTTCTCCTCAGGTCTGCGAATAATGTTTAGATTCTGTTGAAAAAACTTTCAATTATGCAATTATTTTAACTGATATTAATTGATTTTGTAAGGATTTAATTTATTTTAAACTTAAATGAAGACATCATATATGGCTAAGTGACATTGAGGAAGTGTGTGCTTCTAAGTCACATGATGCTACTGGATGTAATTTTTATTTACTCTGATGAAAGAAAAAGATTTTCTCATGGTCTCTTTTGATTTCTGCTATTTCTACCATGTTATTGTAGATGTTGGTCTTCATACGTTACTGAATAATTTAGTAGGGTTTAAACTGTGTGTGTAAATTTTGGAAATGCTGATGTGTAAAAATTAATCATATTGTTACGGAATACTCATGTCAAAGAATTATGTAAATTGAAGGAAATATATATATATATATTGTTATGGGATTTATAGGTTGTGGTATAATTAACAAAATCTTAATTATTATTATTGTCTTTTTCAGCCTGTAACGTGTGAAATAAAACATGCTGATGGTTCATCAGAAAAGATTACATTGAATCACACACTGAATGCTGGTCAGTTAGAATGGTTCGTGGCAGGCAGTGCTCTCAACAGAATGGCCGAAATGAGAAAATAGATTAAACATGAACGAGTTATAAATGTTTGATACTTTCTGTTATTCTTTGACATGCACAAGGCTGTGATTAATCAGACAGAGTGTAATAATTGTTTGTAAAAAATTAGCAGATTTTTAAAAACAAATTTTTAAAAATACAGCTGATTTATGCATTTGTGTCTCATTGATTTATATAGCAGTATTCTTATAAGTGAGGAAATGATTCTATTCCAGTTGACAACTGACATTATGCTGTTACACTCTTATTTTTGCAGCTTTGAACTGCTATATTTGATATATCAGAAAATTTACCTTGGTGTTAGTACGTATTTAATGCATGTGATAATTACTAAACGGAAATTATTCTTCTACGGATAAATATTTACAATTCAGTCATTTAATACCATGTTTATTTTCAAGCATGGAATTCAGCATTGTTTATGACCATTGAACCTCATTTGTATACTCTGTTTTCAACAAACACATGGAATTCTTTATCGTTGACATTGTTCTAGCTGTAAGAAGTTGTGCTATTAGTTATATCTGTAATGAATGGTTTTATTGCCTTGAAACATTGTTATTTATTTAAACGTATTTAATATCGTAATTTAAAATTTTACAGTCCTGGACAATGTATCTTCAGGACAGACTTATGAGAATGTTGATTATATCTATTTAATCTGCCTATTTCGAGGTTGAATTTTTCGTTAATTTTATTACGACTTGTTTGATACTGGATCTGGTAATCGAAACACTGTTGACGACAAAGTTTATGTCTGGTTTGTTTTACTCTGTGAACTAATATTGATGGAGTCACATTATTGTTTTCACTATTCAGTCATGAATTAAATTTTGTTTGTATTAGTTTGACTTGCAGATTGTCAATAAATGAATTGTATGTTTACTTATGTTGTTTTTATATGACATAGTTCTTAGTGAAATTGATTTGATCTGAGGAAAAAATCATGGTACACAAAATATACTGGTAGTATTTATGTTAGATCTGAATGTGCATTAGCATTGTTAATGTATTTTAGGTATGTATTGTCACAATGATGGTAAATGACATTAGTTAGCGGTCTGTTTTAATCAGATTCATGGTGTAGTGTTTGAAAGTTAATGTCATGTAATTAAACATGCAAAAATGTATCTTTCATATGTGTCTCATTTGTCAGATAAATTTTAAAATGAGATGAAGCAGACTGGTAGGCATTGGTTTGAAAGCCACTACTCTTTAGCAAACCAAGTTTTCCAAAAGCTGTTAATATGTTAGTTTATTTTACATTTAATTTTGCAGTGCATTTTTTTTTGTTTAGCTTTTAAATTCTAAAAAGAACGTCCCAGCATGATTAAATGACCTCATGGTTACATGATGCTGATTTTGTCTGGGTGCAGTTCATTTTGATATCAAATTGTAATTTTTGCATGCTAGCTGATGTCTTAGCTACCAATGAGTAGCATGTCTTGACCAAAACAAATTACACAATTTCTGATGAAACTGAACTAATATCCATTTTAACATAACAAAAAAAGGTTTGTTTCCAGTTACATGCCCAAATAAATATGGGTCTGTTGGTAGCGATTTTTTTCTTACGTTCTTTTTTACATGTACTGTTTTGAAAATTACAATATAGCACTAAGATTTGGATCCCATAAAAACTCAAGTCGGCAGGCAAAAGATGGGTCTGTTGGGTAACCGGAAACAAACCTATTTTTTTACGCCTAAGCAGCAAACAATCCTCAATTTTTAGCTGGTTCCTTTAAAATTTATTGCTGTATTTGAATTATGTATCACTCAAAGGTACTGCATGTAACCATTTTACTTGTATTCATGATATAAGTGGTATTAAATTGGTTTTAGGTTATGTCAGACATTTGAATATTCTGCAAAGCTGAACCATAACTTGGTTCTGATTCTTGTTGATTTTCAAGGATTAGATAACCTTTAATTAGTGTACTTGTTAAAACCACAGGTATGTAACACAAAAAGCATGGTTTAATATAAATAACATCCCTAAAAGACTCGCTAAACACAACATAAATACTCATAGAACATTACTCAACTAGCAGAAAGGACGAGAGTGATTTTCTGGGCACAGAAAATGCTGCATACTTGCTAGAAACCTTATGTTAATGAAGAAGTCAAATCGTGTACGTTCTAACTTCAAGTTGGTGGACTTATATTCAAGTGTTCACCGAGTTGTTTCATATTCAACTTTATCGTAATCCGGGGTAAGTATGTTCGTGAGTAGATTAAATGATACCTTATCTAGAAATATCATTATATATATCAATATATATATATGATATGGATGTTATTGTGGCTAATCGAGGTCATGGGTAGGTGGTTTTTATTGCTGAGGAGAAACATTAAAATGAAGACGTGCGTCATTTCTTGTTTTGTGATTCTGTGTATGTTGGACGTTATTTCGCCAAGAATGTTTTTTTCACCGATTGAGGATAATGAAAATATATGTTGCCTTCCAACCCTATGGGAGGCAATGCTTTATATGGATTATGGAACGGTGTTTATCGACAGTAACACTGCATTTGCTTACATAAACGGCACTGTTCATGCGGCATTCAGCTTTCCAAAGAAGAAAGTATATTTCAACATCAATGGATTTGAATTAAGTCCCTTGATTCCAAAGCCGGAACCCTATATTACAGTGTTATTGTACGATTTCGAAAACGTAAATATATCAAACTCAATTGCACTTATTTTGTAATTATTAGAATGCATTTTGTTGGTTTTTGCTCATAGAAGTCAAGTGTAATCGATACAGGCCCATGTTCAATGTAGTCTTTACAATTACCGGGAGGACCAATTCTGAATCAAATGTCTGTTACCAGAATACTGTCAACGCTTTGATAGAATCTAGTTGACCATCTATTTTGCTACGCAATGTTTAAATCCTTCACGTATGACGTGGTCAGTTGCTTCCTTTTTGCTAATTTGTTATGCACTGTTTCCTGTTTACTCGGAGATAGATCACAATAGAACTAAACTGGTACCCGTTCACAGGTACAAAGCACCATACTGTACCTGGGTGTCACTAGTGGGAGTCAGTTTGCAGGATATGGGAAACATGATGCGACTAATCTAAGTTTCTGTAAACGAGCGAGGACTTTTTTGAATATTAAGCGGTGAAAACAAAAGAATTTGTTAATCTTAAATTTGTATCAGACAGGTTACAAAGTTATAAAACTCCAAGCTCAAATCTCAGTTTCATTCCTGTCATGTTTTGGTTGTACGGACAGACATGTTCATGTTGAAATACTAAATTCAGACCAAAGATGGACAGAATATTTTATTATAAATGTCGTCGTTGTCGTATCTTTATTAATCCGAGGACAATAACAAATATAAGGTGATATTTGAGCTTGGAGACCAAACTTAAGGTTTTTAAACTCGCATCCAGATCTGCAGATTGAACGTTAGAAGTGTTCTTGGTTCTCAAAGCATTGTACAAATTATATTTTTTGCGTAGATGCAGATGTACAATGTAGATGGAAGCGGAGAATGCATGAAATCTGCTTTGGAGAGCAACATGACGGAACAATGCATTCCTAGTAGGTTCATTTAATATTTTCCTTTTGTATGTCTTAATTCATATGATTTGATTGTGTTACATTGATTTGAAAGCCGGAAGTACATAACTATAAAAAGTCTTATTCAATGTTTTATTAGTTTTGTTTTCCAATTGCTCTCTACTGAAAATATGTTGATAGGTCATTTCCAATATGTAAAACAACATAAAAAGTCTCATTAAAATCGGCACTAGTTACACTAGTAATAATCATCACTGATCACAACTGTATGTAAGTAGGAGTAAAAGCTTTAACACACGAAAGAAACGTGTAAGGTTCTATTGGGTATTTTTCTCCACAATTTTTTTTATTCTTTTGATTGACGTTTTCATTCTATCGTTTTTTGTGCGTTATATGTTTATTGTGTTGATATGGTCTACCAATGTCATCTCTCAGCTAACTCTCAACAAAACAACCACTGTGACTTTAACGGAGAATATCACAGCCTGGTATATAATTAGAAAAAATGTTTGTCATAAATGGAGGCATTAAAGCAGTATGCTATATTATATCACCAATCGAAGTGTCGGTATATAATAATCATATGTTTCAAAGACGTCAATGACTTTTAATTACCACACTTTTGCTTTACTGACATTCTTGACGTTCTCTTTCTCCATTTTAATTTGATAAGTTATGACGTAGAACTACAGATAACTACTTAGATACAAATCCGTATCAACTATCTTCATTAAACAACTATCTTCAATAAACAAAATACCAACTAGTAAATTATTGCAACCGAAACGTATTTACCACTCCGGCAATAAGGACAATTTGTTATTATACTAACTTCGGAATCAAATTAGGTAATGGAATTCTTCTCCGTCTTTTTAACGTTCTCGTCACCTTTGTTTCAATCTGGACTGAGTGAATCCAATTTCATAATAAAAATACTATAGGGACTTGTGTTGAATAATCAGCCAAACCAGAGAACAAAGGGAAATCCTTGGGAAGGACAAAATGTGGCCTTTACTCACAGGATGGCTTTCATTCGGTTGCAAACACTGGTTTATGAAAAAAATAACATTTTGGCGAATTAAAAGCTTAGACAAAGCTAATCATTTATGCAGCTCTGAACAATATATAAATTCATGTCATCATTTATTATGTATATGTTCGTTATCATTATCATTAACATTATATATAATTATACCATCGAAACATGTTGTTTTTTAGGACATGCCAAGCATATAACAACAGGTATATTTGGATCCGGTGATACCGTGAGATTAACACAAACGTACAGATTCTCAACAGATGTCGTTACACCTTTTGATATAACTGCAATGGTGTATAAAAATGGTAAGTTTCTGATATGTAGGCATGTCTTAATGTCTGTATATGTTGCATTCGATATCCGATATTATCATACTTGTGAAAAACCAAACTACCCACTAAAACTTAGACGTAGCCGCTTCCATATCGGAAAAACATTTCCCCATAAAGAAATAGACCAAGATTTCAGTCTTGGAAGACTTTATCTAGAAATCTGTATATAACTGGTACTTAGGCAAATCAGACAAGGTTTAAGACATATTGCAAAGTTACTAAATTTAGGATAATTGAATTAGGATCATTTGCTTACTATTAGTATTAATCATCTATTGGAAGACAATTTGAAACATTAACCTGATTTTACTTTTCCAAATACATGTATATAACATACTGTTCATTTTGCTAAAATGTTAATTATAACATTGTAATATAAAAAGACATTAAATAAGGAGGATTGGAGGCAGCCATGTCATTTTCTTGCATCTCATGTTGATATAAACTAATCAGTCAGTCCATCTGCGTGTTTTTTCTATTGGCCAATGTTAGCGTTGAAGGGATTTTAGGAAAATGTGTAACGATTTACTTAAGAAAGAACTTGCAATACTGCAAAGACAACCAACAACAGTACTGTCAGTACTTAGATTTAACAGTTGTGTAATTTACTTCAGATTTAAAGCCGATTGAACCAAAGATCTGTGAACCGATCTACGTGCATTACTTCACTCCATCAGGGAACCCGGACAGTGGATCGGCTTACGGTTTACAGTTCATGGATCTTGGGCCTATTAAATCAGATGATATATTTGACATACCGAAAGCATGTCAGCATTTGTAGTTGGAAATTTACTTTTTATGAGCTTAGCGTACAATCATACTTTTTTATTGTATTTATGCATCGCTTATGATAAACACGAATAAATATCAATCGTTTTTCCTTTTTATCATTGGTATGAAATTGAGTGAATTTTCCGTTAGCTACGTCCCTAACACACATTCAGATCCTCTTGCTTCGTTTATTTATCATTCTTTACTTTAAAGAAATGTAAACAAATGAACAAAATATCGTCAAAATAGAGATTAAAAGAATGGTTTTCATGTAAACCTAAATTAAAATAATGATATTTTCAAATCGCTACACTCGCATTTTATCATTTTACCTCTGTAACAATAATTTATACACGTCCGGGCATCCCATGTTTGGAAGTTACATGTATATGGATAATTTAGTACAGTAAACACTCAATATAAAGACCATATATGGGACAAAAAACTATCAAGTTGTCATACGAAAAATCATAGAAAATGCAAAAAATATAAAGAGGCGAATTAAATATTTAGGTCGTGTTCCAGTGAGGCATTACGGTAATTTATTTTGATCTATTCGAATTCCACGAAATGAAACAAACGCAACTACTTAGATTTATAGCCTTTAGGTAGAGTGAGATTAAATCCCGTATCCTGTATATTTACGTCCCGTGACCATGGCGTGCCTGATACGCAAGAGATATACGTACTTGTGCTTTTTTATATACACCGATCACAGTGAATTAATGGTTTCAGCTTTTAACTGCACTTAAATTTAAAACTAATAAAAGTTTATCTTTCTTGCGGTTTCAAGAGATGAGTATGAAAGGTAGCATGTGATTGGTTAATGATTTGTTAATGCAAACATCTGATGAAGGAATCGTGGTACGGGGAGTGGTATTTAAAAGAACAACAGAAGAATCAGTTGATATGATGTCAGTAAAATTGATCTACAATGCATTAAATATACAGTGTATATCTATCATTAATGGTGATTGCTCATCATCGCAAAAAACGCAATACAACCCCTTGCGGATACGTTTAAATTAATTTGTCCTAGCATGTACAATGTGTTTTTTATTTTATAGCGTAGCGACACATACGGAGATTTTAATTCAAGGACAGTTACATCGAGACTGTACTTGTACAATAAGATTATGCAGAATAGTCCTTGATGTAACAGTAAACTCATACTTCTCCTCACGGTAGTATCAATGTACGTTTGTATTCGTTTCAACAATTTTTCAGTTGTACATACAAGGGTCGGTTCACCTAACCAGTTTTCCTAGACTGCTTACTAATAAGTACTAAATTACCCTCCCACAAGGTCCCATTAACTTCAACATTGAAATCAACATTTTTGTCAAATTTTCATAGAAGGATATGACCTGCTGCGACTGGGATTTGAATCCGGATCTCCGGGTTACAAGTCCAGTGCACTTACCACTGGACCACAGTAGCGGATTAAGCTGAGCTATACTGCGTTTCTGTTACAAATGGGTCAAAATGTCTCTGGCTTATCAGATTGAGAGTAAAATCAGATTTCTTAAGTCAACACTCCCAGTCAGATTGTTGAATTAACGACACAACTTTGCTACAGCTAACAATCACAAAGAAAACTATGCTTCAAAATATTCTCAGATAATTTTCTTTTTAAAAAGAACAATGTACATGGACTTGTAATACACATGATCATTTCAACTAGTATATAATCTGAATAAATTCAGATTTACCATGCTCGTTATACGTAAACTATACGCCGTGAATCTGAGAGCATTACACCGTTTGTTAGTGAGGTTGACTTCTATGTTAATGTCTTACTGTGTGATTATTTCATGGTAAATGTACATACTTATGAAAAGGTAAACATGCGGTTTACTGTTGTTGTTTTTAAAAAAATATTCTTCGAAGTCTAAATGTGGTTCGTGCAATATCCGCAATGTTTCATAATTGTCTCTATTAATCATACTACATTTAACTGAAGCATGACAGCCCCTGGATTATATAAACTAGACTTTTTCACATTCATCACTATCTGACTAATAACGTCGACTTCGATTAAGACAGTAAGTAAAATCTTTGTTTTTTTCGACTCTTTGTTAAAACGGAGAAAGATTTTTAACTAAAAATGATAGGCCTATATCTTTAAACGACATGTTTTTAAATTTTAGTATTTTGATGTATATTTTGCGAATGAATGCTTATTCCATTGTTATTTTTTGTTGTTAAATCTGTCTCTACGCTTGCTGCCTGTTGGACAAAGCAACAGCATTTCATATGTGGACAGTGAACCTTACCAGCGCTTTCATTTTACCTACCTGTAGTAACATAGTCCTTGTTCCCTCCGTGCGCAGCTGTTCACTTCGCCACAAGATGTACAAATCTGAACTTAGATAAATTTGATAATAGGTGCGCCATCTTCTGACTAACCCAGTAAAATATACATGTATATCACCAACACGGATGAACAAATCAATTTTCAGTGTTATAATAAAGTTTACAAAAAAGCAATAAAGTGTTTGATCGCAACATTTTTTTTCAAATAGATTTGAAATGACCATTTTATGAATTTTTATTTTGTTTTCATATTTTGCTCGCTATAGAAGATGAATGTATAATTTATTTGCTATTGTTCATAGTTAAATATGTTTGTTTGTTTACTTGCTTTCCTTATTAATCGTCATAGGTTAATCTGAGCTCTATTATTACCAACCAGTATAAACGTGTTCCTGGCTGCTTCTGAACTCAGATAAAAATGGCCATGGAAGTCGTATCTTTTGACTAATCATTTCATTGGGCTTAAAATACGCATGAATGTTATTGACATGAATTAACATTTTTTTGTGTTTTTTTTTTTGGTACAGTGTATCACTTAAGAAAGTTTATAACCAACACGTGGACTGCTTTATCAAAGAATTGTTTCCAAATAAATATAAAATGATCATTTTATGAGTTGTTTTATTTTTTTCTAGCCTTACTTCAGAACAATGGCGATACTTCAACTAATGTCATCTGCGTTCTTAGGCCTCCTGATGCTACACGTGTGTACTGCTTACGGTATGTTTTAATTAATGTCTTCTTGCGTGAAATATGTAAACCTTGAATGTTAAAGCTATTGCTTGCTTATTCATGTTATTATATATTCTGTTGTTTTTAGCAGTTATGTTTTTCGGCTAATTTTTTAAATATTCTTTCTCGGATGTACCGTATTGTTCTTTACCAGTTTTAAAATAAAAAGTATCTTTGTATGATTTATTTTCAATTTTCGCTGACCAAGATATATATTTCGATTCGGTATACAAATTTAATTTTGATAAATGGATCGTTAATAATTATCATCAATCCAATGTTATCAGCTCTGTTAGACTTTAAACCCGACTTTAAACCCAACAAACAAATAGTTTCAGTGTTTCTTTAAAATTCTAGATACATTGCTACAATTTTACACGTGTGAATAGGCAGTTAATATACGGTCACTTAGTTCTGTGTCTACAAAATTTTATACTCCTAAACACGTATTTAAATATTTTCATACCATTTTTATTTCTATTTGGACACTTACGATAAATTTCATGACCTACCCCATGTAGGAATTTCCTGAGAAACATGAAATAAAAACAATCTGGTCTTATCTCTCTTTTCTGATGATAATTTTTGTATCCGTCCTAATTTTTGATGCTTCATCAACTACATCAGCCAAAATTCCCTTATTCCGAGAAGCAGTGCGATCCTTAACATATTCCTAACTTCGGTTAGTGAATGTAGTGATGTTTTCAACATTCATTCAGTTTAACCGATGTTACATTGAATTCTGTGCCTTACTCTTAGAGTTCATAGGCCGCGACCGTTGACCAGTTGTTTGTGCGCTGGACCTATAAAACCTATGCACATTCTAGCACACTCTGTAAGCAACATAAATTTGACATCGTATAAATTTGATAAAAAAACAACACACATTACTCTTTAACTCTCTTCTCTTCAGACAACTGTAAGGACTGGAAACGAAGTATTCCATTCATAGGAAGTGGCGAGTACCTAGTTGGAAATGGGCATGGTCAGAATCACAAAGTGTACTGCGAATTCTACAATGACTACGGTTACATGTTTATCCCTAAAGATGTTTCCGTTCCCGTAAATATGAAATTACTGAACCCTTCCACTTCAAAGGTATTGGTACGCCATCGCCGACGAGATTACAAACAGTTTGAAACTACTGTATCACAAATGAATAGGTATTCAAAATTACCTCTGAGCATTCAATATAATGCTAACGACGATTACCAAGGACCAATCAACGCCAAACGATTAGGTCCTTACCTGTTTCTTGGCTTCTTGCCTAAGTCTGTAGCCAGGCAAAAAACAGTACAAGGGTACAAAGTAAACAATGAAGAAGTTTCCTTTAAAAACTGTGACGCCAACGGTAATTCCTATATGGCATTCTTTTTCGATCCAAATAACGGCACACCAAATGGGTACTACAAAAAATGTTGTTACAATTGGCGTATGAGGAAGTGGGCGGATCTGGGGACCCCAACAACACATACTCTCTCTCTCGAGTACTTCTTCCAGACAGAAATGCATTTGGGTGGATGTGGGGGTTACTCACTGACTGGTCTTAAAACACAAGCTGACATACAAGGTGTTGCACTGGGCATGTACTTTGGTAAGTAATGTTTCCATACATATGTTAATTTATTATAAAATGTATAAAGTAAATATTTTATAGGAATACATGTCAAGATATCCTTAATGGATAATTGTTTATCAGTCTAAGTGTAAGTAAATATGATTTTTGTGTAAAAATAGCTGTACCTTACATCATCTATTAAATCTTGTTAATCCCGAAATCAACTGACCATTACAATTCATTATGCATGTTTACCAAAAATACCCAATGAGAAGATATTGATATTCAGAAAATAAATTGAATCACTAATGTTACCGTTACTTGCCTCTAAAAGAAAACAGCCATTTGACTCAAATGATATTTCAAAATGTATTAATTTCAATCATTATGGATTTACCAAAAATCCTCACATAATAGACAATGATTCATTTATTAATTACATCAATAACAACGAATCCTTCATTATTTATATACATGTATGTCTTTTTTCAATTTCAGACCTGTAAAACGTGAACAATTGAAAGTGTCTACAAGATACCTGAACGGAACTACGCATGTATTGAATAAAAAATAAAGATGGAGTATTTTTTTTAAAAATCAAGATAGTCTGTTTCTTTTGTATTGACGAATCGTGAAGCACAATAGATCTGTACTTGTGCGTTTATATTTGTTGTTTTAAATAACTGTTGTAAAATATAAACACGATTTGTTTAGATGTAAATGGTTATGTATTTTATGTATGTATGTATCTTTACATCACATACAGTATATTCATATATAGTACACGATGGAATGGAAATACTATGTAAGGTCTCAAGAGGCAACTCTATCAATCAGTTTTGCCTCATTTTCGCTCAAATATCAAAAGGAGAAAAAATCTTTTAAATAAAGGAACGAACATCAAAGTCCAATATATTTATATACAAATTAAGAGAAATTAAAAAACTCACAATGATTGCAAAATAATTAAAAATTCCAATAATCTAACACAGTATCGAAAGATGAATTTTATCAGCAAAAATACGACATATATAGGGTGCAAAATTCTGTAGTTCTAACTTATATCGAGTAATAAGAGATTTGTCATACAAAAGAACTGACGTGTTTTAAAGCACATGGATTCTTTTATTTTACTATAGTAAAATACTTAAAACAAGAACAATCTTTAAAAAAGATAAGGACCGAATGTATTAAATGCATTTCTATTTTGAGAACCTGGAAATTAACTTAGCTTATCTGAACGTTAAGAAAATATTTTCAAACCGGATAAATATATTTTTAACTGTTTGTGTTAACTTGGTCTGAATGACACTCACACGTGTGCTTGAGTCCCGCGCTTGTAGTTGACCAGACTGGATTATATTTCATTTCCGACGAAAGTAAAATACGTGGTATTGTTTTGTACAAATCATAAGGATTTTTTTTACAAAAGTAGTCCAGGACAATGTGTACTAAGTGTATTTTCAGTGTATGAAGACGTCTTTTGCATATAAGCAGCGTAAGCTTTTACAAGAAAGTTTTGGAATTGAGAAATAACTACTAGAGGTGAAACGATTAATCGCGATCCATTGCGAACCGCGATTTTTCATGCTCGATTCGATTCGATTCAATGACGGCAATTTCGATTCGATTTTTTTTTTGGTAATACCTACTTTCATTTTCCGTAGTATGCGAGTCAAAATGACTGAAATCTAACGAGATCAGCATTCTTCTCGTGTCGTCAGGCTCTTTACTGTTTCAGTTTTTCCTATTCTCAAGTTTTATGTTTCGTTTGTTCCATTGTTTACAGTATTTAAGAAAATACATTCCATCGTAAACTAGTGGGATAGCTATTTTATTCTTGTCCTATTTAATTCCTTTTAAAATCGAAAATCGAATCGAAAAATTGAATCGTGGGATGAAAAATCGAAATCGAATCGAATCGAAATTTTTTGAATCGTTTCACCTCTAATAACTACTCACTCATTTTCATACATTACTAAAGTTAACAATAACTGCAGAAGCATTCCAATATTTTTCTCCTAGCAACAGCGTTATCGCATTGTAAACTGTCCTGGCAGCACAAATCGATCTTATGACACCTTCGGCGAAAAACAAGTGTAGCACATTAAACAGCGCAATGATAACTTGAGCCACAAACAATCCTAGGTCTAGGGAGGCATCGTGGTCTAGAGACCTCTGACCCGAAGATCCTTTGTTCGAATCCCGGCTTTGACGGGTTTCGTTTATGAACTTTACGATCCCATTTTTTTGGACGCAGAACTGATGTGGTTTCCAGGAAGCGGATTCGACGGGATTAATATAAGCAAAATAATCTTTACCATAACAACCCCAACAATACTTCCAAGACAGAATATTTATGGCTAGCTTGCTTCACTCAACACCGAGTTGTAGCACAAAACAGATAATATTTTATATTTTACTCAACTATATCTTTGCATTATTATACTGGATGATACATACAAAATATTAGACAAGTTAATCAAGTTTAGAGAACATAGTTGCTGAACATGAAATTGATGACTTATGACTATGAGAGAATATTGAGAGAATGTTACTGATATGCACTGAATTGTTTCATTTATCTCTTTGTATAAACAATATCCAGTGATTCATGTGAAATTTAAATCAAAACCAAATGTTTCCTGGTTGAACAGTACATAACGTTCAGGTGAACTATGAGAGTTTAAAATGAAGTTTCCCGGTTGAATAGCATATATCATAGTAAGAATTCTACTCGAATAAATAATACATGTAACGTTTTGTAATGGGTCTACTAAGAATCCAAGTATAGTATAAAAGTTCCGATCATGTATGAAATGATTCTGGTCAAATCACAGTACATTATGTAAAACACAACTTCAGTCGTCCAGAACCTTTACGCGTAGGATCCCCTGGCCTTACAATGCAAGTTTTAGGAACCATTTGAACCCTCTGAGAAATAGGCCTCATCAGAAATTATAGCGACGGAGTTTGATTAAAATTAATTAATATATGACAAGATGACGTTGTTAGATAAAACAACGGACAATCACTTGGATATATATATATGATTACAACGTTAGAGCATCGGTACACTTAACTATCTACATTCACAATACTTTTCATTTCTTGTAACCATTAGTACACGCTGACGCGTTACTTAAAACGATTTTTTTCGCATCAGATATTTAGCCTACAACAGCAATCAAAAAATAATTATCTGCTAGCTATGTCAACAACCACTGGCGTCTTTGGACGCAGAAGTCCAAAATGACTCAGATCCAATGGTACCTGAAAATAAATGTAATTAAAAAATAGGCATCAGAAAAAGATTGTTTGTGTATCTGGATGACAGCCGTTATTATTAAGCAAAATACGATCATCTTCTGATGAATGCGTTTATAACAACATTGACTAAACTATTTTGGAAGATATGCCTGAACTATCAAAGATTGACCTGGCCCGTCTCAAAATATTGTTCTCCAACACGACATAATACTATTGTAAGTATATAGGTAGCATTGTACATAGTCACTCTTTGGTGTTTAGACAAGCCAGGATGTTTTTATACGAATCTCATTACAGTCATTTGGCGAACTCTCCAACTAGGAGCAGTAGTACGTAAGCTACATGATGCCTTAACCGAAGAGCATAAGATTATACTTTACCTTCGTTTCTTCAGATCTGACGAACTTAATTTTGCGCAGAGAATGAATTAGAGCAATTTTGCCTTCCAATAATGCTAGTCTAATGCCAATACAGTGACGTGGTCCGACACCAAATGTCAGAAACGACACGTTCTCAGTAGAGCCTTTCTTATCTGGGGCAAATCTGAAATCAATAAAATTAACTTACCATATTGGCCTATACATGCTTTCTGTAAATTAAGTTAATACATGCTTTATTTATGTATTGATAAATTGACTTATTAATCAAACAAGTAGCAGCATTTTTTTGTAATTGTTTTACAAAGCCGCTTCTTCACGTTCCGGATTGGTTTAACTGTACAGTTCAATATGATCCTAGAAATTAAGGGTATCACGTTATACGATATAATACAAATCAGACCAAAATGATATCGCTAAAGAAGTATCAACTATTGACCTGTCTGGATTAAATTCATCTGGATTTTCATAATATTCAGGATTACGATGAACGCTCCAAACTGGGATATGAATTGATGCCCCTTTCGGTATTGTAACACCATTGATATCTATAGCATTCTTCGTTTTTCGTGAAAGCCTGAAATTATGGATATTTGTGTAATATCTGGAGGAACTTTATCAACATCAAACTGAATCTAAATGACTATTTGACTGACAGTGATATTATCTGTATTGTTATTGTAATTCATTTTATTAATACCGCTAACTGCGGTACTGCCGGAATTTATGTTTTGTATTGTTTGATGTTGTTGCCTGTTTTACTTCGTGGTTTTACAGTTAGTCATGCGCGTTATGCTCTGTTATTGAAGGTCTGTGCGTAAAGGCTATACTAATTGTATGTCACGTGTCTCCGAATTCCGTTTTTTTATACTTTCGGATTATCAGCAATGTAACTGATTAGATAATGAACTTTATCAATTATGTATAAGTATCAGACTGTCGACAGATTTCTTCTCGGCGTTACGATAACATACAATCGGGTAATGACTTTTTTTACCTAAATTCAGAATATTTTTATAAATCAATACTAGAGGTCGAGGGTAATTTAAAGTTTGCGTTATACCTTGGAACAGGTGGATAACATCTCAACACTTCGTGTGTGAACTGATCTAAGTACTTACACTGTCCGACATTCGTATATGTTAGTTCATCCTATCCAAGAAAAAATCATTTTTGATTAAGTGATTTTATTTTGTCCGAATAAAGACATTTTATTGGTATGCAAAATGGCGTGGTAATATCAAATTTGTTGGCAAAACAGTAATAACTAAAATTCAAATTTTATAATTACATTCTTATAAGGTGAAACTAAATAGGTGGTATATTATGTTCAGGAGTGTTTCGACTAAGCATATCAATGAAAACGCTTACATGTCCGATGTGTTTCTGTATTTCGGCGTACAATTTTTCATCAATATCAGGATGTAAAGCTAGAACATACGCTGCATAACGTAAGAAACTTGCGGTAGTTTCATATCCAGCCAAGAAAAACACAAACGCTTGACCATTTATCTCGTCATCGCTCAGTTCTGAAATGTTTCGTAAATATTAATACAATAAATATCACAGAAAAATGTGTGCGCTAAGCTTTGGACACTAAGCAATTAATTAATTTAAATTGCGCTTGAATCATTTTGTCTCAAGAGAATTTAATAGCATTGACATTAGGCTAATTTATTCAAATAATTTTGTTATTTCAGTCAACAAAAAGAGAAGAATAATTTTAGGGGAATAGATCTCAGTATTTTAACTTTACCTCTTGATATCCTAACTAAATTAATCAAATTGTTGTCGCACGCTGTAAATTTAGGATCGGTCAGGAATGATAGACAGTTACAGATATGTATGTATCTTATAGTCAGCTTCAGACATAATCATCAAAGACACAAATACATACTTATACTTTCCTTGCTTGTTCTAATGCCTGACTTATTGGTATGTTCACCTGATACACCATTCGTAGTAATTTCTTGAGGACTATCGACACTGAGTTCAGCCTCCATTAACAGTTGCATGAAATCCTTTTTTTCCTTTTTGATTAGATTAGAATACAAATACAACAAGTTCGTGTTTGGAACAAGAAACTGATTCTAAAATGTTCCAAGGTGTTCTAATACATATCAGTGAAGATGTTTGTGGTTATTAATCCTACAGTTTGTTAGAACCAACAAATACGTCAATACTGAAATTAAATGGTTTTAGATTTGCTCTGAGGCCGCGACTGTGGTCCAGCGGTTAGTGTGCTTGACTTGTAACTCAGCGAAACGGGTTCAAATCCCAGTCGCGGCAGGTCATACCTTTCTATGACGATTTGACAAAAATGTCGATTTTCCTCCATAAGTTGCTGGCTCCTTGTAGAAGGGTAAGTTAGTACTGGTTAGTATACAGTCCAGGAAAACTGGTTAGATTAACCGCCCGCGGCATATAACTGAAAAAATGTTGATTAGCGGCGTTAAATCCAATGACAAATGTCACTTTAAAAAACTTTGCTCTTTTTCAATTAGTAGTGTTTGAAATTGATTGTTATCGGACTTAAATAAGTATTCTGTATTCTGAAAACAAGAAAGTACAAGTTACCATTTTTGTCGTACGTCTATCCTCAATAAGAGCTTTACCAACATCTTCATAGAATTGTACAGATTTCTTCGGCCATTGTGAAAGGCCAAGCGGGTATAGAAATCTACCAATGGCTGGCACAACAGCTATGAATATATACAATACAATTATTATATACTGAAACAAGCCAGAGCAACATTGAGGTTCTACCTTTGAATTATTATCAAACACCAAGTTCATGACCATACTTGAATTTTTGAATTCTGAGGTTTAAATAATAAATTTGGAAATTATTCTTCTTCGAATTCCACTTTTAACTATTCAGGGTAAGCTATGGTAAAACCCATAGTGAATTCATCCAAACCATGCAACTCTGATGTATTTTCTTTTGAGATATTTTAGATAATATAACAAAGACAAAACGAATTTAACGAAAACAACTAAAGGTTCAACCTGCTATAATGATGGGTATTCTGGCCAGTGGTCTGATTTTAAACACAGGATCTATGTTCTTAACAAAGGGATGGTTCTGCTGTTTCTGTGAATCAATATCTAGTCCAAAAGCGGTTGAAGCAATTGCATCCATTGTAAAATTAACGAAATACCTACAAGTACAATTGTGGATGTATAACTACATGTCTATAACACTGTGATATATAACTACATGTATTTAACACTGTGATATATAACTACATGTATTTAACACTGTGATATATAACTATATGTATGTAACATTGTGATATAAAACTATATGTATGTAATATTGTGATATATAACTATATGTATGTAACATTGTGATATATAACTATATGTATTTAACACTGTGGTATATAACTATATGTATGTAACATTGTGATATATAACTACAAAATGTATATGTATGTAATATTGTGATATATAACTATATGTCAGTATCACTGTGATATATAACTACATGTAAGTAGCACTGTGATACATAACTACACGTAAGTATCACTGTGATATATAACTACATGTAAGTAGCAGAGTGATATATGATATATGGATGATATAAAAGGTGAAATATTTCGGAAGGCCCCTACATTAACCCATTAGTATTGCATATCCACTTCGCGTAAAATACTGAATACCGGCACATTATAAGTAATGTGAGTAACAATACTACTTCTCAACTTATTTATGAACATTGCCTTATTAATAGTGCAGATCATTCGGCAATCAAAACTGCATGAACATTAATCATGTTATCAATGACATTTTAAATTCATCCAACTGTCAATATTTATCTATAAATTCACATTTATAATATATTTATAAAATATAATATAAGTACACATTTTCGATTGAAATTGGACAGTTTCTTTTTAATTCTTAACAAATGTCACCTACTCTCTTACTGAAACATTCTTTTGCCCGGCTGCGGCGCTCAGATTATCCGCTAGTGTTTCTGAACATTTATTGATGATAGGAACCAGCTGAAGTAGAAAGTGACATTATTTTGACATTTATTCATGGATTATTTACACTAACAGCGTTTATTACTCTCGCTCGCCCATATAACACAGAAAACATAGACATTGCTCTCACGTAATACCTCGGGAGTGTTCACGTAACATATACATTTCGGTGATGATTTTTCTCCCGGTGCAATTGTGACGTGCATGTGGGTGACGTTGTATGTTATTAAATCACTTCACTGTGGTCTGTCACTGCGGTGGAAACACGTGGAGCTAGTAATGAAATTGGTGGTCGACAAAATGTCTGCCGCTCACTGTCTGGGTAATTCGAGTATTCTATATTCTCGGACATGCATAATATACCTACATTCTTGTCACAAAGGAATACAAAATTAATTCAATTATAAACGTCCAAAAACCCTGATTTGTAAATACCGGAAATGAGTAAGTAATTTAAATCCGTAAGAAGTCAATTTACAATAAATTTGAAACAATCGATTGTAATATGTCAGAAAAGTCAGTCAACACTGAATGATTCGTTGGCTATAATTACTGGAACTATTTTGCAGTGTATATCAAACAGCAATATTATCACGTCTGTATAATATATATTTTAGTATGCTAGTAAATTAGGCGGTTACGGTACGTTGTTTTTTTTGTTTATATGTGACTTATTGTCACTGGGGTCTAACGCCGTTTTTCAACAATTTTTCAGTTATATACGACGACCGGTTCACCTAACCAGTTTTCCTACCAGCACTAACATACCCATCCACAAGGAACCGGCAACTTCTCCACATATGGAGGACAATCGGCATTTTTGTCGAATTTTCATAGAAGGGTATGACCTTCGGCGACCGGAATTCGAACCCGGATCTCCGGGTTACAAGTCCAGCGCACTCACCACTGGACCACGGCCGCGGCCTTACGGTATGTTGACTTAATAGTTGATTAAATATTATACAACAGCAAAAAAAAGTTACCATTTTTAGTTTTCCGGCACTGAATGTTGGTGTGATTATATTTCTAGTTTTTTTCCACACATCACCCCTCATGAAGAATAAACCATTGCCAAGCAGCTTTGGAATGTTTCCATTGTGCTGAATAAGAATTTCATCGTTTAATACATGATTATGTTATACTGAGTACAAAAAATATATAATAAAAAAATACTATAAATGCTGTTTCTCAAAATATTTTATTGTGCGTATAGTAATATGATTTCCATATTTTTAAGTCTTCAAGCTCATGCGATCATTTCTTATAACTGAAATTTGAGACAGTTTGATTCTTTTATTACGTTTACATATATTTTGTGTTTCATTTGTAGTACGTTCATCCTGTTAATCAATATCATACACAAATGTTGCCATCAACTCAATCAATTTAGAATATTAAATTATGACTAGTAGTCTAAAAGTTCGTAAAATTCACACCGGATTCTTTAAATTCTTTTTCAGATGTATATACTTTCAAAATGAATTATAGCTCTTATAGGGGTACAGTAAAACCTCAAATAGCGACTAACTCAATATTTCGACCACCTTGTAATAGCCACCACTTTTTTCCGGACTGGCTTTCAGTAATTCTAATATAATTCAACTTGATAATGAGACCACTTCATTATTACGACCGATTTCTCGGGTACCCAAGGTGGTCTCGTTATTGAGGTTTTACTGTACAAGTATTAGGTGGCTTTATTAGAGAATTAACTTGGATTAAGACCATTATGAGTTAATACCGATCTTTGTAGTTCTTTTGTACAGAATCAATTCTGAGAAATCAAATAAGAGGAATTAAATGTGTTTTGCTACGCTTAATTGTTTTTTATAGAATGTTGATAAGTATCTTTTTTTTTAATTCTAAACATCTGTATTAAGTTTGCTGAAGTGGTAACCCAGCTGCACCAACGTAACTAATAGCAAGAATTAAATAACAATATTACTTACAGGTCTGTCTGTAAAATTGGAGAAATCTTTTATTAAGATAGACTTGATCATGTTTAGGTCAGAAACAACAACAGTTGGACGAAATCCACTGTACATCCTAAAATTATTCACCATTTATAGAAGTAAACCGGTCATGTAGTTTTGTATAAGAAAACAAGAAACTATCATTTCACAGAACCAGTCTGCTTTGCTTAACCCACAGCGCAACTATCATTTCACAGAACCAGTAAATTATGCTTAACCCACAGCGCAACTATCATTTCACAGAACCAGTCTGCTGTGCTTAACCTACAGCGCAACTATCATTTCACAGAACCAGTCTGCTGTGCTTAACCCACAGCGCAACTATCATTTCACAGAACCAGTCTGCTGTGCTTAACCCACAGCACAACTATCATTTCACAGAACCAGTCTGCTGTGCTTAACCTACAGCACAACTATCATTTCACAGAACCAGTCTGCTGTGCTTAACCTACAGCACAACTATCATTTCACAGAACCAGTCTGCTGTGTCCACCTGTGATAAGAGACCACTTGACTTATGGCATGTATAGTTCCTGAAGGATTTTATCGAAATTGAATGTATAAGTTAAGTACAACAAATCATATCTAAAATTATTTATAGATCCATTATACAGTGTTACCGAATAACACAGGATCATCAGCTGAGTCGAAAATAATCACTCAATTTTGCATGACAAAAGTTGTAACTTCATCTTATTTTTCAACTTTATACATAAATGATGTACAGACAAATGAAGAACAACAGACGTGGATAAAGAAATGGTAGAATATTTAGGTCGCATAAAGTTGGAACACAGTTCGCAGTTCGCAATTTGAATCGTGAACTGTGTTTAGCATGGTTATTTATTATAAAAGTATATATTATATAATTATACAAACCCATAAAATGGTCCATACTTCTTGAACCATGCTGCATCAGTATTTTCTATTCCCTTAAATGATAGGAAATGAGCTGAATTTATCAGGGGTTTATCTGACTCAAATATATAACGGTCATAATTTTAATCTGCCAGCCAATGTTCAATTTTATTCAACTAGTGAAAAAATCTCTCAATCTTTAATACATCAACTTGTCAATATTTTACATAAATCCTCATTTATAAGGATACTCGTCATGAAAAACACAAAGAATAGCTTTTGCTGAAACTCAAGCATTTAAAAGACAAAAGTCATTGATATCAACATATGACCGAAGTCCCTGATAATTGTCCATATATATACATATATTTCAGTCTTAGTACAGGTGAATATTTTTTATCTGTTTTTTTAGCGTTCGTAAGATGATGAGGTATGAAAACGTGCTTTGTAAAAAAACTTACCCGGAAAAACTGTTCTAACAAATTACCAAATAAGGGCCATGGAGTGGGTCCAGGGATTCCTAAACGACGTAATTTGGTGAAATGCTGACACAGGTAACTGTAATATACAATATATCGCCATGCTTTAGCTTTATAGAACATGTGGGGGGTAATAAGGTGAACCAGAGTCCATTTCATCTTTACGACAGAAAGTTACGATAAAGAATATCGAATGTAAACGATAAATCGGGTACGATGTACATGATGGTAATCACCTTCGTAACCCACGAAGTTTTTTGTTACATTCTACATGGATAAAACGGTCCTTGAAACTGCACTCACACATTTATGATACAAGTATAGTTCATGTAACATTATTTTAAGGCATTGGTTCAATAATTATATTGCTCTCGCTTACGTCTGATAAAAACATCAGAAGTTGGACTTCTGAACAGAATAGGCTACCAATAGTAGATATATATATATTGTATGAGTTTGTATCAGCTTATATAAACCTTGAAAGATCTATTCACCCGATCTAATGCGCCCTTATCACAGGTTTAAACAAAATCTTAACCTGAAATCGCTCCAGACATGTAATAATCAAGCTGGTAGATATACTTCAATCCCTGACACTACATTTTACTATCAATGTACTCGCGTCTTTATCATACCTGCTTTTCGTATAATAATGCTATTCAGTTGTGTGTTATTAACTTTATTTATTCAATTACTGCAGATATAGTTTCTGCACGATATATCGGAACATTGAAAAGTAAAATTAATATCTAAAATTTTCACTTATTAATTTAACACAAATTAGTAATTTCAATATAATTATATACTACTTGACGTTCGCCTTTAAGTTCTGTGTGACCTCAAAAACATTTAGATTTACAATAACCGCAAAACTTAATTCTAATTTGATTAAACGCTGCCAGAAAATAAAAAAAAAACTGTTATGCGGTACGTATATTTGAACGTATTTGTTCTGCATCAATACTTTTCGTGTAACTTGGTCACAAAAACAGAAAACCAGCCCATACTAAAAACTGAAACGCAGTTTATGAATATAATGGTTGTACTTACATGAAAGCAAGTGTACACAGTAAAACTAGAAGTTGAAACGTAATCCACGTCCATGTTGCCATTTTCTGACTTAGTTTTAGTGTCGTCTGCTGCTAGATGTTTAAAAGGTCGATCGTGGTCTATTTAGCAATCTACTTACACGGATATTTAAGTTTTGTATCATAGAAGGATATTATCTTCCGTATGAAATAAACTATCAACACGGAGTACTGGCGTACTTCTACCGTCCTATCATAAATGCTGGTTGTTTATGATACCGCACGATCTGGTATATATTATACACAAAACATTCAACATTTCGTCTGCATGTTCTAGATTATACTCTTATACGTATACATAGACATTATTATTCAACTTAAAACGAGGGTAAAACATAGCATAGAATTAAAACATTTTACATGAAAATAAAAAATAGCATTTAAGTTAGCAATGAATAGTTTACATACATATAGATGCATTTCTAAATCTTATAAAACCCGTTAGTATGAATAAATATACGAACACGTCAGATATGACATCTCTGATAATCATAGTAACCAATTTATTTAATCTCTGAGTGAATCTTAAGTTCTTTTCACTATATCATAAGAATCATTAATCAAAATAGTTAATAATGCCCGTATATATATATAAAGCTGTCGAGCCACATAGGAGATATATGTCATTGTTATGTCCTCTTGTGTACCTCTCCCCAGGGCTGTCCCTGGGGTTATCAATACGATTGATGTAACACATGGTTTTAAATGTTATTTAGTTGAATCACACGCATAAAGAATATATATATATATACTTAAAGTCACCCACTTCCTGGGTCTGTGTTGTAGTAACCACTTATTGGGACCTACCAGAAATAACGGTGATACGAACATGAACTGCACCAAAAGTGTGTTTATTATCTGTACTTATGTCATGTATACCTATATACATCAGCAAATCATGGTAACATGGTCAATACTAACTACACTACTTTAATGGGTCCGTCCCAATATGTAATTGGGTCTTGGACCAAAACAGACCCAATATGTGTTTGTATAATGGGTAAATTTGATACAGTAAGACCTACTTTGGCACAACATGCAACCATCAAGACACTGTTTTGTCCGAGTGTCTGAGACCATGGAGCGCGCAATTTATGCATATATTCAGTGCTCAAATGATACCATGGAGCTATTGCAATTCCATTGATCTAAATAGCGAGCCGAACTATGTACTTAGATTTTATGCTTGTACCAATTTACATGCCGTTGGTAATGACTTGATAGTCAATGAAAGAAATGCAAGTCGGACAAGCGACTTTTACCAAATTCTCATTGTCGTGGGGGGTCAAAATAACAGGCAAAAATATACATAATTATGTACAAATACAACTCAAATAAATGTTGACATTATCATATCAACACCAAATTCTAGGTTCTGCAACATTTATCATAGCAAAATTGTGCTTGTTGATCTAATGACTGATATGTTACGTCTATACATGAAATATTGCAAATATATGTATGTGCACAAATAAATGCTTGGACAATTACATATCATAAAGAATGGTTCTTTTATACCAGCAAGTAGCCCTAACACACTATGTCAGAACCTGTTACTTCAAAGAACATGTGTATGGAACATCACGTGTCACAATGGTGAACAAATTCAACTGAAAATCTGATGTTAAAATTGTTTCGCATGATTAGGTTCTCCCAGTAGGAATAATTGGGTCATGTTAATAGGTCTTTCACCTAATACTTGTCTATACAAGTATAAATATACAGTATTGGGCCATTCATTTTTGTTACATCGTTACATGCAAATAAATGGATCTGTACATATATTTTGTATCAAGTTATTGGATCATTCCGCCAATATTTGTCTGTATGAAGTATAAATTGTATTGGGCCATTCATTTTGCTACATGCTAATAGATGGGGATGTACATATATTTTGTATCAAGTATTCCCCAAATATTTGTTTGTATATAAAGTATAAATAGTACTGGGTCAACCGTTCTTGTTGCATTCTTATGTGCAAGTACCATTACACTACTTCATTGTGAAATTTCAACCATTTTATAAGAGAATGTAATGCAATATGCGTGTAAATCTTTGACAAATGATCTATAACTTTTAATGCAAAAAATTGTCCAACATGAGGCACATGTACCTAATGATCAGACAACTATGATAGCACAAAATATACAAAAAAGAAAACATGAAATTGTTTCAGCAATTTTAATCATAAAAATGGCTACAGTGCTTTATATCATTAGTATCAAAACAGTAACTTCATAATGATAAATAATCATAAAAATGGCTATAGTGTTTTATATCATTAGTATCAAAACAGTAACTTCATAATGATAAATAATCATAAAAATGGCTATAGTGTTTTATATCATTAGTATCAAAACAGTAACTTCATAATGATAAATAATCATAAAAATGGCTATAGTGTTTTATATCATTAGTGTCAAAACAGTAACTTCATAATGATAAATAATCATAAAAATGGCTATAGTGTTTTATATCATTAGTATCAAAACAGTAACTTCATAATGATAAATAATCATAAAAATGGCTATAGTGTTTTATATCATTAGTATCAAAACAGTAACTTCATAATGAACTGGAACTATCACTGAGGTGATTAAATATCCACCGCAGAGCCCTTTGTTTTAAAAGCTTAATAACTTCAGCCATTTTGGAGGAGAGATGTGCACAAGATTGTCTACAGACAGCATTACTCTGTGAGAATAAATAAGAATGATTTTTCTAGAATATGTGCAAGGAGACCTAATGTCTTGGTAAAGTTTTACAAAAATCCATCCAGCCGTTTCAGAGAAGCGCACACAAGATTTCATCTACAGACAGACTGATGGACGGATGGACAGACAGACAGACGGACAACCTGAAACCAGTATACCCCCACAAATTTGTTGTGTGTGTGTGTGGGGGGGGTGTGTGTAAAAAACATCCATACATATGAATAGGCTCAAAAAATAGCATCATTTTTAAACAAAGATAAAAAGTTTATAGTTAAAAGTTTTAAATTAAAATCTGATATAAATTCTTGCTATTGAAATCTTTGAACAGCATGAATTTTGTTAATCAACAAGAAGACAGGATGCACTGATCAACACTTTAAGAACAACAAGTTTGATAAAAATCCTTTGAGAAATGTAGAAGTTGCACACAGAACAGTATTTCTCTATATAATACATATGCACAAAATAATCAAAGTGCCAAAAATGATCAAATTGTAAAACCACGATAACATGCGCTGGTTCATTTGATGACAATCGTTCTATGAAAGTTTGATCAAAATGCCTAAAGAAATGTAGGAGGAGCTATGCACAGACCAGTATTTCCCTATATATTACATATACACAAACTAGACGAAGAGCCATAAATATACAAAAAAACTAGAAATATGTCCATGGGACATGGATGCCCCGCTAAATGACAGTGGACATAGAATTGGTAAATGATAGTGGCACGATTTTTGCATCATCTTTATATGCTGATCAATTATACCAAATTATTTCAAAATCCCGAAAATGTCATGAGCCAGACACAAAGAAATTCTAGTGTCCACTGTGACCTTTGAGCATGCCACATTATTCTTGCACCTGACCCATCAACTTAATATGCTGACCATTTATGTCTAGTTATTTCGTAATCTCACCATGCACTACAAAGTTATTAGCCAGCATTTAATACAAATTATTTTGAAATCCAATCATACATGACAAAGTTATGAGCTGGATGTGAACATCTATTTTATGTGCCCCAACACACACACGCGCTAACGCATGGAAAAGGGATAAAAACTACATGCACAACTGCCATTTCATGGCAAGTGCATAAAAATGATCAAATCCTGGAAAACATCAAGAACAACAAGGGGGAAACATGATAGAAACTAAACAAGTACCAAATAAGTTATTTTGGTTACTCAACAGTTGATACCTTTAACAGGTATCACACAAGGTCAACATGTTTTGAAAATGAAAAACATTAATATCTTTGTGGAACTTGATAAATGGGTCAGATAAATATCTGTATAGCAACAATATAACCATTGATCAAATATCCACTTGAAAAACTTACTGGAACAATATAAATTCTAAGTAACTAACATTCAAAGTCAAAAACATTTTAACAGATGTAGAACAATATAACATGAATCTACAAAAAATACAAGTTGATCTAGTCATGAATCTACTATTTATAAGAATTGTCTTTAACACTCGCATATTACTCAAATAAATCTGATTCAATGCGTTTATACACCAAAGCCATGCATGTCAAAATTAACCTAATTATTAAAGTACATACAATTAGGAACACTGAGTGAAATTGGTAAACATAATTCAATATTAGAACTGTTTGAAAAATAAGATAGGAACTGAAATTTTGGCATTTATTAACAAGAGCAAAAACTTGTTTTAATGTGTTACATGCCTAATGCCCAATATTATTATCTCAAAATGGAGCAAAGAGATTTAGAAAAAATTATACTTTTCACAGGTTTCTATGACAGAAAATTATTAACTATGTGTTTTTTCAAAAAACATTGGCATTCCTTCAAGTTGTTTTCCCTTTGAATTTGCATTTAAGTCTTTGGGCATATATTCACTCACCAGAGTAAAGACTACAACTTCTTTTATATCATCGCAACTACTTTTACATATATCAATGTTTAATAGGAGAGACTAACAGAGGCCTAAAAATCATCAAGACAGACATCCTGAGCAACCTTCATCAAAGCTTGATAAAAATGTTGTCTCTTGAGTGTTAACAAAACTTTCTTGTAATTTGACCTAGTTTTTGACCCCACATTGCCCTTTATCAAACTCATCTGAGATATCATCAAGACTAAGTTGATAAATTTTCAAGACCCTTTGACCAAAAATGTGGCCTCTAAAGTGTTCACAAGGTTTTTCTTCTATTTGACCCTGTGACCTAGTTTTTGACCCCACATAGCCCTTTATCGATCATCATCAAGACTAAGCCACTGACCAATTTTCAAGACCTTTTGACCAAAAATGTGACCTGTAGAGTGTTCACAACATGAATGTTGACGCTGCACGACGCCGGACATAGACCCATCAATATAACTCACCTCGAGCACTTCGTGCTCAGGTGGGCTAAAAATATGTTGGGGTGTCTTACTTAGATTTTCCCAATTTCATATCATTTAATTTTGATCTTATTTGAGCCAGAGTTCTCGATGATAATTCCATGCATGTTTTCTTGGCCATAATCAAATCTGAGTTGTGAAGACTGATTCGCGTTCCATTTAAGTAATATTTAAATGATTTTCTCAAAAATTCTTCAGCAGTTCTACTCCAAGGTACCTTTCTGCTACGTTTACCTAAAAAAGAAAAAATACATGAAACAACAGGATTTATATTCTTACTATAGGCCCCAAGATGATGATCCATGGTTTAAAGTACAAAAAAGATGATAACTCTTTATACAAAGTGTAATGGAGATTCCATGCAGTGACCCCTGGGTTGATGGCCTAGTGCATGAATACTAATACCATAAATTTGTTCCACTATTTCAGAATGTCTTTCACTACAAAGCACAAGCTTACAAGCAAATACAGTTTTCCTAGTTCTATAGCAAACATCTTACCCCAACTTGCATCAACTATCAGAGAGAATATGAAGTAAAAACAATGTCAAAATACTAAAAACATCATTATTGGTCCTTAAAAGCTTGAGACTGTTGAAAACAATTACTAAATTGACATGAGAAACAAATGGGGACCTGCCAAGGAACTTAGAAGTATTAAACTTAAAAAATCTAACCTTTGTCCTCCTGGATTTTGGCAGGTGCCATGGACGTAGATTGAACTGTGCATTCAACGGAAGCATAACCTGTAGTTTACATCAACATACTGATTAAATAAATCCCCAAATTGCAGAACTTCAATACATTTTATATTTTGTATTCTATTTTGAGTAAGAATCAAGTTCCAGCATAAATAACAAGCTCAAAGAGAAAAATGAATGTATACCTTCTACAATATTCTGAAACTAGGTCCTTCAGGATCAATCAAGGCAAACGAGGCATAAAAAACTTCCTTGTTCCTACTAACCTGACCAGCCCTGCTTACTCAAGATTTTTCTGTCCCAGTATATATTTTTAGTCAATATCTTCATTTCATATGAATTATAGCTCAGAGCTAAAAAGTGCATAAATCAAAAAAAAGTTTTGCTGATCAAATGACCTAACGCTTGTGGATGTAAGTGAAATCAAGTATCTACAGTTTTCCTTATAAAAATTGCTGACTTGACTTTATTAAGCATGTCGCAGGAGAGTACTTAACATTAATAATAAACTATGTAATGAAGCAAGCTTTAAATATGAACAACTTACCATCAGATAATGTAGTATCTTCAACGGTTAAATCTTCCACAACTGGCTCACAATATTCTTGTTGATTAACAGCCATATCCACATCATCACCTAAGTAAACATTCAATGTTATTCCAATAGAATAAACAACAAGTGTTACTGAATGTAACAAATGTCCCCAAAGTTGCAACACATTTTTAGTATCACTTTCCATGAAACTTTTCTCATAACCCTCTAAATAGGTATTCATATGACAAAGATTGGCTGCGAACGATACATCGGAACAGAATGTTATACACCAAATACAAACCAAATTCCATACATAATGGATGACCTCAAATATGACCTTGACTTTAGCACTTAAGGTCATGGTCGGATTTAAAAGTTTTGGACAAATAATTTAAAAATCTATAAAGGATATGAAATGTTATAGCCAAGACACAAATGTACAGCATCAGAATCCATACATAATGAAAGACTTTAAACTGACCATGACCTTGGCACTAGAGACCATGGTCTTTGATACGGCACATTGTTTTGATGGTAAACATCAATACGGGTCTGAGATGCAAAAATTCTACATATTCTGAATGACATTAAATATGACCTTGACCTTCACGCTAAGGATCTTGTGTGCAACACATTGTCTTCTGTTGGTGAACATCAGCACCAAATAATTTCAAAATCCATTCAGAAATTGGAAAGTTCAGGCTGAGACACAAAAATTCTATACATATTGAAGGACTTTGAATATGACCTTGATCTTGGCACTATGGCACTATTATTTTGCGCCAAGTTATTTCGAAATCCATGCGGAAATTATAAAATTATGGCCGGGACATGAAAATGGGACGGACGGGCAGTGCGATAGCTATATGCCACCCTGTTGGGGGCATAAAAAATAATTACCAGGTTAAAATATGTACATATATAAGCATGGTTCCATTGACACTATACATTTTCATAAAATGGCAATGTTAAATGTGTAATGAACTTTGAATTCTGGATAAATTAATACTAATATCAATAAAATAGTGCTATAATGTATGTTTCTGAACTACAACAAGATAATGTTGAGTTACAAAGAATAAAGTTACATTATACTACAAAACAAGAAATCTGAAAATACCTTTATCCTTATCTATATCATCTTCTTCACAAAACTGAGTAACATCTGGTAATTCTGAAAAAGGCATAAACAGAAATTGTCTTTATCTAATCAATATACTACATTACAAATTTTCATGCTACAGAGTTATTATACATGTAATGCATTTGATCATTAGCTTGAATGATGAAAATAGTTTGCTTGATTTAATTTGCCTCATATGTACCAAACATAAAGATTCAGAGTCATGATGAAAAAGATTCAACAACATTGTATACTAGTTGTTATAACCATCAACCACATAACCTCGATCGTTTTCATTCTAAAATGCTAATAGCAAACTGTCAATAAAAATGATGCAGAAATAAATATACTAATATAATAACCAGTCACAAAATTTATTATCAATCTTAAGTGCCATTTACTAAGGTGAAAACTACATGTTTCATTACCATCCACAGAGATATCAGTCAACTGTTTACCCTTCCATTTATTCACACAGCCATTATCAACAGCAATAAGAAGTTGAGACACCTAAGATAAACAAACAGTATAAAAAAGACAAAATCAGTTTGTAATTTTCGTTTTAATAATCAGCAAGTTCAAAAGAGTGAATTATGTTTTACTATTAAAACTAAATTCTAGATTTAGTTAACCAAGTATACATAACAAAAAATGTGCTCCCTAAAACTTTAGATGAGATAAAATTGACAGGTTGAATGAAATTAGCCAAAAGGTTTCAGAGAATATATCACTTGAAACTAGTATGGACGACACATGTCACATGACTCACATCGATGGATGCAGGACAGGGCAATCAAATATACACAAAAGTATTCTTGACCTTTGGACCATGGAAAGTACTTAATATGACAAGCTTCATTTCATTTAAATATCAACATTCTCTTTATTTATTTATTTGGATTTTTCATTCATTAATGGGCATTATGTGACAAAAAGTATGAAAATTCCTATTTAATGCTGCCAGCATAAATGATAAATACACAAGACATGATAACATGATAATAAATAATGTGTTCTTAAATCATTCCAAGTATCTTAATTTAATTGCAAAAATTTATAATCCACAAGATTTGGTGGAGACAAAATTATATGATTATATGAATAAAACTTACAACCGTAAGCTCCCTTGTTGCATGAGACAGACGATAATTTTGTTTGTGTGTCTGTACATCATGACCCAAATGTCTAGCTAAAGAATCTAGTTCACCATCAGACATATCTATTTATCCAATATTTATTTATTTATTTCTATTTATATATAGAAATTGTAAAAAGACTATATATGTACTTTTTTAACGCAAGACCCAACAGTATATTCTTATATACTGACCCAATAATTATTCAAATTCAAAGACCCAATATTTATCCAAATGTGATATAGAAATTGTAAAAAGACTATATATGTACTTTTTTAACGCAAGACCCAACAGTATACTTTTATATACTGACCCAATAATTATTCAAATTCAATGACCCAATATTTATCCAAATGTGATATAGAAATTGTAAAAAGACTATATACATGTATTTACTTTTTTAATGCAAAAAGTATATTCTTATATACTGAGTCAGGTTCGCGTTAACGCTTGCCAAAATCGCCAATTGGCGATTAAAATTTTCCACTGGCGCATATTTTCATCAGAAAGGCAGTTTCTGGTGATCAAAATTTTGGGCATATACAAATTTATATCATCACTAAACTCTGCTGATTCGACACCACATGTCATAAATCTTTGTCAACTGTGCCTCGGTTATCTACATCCTTTGTATATTACACACAACTAGACCCCTTGTAAACAATAGGCTGTGGATGCCATGCTGTTTAATTACATGGCCTAAGCAGACAACGGTTTTCGAGTCTATTAGTAGACTAATTTGTGCTAATCAAGGTAAAAGGGCGAGATCTGAACAAACAATACCGATGCGCCTTTTAATTGCAACTGCCATCAATTCATTTTATCGAGCTAATTGTAAAATGAACAAGTTTGGTCATTTCGAGTTATTCATTGCAGCTAAATATAACAAATTTGGATAAACGCTGTGTATCCAGTCTGATATTACCGGAACATTCAATAGTAGTTTTGTTTCAGTCTCAATCATTTATGATCGTTTTTTCAGTTTGATTGTCGGTATTGTCAATGTGTATAAGCAATAACCAGTATTGTAACATAGTCATTTAACGTTACTATCGTCAATATTTCAAGCACTATGACGATTAAATGACCTGAGTGAAATGTTATCTGACGGTGTGTCTAAAGTCCATCTGTGTGGAATGCGTCTTAAATTTAAAACTGTCAACAAAGGCCCTGATCACTTGCCACATATTGACAGAGGGAAAAATATGACGAAAGTATTCAACTATCATTGTGAAGTGTAAAGATAAAATTAATACTGTTTAACTAATCAACTTTCACAACTTTCAAATCAATAATAATTTTTGTCTCTTTTATCAAACACAATGATTTTAAAATGAATTTTAGATCTACTGAAAAAGTTTGCGCAAGTTCTTCAATAAAACAGGCCAAAGCGTCATTCAAATAAAACCACACATTACTCTTCATTACATTTTACAACAATGCTTCGCACAAAATATCACTAAGTATTCAACTATCATTGTGAAGAACTATACTGGTACACTATGAATTCCGTTTTTTGTAAAATCTGCACCTTGATAGTTTTTATTACTTTTGTTGCCAATTTTTGTAATAGAAACCCATCTGAGGCCCACTCTAGCACAATTTTAAACAGAAGTAAGGTAATGTCCTCATTTGATGCAGACAATATTGAATGACGTCACCATTAACAATGATACACATCCGGTGAACGATCCGAATAAATGCCAGTCCGAGGCCGTTTTACAGGTATCACAGCCCAGCTAATCGAGTTTTACAGAAGCATCTCCACTCATTTCTCAAAGGCTTAGATATACAGTAAAGTTCCGCTATAAAGACCACTCAATGTTCTGACAAAAAGTGGTCTTAATAGCGAGTAGGTCTATAGGTGCACTGAGTATTTCATAAAGCTACCAACTACAGGCAGAAAATTGGTGTTTGATTTTATTGTTGTTGTTGTTGTTGCATTATCTGTTACTGTGACATACACAGATTACATGCAGAATACAAATAGTATACAGCTTTAAAGATGTCATTCATGTTAAAAAGTTTAATACAGCATAAAACAAAGAATATCCACAAAAAATAACACCAAAATACCATCTATATATATATGTGTGCATTTATGAGTTAATAATGGCTATTTGAATTGTTAATAATTTCTCTAATGTATACACAGAACTTTCTGTTTTCCAAAGTGAAACTAAATAAAAACATGTTATGGCATAAATACATACATGTACAAACTTATATTTGTCACAAGTTTCATAAATAGCATCATATCATTTATATTCAGACACTATTCCGTGAAGTATGTACAAAATTTCACTTAAAAAACTGGTCAATTGTTGTTTGTTTTGATGCCCCTTTCTCTGCTACAAACTATTTCCGCATGCCATAAAGAAGTCGTATGCCATAAATTAGTATGTCGTAAACGACGACAACAACAACTTAACACCTGCGGTCAGGTGTGAAATACATGCAGCCTGATAATCATCAACTTGTCCGTGGTCGCTATAGCGGGACCTAAAACAACAGTAATTTACGGATTGGGTCTAATAAAGTGGTCGTAATACGGAATAGCGAACCGGTCGTATTATTGGACCTTTTAATCATTGAAATAAGAAGGGAAAATTTTGGTACTTTAGAAAAGCGGTCGTATTAGCGGGACGGTTGTATTAAACATACAAATGAAAGCCAAGTAACAAACTGTGAGAGATTTGTTTGCCATTCTATTGTTCAGAACTTTCCAAACTGGATCAGATAATCCTTGTCCTTTAATGTTTATGCAGTAACAATAGGTCAGTTTTCAAACAAAGGTATCAGTACTAAAAGAAGCTGATATAGAAGTTGCTGTTTCTGAATGATATTTCAATGATTTCAATCGATGAAAAGGAGCTTTCTCTTACTTGTAATGTATCTTGTAATGGCTGTAGCAATGTTTTGATTGCCAAATGCTTTGCTGTCTTTTTGCACCAGTCTAGTTATACTAGTTGGTTTGAAATGGAAAATTCATCAACCGTCTCACCATCTGTTTGATGGAAGATCCGCCTACTCTGCCGAGATATTCCACCTGAAATACATTATTACGCTAATGACATATACCTTGTTTTTCTAAATAGGTAATCATTTTGTGAAAATATTACTATAACAATAGATAGGTATCAAAATAGATCAGGTAAGAACTACAAATTATTGAATATTAAAATAAATTGGTTAAAATGAATCAATCAGCAGTTAGGGGGCAGGTGATTTACAGTTAATTACCCAAACTGCTTGACTATAGATGCCCCCAAAGTTTTCTACATATACAACAGCATTTAAAATGAATTCAGGTTTTGCTACTACTTGAGTCCTGACATGACTGAAAAAGAAAGCCTGGTGAAAACTGTACTCATACCACCATTTTCTTTAAAGAAGTGTCTACTAACTGGTGCTTACTCTTTTTAACTTGTCA